>OX465116.1:9818276-10449125 GCA_949987565.1 Luidia sarsii
ATTATCGTCGAAGAAGGGCGGATAGCTGTCGAGGCAACGGACAATGACACGGAAAAGTCTGAGTGAAACTCCAGGTATTTTAAGTCGCTTGCAAAATGATAAATGGCTGTGAGGCCTTCAGTATCCAGCAGAAACTATTTAGACACATTTAATCTCATTTAGAAAAATCAGCATCGATTGACTTGCTTTGTTAAAATTTAGTGGGCCTGACGTTTCGATCCTAGCAGGACCTTTCTCAAAGGCAGACTTGCTTTCTTGATAAAGTCATTCATTACATGTGCAATCCACTCTTACTTTTTACACTATACAATAACAATAACAGTTCTTGTTTTTGTTGTTTTACTTAGTTCTTTGAGCATGCAGACTGAATGCAAGTCTATCACAGTAACCTCCTTTCAAGATTCAATAATTATGATTATGGTAATGTACATGTACAATGCGGTGTGATAAATATACATACATGTATGTGATACAATATACATGCATGTGATAAAACATGTATTTAGGCAACCCATGAATTAAAAAAGGCGAAAATAAATTCCGAAAAATATAACTACATGTACATGTACAAGTAACTTTCAAATTGCTATTTTCAATTTACTTTTTTTGTCTCCGGCATGCGGTGTGACACAATATACATGTATGTGATACAATATACATACGTGATAAAACATGTACTTTCGCAACCCATGAATTAAAAAAAGGCGAAAATAAATTCCGAAAAATGTAACTACATGTACATGTACATGTAACTTTCAAATTGCTATTTTCAATTTACTTTTTTGTCTCCGGCATGGATGGATTCCCTGTTTGTGAAAATGCTGACAATAATTATGTACTTCACACAGGCCAATAGAGTTTATTGACATGTAGGGCAAGCAACGCTCTGCTTACAAGCTTCTTTTTCTCCCACATAAACATCGGGGTACAGATTCTCTCCCAACCTGGCCGACACTGACATATCGGGGATTAGCCCTAATCCGTCCAAACAACCCCGACGTCATTCCCGGCCGAGTCGAGCGAAAGTTCTCGCGCGCCGATACTCTTTGGATCGCGGCCAAGACTCAGAGAATATCTGGCTCTAATGTAAATAGCCGCTAGTGCGTCATTGCCGTAGCGATGCCAGCTAAATCCTCCCCCCAGGGTCTTTGCACCTTTTCGGTGTTTGGTTTGAACGAATTAATGTCAGTGCGGGTATTAAATGATCCCCCAATTTGCCTGCCTTACGAATGAACTAGAGCCATGCTCCCAATCCCATTGGACTTCCGTCTGTCAAACTATCGCAACGCATTGGAGAACGACAAAATGAAATCCAATGGGTATGAAAGTAATGTCCTTATCAAATTACCACGAACTTCATGCAAAACATACACGCTGACAGTGGTAGCAGAAAATCTGCCATTCAGCCATGGTTACTTAATAGACCTGTACACTGTATGTTCCCACTCCAAAAAAACGTGGATTGAGATTGATTTTCTTGTTTTACGTTTTTGCGTATGTTCACACACAAAATGTGACCTCAATGAACTGCGCATGTCTGGAATGTGACACACTCAGAGACAATTTGCACGCTGTTAGTTCTGGTGAAGCCAGATCGTTATCTGCGGCCACTGAATTGTGGGATGTCGCTTATTGTTGTTTTTTTCTGCTTTTGGTGGTGTTCACATACAGCGCCCGGCAAATAATCGCGCTGCTTTTGAAAAATCGCAAGAACTGCGATTTGGATTGTGTAACAGTGCCCACAATGAGTTACATTTTACCAGCTATTCAGCATCATCTGAAAAAGGCCTTAAGTGCACTGGGACTTTACCATCTGAGCTACTCGGCCCTACTGTACATGGGGACCTTCACTAAATACATATGCAGGGTACAATCATGTACATAACTACGGTGTACATGTACATGTACATGTAAGAGGCATTAGTCAGAGGCACTGAACCATCATCGGTAACTGCTGCTCATCTTCTGGGACAAAAACCCCATTTTCACCAGCTGCAAATTAAACGTGGCTACAGCAGCTCGGGGATCACACAAAGTGCACTGGAGTACATGTAGGCTAGACAGCGCAGGGCCCAGTTTCATGGCTCTGCTTACCTTAAGCGCAGAATCGGCGCAAACATTCCGCGGTTAACGTAAACGTATTTCACAGCCAATATTGTTTTTTTGCTTCCATAAGGATTTCACTATAATATGCTCATTGCATGAATTGCTTCCCTGCCTGAAATGCAAAAGAAATCGTGTTGTCGCGTGCTTATTGCCGCATTTTCGAATTAATTTCAGCAAAGAAGCTACAGTAAAATAAACACTGTTAAACACTGTTACAAATGTAACCTGTAGGCCTAAATGGAAAAATCCTCGACCCCAAAGTCAGAATTCAGAATCAGTTAATCAATGAGACCCAAGACACAAAGACTGGGCTGGCAGGTTTTTCTCAAAAACACAGAAATCTGAGACGCGCTTTTCACTGGTCAAACGATATCCGCTCAAAATAAATCAATTGTACCATTTCTCCCTGAATCCCTTCCCTAACCATTTATTGTGCATGTAAGGCTGTGTCCGAAACGGGTGTCTAGAGCTAGGTCTAGGTCTTCCCCCAATAGGAAATACACGGAGATGTGAAGACAATAGCCCTAGCCATAGCTCTGGAAGCCCGTTTCAGACACGGGCCTTAAGAGCTGATGGAAATAAACTGGTACTGGAGGCCAGTTTTGTTTGCCTGTGGTGTGGGGGAGGGGTCACCGGTTCCCAGTCCACGGCACAAACAGATCTGGGGAAGTCATCACTGTCTCGATTTGACTCCTAGGGCTGCCCTGCCATGCTCAGTCAACATTTGGCAAAGTTGGTAAATCTTAGAAACACGGGGTGAGTTGGTAGGGGGCAGGGAAAGAAACAGAACTACATGTACAATTGGAATATTTGGAAAACATTCCAGAGAAACACACTTTTGTGTCAGATGGGGGTTGAGAAGTTCTACTGCTCAATGCCTGGGACAACTGGAGTGCATGTTGGTAGTCCTAACTAAGAACCTGTTTTAGCTAGACAACAACCACAACATTCTAGGCTGATAAACAATGTATTTCATGGGTGAGCATGAAGCTTTGTGCTTCTGTTACTTTGATTTGATTTTAGGCAATATATATTCAGCCGGCAATGGCATTCTTCCCGCAAATTCTACCAGTCCCTTACTCTGATTGGCCAATTGTCATTACGTCATGCCGGCTTTCTTGCCCGAAAGGTTATTCGGCCGGAGGTTATTCCTGCTGATGCGTATGCATATTCATACACGTCCTTTATTCTGACACTGACCAATCAGAGTAAAGAGCATCCATGAATATGCATTAAAACATCGGCAAGAATCCCATCACTGGCAGAATATACGCTGCCTTGATTTCACTTCTCAAACATTTAGAGGGCCTGATGTTTCCATCCAAAGTTATGTAGGTCCTGCTAGTAATGAAGCGTCAGTCACTCAGGATTTTTAAAATTTGGCATTTTTGTCTTTTGATTCAGTAAGTAGGGTTTCTTCACAGTGAGGTGAACTTGGAGCTTTTTGGCTTGCGAATTACATGCCAAAAGTGGTGCTATTATAATAAAATACCAAATTAGGCCTTGTTACCTTATACAGGTTTCCTGCACCTTCTCCAATTAAGTAAATACCATGACTTTTCCAAAAATCCAGGATGCTTTTTCCTCGGCAACTTCATCTGAACTTAGACAATTGGTGTCAAAAGGGTGGACACTGCTGTATTAACCCTAACGTTCCCCAACCTCACAAAATCCAACACCGGGTTTTGAGCAGGGCAGACAGCTGAAGTATTAAGTGAAGTTTGTTGACCCCCTGGTCGGCATGGGAATCATGATCTTCCTCCTCCAACAGGAAAAGTCCCTGAAATTGCTCTTTCGTAATTATAACGCAAAACAAGCTGCCAAATTGACTTGCAGCTGACTACAGGAATCATTGAACGTGACTTGCTAATTTGGTTTTTTAACCCCCTTGAAAAAAAATCCTCTCAAAAGAGATAGATCTGGCAGGTAAATAATATATGCAAAACAAATCTATATATAGTGAAGCAAAATTATTCATTCATTCATTGGCTTAAATTTTTTGTTCTATGGTTTCATACTGAATTATTCACGCACGGCTTTCACTTCAGGAACCACGTCATGAAAAAACATGACTGTCGAAATGCTATTATCAGCCAAATCTAAACATTATTCATCATGAAATCTACAGGCATCCCAACTAAATCTGCTTTCTTTTTTCTCTATTTGTTTGTTTTTTCTTTTCCCAGCTGCTGTTTGAGAAAAACACGGTATCCCCACGGCAAACCAATTCTGCATTGGATGTAAACGAGAGTAAGAGACGGTGCTAGGAATGACACGGACGGGGTAAAAAAAAAAAAAGGGCCCTCAGGGTGTAGGGAAGGAAAAAAAAGAATGGACCTGTCAGAAAAACATCCAGCCCGTCACATCTACAAACCTTCACACAGTTCATACCACATCTCTGACAAGATAAACAAACTCCCCCCAGGTTATGACCCAACCCTTTCTCCATAACTCGAACACCTCGAGACTTGAAGCGGAACGTCGTGAAACAAACAATTCAATTTGAAGTGGTCAAAGGTTGGTGTTTTGTCG
Organism: Luidia sarsii; assembly: GCA_949987565.1. Lineage (NCBI taxonomy): Eukaryota > Metazoa > Echinodermata > Asteroidea > Paxillosida > Luidiidae > Luidia > Luidia sarsii. The sequence goes on from OX465116.1 coordinate 9,822,915, forward strand.
TGTGACGGGTACAAAAAACAAATTGCTCCAACAAGGGCAATTAGAATAATTAGAATCGCAGAATTTCTGCTTCTAAACTAGATCAACCCTGACGATTCTTCTTCTAGAGGAGGTCTTCTGTTATTTTTTTGCGGCGTGTGCATGTTAGGCGGTGACTGGAGCATTGTTGAGTCATGGTTTGCAGTCCGTAGGCCACTTGAAAAAAATCAAACGACAACTTCAACCTCTGTGCTCAATTTATTCCCTGGTAGGAGACGCTTACACTTGGGCTAGTCTGAAGAACCCTTGTATCGTAGATGCAGTGAAGCACACATTGGGAAGATCTTTGAGTCGGCCGTGGGAATGGGTGGGTTTTTTCTTCTTTAAAGCAATTTTATGAAGAGGTCCTTTCTGCTAATGGATCTGGGAGCTCTAGGGTCCCAGCCCCAATCTCTCTCTACCTTCCCGCTCTCCCTCTCCCTCACACTTTCTTTCCCTCTCGTCCCTATCTCTCCCTCCCTCAATCTATTTCTTTCTCTGTCTCCCTCCTTTCTCTTCCTCTCCCTCTCACCCCATCTTTTTCTCCCTCACTCTCTCCCTGCCCCTCTCCCTCTTCCTTTTTCTGTTCCTCTTCCTCTCCCTCCATCTCTCTCTCAGTCTCTCCTCTCTCTTCCTCTTGCCACCTGTGACACATTCGCTCAGTCCCTCCCCTCTCCCCATTTTCCTCCCCTTCCTCTCCATCTCATCTCCCTCTCCTTCTACATGTATCTTCCTGTCTCCCCCTTTCCCTCCCTCTTCCTTTCCCTCCCTCCCTTCCTCTCTCTCTCCCTTAATACTCTCCCTCTTTTTCTTTTCCTCCCCTCCCTCCATCTACATCACTGTTTCTTGCTCTCTCTCTCACTCTCTCTCTCTCTCCCTCCCTCCCTTCCCCTCCCTCGCCCTCTCTCCCAAGCCTCTCTCTCTCTCACTCTCCTTTTCCCTCTCAGTTCTGCTCCAGTGAGGCATTTTCTTGCAATGTGTTCATTCTGTCAATATTGTCACTAGCCCCCGTCGGTCGCGCATGACCAAGACAGAGCGAGTGATTCCCCCTACGGAATCCGAGTCTAAAAGGTTTGTGCAGGAAATCATGTGTACAGCGTATACTGTGCCCATGTAGACTTTTCAGTCCCAGTTCTCGTACAAACTTTGCCACCAACTGCGCCCACACTTTTGCTGGGTATGTTTGCTAATCGCAATTAAGCAAAGGGCACAAAGTCTATCATTTCACCACAGCCAAATTTGTGTCTCAATTTAAGGGTCTATAAATCTTAACTGTCTAGCCTGTGAAATTCACTTCGGCATATGTGTAAGGCTAATCACTGGCATTAATAAATGTACGGGGTAGATACAGTACATGTACTATGTACATGAACATGAACATGTACATGAACATGTACATGTACTGTACATGTATATGTTTATGAACCCTACATTTCCCTACAGCCATTTTTGCCATGAGATATTTTCTTCAAGTCATTTAATGTAAAGCATGCCTAGTTGAACATGCCAACAGATTTCAGTAATGAAGAAGCCATGGCTGGTTTACGTGCGCTCTTTTTAATGATGCAAAGTTTGGGAATTATTTTCAATGTCCCACAGAAACCATAATACGTCATCATTGTCTGTTTGTACGGAGCATAATGATCAGCCTGATCTGTCCGCGATGAATGCATGCAATGTACATTTGTGTAACATTGCAATGGCATTTTATGGCTGTTGGAATGATAGATGACCATGATGTCAATCGCACACAGCATTGGCATTCAGCGCTGTCGGCTAATCGCAATCACGTTCGATGCAAGACCAATGCTAATGGAGACCCCCAAACTGATCTCATCCAGTGCCCCTCACATTTCCCCCCACCTCCTCACTCTTGCTCGCGCTTTCTCCCTGTCTCTTTCTCCCCCTCTGTCTCTCCTGTCTCTCTGTCTCCCTACCCCTCCCTTTCTCTCACCCAATAGTACATACAGTACCTCTCTTGCTCTCGCTCACGCTTTCTCCCTGTCTCTTTCTCACTCTTTGCCTCTTTTTCTCCCCCTGTCTCTTTCTCCCCATCTGTCTTCCTGTCTCTCTTTCCCCATTTCTCTGTCTTCCAGTTCCAGCCTCTGTCCCCCTCTCTGTCTATCTGTCTCTCCCTCTCTCTGTCCCTGTCCCCCCCCTCTCTGTCCCTTTTTCTGTCTCTACAGTATGCCTATCTCCGTCTCTCTCCCCCTCTCCCCCTCTCTGTGTCTCTGTCTGGCTCTCTCTCTATCTGTCTTTCTGTCTCTGTCTATGTCGCTTTCTCTTTCTCTCTCCCTCTCCCTCTCTATCTCTCCCTCTCTCTTTCTCTTTCTCTCCCCCAGTGGGAGACGAATACATTCACCTGGTCAACAGTCCCTGGAGTTTCAGCCACACCACCCCTCCCACGCTGTCCACCTCATCCTTACTGTACATATAGTGTCCAACTCAAATTGATAAATTGTCTTATTTCTCTCAGCCCACACTGCTGCAAATCTGCTGATACAATTTCAAATGTATGTGCAGTACTCATTGGACATGCAGTATACGACTGACATAATTATGACAAAATTATCAGTACAAATGCAACCCATTCCCTAGGACAAAAATGTCTTCAAATGACATGGGTCCTTGGGAGGGAGGTTGAATAGGTGAATATACGTATGTAGATAGAAGCTGCTGTACTTTTGGATTGGTTACCATTCTTGAAATTCAATCTGCTAAGGAAGGAATGCCTTAATAACATTACATACATCAAGAGTGCATCTCGCCCAGCAAGTTTTTCATTCTGATGAGAATTTTGACATGCAGTCATACAAACAATGTTTGCCAACTGTTTTACTGACGCAAATGACCAGATTCCCCATCTGAACAAATGCAGAGGCCCTGACCTTTCGATCCCAGCAGGACCTTTCAAGGACAAAACCATCAGGCTATCTATATCACCTTACACACCATGTATAAACTCTTCCAAATCTTGACACTGGTTGATCATGTTACGCATTCACACTACTCAACACAAAATTGGCTGTCCTGCAATACATATTGTGTACATGTACACATGTACGTACATGTACACATGTACGTACATGTACGTACATGTACAGTAAGTTTCAACCCATATATTGTGTTGTATGGTTCGACAGTCTCCTTACATTGTGATTGGCCAACGCAATGCAAACTCTTGAGGGCGCACTAAATTGTGAGTCACCCGTACTAGTGACGCCAGGTTGCATGGGTCAGACCGTTACCTGTGTACAACCCGGAATTTTTTGGATAATGTGAAGCGTGCTTATGAAATTCCCCCCACCCCTCCTGAAACGGTCAGACCCTCATAGGATGTTACACCGTGTGTGTAATATTCTGACTTACCCAACGAGCATTTCATAGATGAGAATGCCAGTGGCCCACCAGTCTACTGCTTTTCCGTGACCTTTACTTTGAATAATTTCTGGGGCTAGGTACTCAGGTGTTCCACATAGAGTCCACGTCCTAAAAAAAAAAAACATTAAAAAAAAATTCAATGAGGGTTTGCCCTGCTTGATGTACTAAGCACTGAATGCCCGGTGATTTGCCCGATGCCTTGCCTGATGCCTAATGAAAACATTTCAGGCAGCTCGGGCAGGATACGAACCCGTGACTCCTGCTTTCTAGTGCAGATGTCTTAACCACTTGACCACCGAGCTGGTCAAGGTCATGTGATGGATAATGGCTGTATTTAAACCATTAACTGCCGTATATCTCCAGGGATCACACCCTCACTTTCATTCAGATGCAAACAACCAATTGTTGTAAACCTGGCTACAGCAGCTATGGCACTTAGTGGTTGAATTGCTTCTGACTGGCAAAGACTAGTTGACTATTATGGAAGGCCACCATCTAAGGGCTGGACAGTTCAGATGGAAGAGCGCTGGTCCATTAATCCAGAGGTCTCGGGGTTCAAGTCCCGGTCCAGTCATAATCTTCTTTGCCAGTCAGTTTTTCCTTTGTTTAAAATTGAAATTTGGCTGATTCTGAATGAGTGTGCGAGGCAGGGCCTTGAATCGCCTCACCTGTCCTTGAGCCTCTTCGCGAAGCCAAAGTCGGTCAGCTTGACGTGCCCCTCCCGGTCAATCAGAATGTTCTCCGGCTTGAGGTCGCGGTAGACCACATCCTCCTTGTGGAGGTAGTCCAGCGCCGAGACGATCTCCGAGGTGAAGAAGCGGGCGATGGAGACTTTGAAGCGGCCCATGCTCCGCAGGTAGGTGAAGAGCTCCCCTCCGCACACATACTCCAGAAGCATGTACAGGAATGTGTCATTGTGGAAGGACCAAAATCTGGATAGAAAGAAAAATTCAGGAACAAAAACAAGAATCAGAATTAAAGGCCCAATATAACATTGGGAAGATCGGAAAACATTGATGTCCACAGATTTCCTGCTAATTTACACAGTTTGTAGATGGTCACGATAGAATCCTCATGTTGAAATCTCATGTTGTGGGATGCTGTACTTCCCTAGAAATTGTCACTCAAACATCGACAAATAGTTTATTACTTGCAAGTAATAAAATTTTCTTACACTATAGAATGGTGCAAAAACCGTGACTTTTTTTTAACTTTTTCTACTTTCTCAGAACACCATTTGAGCTAAAACCTTCGCAGGATTGCTTTTTTGGGATGTTTAATGGTTGAACACACAAACTGTGGCAATCGTTTGACCTTTACCAATGTTGTATAGGCCCTTTAAGAAATAATTTATACTACCATCATAATGCACACACATATAACACCAACTTTTTCCCCTAAAGGAATACAAAAAATCAAGTCAAACAAACTATGCTTCTGACTGGCGCCCCCACCCTGGCAAAGACTACCGTAGTTGACTTTTATTTTGGTAAGGCCACCATCTAAGAGCTGGATAGCTCAGATGGGAGAGCGCTTGTACGTTAATCCAGAGGTCTCGGGTTCAAGTCCCGGTCCAGCAAAAGTTTTCTTTGTCAATTATTCAACCTGGAAAAAAAAGTTACAAACAATTGACTTATCTAAACAACTTGCAAATTTGAAACATTTAGATGGCACGATGCTTCAGACCTTGAAAGGTTCTGTTAGTTTCAAAACATCAGGACTGACATTATACAGAATCATTTTCATTTATTTCAAAGTGATATACAAAAATGTTGCAAACTGCTTACTGACTAAAATTACCATTACCACTCTGCCTTTGAGAAAGGTCCCGCTAGGATCGAAACGTCAGGCCCACTAAATTTTAAAATTACCAAAATGCAAATCTTAAAATTTAGTGAGCCTGACATTTCGATCCTAGCAGGACCTTTCTCAAAGGCAGAGTGACAAGGACAAAACAGATACATGTACACGAAGGAAGGGGGAAGAGAGTGAATAGGACACGGATGAGAAACAAAGGACAAAGAGTACCAGTAAGGCTGGTAGGGAGAGATCAGAGGGAAGGCCAAGGAGTAGGGTAGGGATTAGTGAGAAGAGGGGGAAAGATCAAAGAGAGAAGTGTGGAGGAGTGAACACAAAAGAAGGATTATCAGAAAGCTGCATGGTGTTAGTCACTACCCTCCTGGATGTTGAGACCATGTGGTTGAATAGTCCGATTACATTTACAAATGATGGGCCCTTGCAATTAATATAAACGTGAAAAAATTATGTGACTTACGGTACATGTATGTACATGTACCTGTTCATGTACTTGATAACCGATACTTGAAAGTTGAAATCAAATATTAATCAGACATGTGCATGTACTGGTATGTGTTATATTTGTTACATTCAGTGGGACAATACTAGTGCCAAGCCTTGGTTATTGATTTACTTTTGCCCTGAAGACATCCAGTCTGCCAGTCAAAACAAACTCTACAAGCACTGCTCTTGCAGTTGCAGAATTGCCTATCATATGTACAGTATTAATAGAGTACATGTTTACATGTACATGGACATACATCAATTTGCCTTCTGGGCTAGGATTGGAACATCAAGCAGTCTTTTGTTGTACATGTACAAATTATGGAAGTCAATCAGCAGTCTGCAACATTATGGTCTTTTACTTGAGGCACATACTGGCCTGCTATTGAGTTTGAATGGGAGGAGGTGGCTCAGCTAACAAACAGCTTCATGAATGTTTGCAAGGGATGTGTGAAGTGGCCTGGTGTATTATGCCATTGTACCCACTTCATTACTGGGAATTTAACACCCAAAAGCTGACACATTCAAGCCAACAAAGGCAGCCCCCCTGGCCCTTTGGTTCAGACAGAAGGTAAATAGCCTGTAGAGTTCTGCAGTTGTGGGACTGAGGGACTGAGGGAGACTTTATAATCCCTACCACCCCCCACTGTCAAATCCTTCCTTTGAATGAGACATCACTGAGGATTCGCCGAACAGAAGGAGGAGACATGGGTCTGGCTGATGTCTTAAATGCCGTCGATTTCACCAAACTCATCGTAACTTATGATCAATCGTAAGACAATAAGCGATGCACAGAAACTGTACGGCCTATCACAACTTACAATTAGGTTATTAATCGTAAGTTGAGTTACGATGTATCGTAAGGCTTTGTGAAATCCACCCTTGGTCTGACAAATCCACTTGAAAAAAAAAATTCAAAAAAAAAATCTACAACCTCCCCTCCTGCATAAATCCATTATGTACCCATAACCCATTACAAGTCCATTGCTCACTTATGGGCCAGAGGGAAATAGTTTCACCTAACTTTATGTGATCCAAAAATGCTGCTAGAAATACAAACAGTCATTTATCAATGCCACATGCACATCTGTAAAAATTGTTCTTCGATATAATATGATTATTGTGTCAAGGAGAGAGTAGTTCAATGAGGATTTGCCCTGCTTGATGCAATAAGCACTGCATGCTCAGTGCTTTGCCCGATTGCCAACTGAAAAAAATACAGGCGGCTCGGGACTGATGCTTTCTAGTGGAGATGTATCAACCAATTGGCCATCGAGCTACGGTTATGAGATGTCTGCACTAGAAAGCAGGATTGTGGGTTTGGACCCCGAGCTGCCTGTATTTTTTCAGTGGGAAATCGGGCAAGGCACTGAGCACACAGTACCATAGCTGTCATCCTATCTTATTAGGAATACTTCTGCTAAAAAAGAGGAATCACAAAGCAAACTACATACAAATACATGGGTATTTCCAAGCCAGAAAACAGAATCTGTTGTCAAGAGCTTGTAAATAGTGATACATTTTTACCAAAGAAGAGGAACGATTCCACCAGAATAGGAATGGTTGGCAGCTATGCACAATGCAGTACATGTGCACTGTACAGTACATGTACATGTACATGTACTTATTACGCTGAGTAGTGCAACTCCTCAGTGAACTGTTGGTTTTTCTCATCTCATTCCCTTAAGTCATATTTGTATTATTCAAAGATACATGCACATGAGTTGACCGAAATAAAGTTACGTGCAAAAGTGCTACACACCGCTTACTGACTAAAATGGCCTTTGAAAAGGGTCCTGCTCAGATCGAAACGTCAGGCCCTCCTAATTTTCGAAATAAAGTTACCGGTAACTGAAACCATGTGAACACCAAGCATAAAATTAAAAGTGCATATAAAACAGCACAGACACAGTCCATATTGCACATGCTTGCTCTCAGATCCACGATGGCGTTTCATCAAATAGATGCCAGATTTCGCCCGCTGACATCAATGTCTCAAAATAAGCTCTGAATGCAGTATGGTTCACGCACACAAAAGACAAGACTACTGAGGAATGTGTGGGGGGTGTGGGTGGTTGGTGGGAGAGTAAGGAGGAAGAGGAAGAGAAGTTGAAGAGCCGAGAGAAAGAGAGAAATAGCTCTGTCGAAGGAAGATCTCAGTCTCCTCACTGATCCCTCCTCAAGGCAGTCTCTAAGCAGTCATTGATTTATTGAGTCTTTGAGACATTGGATGACCGACCCTAAGAGGTGCAATCCATTGTTGCTGGTGGACAAAGCCAAACAAACATGGGTCATTGGGGCTATTGACCCAGTCACATGCCTACCACAACAATGTCTGCACAACCCCTTACCTCCACACCCCCCACAAGTTGTAAGCTTGGGTCAAAAGTATCGATTAGGCGTGGGCACTGGTGCGTTGAGTCAAGACATGTTCCCAGAAAAAGACAGAAAAGTTCCCGATGGAATGCTTGTCTGGCAACTACCAGTAGTTTGCAGTCAATTGAGTCAAAATGCCACTACATGCTACTGTGCTATAGTGTCTTCAGCCCTGTCCGCTGTCAAGTCTGAACTTCATATACATGTACGGTACATGTAAATTTGTCAGAAGCATTTACTGGTAACCATTAACTGCCCTACATGTACTGTATAATTATCTTCAGGGACCACATCCCCATTTTCATTCTGATGTGAACCACAGTCAGCTGTTAACTTGATTAAAGTCCCTACACAACATTGGTCGAGGTCAAAGAATAGCATCCATACATTGTCTGATCCAATATCTGCATGAAATAGCACACCTGTGAAAAATTCAGCTCAATCCGCCAACTGAGTCTCGAGAAAATCGTGAGAACCGCTTCATTTGTTTCACGAAAATGCAGCATTCAACACCCTAAAGTTCCCAAAAATAGTTTAGATCTCGGTGAGACGTAAACAATTATTTTACTCTTTTCTCCCAAAATACAACATTTTAGTTTTTAGGCAGAAATATTTCAGTGCAAGGTTTCTACTTTAACCATCTTCAAACTGTATAAGTTTCATGTAAATCTGTGAACATTTCTGTTTTTCTAATTTACCAATGTTGTGTAGGGGCTTTAAGCCAAGCTTGGAGATAGCACAAAGTGGATGCAACTTTATTTTCAAGCAAACAAAGGAAGGACAAAAAAAAGAGAGATGAAGTTTTAGCAAGTCTCCAAAGGTCAGAATCCCTTGAGTTCAGTGATGGCCTTCACACAGAGCCCTCATGCAGTGTCATCGGACAGTCCGCCACGCAAATGAGTCTGCATGGACCGGGGTCTGGTGCCCCGTGCTCTGCGGGTAATAATGGCATCCAGCTGGGGATGGGGATCAGCTGAAGGCCAGACCTCTAAGGACAGAAACTGAATGACAAGACACCAGGGTGTACCAAGTCCGGCCTGCCAAGTCAGAAGATAGCAAATTAACTTCTCTTCTTCGCCAATGTTATAGCCTATAGGAGGTTTTTTTTTTGACATTTAATTCAGACTATGGCTGCAAGATTTTAATAAATATGCAATATTGTACATGGGTAATTCTATAAATCCATAATTCCATCTTGTATTGTTTAATCGACAGTTTTGTAGGAAAGCTGAATGGTTTCATACATGTACAGGTGTACATGTATCTAGGCGGCAATGGGCCTACCGGGTATGTATTATATTAAAGTGGAGACACCAAAATGTCACAATTTGGGGCCCCTGATTTATGGAATCACCCATATACTCAATCAAATTTGCGCCGTAAATTATTCATTCAGAAAGAGTTTGGACAAAGTTTGGAGCCCCCAAATTGGTGAAAGGTTTAGTCAAGAATTCCAGAATCCAGATCACTTTCCTTGTTTGCATTCCCACAAAATACACACTGCCAATAGTTCTTGCTCTGGAAACTGCAGATAGAACTTTAGAAGGAGGCAAGTTTCTTTTCACACTGGCCAACTTTAGGTGATATACAAAAATGTTGCAAACTGCTCACTGACTAAAATTACCAAAATGTAAATCTTAAAATTTAGTGGGCCTGACGTTTCGATCCTAGCAGGACCTTCCTCAAAGGCAGAGAAAGGTCCTGCTAGGATCGAAACGTCAGGCCCACTAAATTTTAAGACTGGCCAACTTTGGCGGACATGCATGTATCTTCCGAGATTCCCCCCACTCCCTACATTACTTTTCCTTTTTGCCAACAATCACAGATTTCTGAGCAATCAGCGCTGTAACTGCAAGACCCCTACTCAGGCACACATCAATTGTCCACTCCATTTTACCACGACAATCCTTGGTTGGTGCCACTTCAAACTCATTAAACGCCTACCCGGGGAGACTTTTTTGTTCCCTCACGCAAGGAAAGAAAAAAAAGCCAAAGATGTTCAGGAATTCATTGACATTCCAACCAAAAGCAGTGTGCTGTACATATTCTTTTCCTTTTCATGAATATTGATGAGCCGGATGAATTGATCTCTGGTGTGTAAGGAGGAGGAAACAGGAGGTGCCTGAGAAAAGAAAGAAACAGATTCGAAAAGAAACAAGCGCCCCCTCCCCCCCCCATACCTTGAAAAGTCGTTGGAAATGAAAGACCTGGCTCTATACAGGAGTGGTTTAGTTTGGATAATTAGATTGTGTGGTTGGGTATAACCATTATCTCCCTCCCCCCAAGGCAGCAAGATGGTTATAGATTCTAAGCTAGAACAACTTTCACAACTGCCAGTCAATCAACACTAGGGTTTTCACAGGACTTTTTCCAATGGATGACTACCGTTTTAACCTGATCGGTTTTTAAAAAGTGTGTCTGAATTAATGCGCCAACACTATTTTAACTTTAAAACTGATCCGGTTTAACTCGCCGCTAAAACACAAACTTGTTTAAAGCTGCTTGAGAGGAGGGTTTAGCACTAAAACTGATCCGGTTTAGCCACTAAAACGCTGATAGGACAGAATCGCCTTTCAACATCCGGTTTTAGGCAGCGATGTTGACCCGCCTGGCTGCACCGCTTGCGTAGCAGGCAATAATGCGCTATGTGTGTGTGGCTGTGTGCATAGTGTGTGTGTGTGTGTAGCGCGCACTTAATGCATCGGCAGAAGTCCGTACTGGATGAGGGGCAGAGTGCGTGCCCTTTTAAAACCGAAAATAAAACCGAACGGGTTTTAACTGCTTGCTGTAGTACGCTGTATGAATGCACCGAGTTTTAAATTTACGACTTGCCCCCAGTGGTTAGAAGGCGTTTTAACTTGATTGGTTTAAACTAACACGCTGTCTGAACGTAGCCAAAGTAAGGCGCAAAATAGAGAAATGAGCTCAGATAGGGACACTATAGGGCTGTTCACACAGTGCAAATAATCACAATTCAAAAACCTTGGGGGGGTTGCTCACATTCACACATGCTTTAAAAAATCCAGCATATTTCTACACTTATTTTATGTAATCTAATTTATTTTTAGTAACACTAATCTTTGGCACCCATGCAAAGATTAGTTGACTATTTTGGAGTTTTGCATTTGTACACACTGCACATGTACATGTACATTGTACATGTAGGCCTATATATACCGTACAGTATTTCAATCTGCAGTAGTCAACTTCTAATTGTCAGAAATTTTGTATCGTTTTGTACATAAGGCTCCCTATTTGTCAAGTTTTGCATTTTTACATACATGTATATTATGTACAGTGTTTCAATCTAGTTGTCAGCAATTTTGTATCAGTTTACATGTACGGGTAGGAGGTACGTACCTTCTTTCTCAACCATGTCTCGATCACTCATTGCCATTGTCAATCCAAAGATATCAGACAGTAGTGGAACAACTCATGCATGTACATGTACATGTATATTTGTATTCAACATAAACTTACATAAACAGACCTTCTTTTTTGTAGATTTGATCTGTCCTACATTTGTAGATTTGATTAAAGTTCTGCATTTGGATTGCTCCCGAGGGAAATAAATATTTGGAAAGAGTTCTTTCCAAATTTATAAACAGATGACAGGCTAATCTTCACAGAGTTCCTGACGTGTATTTCTAATTTACATGTGTGTATGTGTTCATGTTGGCCTCAAAGGCCCAATATAATTGGGAAGATCAGAAAACATTGATGTCCACAGATTTCCTTCTTATTTACACAGTTTTGTAGATGGTGATGATAGAATCCACATGTTGAAATCGCACGGTCTGGGATGCTGTATTTCTCGAGAAATCTTCACTCAAAAATCGGCAAATATGTTTTATTACTCACGAGTCACGAGTAATAAAATATTTCTTACACTACGGAACCATGCGAAAACCATAACGGTTTTTTGCCTTTTTCTACTTTCTCAGGTTACCATTTAAGCTAAAACTTTTGCAGGACTTCTTTTTTGGAATGTTTAATGGTAGGTCTATACTATACCACACAAACTGTGGCAATCTTTTGACCTTTACCAATGTTGTGTATAGGGCCTTTAATACACAATATGTACCAGGTCTGTTTGAAAAAATAATAACATATATCTCCCTGTATTTTTGTTTGCTGTTGGATGAGATTTATAAATAATAAGTGAATTTGTGTGCACTGTGAATGGCATTTCCTATTGTCTCACAATCCCTCACGATCTAAGATGACCCTCCCATGACCAGAACATCCACAAATCGGATTGACCCCAAAGTAGACTGCATTCCTGTTGTTTTTCACCCTACTGTAAAGTTGGTAACCCTGCTGCCCCTTAAACCACACAGAGCAGGCCACTTGGTACTTAGCAATGTTAGTTCAGCGGGGCCAATGAGTCCCTCACACACTTAAGTACATATTTAGATATCAGCTTATCAAGTGCATTGCAAACAGCATACTGGGGACTATTATCCTGTATGAGTACACAGAGTGTAGCATTATACCCAAACAGCCCATCACTTGATATTGTCTGACTGGTAAATTATGTGGTGAGGTTGTGGAAAATTTCAAAACCAAAGGTTTATCCTGTCTCTGATAAGATCAGGACTTCAGAGAGCCTGGCATTTTGATCCAATGATGAGTTCTGCCATTGAAAAAAATGCCCTGCTATGATGTAATGAAACAAATTTTAAAAAAAGTGTTGGCAATGGATGAAAATTATCTGTGTTTTATGGGGACAATCAAGAATTCTAATTCTAATCTAAACTTTTGACATTTGCAGAAGATGGGACAGGGCTAAGGTTAGGGGTAAATGGATTCTTGGAGGTAGTTTTATAGTTTTACATGTACAGTGCATGTAACAGACCAGTGGGGCTATCATACTTACATGTACTACATGTATGTACATTGTAATTTGTAACTGGCCTTTGAGAAAGGTCCTGCTAGGATCAAAACGTCAGGCCCACTTAATTTTGAGATTTGCATTTTGATAATTTTAGTCAGTAAGCAGTTTGCAACATTTTTGTATACATCACTTGTAACTGGCCTACCGATTTTTCACAACTGGCCAGATTTTTGCATTGGGTTGTTTTGTCATTTCTGTTTTATAAATTATACAGAGTGTGAGATGGGCAAAAACTTGCCGCATTGTGTTACCTTAGAAATGGACGCTTATTTTCTGAATTGTACTGTTCATGTATAACAATACTTTTCAATTCAGGAAAACTGAATGGGTTCATATGGACCGTAAGTGGGCACACCAAAATGTCACAGGTTGGACCAATGGAATGATCACTTGCAAAACAACTAATGGTATATATCTCATTTCTTGCAGGGTCTGCAACATTCAATATGTCGGTGAGACCAGAAACAGCCTCAAGAAATGACTCTATGGACATAGATCTACCATCAAATCGGTACCAAGCAAGTAGATACCCCTGTGGGCCATCACTTCAATCATCCCTATAATCATTCCATTCTTGACAAGTCTGTACAGGCCAAACAGTCTCTCGGCCATCGGAAAGATACTGTCCGTGTCAGGGCTTTCCTTCCCCTGACTGTCTGGGTATGTCACTTTGCTTTTGAGAAAGGTCCTGCTAGGATCGAAACGTCAAGCCCTCTATAATTTAAACTTTTGAGAGGTTGGAACCCTGATTTAGGGCATTCCAAAATATGATTAGTGCTCGCAATCTTCTTACAAATTGACGATGAACGGATGTTGAATGGACTTCAGGATGGACTTCTCACTCAGGACATGGTCAGCCTGCTTCAACCGGACAACGTCGGCAATGGTCAGAATCTTCAGTGCCATGTACTCCTTGGCCATCTTGTCCTTGACCAAAAGGACACGACCAAACGTGCCCGTGCCTAAACAAGGAAGAAACAAAAAAACAGGGAAGATGTTGACGACAGACGCTATTAAGGATCTTAAATCTATTTCAGGGGATTTCATCATATCTCAGACCTGAATAAAGGGCCTGATTTGGTCACTCAGTACTGAATAGACCCTCCCAAAAAAACCTAGCTGAATAACAATTAAATGTTGTTTAGGAGTTTACATGGTGGGTTCACAATGTACGAGGTTAGCGGTAACAACCGGGCGCATGATCCCTTTTGTCAGCGGCCATGGATACAAGTCTGAGAGGAGCCAGTCACTCCAAATGGCTGCGCCCTTACCTGAAAAAAAGTGATGTTTTTCGAGGATTTCCAAAGCACAACTCCTGACAACAAGCAGGAGTACAAATTGAGGAAAATCTACCGCAAAATTCACAAATGTCAGTAAATTTATTTCCACAAATGACCATATAACTTGTGTGCGCTCCGTTTAACACACAGCTGTTGCTAATATGCATGTGTACCGGTAATCGTAATCAAATATAAATGCTCTCGGCCGCTATTAAAGCAAAAAAATCTCCATTTTGGCCTGCATTGTGAGCTTATGTAAACACTTTGCTGATATCATGTACGTATACATACATGATGGGCATCTGGGATAAGATAATGTGATTGATTTCATTTCTGACAAAGTGAGTTGCATACAGTAAAGCATGTACACGGAACATGTACATGATCAAACGATACACGTACATGTACATATACGTACTTCAAAAAACCTAAAAAAAAAAAAACCTAAAAACCTTTTACCACAACAATGTATGAACCTTGTACATGAACCAATATTGTGAAAGTTTACTCTTGTGTCGGGGATCTGAAATACATACACATACATGTATGATCTTGTTAACAATACAAATACTCAGTACCTTGTGTACATAAATTTATCTGTACAAATTTCTAAAAATGAATGAGAGGGACATGTATTTCTTTGCTAGCCATACATGCAATGAGTTTGCAACCTTTTACTACTTTAATATCAATGTTTTCATTGTTTTGTATGCAATTCAATTATAACATTGATGGATTTCAATCACTGTACCCGCATGTACATGTGCATGTAGGCCCACTTTTCATGTACTTGTACATGTACTACTAATACTGAAGGTACTTTCATAAACTACCGTAGAACTGGAAGACTTACTAGAAGTGCATGTGGTTTTTCATTGTACAAGTACCAATTACACCCTTAACAGAAATCAACGTCACAGCACAAACTACTGTACATGTTCTATACAGTATATATTAATTATGTTTGTGCAGTACAATGTACTGTACATACATTTATATGCATGTACTGTATCATGTATATGTACATGTATACTGTGCAGGAATGTTTGTGTTGCCATGGTAGCCACAGCCACTCAGGTCCCTTAGAGGACATGTGGAGAAGTGGAGTGGGCCAGTATGTGAGCAGTTACACATGGAAGTGCACTGCCCCTGAGGGTTTGAGGGGGGGGGGGGGGTTACCAGTGAGCTTAATATACGACATACAGTGTACATGTACATGTACAGAAGTACATGTACATTGTACAATGTACATGTGTACATGTACATTGTACAATCTACGTGTAAATGCACAGAGTACAATGTATATGTTATACCCCTTGCATGACCATTGACAGGGCACCGGTGCGTGCATGCACAGTACATGTACATGTACATGTAAACTGCCACATTGCTAGGCATTGACCTTTGCTATGGGGGCTACCAGTGCCGGCAGCCATTAATGGGCCCCTACTTTTGACTAACCCTCAGGTCTACTATACTCTATATGGTGGGGCACTAAAAGTCGGTGAATTGTCCTAAACCAAAAAGAGCATAATCTGTGGAGACCCACAGTCTGTGGCAGACATACTGGTACTACACCATTTGAAACGTCAACAAGTCTCCAGAACAAAACTGCCTTTTAGAAAGATTCCAATCAGACTGGAAGTGTGTGTACAGCATGTACAAAAGGTATTGCTGTAGTGTGACCAATTTTGTGGGTGTTCATGTACATGTGTGTATCTCAGACTGGTGCTGGTAGTGAAATCATATATTATGAAATCATATCTGTATCAGTGTATGTTTAATCATTCATTTAAAAAATATATACATATTTGAAAGGTCAACTCAAGTCTGAGTCAACTCAGCTCTTTCAAGGAGTGGGACTCTGAGAAGAGCTGATACAAATGCTTCTGACATCAGTCCAAAGAAGTGAGGGAAACAACTAACAGCTTTCCAACTAACCTACACGTACATCACTACTCCAGGTTAAAAAAAACAAAAAAAACATCCCGGAGCAGATTAAAGCTCCTTCTCTCTCAACAATATGTGGGAGAGAGTCAGAGGTTGTTACACTCTCCAGTCATCTGGTCACTTTGTAATGAGAGTGAGACATTTTACGAGAGAGAGAGACCTGAGAGATTTTAGGACATCCCGAAATTAATGGAGTGTGAAACCACCGAAGCTTTGGCCACTGTGAAAGAGGTTTTCAGGAGTTAACGACAAGATACCAGTCCACCTATTTGTACAGTATATCCCCCCCCCCATTCAATGAGGGGTGGAAGTTAATACACCCATTTCCATCCTCCGAAGTCCAAAGGGTATTCAGAAAAAGTACCTTAGCCATACACTTCTCCGATTTCCTTGAAATCGTATCTGACATTTATCCCCTTCCCACAGTTCAATAGCCTGTGGGGCAATGAAGTCACTTGACACCTCCTCGACTAAAAAAAAAAAGCAAACTAAATCAACGTGCAATCTGCAAGAAATTCCCAATAAAACTGCATACGGTAAGTAAATGATATTCATCAATGGTATTCATTGCACCTCATCTGGGGCCACTTTCCTAGACCTGCCTTAACACAAAACCTTGCTTAATCTGCAAAACCTTGCCTTGAGAAATGATGTTGCCAGCTGCAAATCACATATGTCAAGGAGAAATACAGGTGCATTCCATGCTTGCCGATAGCCGATTAGACTACCGAGTGCTACCCATGCGCTGTGACTACTCACCTGCACTAATCCTCACATTGTCTAGTTGTCAAAAATCATTTATCTGGATTCCTGGAAGTGCTACAAGGAAGGCTGATATGTTGTTTTGATTCCTTGAACACAGTGAGACCGACCGTGATTGAATGGTTTCACAACGTCATCACCGAATGAATGTTCGGGGTGGACAGCACAAACTGATTCAGACTTGGAAAAGCAGTTAGCAAGTCCAGACACCAGTGAAGGTCACAAGTGGGGGGGGGGGGGGGTGGGGGTAGTCGATGGATAGCAACATTTACATTAGGCCTTTTCACACTATCTTTGCTTCAAACCGGGTTGAAACCTACGCGGTTCCGCACCGGTTCAGCCTTGGCTGTTTTCGACCCGGTTCACAGAGACACAATGTTCATGACGCAAATCGGCCGCGGCGTGAACCGGGTAACTTTCAATCTGGATACATTCACGCTACGAACACGGATCATGTGCGGCGCCATGTACATGTACTGACCAAATGCAATGTACAACCACATGTTTGACCTTTGTGCCTGTGTCAAATTTCCACGGAGTTTCGCGCCACACAACTCAACCCGGATCAGCGGTAGTGATCTGAACCCGGGGCGGTTCACACTATCGTTTTCGAACCGGTTCAAGCTGAAAAATGCATTTCTAATACGGTTCGAGATTTTCAACCCTGGTCCCTGCCAGGGTTGGTTTCGATCCGGCTAGAGCATGCTACCCGGTTCGGAACCGGGTTGAAATTTTAGTAGTGTGAAAAGGGTTGAAAAAAATCTCGGCCGGTTCCGACCCCGAGATTTTGGACAGTGTGAAAAGGCCTATTGAATAAAAAAGTGCAGGGTAGCAGAATTGTTTAAATTTATCTATTGTTGGGGGTGTAATTTGTTTGAATCGTGGGCACCCATATACGTACATGCATCTGCACGTTTTGACTGTTTTTGTACGGAATCGGTGCATAGGGTAGGCCTTCAAAATAGTGGGCAACTTGCAAAGACTCGACAAAACCATGGAGGAAGACAAATCAAACATGGCTGGATGAGGCGGTAGAACAGCACACATTGCCACACAATGCTATGACTCGGTATGTTGGGCTGACAGTGACAGCCTCAAATGCAAAATGACAATTACCTATGCACAAAACAGCCTCCATCCCCCCCCCCCCCAAAAAAAAAAAATGGGGAAAAAATGGCTCCACAAAAGCCGTGCCCCCTTGGTCTGCCCACTGAATGACTCTAAAGCCGCGTCCGCACTGGACTTATTTTTTACCGAGCCCGTGGGTAACATTCCAATGGGTAAATCTTCCCGGCGTCCGCACTTGGACTTTCGACTCGGGTAAACTAACCGAGACGACGCAGTAAAACTAACCGACTGGCGCGTATAAACGCAAGAGGGCGCTATGGTGGTGACCTTTCACCGGATGTAAATACCATAAAACTACGACACGTCGACCCTGCTCGAAAAGTAAACAACATTGTTGTATTGGGACCATGGCACGTCACGTGGTATTTAGGGCCTCTGGCAATGCGGGGCGCCGGATGTGGTTTTTTACCGAGTCGTTTACCGAGACGTCGTGTCCGGATTGGACTTTTCGGCTCGGTTAAACTGACCTGGTCAATTTAACCGGGCAGAAGTTGGTCGGTTAAACTACCCACTGGAGTCGGGTAAGTTACCTGGGAGGAAAACTTTCTGGCTGTCCGCACTGGACTTAAAATGGTCAATTTACCCATTTGCTCGGTTAGTTTACCCATTTTAAGTCCAGTGCGGACGCGGCTTAAAAGACCAGCAACACTGTGCCATGGGATTAACTTTATAAGTCCTTCCCTGACTGGTACAGAGGCAAGCTTAGACTAGCCGAACCTCCCTTTCAATCTTCCTTTTTGATTTGCTAAGGATGCACCAGGGGAAAGAAAACCAGCAAATGCCCTAAACATTAGGCTTTAAGTTGCCTAGTTTGTGGAGGAGCTACACTGCACACACAAAAAAACCAGTTAGAATTTTCAAAATGTGGCGGCATAGTGCTTCAACCAAATTGCCTAGTTTTTGGAGTGCAGGTCATTAAAAAACCTTTGGGCTACATGTACATGTGAATGTACATTGGACATGTGGTTCTCAAAGTTTCATTTGTACATGTACAGCACATGCACATGCAAGCATTGCAGTTCTCAAAGTTTCATTTTACGCAGTGGCTGTTCTGTTCTGGAATTCTGAATTCGTCCGTGTGGTTCCCTGACTTGATTGTATTTCGTCAGCATTGCAAGCTGGTTGAACCAGTCTATTAGCTGATAGTCTGGTTCCAAGAGCTAAACATCCTGACAAATACTGTGAAGTCGGGGAACCACACGGACGACTGCCGTAACAACAGTCACTGCATTCATTTTAAGGTACTTTCTTGAAGTTTCATTTTTACTTCACTTAGTTTAACTGTTTCCTCTCACTTCTCAGAATTCCATTTTTTCTTCTCAAAGTTCCCTTTGTACATGTACATGTACTTCTCAACCATCACCAATTCACCATGTCACAATTTAGAGTGTAACACTTCATTTGATAAGTTCTGTGGAAAGAACCATCATGACTTGAGTATCACTTTTAACTTTTAAAGCTGAGTCCCACCTTGTTCTAGGCAGGATCGAGTCTACATGAAAATAAAAAGTAAATGATTTGACCCAGATTTGCTTTTCAAACCAAGAAACTTCTGAGATGAACCATGCGTGGTCGAGGAGGAGAGAATAGGGGGGGGAAAACCCGTGTGCAGTAGTACATAAAGTATACATGTACAAGCCAGCCTGCCTTGCCAAGTTGTGTTTTCCTGTGGATGACTTAATGCGCCCCCCCCCCCTGACAACAGGGCACTCCACTCGTGATTACATAACCCAAATTGGAGAAGGGTAAAGAAAGAAAGAAAAATGCCAGAGAGAAGTAGAACAGATTGCCTGGACAAACAAAAGCTCAGAGAGGCCTGACCAAATGGCCAGCTAACTGGCTGTGGTTACCATCAATTACATCTGCCTCCCCATTGGAAATGCACCAAGCAGAACTAAGGTCCTTTCTGTGCCATATAAATGGTGGGTAGTTGGTAGCTGCTGGGTGGAGTCTCAAATCCCCCCCCAAAAAAAAAAAAAAAAAAAATTAGTAAGAGCTGGTCACCATATCTTTGATGTACCTTTTTTTTCCATTGAAAAACAAATTCCACGACATTCATTTCCATATTGCAATAAAGGGAAGAAAAAAACTTGGCAGTACTTCGAGCTATGAAGGAAATGATTAATGATGAAAGTAAATAACAATGTCACTATGAAAATTGCAACAAAGAAGAGATCCAAATAGTAATACAGACATACACCCACACTGTACAAGTATTTAACCATTTCCTTGAAGCTATTAAGCGAGCTATGTACATAGCTTATCATTGTCCATCCCTTCTATCTGTCTGTCCAGCTGGCTGTCCACATGAAATTTAGACATGACACTTTATTTGGAGGGACTTATGAGACACACATGCTACAGTATCGTCTTATTCTCTCATTTCCCTGACGCGTCTTGCAATACAGGTACATGTATACATGCAAATTTTATGCCATTGTGGACATTCTTCTATTCTCTCACATGCACAAAGTACTCTGTCAATACATGTAGCTGTATAAAAACCCTAACTACCCACCACTTGTTTCTAGCACATGACCTGAATCCTGCACAATCCTACAATCCTTCAGTTAAAAGCCCAAAACCTAACAGTCCAACAGTGTCTCCCTGGACCACTAGTACCTACTCTTTTTTGGATAATGTACATTTTTACAACCAAGTGCCCTCCATCCCATTGGGCCTTGTAACCTGGATCCTACATTTTCCTCAACTGACAAAAAACTCTACATGCCCTCAATCCTACAGACTCATCCTCCATCACATTGGGCCTTGTAACCTGTATCCTGCACTTTCCTACAGTGACAAAAACTCCACATGCCCTCAATCACTAGGACAATAGGATTATGTAGGTTTTGGGAAAGTTAGGTATAGATCTAAAGGATGGTCTTCAATTTGTTTCATGCTGTAAAAAGGCCCCAAGGAGGCTTCAGGAAGCCATGACAGCATTACTGCTCAAGTTGTACATTTATGTACATGATAATATTGAATATCGCGATATATTCCATGACGATATATATCAAAACCAAAAATTCCGGATATCGAACAGCCTTAACCCGGGGTATATCAAGGTTTAAGGCTTGCCGTTACCCCCAAGGTAACCCAGAGATTTCATAGTGGGAAAGGAACATCAATTCATCTAGCAAAAGGTACACTTGCATAGCAATAGCATACAATGCCACTCCATTCAATGAAACCTGTTCAGTCAACTACCCCACCATGCTAGTCAGACCCAATCATTGCCCAATTAATTAAGGGGCAGTTTTTAATCATAAACCCAATTACATGTGCACACATGTTCACGTGCTCTATCACCTTAGTAGTGTACAGTGTACACGTAATTGCACACGAGCACAGCAAAGGTACACGTGAGTGCCAGGAATGTCCAGAATGCATCGTACTATTCAGGAAATGTAATGCAATTAGCGTAGGTTAAAGGGTCGATTACTGATACTATCACAAAATAATCACAATCACTAGAACTTTAATCATTAGGGATCGAGTTATTCTTGGGCATTATTTGACAGGATTCTGATTAGATAATTGCTGAAGGGGAGATTGGGGAAATTAAAGAAGTCAAACAGCAATTTAATTTTTTTGATATGTATACATACACATGTAGGCCTACTGGATGCCATATTGCACAATTTCCTGATTTTACAAAAAACAAAGATTAAGAGTAAAATTACAATAAATCTCTTGTCAAATTTAAGATTCAATTGGTAGTAAAATGACATTTTGTGGTGTCCATTATACATGTGCATGTGCATTTATAATGTACATATTGTACATACTGCACATTATTTCAGTGCTTTGCTACACAAAGTTCTTAAAACAGCCCTGCAACAACTTTGACCTTTGCCAGGTTAATGGTTCATGAGGCACAAAGGTCACATCCAGATCCCCCCAGGTCAAAGACAGTTATGTTCATATTCTGTATATGTACAGTGTACATGTACAGTGGAAGTACACACATGTACATTTACATGTACATGTTCATATACAGTACTAAGAAATGTACCCATTGACCTGTTCACTGAAATAAAGGGATTTATTTTATGGATCTGAAATCCTTTTGCGCTGCAAGACACAGTTATAGTACATGTTGTACATGTACAGTAAACACACTAAACTTGCAGTAGAATTTCCCTGGAGCAAGGTTCACACTAAAAATGTAACAATCATTCTAATGTAACTGTACTGCCCCCAAAAAGAAAAAGGAAAACACCTCGCACTACAATGACTACATGTACATGTAGGCCAACCATTTTACTTGGTACCTTCCCAGGCCAAAATTGTACATATCAAGCCCAGGCTACAATAGGCCTAGGCTACAGGCCCTTGTCCAAGAAATGACCGAGAAAATTAGAGCTTAGTCCTGAACTGCCATGTGGTCATTTAGATCCAATTGAAGCCGGCAGCTGACCTGATTGATGCAATTTGACGTAACTTCTTAAATGCAGATTCTTCAATGGCCTTAGAAAAAAAGTCATCTCTATTCTCCAGAGGAACTTGTGGGGTCCCTGACCAGAGGAGGATGGGCTGGACTGAGCGGGTTTTTTATTTATCAGAGTTTTCTCTATAAATGAGGTTAGTCTAGTGGAAAACCTATACAATCAGGGCTTAGGGATTGGAGTTCCAATTAAATGCAGTGATTCCCACTGGGAGTTGAACCACAGACCCAAGAGGTGCCCGGTGAACCGTCCTTGGCAAGTCATTTCCAGATCAGTCAACCCAAGGCTTGTCTATTGGGGAAACGGATCTTTTCTCTGCCACTAGTAGTGCCTTCCCAGGAGAAGGAGAATGAGAAGGAGAAGGAGAAGGAGAAGGAGAAGGAGAAGGAGATAGAGAAGGAGAAGGAGAAGGAGAAGGAGGAGGAGAAGGAGAAGGAGAAGGAGGAGAAGGAGGAGGAGAAGGAGAAGGAGAAGGAGGAGACTTTTCTTTACTTTTCCTTTGAAAATAACCGAAACAGAAAACAAACTAAGCCAAATAAACAATATTTACAAGTAAAAGACTTGAAAATAATAAATTAAATAAATTAATATTAACATGTAACCATGTAACCATGTAAAAATGTATAGGTTACATCGTTACATGTTAAATTACATGTTAATATTTAACATGTACATTTTAACATGTAACCATGTAACCATGTAAAAATGTACATGGTTACATGGTTACATGTTAAATTACATGTTAATATTTAACATGTACATTTTAACATGTAACCATGTAACCATGTAAAAATGTACATGGTTACATGGTTACATGTTAAATTACATGTTAATATTTAACATGTACATTTTAACATGTAACCATGTAACCATGTAAAAATGTACATGGTTACATGGTTACATGTTAAAATTTAACATGTACATTTTAACATGTAACCATGTAACCATGTAAAAATGTACATGGTTACATGGTTACATGTTAAATTACATGTTAAAATTTAACATGTACATTTTAACATGTAACCATGTAACCATGTAAAAATGTACATGGTTACATGGTTACATGTTAAATTATATGTTAAAATTTAACATGTACATTTTAACATGTACATTTTAACATGTAACCATGTAACCATGTAAAAATGTACATGGTTACATGGTTACATGTTAAATTACATGTTAAAATTTAACATGTACATTTTAACATGTAACCATGTAACCATGTACAAATGTACATGGTTACATGGTTACATGTTAAAATTTAACATGTACATTTTAACATGTACATTTTAACATGTAACCATGTAACCATGTAAAAATGTACATGGTTACATGGTTACATGTTAAAATTTAACATGTACATTTTAACATGTACATTTTAACATGTAACCATGTAACCATGTAAAAATGCACATGGTTACATGTTAAAATTTAACATGTACATGTTAAAATTTACATGGTTACAGGGTTTGTGCATCTCCTTCGTGATAATGATTGTGTTGCTCTCCCCCTCCTTCTCCAGGAGGTAGTCCAAGGCCGCTACTTCGCCTCGGCGCGCCACACCATCCAGAAGGACTCTACCTAGATGGCATGGGCCAGACTGGGTCAGTGCTCTTCCCTAGATGGCTTAGGCCAGAATAAACCAATAAACAATAAACATAGGAGATA
Organism: Luidia sarsii; assembly: GCA_949987565.1. Taxonomy (NCBI): domain Eukaryota; kingdom Metazoa; phylum Echinodermata; class Asteroidea; order Paxillosida; family Luidiidae; genus Luidia; species Luidia sarsii. The sequence continues at coordinate 9,847,127 of OX465116.1, forward strand.
AAAATATGTATAATACCGAAACATATGAGAGGTGTTTTGTAATACAAAACAAAGTCAGTTGAAGGGGAGTTGTCAAAATATAGTTATCGAAAATTAACCGGTGACGTGACAGATCTTTCCAGGAGAAGGGGAAGGGGAGGAGGAGACAGAGAAGGAGAAGGAGAAGGAAGAGGAGGAGGAGAGAAAAGAGGATGGGAAGAAGGAGAGGAGGAAATCACCAAAGTTCTGCCTGATTTTCATGAACTTTCAAGGGTCCAAGACCATACATGCACAGGTAGGGTATCTACAGCCATACATTCTAGAGCTGCATACCACTCAAGGTCAATGAAAATGGCCGTCTGATCTGAACCGCTATCAATCAAATCATGAAAAGACTCGTTCTACATAAAAAATCGTTGTAGGCTACTTCACAAAGCCATCACAAAGCACCGATCTTCATAATTTGATTTCCTTCAAGCAGTGACTGACACTGTTTACTTATTGTAGTCACTTTGCTTGCATCATTATGTGCATGGCAATGAGGGGGGAGTTGAAGACAAACTACTGAAGGAATTCTGGGAATTCCAGAATATATGGCAGCTGATCCATCAATCAGTACTGCAAAGGACACTGGGAGGTTGCCCGGGGCAACCCTTGGGGGAGGGAGGGACCCCCATCCGGGTTCCAACTAGGCTCAACTTGGCCCCAAAGGGACCACCAGAGAATGAACACATGTAGCTGATGCAATAAGAAATTCAATTTTGTCTCCTGGCGCCCTGCACTGCTCAACATGTGGCCAATGACTTGAACGCCGGATCGCAACTCTGCACTGCACTGTATTAGGCCGTGTCCAAAACGGTCTTCCAGAGCTATGGCTAGGGCTGTCGTCTTCGCATCTCCGTGTATTTCCAATAGGGGGAAGACCTAGACCTAGCTCTAGACGCCTGTTACGGACACGGCCTCACACACCCACTCCCCTTTCATATGCAGCATCCGACAAACAGGTCCATTTGGAATTTGTTCCCAATCGAATGCCGGATTTCTGAGGTCCGTCCTGGTCATCCGTCAAAGACCAAACGTAGCAGAAAATCAGGAAATCAGTGCACTCCATCAAATTCACCAATTGAGTATCGTGTTTATTTGTCTACTCACCGATAGCTGCCTTAGGCCCCCCCAAAACAAAAAGTAGGCCTATACTAGTGGTCCCTATTTTTACATGGCATCTGAAATTAGGGTAGGATCTAGTTAGGTAGGAAATTGGGCCTTTTTTTTGGGGGGGGGGACTTTTTTCATGCTGAGTCATTAAATGTTCTACAATATAATAAATATTTAAATACTCGAGCCAACAATATTATATAACCATGATTTACATGTATGCATGGTTGGATGATTTAAACCATGCTGATGAAATCGCTGGTCACACCGTCAAGATAGGGTCACGCCGACGGCCCAATGCGCTGTTAAAATAGGGTCAGTCTGGAACACACTTCCCCACAAAAACTTAAAGGCCCAATACAACATTGGTAAGATCGGAAAACATCGATGTCCACAGATTTCCTTCTAATTTACAGTTTGTAGATGGTCATGATAGAATCCTCATGTTGAAATCTTACGGTCTGGGATGCTGTACTTCCCTAGAAATCTTCACTCAAACATCGACAAATAGTTTATGACTCGCAAGTCATAAACTATTTCTTACACTACAGAATGGTGCAAAAACCGTGACTTTTTTTTTTACCCCTTTCTACTTTCTCAGATCACCATTTGAGCTAAAACCTTCGCAGGATTGCTTTTTTTTATGTTTAATGGTTTAACACACAAACCGTGCCAATCTTTTGACCTTTACCAATGTTGTATTGGGCCTTTAATTAAGGGTCGCGCCAACAAAATAAGGTGGACTGGGAAACCGGAAGTTCAACTATATTTGGTGGGGGGGGGGGGGCCTTCGAACTGGAAAGCTCAGGTGATTGATTTTTGCTACAGTTGTACAGATGTAGTACATTAAGCCAGATGACAAGAATCAACTGCTGGTCCAATCGCATTTTCCTTGCTACTCTAATGAATCACCATCGTTGGAAACACAAAAAAAATTAAAAGCTAGTTTGGACACTCTGGATCTACTACAAATGCAAACACTGGCTTTGATGAAAATGTCTTTAAATGCAATCAGCAAAGCTACCAACTCTGACCAGAAACACCCAGAATTTCCATGTAGGTTCACCTGTTCAATGGCCACTGTCTGTAGAACACCTGTCATCCATACACAGGCCGTATAATCAGATTTTGGAGGAGAGCTGAGTGGCGTTTCGGGCTCGGGAGGGGAAATGCCGGTCATAGCGTGGGCGTCAACATCTTAAAAATCTTGCCCGGTCCCCGCGTAGGGGTGTCCGAGGGAAAGTGGAGTGCTTCCGTTGCTCCTCTTGACAACAACTCATCTTTCTCAACTCGACTGGACCGCTGAGAGTTGAATTTGAGATGTCTGACATTTGCACATCAGATTGATCGCTACATGAGTTCTCCGAAAGAGTCAATAAAATGCATTATGAGAGATTTTGAGACGCCTGGTGGCTGCAAAATAGTAACTGGAAAAGCATTCGGAGAGCGCAGACCTCACTCAGCAAACTCCCGCCAAGCACCATTTACCGGAAATTTCAAAATGATCCATAATCCAGGGTTTGATCTTGATCATCACCAAAAAAGAATCGCCTAGAGCCATTGAGAATGCCGACATAATGTAAACATCTCAGAATGATACATTCATAAATTTTCAAGTTTTTTTGCTAACAGACAGACAGACAAACAAACAAGCAAACGCCGGCAAAATCATAACGCCCTTGGCAGAGGTACATTGTAATAATGATATAATAGATCTAGAGCATTTACATATATATGTACATCGATATAGCACTTGATAAAGGGCTTTCTAGATGCTGATAAGCACACGTAGATAGGAGAATGTATGGCATTAATTAAGCCTGGCTGAAGATGTGTGTTTTTTAATGGGGTGCTTCAAAAGCGTCACTCCTGCCAGTACTGGGAGCTTCGCATACGTGTGTTGGATTTCTGTTTCTTAGGTCAGGGAGCAGTTTGCAACATTTTGTTGTATAAACGAGCGCAAACCTTACGCCTTGTGCAATTTTCGAGTTTGCTCAATGTCCCTCGTACAAACTTTAAACTTAAAAAGGTTAGGACTGGGGGTTAGGGGTTAGGGTTAGACGTGACTGGCCTCGTCCTAGCCCCACAAACCCTACATTGATAGTTTTGGGCTGGAAAAGAATGAGGAAGGATGAACTTTTACATTTCACAACATCACTAGTTTCAGAGGAAAAAAACCCCAAATGTTTACTGAGCCCAGAATGGAAAGTTTGTGGTGACACCATGTAGCACTTTTCTTTTTAAGAAGGAGTATGGCTCTGAAAAGAGCCAGTAACTCAACGTTTCAGGTAGCGTGTACTCTGCATGAAGGCAGGCAGAGTACCACACTACCTGAAACGTTAAGTTACCAGCTCTTCTCAGAGCCACACTCCTTTTTTCTAGTAGAAAGCGAAGTGCTACATGGTGCTACATCGCAAACCTTCCAATGAGTATTTCCACCGTGCAAACCTTCAAGTTCAAGTCTTACGTGAGCCCAGATCAAAACACTACTCACCGAGAATGGAGAGCATCTCAAAGTTCTCCAGGGTGAACTTCCGCTCGTCGGGCGGGTCCGGGGGCGGGAGGTCTTTAAGTCTGCTGGAGGAGCCAGTCCGTTTAATGGACTTCCCCTTGGCGATCTTAGACGAAGCCATCACGAAGAAGCACCAATATAATGATCACAATGATGATCTCTCTCTCTTTCTCTCTTCACAAGTTCTCAGCTCCAGGGTTGTCGGGGGGGGGGGGGGGGTTGGCTTGTTTTTTCAGTCTTTCTTTCTCTCTCGACAGCAGGACACTAGTATAGTAGTAGTACTACTGTAGTACTGGGCAGGACTGCCAAGGACTGTCTCATTACAATATTAATAGTATTGAACTAAGTCTCAAAACTGAGAATTGGCGGGTCCACTGCTCCTCAGCTCACAGCCAAATTCTGCTACATTTTCCACTTTTTTGGGGGTGGGGATCTTCGAGCAGAAGTAGTAGTAGTACTAGTACTACTACTAGTACTAGTAGTAGTACACGGATGCGAGGTCAGACCATGGATCAAGCGTCAGACAGAGTAGGGGAAGTATTGATGAGGCTCAAAGGACATTATCAATAAGCTTAGGTCCTCGGGCGATAATTTAGCAGGTCCAATTATGAGAGGGGGGATTGGAGGGAGGTGGGGTTGGAGGGAGGGGGGTGGAGGGAGGGGGGTAGGAGGGGGGAGGGAGGTAATGCTGTTAGGGACTGGCACTAATGGCAGAGAGGTAATTACCGGTGTGGATGCCTGCGGTTTTCACGGCAGGCAGGCAGGCCGAGACTGGCCGCTTAATCCGAGCATGGTCGTCGTTCTTGTCGTTATTGTTGTTGTTGTTGTTGTCTTTCCTCGACCGAGCAGTCCGTCGTCCAAAAAGAAGAAGTGAGGGTAGGTTTGGACATCGGACGGTCGGTGAGCGATCGGCCCGTGGCCGTGGTCGAGTGTGGCTGCACGCCGGGCGGAACGCGTTGGAGTTGGAGGCAGTGTCGATCACACCGTAACCATGCCGTAACGTAACTAACTTAGGAGTCAGGGGTAGACCTCCATGGGTAGACCCGCCTGGGGGAGGGGGCTTCGATCACCGCCACCAACTTGTGCAGGAAATCTGGCCAAGCGATCGAGTGTGTAGGAATCGTGCACATCGAAAAGCAGACTTGATCTGTCCCGCGATCGCGACGAATGACGGGGATCCACACTCCGTGTTACTTGTTGAGACCGCGACGCACGGAGTAATCTCAACCAGCAACCCGACACCGCGCGGCCCACACGACCAGCTGATCGACTCGGAAGCAGCGATCACTATACTTCACCTCCCACTCAGTGCTGGGCAGAAAACATGCCTAGGTGACGTCACACCTGCTGCGGTATAATTGATTTTAAATCCCACTGATCTTCCGGATCGGCGGTGGTCGCGAATAGCCGTTTCGCCGGCGCGCCCTCTTTTGGCGAAAGGGAATTAGTCCGGTACGAAAAAGAAAGTTTACACATGGGTCTATGAAAATCACAAGCTAATGGCTATATACAAGCAATCCCATGTGTGTTTGGCTACGGCTTCAGTTTACACATGAGTCTATGGAAATCACAAGCTAACAGCTACAGACCGTCTACATTATGTGTCTGAGGCTAAAGCGCTAGCTTCTATGGAAACCCTAAGGCAGCTAGCAGCTAAAGGCAATCCCCATCAACTTGTAAGTCTGTTTCTTTTCGTCAGTCACCATATCAGAATGAAGGTACACAACCTACAAAGAAGTCACTTGTGATATCACTTATCATTTGCCTGGAGTAATATAGTTCCTCTCTTAAAACATTTATTTCGCGTACAATTGATAAGCAAATCAAACTATTGTAAATCTAAGACTAAGCTTACTCTTTGCCAAGACAAAATGCGGATACAATTAAAATTATAGTTGTTGCACGATTGGTATAATTTAGTCAATTACTGTGGCAGACGAAAAGAGAGCTATAACTATTTCAGAACCTGGAGGGGTTATGCAGCTGCCTGAAATGCATTCCTTGGTTTAAGCGAAATTTAGTTACACTTCTAGTTTAGCTTACAGACCAATAATGTTTCCTTTTCAGGTTCGGCGACGCTACAAGGTCCGCAAGTAGGCCTATACTAAGGCAAACTGCATGTATTAACAAAAACGGGAGGGCACATTTCTGATAATAAATTGGTTGGGATAAATTTATCAAAACATTTTTGTAGTAACAGTGTCTTTGTAAATTACAATAATTATGTGTGGGCCTATTGTGTTTCTTCACGAAGGCTCCGGTCGTTTTTTTTTCCACTGCTGAATGGTGAATTTCAAGCTCGGGCTTGAATAGAAATATTGAGCAATTTCTAATCAGCATTTTAAAGTTGGTAAAATCAACACTATTGATAAACGAAGGTCTAACTCTAGGTCATTGGATTATTTTGGTTAAAATCAGGCACAAACTCACAAAGATAGACGCAGGCTGAATGTTGGGAAATCGACTTCATCCATTAATCATTATTACCAAGCGATTGTACAGCGCACAGTTTAAAAAAAATTCAAGCCGGCCCATTATTGCTCAGAGTGCAGGCAAGGATCGTCTCTTCTGGCGTCGAGGGCGTTAGTTATAGGTAGACGTAGGGTAGACCAGGAAACCAGTGAAGGTGGTGTAGAGGGCGTCGTTGCTGTAAATGGCGTCAAAAGAAGATGGAGGCAAGCGGAGCCACACGGTATCACCGATGGACAATTTCAGGATCTAAAGGGCAGGACAGAAAACATAAATTATCAAGAGGTTTGTGGTAGATTGGTAGAGGTACAACAACTAAAACCCCGCAGGTCAGCTCATCCTTTAACATGACTGTGGTTCTCTGAACACAATTCGTATGTACGATGTTTGATGCTTTCAGACAAGTTCATGTGTTGCAGGCCACTTTAATCAGTGAGCCGGTTTGTAACAGTTGTTTTGTATAATGATTTACTTCATGTTTGATTGAAGTTGTATTGTCGGTGCGTGTTCAGTCCACTTCAGCGGCACCCGTGCACGTACCGTGGACTGGGTACTGCTGACGCTGCGGTGAGACTCGTCCGTGCGCATGGATACCAGCGGTTCGTCGTTTTTCATCAGGACGGCGGACAGATAGCAGCTATCGTAGGTACGAAGTCTGCCCGGGAAAAGAAAAAAGGGAAGCAACGGAAAGGAGTTACGTGACAGCCCACGAATCAGTGCTGTTTTAGTGATGTTGTTGCTATGTGCCATTTTCTTCAGAAGAATAAATACCAAGCTGTTAAATGAAACGAGTACATTGTACAGGCAAGACAAACCTGGCACAACCGGACGTCTGTATGGCTTTTGCCCGGTGCCTAGGAAAACCAAAGGCGCTCCGAATGGCACGAAGCGATCTTAACCGGACGCGAAAACTTCTGTATGATTAATTTCAGTTTATACTTGGCTGTCAACCAAATTGAATGTAAGGCAGTATTCAATCTAGCCTACATTAATTTTGACAAGCAACATTATTGGTCTATTATACTGTTGGGTTGTGGTAACATTTAAGATCAAACCAAACCAATTGTACTTTTAGGCCTACAGTGAAGTGACAGAAATTATTGGTGTCTGTCAGGGCTATATTAATAGCTTTGGCAGGATTTTGGGAAAGCAAGTAGACGGTCAATCAACAATCAGATACTCGACACGATATCACAACACGGATGCAGAAATTATTGGAACGCAAAGGTGACCCCAACGTTTGCTTTTTGTTTCATGAAAATCAGCTTTATTGTGTAGACTAGGTCGACCAGCAACAGGTGTGCTTTTCTCACGAAATGTGGAACCCTGTCAGATAAGCATTCAATGTTTAACTGGAGCGACACAAAAGGAAATTGAAAGTTCCGTAGACCGCAAGCAATCGGAAAAGTAACAGACGGCTCACTCACGAAACCTTATCGGAGTAGGGCGCCCTCATTGGGAAAGAAGAAAATCAGCTCCATGATAAGAATATTATTGCCACACCTACGCGCTGGAAATGATTGGCTAAGGGCTGAAGCTTCGGTTTCATTTCTCGGCACAAGGGCTATAATGTCCCAGGCCAGGGTGATCCCCTGCATAAATTAAACTGTATGAGGCGGCCCACCTCGCACTTTTGATGGACCACCTCAGGTAGTTGTCTGCAAAACTTGCCACCTCAGGGGTCAGAATCAAGCTTAGAAACACGGCATGTATAGGCCTACACAAATACAATAGCACATAAGCATGTTCTGAGGACTGTGACTTATGGAACCTCAACATAGCACAGACTTGCTCATTGAGCGAATTAATTATTGGTTGCGAATTGCCACCTCAGGCTCAAAATCGGGGGAAACCCAGTCACAGGCATCAATTAAACAAGTTTTGACCACAATCAATTTCAAGCTGGGTATAGGTCCAGCCCACTGTAGGCCTACTGAACAAGAAAACAACTTCAGAAATTTCCTGTATACAAAAAATGATGTTCAAGGTAATTATTATATACTCACGTGAAAGTGAAGAAGTAAAAGCCGGGCAGACGACAGAGAAAGGTATCGTTGGCCAGCACAAAGTCCGCCCCCTTGTTGGACAGCGTGCGGTCAAAGGTCACGTGCTGCATCTGACCCTGCGTGCCCGTCTGTGACCTGGACGAGGCCACCGAGAATGCCGATTTCCGGGTATCTGGTGGGGTGGGATGGGGTGGGGGGGGGGAGATGCGTTAAGTATTTGACGCAGAATTTTGTTTTCTGTTTTTCAGAAGACAAGTCAGAGGAAATTGGCGTAACACGCCAACTGGGCTATGGAAAAATGCGCACGAACGCAGAGCCTCCGTGTGGCGGTCGATCATGCGTCGCGTAAAGATCTTATAGCGAGCAAAGCGCGCAAGATGGACTATATACTCCGAGCAAAAGGTGAAGTACGCGCTGAACGCCATTATTTTTAGTAAGCAACGGAATCTGTCGTCTGCTTTCGGTGCTTCGAAAATGAAGCGGGAGAGTTACAAACAATAAAAAGATACAACTTTGGATGCGTGAACAGAATGCGATTACTTTTGATGTGATGTGACCACGAAATGGAGAGAACGCGTGCGACTTTGCTTACTTAAAATGGCGTCCAGTGCTTACTTCATCCAGATACGTGTGATCTCGCAAGAGTACTGGTAGGCTATATTGCGCTCTTCGCGCGCTATAGGATCTTTGCTTTTCAGTCAGATGCATTCTTCGGGGTATCAACTATCATGCACATCATAATGTGACAAACCACCCTGACAGTGATTAACAGCTGGTTGGGAAATTAATTCGTGAAATTCAGTTTGGGAGCGCTACATTTATCAATGCCATTCTGCCAACCAACAAGTGCCACAATGTGTGAACGAGCGGCAGTGTGAAGATTGGAGGTTATGCCCCCCCCCCCCAAAAAAAAGTCTCCTTTTCGACAGATGCGAAAGATGTGGGATCTAGTATGTTATAGACACGATAGGACAGACTGGATATGGCTGGGAAATGAATGAATGCTAGGGCCTATGAGTTCGTGCGCCTACATCAAAGTTTTAGCAGTGCACTGAACAAGCCTTTTCCACATAGGTAATCAACTATCTCGGAGGTGCAGCTAGAGGCGCCACTCAGAAGTATGAATCAAAAAATGCATGTCTGTATAGGGCTCACATAATCACATCCCAGTATCATTTACATGCAAACACCATGCAGTTAGTAATACAATGTAGGACCTACATGTACGAGTACACTTTGCAGGTAACTTAAAGCATTCACTGTGTCAGTCACTGTATAAAAATGTAGTATTAAAAACACACCGAGGGCCCGACGTTTCAATCCTGTCTCGCTGGGATCAAAACGTCAGGCCCACTTGTTTTTTGAGATTTGTATGATTTTGTTCATTCTCTTATACATTGTTGTATTATTTCCAACTTTTGAGGGCCTGACGTTTCGGTCCTAGCAGGGCCTTTCTCAAAGGCAAATGTGAAGCCGTTGACTTCAACGTAACTCCCCCGTACCGTACCTGCTGCTGCGGTGCTGCTCTGCTGCAGTTGGTTTTCGTCAACGAAGCGATTTGCCAACGTATCCACGGCTACATTATCTCTCTCGTCGTCCGTGATGTCTTCCAGCTCTCCCACTCCTCCACCACCACCTCCTCCTCCTCCTCCTCCTCCTCCTCCTCCTCCTCCTCCTCCTCCTCCTCCTCCTCCTCCTCCTCCTCCTCGTCCACCACCTCCCCCTCCCGACTGCGTGACTCTTTGGGATAGCTCCTCGAGCCTGCGTCTCAAGTCGGCGTTCTCGCCGCTGAGCTGCTGCAGGGCAGCGCCCACGGCGGCCAGGTCGATGGGGGCCGGCGCGTCGCCGGGCCCCACGAGCTCGGGCGCCGGGCCCGGTCGCAGCTCGGCCAGCTCGGCCTCCCTGTTGCCTAGGTAGTCACGGAGCGCCCCCAGACGATCCACCGAAGTCAGATGCCGTGTGTCCTCCCCCTCTTCCTCCTCCTCCTCCTTGATGAAATCCGGGAAGACGAAGCTCAGTCCTCGCTCCAGCTGATCAACCAGACTGCCCAGTCTCCCGTCGATGTGGTTTTTTTCTTTTCCGATCAAGATCTTGGCTTCCAGTCGCCTGTTGCGCCGGTCGAGATCTTGCACGTCGGCTTGCAAGTCCGAGACCAGAGCCTGCAGCGTGGCCAGCCGTGCGTCCGCCGCGGAGCCGCCGCCGCCGGGAGCTAGCTTCTCATCGCCCTCGCCACCGCCTCGGACTCCGAGCTCTGCCGCCGGGCGGTGATGGCGGGACTGGGCCCCGGGGTCCCCCTTCCCGACCCCGGCAGCCTGGCCCAAGCCGGGGAAGGCAAGCACGAAGAGCCCTCCCCAGACCAGGGCGCACACGAGGAACATGACGAGGATGAGCGCGCTGACCGTGCGACGATGATACTTCCCCGACCGACGCGGCACTCTCTCCCCGTGATCTGCCTCCAGCAACGGCGCCCCTTCCTTCTCTGGCCGCGGCGCGCCGGCCGTGGGGAAGCACACCATCTGCCCGCCCGAATTATCATCGCCATCGGACCTGATACCATCCACTCCGCATTTGTCAATCATTTCTCGCATCGGTGATAGACTGAAACTTTCGGGAGCTATCACCTTTGGACATTCCCTTGGGGAAAGAAAAAAACCCACTCAATGAGTTGCCAGGATCGCTATTGACTACCGGTAGATATACGTGCAAATATACCGGTAACGCACACAAAAGGGCCGCCAAAATTCGCCTCCCCTCCCCATGTAAAGCTTGACATCTGACATTTTTGTGTTCAACACCTCACAATAGACTTTATAACTACCGGCTCTGTTCGTTTCAGGGTCGTACTATATAAAAGCACCCCGTGCTGTGCAAACATAGGCCTACGGTGCAAATATTTCGTTATATTTAGGTCCGCGACCATGGTCTGGAAAGCCCGAGTTTGCGTTAAGACAGCTCCCCCACAGTTCAAAAACGATTTCCAATCAAGTTGAATATTGCCAACCAATTTAGGTTTAACCTAATCAAATGAAACACGACCGCGAAACTACAGCAACACATACCTGTACTGTACATTATATAATTACAGTCCCATTCCTTCCATCAGTGATGCTGGACATCTTGTTTGACACTAGGAATTCTCTCCAATCTGGCAGGGGGTACGATAGCCAAGTTGGTGCAAATTAACAGAAGATTGGGACTATGATTGTTCAGTTACAACTGGCACCACAATGTCAATGGCTAACAAAACCCAATCATTTATAGCCCCCTGGCCTCCAAGCGTATGTTCTTTGCATTACATAACACAGTTTCTCTGACGGCTAGTAAATCTTCAGAATAAGTGTTCCTGGCCCTCCTCTCCCTTTTAGCACAGAGCACTTCTTCAATACAATTCGTTGCTCTGTATTATTGTGTAGGCCTACAAAATGATTAAAACACAGATAACGCCACAGATAAATAGACGGACAGCAGCGGGCGCCAGAGCGTAAGTACATGGCTGCAGAACATTAAATCGAGCTCCCATTGAACACTGTACAAAAACACTGACTTTCAAAGCCAATTATCCCGCACCCAAAAGTCTCTCAGTTCTTGTAGCTATACTGAAAATTGTAGTTTGGACCTTCATCTCTCAGATTCTTTCCAATTTAGTGCCCTTAGCCTATTCGATTTTTTGTTAATTACCCCCAGACAAAAAAACACCCCCAAAATGTGTAGCTGTCCAAGCCGAATTTCTGTAAGGATTTTGCTGAAAATTTTTCATCAGCCTCAGGCACCGGGCAAAGCACTGAGCACTGTGTTTATCACGTCGAGCAAGGGCAAAACCTCATCGAATTACATCAAGCATAGATTGAAATTTTGTTGGCAATCTCGTAAATTTAACCATGGAATAAAATTTCTTGCTTAGCAGATCTTCACGCTTAAGCGGCTCTATGAGATTGGGTCCAGGTTCCAGGATGTTTTTTTATTATAGGCCTGCCCCCTTTTCAGCGGAAAATTAAATAAATTGTCTCGCTTTGTATAATTTCTTATGCCACATTTTCGGTACAAATAAGGAAGAGATAATGACTCGTCTGTAATATAGCATACAAGTGGTTTTATTCATGTTTTAGAAGGATTATAAACCTGTTCGATTTCAAAGTGAAAAAAGCTTTCATAAAGAAGGAAAATAGCAGCAATTTAAAGGGATGATCAATCATTTATTTTATCTGAGTATTCTGATTTTAAGTATTTCCCCTGATTTTGCACATTTAAAATTTTCAGCAATGAAGTTTCTTATTCATTAAATTTTAATGGTGGATCCATCACGCTTGTTAAATTTCCTTTCGCTGGTTTAATCCGTGAGAAAAATAAGAATTCTGGCTCAGGATATGATAACGCTATTCGTTTTCCAGGAAAATAATGGAACCCTAATTGTGGACGAATTTGGTAAGTGAAAGCATTTTGACTTGAATGTATTTACAAAACGACAAATTGTGTGGTTTGAAAATATCAATCGGGTACAGCAGGAAGGATCCACCAATAATAATATAATTGCAAGTAAAATAATGTTAAATAACTTTCTTTGTAACAAATAATGAATAAACAATCAATAATAACAGGTATAATCATCAATTCTTAAAAATCAAATCAATTCAAATCGCCATGAATTTGGGCCTGGTTGCAAACACCCAGGTCCTATTGGCTTCTGCTTCGAGTTTGTCTCTGCTTTCCGAAAAAGCTGACATCCCAGGCTGTGGTTCCTTGCTGAGGCAGAAGCTCCAAGGCGTAGTATTTCCTCTCCAAACCAAAGCCAGTGGCTACCCGTTTTCATGTTTTGTACTTAAAGAAAAAAAAAGTTAAAAAAAATGAGACGAAGGGGGAGCATGAGCCCAAATATAAGCCAGGTTTGGGAGAAGTAACGTCAATTCATCCTATAACAACACATCATGACTTCAATCAGCAGGAGCCAAATGATTTAATCCATTACTGCTAATGAAAGAAAAAAGGTGCCCCGAGAAAATAAACTCAATTATTTAGGTCTCACAAGTCAAATTACATTGCTCACTTTGAGTCATTGTACTACTTTCAAGTGTGACTGGGGTCATATGACCTCTGACCCCTATAGTTGCCAAGGAGACAGGGGTTGAATGACCGCTGACCCCCACAGTTGCCAATGTACTCCCTCTGCCCGAGTTTCAAATTTCTTGGGTTCTGGTATCACCATATTCCCATTAACCCTTGTAATTATTTACATGTACATCTATTGGGGGCAATTGTAATCCCTTACAAAGTATCTGCACAGCATGACAAGTTCGCCTTGGGGAATATTTCATGTTGAAACAAAACAGAGAAGTCTGCAAAGAGTCTGTTTATAAGTCATACACTGTAAAAAATATCGGAGTAAAAAAAAAAAAAAACGGGCAAAATAGTTTGACAAAACTTGGACTGGTTTGATAAGAAATTCTATTATTCTGGCCGACACAATCCACTGAACAATAACGCTACTAGTTCCTCTATTTCAAATGATTATATTCCTTGCGACACAATAAACAACGACCACATCTCTGATATATATTCTAATATGATTGCCTATACTGCCATGCTAAAAGTTGAAGCCTCAGTGACTAACACGTATAAAACGTATACAAGCGCAGCACGCTATACTAAGATATAAACTTGTGAATGACATTTAAATAAAATGAAAAACCTCCATGAGTTTGCTAACCTTTCTTGCTTTTTTTAAACCAATTTTTTTTCAGAGTTGTTTGAACAAATTCACCTTTCATTTGTCACTGCGTGGTAGTGCCGTGATAAGAAATGGCAGGGGTCAATCTCTGCTCACGTTGTAAAAAAAGAGAGCTACAAACATGCTCCTTGGCTCTGCTTAGCTTGGCTGCATAGTTTTCCCCACTGGTTTTCTAAAATGGCGACCTCCATGAATTTTTCACTGTAGCGCCCTCTGTTGTCTGCAATGGGTTACTTTTTTTTAATGAAATTAAGGATTGGGCTCTATCCCTATCGTATGTCTTAAGCCCTTCAATTTCCAGATGAATATCATGAACTCAAAAGGTCAGCAAACCTTCGAATTCAGCAACAAACCACTGCCAGTATTTCCCGCTCTTGTGTGGGCCAGTGTGAGGCGGAGGACGAAGCCTGAGCCCGAGCCTTATATACCCAAAGATTCGTAGACCACCAACCACGATTTCCAGTCCCGGAGTTGGATACACTACTGTTTGCTTCCTGTGAAATAAGAGTGGGGCTTTTGCCGTGTTTTATTTGGCGAAATTTTTTTTCCCCATGCCAAAGCAGAGCCGAATTGCAAAGCAACACAAGTTTGTTGAGGCATGAAAAACCTGGCTTTTTTTCTTTCTGGTTGGCGGCCCCAAATTCCATCTGCCAAGTTAAGCAAGAATACATGTGAATGCATAAGGGGGGTTATGGGGATTAATGACAACTTCCCAAATGCTAGCTGAAAAAGAAAAACATCCACTAGAGCAAAGTACAAGTCAAACCACCTATTGCAGTCTCTTAGAATGGCCCGGTGAATGCCCTTGAACGCAGCAACAACATTCTTTCAACGTTTTGATTTTCACCCCAAACCAGCATGCACATGTACGTATGTCCCTCCAAGATGCACTTCTTAAGTTTCAACATGATGACATTACAACTCGTATAAGAAGCTGAGCTGGTGCCAACTTTGATAATGTCCAAATTGTAGAGCCATTGCTGCGCCTCTTTACGGCTCATGACTCTCCATATTCAAGAGGAACTGACGTTTCGATACCAAGCAGGACCTCTCTCAAAGGCCGAAATTCTGAAGTCTGTATGCAGACTGTGACATTTCTGTATCAACGATTAGAAAAATTAAATCAAGCAGCTATAACAAAATCAAATTGGGTCATGAGCAGCACTTTGTAGCCAGGATACTGGAGATGTGAATTGGTACAGTCTAACTGATGAAAAATAACAACTTAGACAAAGTAGTTGCTGCTATGAAAGTAGATGCCATCTGGTTAGTCTTTCAGTGCTGTCCAAAGTTGTTATTTTTCACGGTACTGGAGTATTATATCGGCAGCAATATACAGCCACAATAATGAAGCTTTAATCTAAAGTTTGTCAAACAGCTCTTTCAAACAAATAAAGGAAAAATCTCTTTCCCATTAACTGTATACATTCCTTGCTTTCCAAAAAAAGGCCACAGATGAAAAAACGTTTTAAGATTAAAATCTGCTTATAGAATACAATAAAATATACCTCTCCAGAGTGTTTGACTGTTGATTTGTCAAAGTGGTCATTACCTTGCAAAGTTTTTCCAATAACATATGAGACATGCTCACTATTTCTGCATCTACAGTTCCGTTCACTCTGAGATGTGCTGGAATATATTCATAATACAAGTCTGGATTGTGTATTGTTGTTCGTGTGGCCACTTGGAATTTGATTTAACTCTTTACTGACAAGAGACAACGACTACGCTAGTTAGGCTAGCTGTGGGTGAACTGGAGGAGGGAGGCATGCCATAACATTCAACGAGGCTGAGGTTGAGCTCAACTTGGAGTGAACGGATTGTATACGACTACATGTACTTACTGTCAGCTACACAATTGCATTATCAGATAAAATTGTCTCAAAAATTGTAAAGCACATGATAATGACATTTAAAAATTGTTTTTATGGTAGGGCCGTAAGGGCTTCACAAATCTATACGAGGGCATGCAACACAAGTCAATGTTGGTTTGCGGTGACACCATGTGAAATGACATCTCCTTTGTGACTGTGTTGTTCTGTGGAGCACGGAGGAACTCAACATTTCAGGACAGTACTCCCTGTTTGTAGTCATGAGTTTGTAGATATTCCAGCACTGAGATACTCTTAGAAAGATTACTCCACTGCTGGAATCTCTACAGCATACTCAAAAAACAAAATGTTGAGATCATAGGTTTCAACGCATACTCGTGGATACAACATGCTGTTTGTGCCGAGGAGAATGTAATTCATAGAGGTTTACCTGCTCGACGTGATAAACACACTTGAGTGCAGCCCGACATTTTTTAATCGGGCATTGGGCAAAGCACTGAGCACTCAGTGTTCATCACGTTGAGCAGCGCAACCCTCAATGACAACCACATAGTCACAAAAGAGATATTTCTCACGGGGTGCCACCGCAAACCCGCCCTGGACCCATTACATGTACCTCCCCCATCAACAGTATGAAATCTCATCCAGCAATGCAGCACACTCAAGCAAAAGGCGGCAGCGCATGTAAGTATATGTATACACCAAATGGCTGTCACCATACGGCCGACTGCATTCTATCATGTACAAAGATTTCTTGCAAAATGAAAACTTTGGATGGACAGGGGACAAAGAGTAACATCGGAACATCCAAAGACTTGAATGGCTGGTTAACCGCTCATGTGTCAGACTTCAGGGAGACGAAAACCCACCGTAAATGCAGCCACGGATATATACGATAATTGTACCGTTGCGCCAATGTGTTCCAAGCTCTTCATCCTCAAATCATTCCGGCTTTGTTCTGATCCTTTTTGTTGCCCGACCTCTCGAAGAACATGAAATCCTGCCAAAAGAAAAGCCACCAGAAATGACATGCATCAGTGAAAACTGCCAATGTTCCAATCATTATGACCCTTTTTTGCCTACTAAAAGACAAAAAAACCAACAAACAAAACTTCTTCTCTTTAAAATAGGTAACCACTTCACCCCTTATTTCTTTACCGAGTCAATATTTGATTTCCCATTGTGTCACCAAAGTCACCAAAATCACAATTTTTTTTGTCTCAGTCACTTGTTATCATGACTTGAGTTCCGGTCAAGGAAAATAAAAATTGAAATAGATCGATTGCACGACCACTGTTCACATGCCATCAAGTGGGCATTTTTTCATCTCATTTTGCTCAGAGCAGCGATGGAAATGTACAAAGAAGAATTCGGACGATTATGATAAGTCTTCTTTGCTCATTTCCACTCCTGTTCTGCACCAAATGAGGTGCAAAAATATACCCACTATAAGTCAAGTGATGGCATGTAAACATTGGTCGCGCAGTCTGTCTATTGGATTTGCGTCTGAGTTCTTGGAAAATAAGATCGAAAATGGACCGGAGTCTGTCCCAGTCGGAGTCATGCAAAATAAAGACTTGAGTCACACTCACAACTAACAGGTAAAATCCCTGAAATGTTAAAAAAAAATTGGCAAGCCCCCCCCCCAAAAAAAAAATGAGAAGGTGATTTGGAAAGGTCCTCACAATGAGAAAGCACGCCCCCAGCATGACAGCCTTCATGCTGACGTCCAGGTCCATGGGGAAGGAGATGCCGAAGTTGTCGGCGTCGGTGAAGGCTTCCTTGGCAAAGCCGCTCCACTGCTTGGAGATCTTGCCCACCTTGGTGTTGCCATCGGCCGACATGACCTGCGGACAGAGGAGTGATCAAATGTCAGGGGTACTGCACATAGACGGAATCCAGCACAAAGTGTAATTAAGATATTCTACTGATGAATGATAGCAACTCTTTTTTTTTCTTCAGAAGTTGGAAGTCCAATTTTTCACTCCAAATTACTGTGAGGTTATAATGTTGGTATCCTTTTAGTAAGACCGTACTCAAAGGTAGGACCTTTCTCAAAGGCCCACTGCCTTTGACAAAGGTGCCCTGTTATGATGTTGTGATCCTCCTAGTAGGACCATCCTCAAAGGGAGGACATTACTCAAAGGTAGGACCTTTCTCAAAGGTAGGACCTTCCTCAAAGGTAGGACCTTTCTCAAAGGCAGGACCTTCCTCAAAGGCAGGACCTTCCTCAAAGGTAGGACCTTTCTCAAAGGCCCTGGTGTCCTTTAATGATGTTGTGATACTCCTAGAGGGTCCATCCTCAAAGGCAGGACCTACCGCAAAGGCCCTCTGCCTTTGAGGAACCATGTCAGGCCAACTCACGTCAAACTCCACGTCCCCGCAAAGGTTCCAGGTGCAGAGCGGGCCCTCGATGCGGAGCACAGTGTTCCCGCTGGCGTCCTCTATGGTGAACTTGGGGAAGCAGAGGCTCCACGACTGACAGACGTAGCCGATGATCGTGCCCGGCGGAGAGGAGACTTCCATCTTCTGGAGAAAGCTGTAAAAAAAAAAAAAAAAAAAAAAAAAACAATTAGACAGACCAGGGTGAGATCAAAGGGAGGGGCTCAAAGGGAAAATAGAACTAGTAGGGTAGGGATCAAACGAGGTGAGATGGTAGACAGTCCAGGGTGAGATCAAAGGGAAGGGCTTAAAGGGAAGACCAAAGGGAAAATGGAAGTAGTAGGGTAGGGATTAAGGAAAAAGAGATCAAGGGGAAAAGGCAAGCAGTAGGGAAGGGATCAAAGAAGGGAAGATCAAAGGGAAAGACAAGCAGTAGGGAAGGGATCAAAGCAAGGGAAGGACCAAAGGAAAGACAGACTAGGCCGGGAAGGATCAATGAAGGTCAATGTTTGGATGGGGGCAGGGGGTCAAAGGGCAATACCATGGACACCAGCAGGTGGAGCATCGCAGGGCGCGGTTGATGTGTATCACTTCTCGGGTGGAGTTGTCCAAGATCTTCATGTCAAAGCATCTGGTATTGCCCAGGCAGTTGCGGGTGCAGCAGTTGGTATCTGAATGAAGGGAAAAGCAGTGACAAACAATATGAGTGACAAAATGAGAAGGACCCCATCCTGTCCCAGCGATCGATTAACTGAAACCACCTCGTGAATATTCATGATTCCACTTTCCCGCTGCTGCACAATCTTGGTTGTCATTGGTTCGAATGCACTGTAGGTAGATACATGTATATTCATGTGCTCGTGAATACATAATGACATCATTCAAATCTTGAAGTGAAGACAGCAACCAAAGGTGAGCAAAAACTTTTGCACGGCAGTGCAATCTACATGAACTTGTACAATGTACATTATGTTCAATACATGGACAATTGGACGCATACATGTACATACACGTGTACAAGTACTGTATATACACGTACTATTATACACGTCTATGTATAGGCCCTATGTACATGTACATGTACTGTACACCTTCATTTTCATGCCTGTGTATAGGGCCCATGAACGCATTTTTAATTCATTTTTTTTTTTGGTTACATTACACCCGTCTGTACATGTACATGTACACACCTCACACTCAGTACATGTATACGGGTTGGGTTATTATTTCCTTGTGCTCACACTGTACAGAAAATGAAAACAGACCAGTCTCCTCCGTGCACTCCAAGTATGTACACTGTATGTGTGCAGTACCTGTTTACTTTTGTTGTGAGAGAAATGCAAATTTGTTCAAGTAAAACTCTCCAAGCGGGGCAAGTACAAGTACATGCACAGCCCATACATGTATATAATACAATGTATATGTACAGAGGCTCCAGCCTTGCTTACCTTCCACGGCATAGTAGACTTGCTGTCCCAGCGTGTTCTTCACATTGTACTTGTTGGCCGTCTCAAAGCCCACAAATGCTAGTGCATGATAAAAGGAAACCAGGGAATACAGGTTATTGGAGCACAGTGTACAATCGCACATACATGTACACACTGTACAGTGTATCCCAATATACATTGTAACTCCCAATATAACACTTCAGCATTGTACAGCGTGTGACTGCAATGCGCAGGATAGCATGGTACACGTACATGTACAATGTACGTATAATACTAGGATTCCATATTATGTGTGTTAAGTTTCCAACATCATTCGTTTCTGTGATATACAAAAATGTTGCAAACTCTGCCTTTGAGAAAGGTCCTGCTAGGATCGAAACGTCAGGCCCACTAAATGTTGTCATTCGTTTCTGTAACCTAGCCCTGAAAACAGGGTCAAGATCATCGGTACCCAGTTTCAGTGTACACCGAGGATCTGGGTCCCGTTCACCGGTCTACAGAGTACAATTTGCAACCCTGTTCCATATGTTGCAAACTGCTGCCTGATTTAAACGACCAAATGCAACTCAAAAAAACAAAACGTGCAGGACCCGACCTTCTGATCATAGCAGGATTTCTCCCATCAAAGGCAGAATTCCAGAATTCATGGTATTGAAACACCAGGGCCTACACATTTTTCAAAGAATAAGTATATTTCTTTCTTATTTAATGAAAAATTCATGTCCGAAAGCCCAGTTTTAAAATCTAATCTGGAAATGAATAGCCAGCAGTGCTGTACATGAAATTACAGGATTCTGACAAGAACAGTGAAACCGAACACCACTGCAGGATGGGCCATAATGCAATTACCAGTTATCAGTTAATTAGTCTAGATTTTAGTTTATGATAGGACAATGTGACTAGACTGGGTTAGATACTGGGAGTACAACAGATATCAGTCTAGCTTTTTTTCTAGAAAGAAAAAAAGACTCGCAGGGAAAAGCACTTGTAAAGTAATGATGTGCATACCGGTACATTGAACAGTTCAACTGTACTGTACACTTACTGAACATGTACAGTAGGCCTACTAATAATGTACACTGTGTAGTGTGTACACCCTACAGAGAAGCTTTTTGTACTTCATAGAATATACATTACAGCTAAGCTTAGGCTTTGGCTAAAAAAGTTAAAAAGAGACAGAGCATAAAGGCAGTATACATTGTATGCAATGTGGATACAATGTACATTGTACATGTACATGTAACGTGTACAAATTAGACAGCAACTTGACAAGACAGAACTGTACACATGCATATGTGCACAGCTGTGAAATCGGTCAAATTGAGTTACAGGGCAGTACAACAGAAAATTTTAACACTACAGCGAAGAAAAATTTGACTGAACCTGGACCTGGACCCAAGACCTTTTACATATATGTAACAGCACTATAACAAACTGATCTATCCAGTTAAGGGACTTGTGTGCATTTTATGAAAATATCAAAGAAAACTATTGACTAGAACAGGGCCTGCACCCAGGCCCCCGGGTATAATGGACCAGTGCTCTTATAACCTGAACTATCCAGTTGCAAAAAAATTCATCTTATGGAAATACTGTAAGTGTACCATAGACAATTCGACTGGCAGGTCCTGAACCTGTGACCTCTTGCTCAATACAGGTAGGTACATGTACGGTACACATATGTAACATGATTGTTAACTTGTTATGATATGGACTATAGACAGTTTGTGATGACATGACAGGTGTGCATGTAAAGGGTACACATGTGATCTCTTTCGAGAATGAATGTACAGTATGGCTCTGACATTGACAATAGCCAGTAACTCCACAATGCCTTGGGCAATGTTTGCCCATCTGTCATAAGGAGACTGATTGTTATACATAGACCAGTAATGGAATATGTTAGTTTTCATAAGGCAAGCATAACAGTTGCTCTATTGATTTGTATTGATTTACTGCATGATTGGATGGGATGATAGAGTAGGAATATATGCTAATTAATGTATGTGTGTACACATGCATCAATGAACAGCAGGGTTCAGTCTACACTGTGCGTTCCTATGAAACTGACATGTGGATGCAATGATATATACAGCCTGAGAATGCATGCAAATGTATGCGGATGCAATTAGGCCCAACAATTATTGAATGCATTGGAAAGTGCGCCACTGCAGTGCCTCTTAATGATTCATGACTCTCAAAAATCAAACGGGCCTGATGAGTTTGGTCCAAGCAGGACTTTTATTCAAAGGCACAATGACAGAAACATATGGAGAAGCAATAAGATACGGATGACAGAAGAGGGATAAAGGAGGAAAGTTGGAAGACAGACTAGGGTGAGAACAAACAGAAGGGCAAGCAGTAGGGAAAGGATTATGAGTGAGATCAAAGGCAAGGGCGAGCAGTAGAGAAGGGATTGAAGGATTATGTACTGTAGCTGGTAGACAGATGAGTGGAATCAAAGGGAAGGACAAGTAGTAGGGAATGGATTGAAGGAGAAAAGCTGGTAGAGCAGACAGACTTGGGTGAAATCAAAGGGAAGGGCAAGTAGTAGGGAAGGGATTGAAGGAGAAAAGCTAGTAGACAGATGAGTGGGATAAAAGGGAAGGGCAAGTAGTAAGGAAGGGATTGAAGGAGAAAAGCTGGTAGAACAGACAGACTTGGGTGAGATCAAAGGGAAGGGCAAGTGGCAGGAAAGAGATTGAAGGAGCCGGTAGAAAAATGGGTGGAATTAAAGAGAAGGGCGAGCAGTAGGGAAGTGAAACCATAGCAGGAGGAAAGATAGAGGCAGACTAGGATGGGATCAAAGGCAAGGGCAAGCAGTAGGGAGGGAAGATCAGAGGGAGAACTGACAGTTAAGCAAACCACGAATGATTAAACTATATCCCAATAAAGCGTGAATGGCGTTTCATCATTCCCATCCTGGATGTTGAGGTCGTGTGGTTGAATAGCCTGAAGATGCTTCAACCACAGCTTCTCCCCGCTCAGACGGACAGCTCATCATTCCAGTGAGTAAGTGCCCATTACAGAACTGTACATATCCAAAGTAACGACTGACAGCGTAGGGCTAATGCCCACTTTTCGTCTTCAGTGCAAACTTATGTACATGTAGGCTGCGTGTCCGAATTCATCAAACCAGTTCAGACGGTCAAGCCGAAGACCCAAATTTCCATCCTAACGATGCGCAGAACAGCCATTGACATGACATACAATTTTTCTTTACGGCCAATTCTGCCCAATTCTTCACCACCGGTATGCCCTGGAGAATCTCTACTGCAGGTATTGAGTCAGGGTAAAACCAATTTTGTATTTACAGTATAATGGCAGTCGGGCCATCGACATCCACATTTGGGTAGTAAATGCAGTCATGCATGAGTCATTGATGCAGGTTCATTACGTACATTATTGGATTTTCGGCGACATCAGCTAAGTCAGTAAGGAAGGTTGGCAGAGAAGCAATGTAAGTCATCTCTTTTAAGAGAAGAGTCAAGTGTACTAACAACTGTATTATTCAATACCGGTACAGTATATTGCAGGTGACTGGCTTATTCTTTCCCAAGGAGAGGAAATGGCATTGCAAGACAGAAGAACATACATACGTCACTTGACACTGATCTAGAGCAAAAAGATCTGCTGCACACCATACTGTTCATAATTTGTAGATCCCAGTATTTCGTTTGCGTCTACAACTTGGCAAATCTCTAAGCACTACAGAACTAACCCAAAATCAGCTCTCCATACAAGTTCCCAAGGAATCGCAAGTGTTATACTGCTTGAGCACATATTCCCTGGCTACTATCGGTTAGCCGACCTCAATTTTTCGAGCCTGAGCAGTGTTTACCCGCCGTCTGAAGTCTGAACACAGAAGACGGCGGGGAAGTGAGTGAGTCACCGCATCTTACCTTCTGGCCGTTTCCCCAACTGGCTTCCTTTTCATTCACCTGTACTACGGTACACCGGCCTGTGTCAAACACTCCACCAGCAAAGTGACAAACTCTTGACTTGTCAGCAAAGTACAGTACACGTATGCAACCTACACTCTGTAAGGCATTGGGCACATCAGTGGAGCCCCTTGTCACACAAGCACAAAAACATGCCTCAATTTAAGTCCGAACATTAGGTTTCTCAGATTTCAAAGAAAACTTGGGGGATTGAAAAACTTAGATAAGATTTGAAGGTTTGCAGGGCAGAAGTACAAAGTGGAGAAAGTTTGTGGTGAAACTACCGTACTGTATGTGAGTCATCTCATTATTATGAGATGGAGTGTGACCTCTCTAGGACTCCCTTGTGGCCCCTCTGACACTGCCTTGGGCATCCATCTCCCAGGTTGAACTTGGAACAGGACAGCCCTAGGTTCAGCACAGGAGTTCAATTCTGCGTACAGATATTTTCACTCTGCAACACTTTGAAGCCAGGACTCCTATTGAAAAGGCCATACATGTAGCTCCATTGGTCAATGCTGTGTTATTGACTCAGGGTTTGCCTGGGGCCAATTTCATACATGTAGATCTATCTGCTTCAGGACCAAGTAATGAAGTACAGTAGTAAAGAATTACCAGTGTAGAACTAATGATTTGTAGGACATGTACATGTATTCACTTCAAAAAGGGTCAGCTCTACAATGTACTTGCCAAAGGTGCCTGTTTTTTGTTTTTTTGTTTTTTTTGGGGGGGATGGGCAAAGCACTGAGCATACAGTGGTACAAACATGTACATGTACATGTACATGCTACATGTACATGTACATGTACATTTTGTACATGTACATGTATGCGCATGATGTGTATAGTGCACTGCACTTACACATCACATAGTAGTACCGCTACTACTGGATTTGCATGCCCACTGCTAGCAATGTCCAATTCAGTCATTATTACATGCATATAGTAAATGTAAATAAATTATTATCATTTCTAATAATGAAGTACACAGCCTTAGATGATTTAAAACGCTGCAAAGCAGTGACTGTACATACATGTATACCAGTACATGTGTAGACTTCACCAAGATGATTAGACAGACTGACACACCAGCACCATGTGCCATATTTATAACATACCGGTACAAGTATTCTAATAAGGGTTTCCCGTGCTTCACATGTAATGTAATTACCACTTTATACCGGTATATATTACATGTGGCACTGTCAGTTCCCTGCATGATTGCTTGCTTAAAACAAAATTACAGACAGTACAAGAAGAGTTTGGACCTAGGACTTCTGCAAAGTACATGTACTCTATAGTAGGCCTAAATAGTAATCGCCGCCCCCCAAAAAAATAAAATATAAAAAAAAATAAAAAAAATAATAAAAAAAATACCGGTACATGTATAATGGGCACAAACTCCAAGCCTTGTGTGAACTTTTTTTGTAAAAGCGCTTGCAAAATCTTCAAACATAGACGGGTAAGGGTGGGGATAGGAGAGTAGTCTAGTTAAATGCTAACCCCGAAACCCTAAACCATAAGATTAGACTGTGTGCAAGGGACAGATCGTGCAAGGCTTGAAGTTTGTACATTGTACAGCGTGTCTATGGCAAGTTGGCAACACTTGAAAAGTCCCTTCACTACAACTACACGTTGAGCTTGACTCTGACCTCAATCAAGGCTACAACTTGCCCCCCATCCACCAGTTCATCCACAGTTGGCCTATCAGGAGTCATTCTCTTATCAGGTCAGAAGTGGTGCCAAAGTCCAAGTGTCCACATGATTAATACCCTTGATCAAGTCACTGGGCAACAAATTTACGGTACATGTACACATGTACATGTAGAAAGTTCTACACATGAACATGTTTGTATGGTGCTTTGTGCAACACCATTGTGGGTGATATCCGGCATGTGGCCCCATTCTGATCCATAAACCAATGCCTTGATGGTTCTGTGCAATATCGGCACTTATATCATAAAAATAACGAAGAGTATGCTCATACAAAACCTACAGACCTGTGCTATTCTTGGTCATAATGCATGACGCGAATGTGGTCATGTTTGCATGATTTCCTATGGAGCGGGGAGCGGGGAGGGGGGGGGGGCTGTGCATGGAGGTATGCCTCCTTGGTCTGTGGGTGTGTACAGATGTGAACAGTACAGCGTAACCGCATTTTTCGAGTCGTGTGATTGGCTGTGCCCCCAAAAAATCAATAATATTGCGAAATCTTCTCGAAACTCGGTTAGCAGATTGAGCTGAAATTTTCACAGGTATTTCATGCATACCGGTATGTTGGATCAGACAACGTATGGATGCTATTCTTTGACCTCGACCAATGTTGTGTTATCCCTTTAACACACAGTGGAGAGCGGAGGGAGAGATAATTCCAGGGACTGGACTGACCTTCCAGAAGCTCCACTTGCTGGTGGACCAGGAGCTGGTCAATTTGGGTCAGATACTCCAGGCCGGGCGGGCAGTTGGTGGGCACCTCGGAGGCCTGCACTTGCAGGCCTGCCTCCAGGCTGCCGGGCGCAGGTGGCGGGGCCCCAGCCGGCCACGATGCAGGCGGGCCTGATGCTTTAGGGGGTTCCATATCTGGCCTCTACTGTAATTACAAAGAGACTAGATGGGAAAAAAACAACAACACCAACACTGTTAAAAAAACATACTTCAGTCAGGGTTTTCCCTCTAAGGAATTTCATGGGTCTGAATACCCCCAGAACTGTGGGGTTGTACGTCATCTGAGCACTGCTCTCCCGACCGGAACCCCACAGAATGTAACTACATGTATGCTTTTTTCCCATAGGCTTCTGTGTAATGTTCACAAGTGCTGTGGCATAGGGATCAGCAGGTTCAGCATAACTCATAAAATACTGCTTCATTTGGCCCAAGATTTCTAGCAAATGTGGTTTACATACCACGCACCTGTGTGCAACTGTTCATGTGGCGAAAATATGTCGATTTCCCCCCCAAAATGGGCGAAAACCTCCCGGTTTGGTCGCAAGATCCAAACAGCAGCGTCGCAACTGGCAGTCTGGTCCCCTGTACGTCTTCGCAGCAAGGCGCTATACCGTACTACAGGGACCAGACTGCCAGTTACGGAGCTGCCGTTTGAATGTTGCAACCGAACCGGGAGGTTTTCGCCCATTTTGGTGGGGGGGGGGGAAATCGACACATTTTCACCATATATGGACAGTTGCACACAGGTGCGTGGTATGTAAACCACATTTGCTAGAAATCTTGGGCCAAATGAAGCAGTATTTTATGAGTTATGCTGAACCTGCTGTTCCCTATGCCACAGCACTTGTGAACGTTACACAGAAGCCTATGGGAAAAAAGCATAGTTATCTGTGGGGTTCCGGTCGGGAGAGCAGCAGACGACGTAGAACCCCACAGTTCTGGGGGTAGGGTCTGAAGTGGCAACCGTATGCAATAATATGGCACCTAAAACCAATACTAAGCGGTACAACTCTTGCTTCTTCCCGTGCACTGCTGCACTATGGAATTGTCTACCTGCAACCTTTTTCCTCCTTTCTTATATAACTTGTCTGAATTCAAACGAAACATAAACTCTCATCTTTCTTCCTCCTGGTCTAGTATGCTCCCGGTTCTTCTCCTTATTAGTATTACTCTATTTTTGTACTCACCTTGAGTGGCCTTTTGGAGACTTGCATTGGGCAACTTTCATAAACAAAAACCCCAAAACCCCCCCAAAAACCCAAATTTGTTCTCCTTCTGAGAACCCTGAGACCACTTTGTACAAGTATTTGTAAATACACGGGTTGATAGGCATGTCAGACAGACACATGAATGGGCTACATTCTGAAGAGAACCTACATGTACCAAAGAAAAGTGTTTAACAGGTGCAAGGTAGATACCTTTCCAAAACCAAAGCAACTAAAAGAATGTAATCGAATCACATCAAAAAAAAGTAGGCCTATGGCTAATGCCCATCTTTTATTGAACTACATGTAGGGCAAGATTTTAGTTCAATACCCTTGAGAACTATGTAGAGAAACACCACTGGCTGCCCAACTACAGTGTACTGCTGAAGCCTGAACTAGTAGTAGTAGTACTTAGTACTACTAGTAGTAGTACTACTACTTTACTAGTACTAGCACTAGCAGTAGTAGTAGGCTAGTACGGGATCGCTAGTACTAGTACTTACATGTAGTAGTGAACTACTCAACAAAAAAATATCAAAATCATGAATTTGTGACATGCATTTTGTCAACTGGACGACGGTCAGCATGATTTTTTCTATTTCTAATGCTAAATATGCACCACTTGTGGGAAAACTGTATGTGTAGGTCAATTTTTTTGACAAGTGAAATGGTTGTGCTAATGACTATTATGCCACAATGGCTGCGTAATCATTAATGGTAATGACTATGTGCCAGACCATTAAAATTGCCAATTGCCGAATTGGTGGGTTTAGTGTTTTCCCCAGACTTTTATAGCGAGGGTATTAAACTAAAATCTTGCCCTCCTGGTCATCAGCCCAGCCCACTTCAGCTTGTGCACAAACAATATAATAACACAGTCACTAACAACAGTCCTATTCCTAACAACACTGTACAGTACAGTACAGTACAGTACAGTACAGTAAAAATGAGTAACTGAGTTAAAACGGCGTGACTGTACACGAGTCAGTAACTTACACAATAAACATTAAAATTCTATCGACAAAACGACAGTAACTGAAAAGTGAAGCAGGCGTAATCAAGTTAGACCTAACTATTGTGTGACTGCATCCAGCCACAGAATAACTTAGGACTTACAGATCGAGTTGGTGGCTTTACGAAGGTGAAGTCCGCTCAACACCTGACGATCGCGATGAAATATTCCAGGATTATGAGTAATACACCTCCCTCATACTCTAACTTACAGTGACTTACATGTACTGCTGTACATGTACATGTGCGTGTACGTGCATTGTGCATACACGCATCTACATGCGTGTACATGTACATGTGCATTTGCTGTAAGTATATATAAACATCCGGTTAAGCCACGAGTTTAATGCACACTGTGCGGAAAGCCGTGTCCCATTTCCCCCATACTTTTCTCTGTACTTCCGGTGCCAATTTGGAGCAATCTTTCCTATACTCTAACCTGGACGCACCCTAGTCGGGCCCCCTGCTGGGAATTAAAACATAAAAGCATAGACACATACAAGGAGACTAGACATTGATGTACAAACTAAAGCTAGCCGCTTGCTTTATACCTCCAACCCCGCCTGCAGTGTAGTGCGCCGCCAACGACAAGTTACACAGGAAAATAATCGATGCTGGAAAACGATTCGAAACGAAGTGATTTCGATGATCAAAATAATTTATATTCCATCAAATGATACTTGTTTAAAGAAGTACAGCCAACTCATTACGTTCATGTCCACTTCAGTTGATTTTTAACATTGAATAAGTTCGCATAAAATAAATTGTGTTTTTTTACTGACCATATGTTGCCAAAATAATGACAGCCTGTAGGCATGTCCCATACGTCTATAAAGCGAAGCTGCATAATTTTCTCATTTCGACCATCAGCCCGACGTTTCATTCCGAGAATAGTATTATTATTCGTTATTTGTATCGAGGCTGCATAGTAGTTCGCCATTCTGAACTGTGTAGTGTTGTCCGTGCGGACTCGTGGACTTTGGCGCCACTAGCACTAGACCGGCAAGCGATAGGCTAGTACTAGCCTGTGGATGGACTAGCTGGAGGAGGGGTACCCCATAGCATTTAATGAGGCCGCCGAGCTCAACTAGCTGCTATTTAAAGTTTCTGCCCGGCTTGCAAGATGCTGGTTAGGAGAAGTTCCCAGTCACCTCTTATGGTGTATATAGTTCCCAATTTCTGATAGGGTCTACAGATGGCTCTATTTCGCATAATTATAGAGATATCTCTATTTCTTATTATAGCGATATCTCTAGCTCTATTACTAATTGAGTTATTTCCTTCCTATTTCTAATAATTCTACCTCCATGTTCTAATGAAGTTATTTCGGATTAATTGTCAACTTTGCACGTATTATTATCACGTGCAAAGTTGTCACCTAAGCTTGGTCATATCCAATAATTATTATGTAAACATTCTTGGTAATGAGGAGTCCCGAAACAGAGGTATAATTATCTATGTCTAGACGTGCAAAGTTAACTTTTAATCGAGTAATAAAGATATCTCTATTTGTAATAGAGATAACTCTTTTAGAAAAAATGATATCTTTATTTTCAAGTTGCCAAATTCACCCGGTTTCTTTGACAATAATTATGTGGCAATAATGTTGAATAATGAGTAAATCAGGCTGGACGAAACGGTTCTGGCACCTGGCTGGGTGGGCTATAATCAAACTCACTTCGGCCATTTTGAAGATTGAAGCAGTGCTGTGCATGGTTAACCATGGAGGAAGGAAAATATTTTCCTTCCTCCATGGGTTAACTAGTCGAAATGATCCGATCTCCCTGCATGGGCATTTGAAAACGAACTTCATTATCACAAGGTATTATCACGTGTGGTTTCGATAGTCGTAAATGAGGAAAATAGGGGGGGGGGGGAATTATAATCATTGCAGGATAAAAACTGCCTTCGAGTTCGATTACATGTGATGTAGCGTAATCGGGGAGATCCCACTAGTAATATTAGGCCTACAGCTACACAAGGAACCAAAACAGTTGCAATTGCACGCTAGCTGGTTAGTAATATGGGGGTAATGACATCATTTACAGCAACCCGGAGCTGACCGGAGCAGTAGACTCAGGGAAACCAATCAAACGAAAGTATCCGGTCTAAAGTACCGGTAATGAACTTGATTAGCGCCCTCTGGGCAAAACCTTTTGTTTCTTCCATTTTTCAAATTGGCCAGCTGGCTATATTATAGGCCTGACACGGTAAAACGGCCAACGTAAACCACGAGCAGCCAGAAGAAGATCCTGATCACCCGTTAATGTATCTGATGAGTCGTGTTTTCATCCATGTACATTAACGCTAATTTTTGAGGTTTAAAAAGAAAAAGGTTTTCCCCCATGGAAGTTTACCTCATGTGTCCCACCCCCTTTTGATGGAGCATACTTATTTATTACGACCATTAATACGTCCCGTCGTTTTGTACTGTGGAGGTGGGGGGGGGGGGGGGTTGGTAAATGGCTGGTAACCCAGGTGGAATCTCGTTGCGAAAACACGAACCAGCAGAGGCGGGGACCAGTCTTTCCTGAGACGTCAAATGTATCTGCACATGCGTACATTGTGAAAAATGGCTGTCGCCCACCACTGCATAAACATTGAGAATCGTCCAAGAAATGGCCAGATTTTTGACTTTTGAAGAAGACAAGGGTAAGGAAATCGTAATTCTAGCGTGTGGTTTGGTGTACTTTGGCGAATACCAGTCGATTACGGAGTTGTTACTACCTGGGCGCTCGCATGTGGTCGAGTTTGATAAGTGAAACGTGTCAGTTTTCACAGGGGCACATTCGTTCCACTGATGCAGCGTACGTGTACAGTCTGCCCGGCCGTAAGTACACACATCTGGAAACCCAGACTGTGATTAAAAGAACTCCTTCCAACTTCTGGGAAACCCACTCTAAATTGGTTTCAAATGCCTCGTCCTGATATGCCAGCTGGAAGCTGCCATTCGTGCCCAAACCGTCCACAAATGGTTGAGTCTTCTGATCTCCGTGTCATGATTATGAAACCTTTTGTTGATAACCTTGAGTAGTCAGACAAAACTGTCATGGTTGACTTGGCAAGGCCTTGGGCTTAAGCCATATTGTTCTTTGGTTTGTGGGTTACTTCAGTCACCGTGATTTAGCTCTGTGAATCACATAGGAACTGCCCAAATTTCTTAATGAATATTGGATAATGCTTTTAACATTAACAGTTCACTTGGATAAGTTCACTGATTTGTTACTTTTGTGTATTTGTTAATGTTATTCTAAAAAAGCCCACTGTTATTGTTTAGTGATACTGATGATACTGTCAGTTTTGCGTAACAAGACTGTGTTTACTGGTGTACTGTTCTAGTTCTTTAGTATCACATCTGCCATATTGCCAAATCTGGCAATATTAGTTTTAGATTACCATTTCACATGCACACAATAATTAATATATTAACAACTAAGTAAGGCAGTGCAACAATAACATGTAATTTGTAGATTTATGTCAGTATGATCACAGAGCAATGAGATTTGTCTCCTTGCTGTTTGCAGAATTGATTGAAATAATGCTGGAAATTAAAATTTGCAATAAAAACACTGTCTTTCTGCAAACATTGCCCCACTCAGATGTAAGTGAAGCGCTGGATGCTTAGTATTGCATATATATGGCCAAAACATTCAAAGAAAATGTCAACTTGCCTCCGGATGGTTGGTATGAATCACAAACTATGACATTATGACAACGATTTTCATGTCAGATACTATCTCACCAGCCAGACAGTCTAAAGCCGTGTAGGCCCCTCAACTTGTACACAGGCCATTTGATGCACAGGCCAGTACACATTTCAATTCACTACTTAGCATTGCAATGATTGCATCTTTCTTTAACCAAAATTTGTTGTTTTATTGATATGAGTCGCCAAACAATTTTCAATGAGAATTCAGGAAATCTTGCATTTGTGGATGTTCAGAGAAAGTTCTTCCAACATAAATGTGTGGTGTTGGCTCTGTAAGTACAGTGGGACGTCGCTATAACAAACGCCGATTTACTGAATGCTGATTTACTGAACATTTACGAACATGCCCTTTGGCTCCCACTTTTTGTGCACAAAATATGTGGCTGCAACCGCTAGGGCCAATACAATAGTAATACCGAACAATTTTCATGGATCCCGGGATGTTAGTTGTAGCGACGTTCCACTGTACTAGTAAGTACGTACATTGTACATGTACATGCATGCATGATGCTGTAAATTTATAGTGTAATGATACACCGCCATTTGGGATACTGTCATTCTGAGTATGCTGTGATTGACTTCAGGCTAGATGTATTGTTAGGCCCCATGGGTGAGTTCTGTGTGGATATAAGCCCCTAATAGGACTGTGATTATCTTAACCTTTCTTTAGTAGCTGTAGAAGAAATATCGTAAATAAACAAAATAGATGGTCCAACAATTGGATCCAAGTGGGACTTTTCTCAAATTTTATTTGCTTTTTTTTTTCCGGGCAAATCACAGATAGTATAAATTAGGAAAACATTGAAATACCAATACAAGCCTGTTTATTATCCAAAAATAGAATAGGAATTTGCAGGATTGAGGGCATGTGGAGTTTTTGTCACTGTAGGAAAATGCAGGAAAGCAGGATACAGGTACCTGTACGAGGAACAAGGCCCAATGTGATGTAGGATGATTTCTGTAGGATTGAGGCCATGTGGATTTTGTTGTCACTTGAGGAAAATGTAGGATCCAGGTTACAAGGCCCAATGTTATGGAGGGCACTTGGTTATCACAAAAAGGAGTAGGTACCAATGGTCCAGGGAGACACTATTGGACTGTCATGGTTGGGGCTTTTAACTGAAGGATTGTAGGATTGGGCAGGATTCAGGTCATGTGCTAGAAACAAGTGGTGGGTAGTTAGGTAGTGTTTTGTGAGATGGGAAGAGAGCATGTTTTTGAGGGGAATAAATTGACACCGAGGTCAGTTGAAAGTGTTACAGTGTGACTGTGTGAGCAAGTTGACGTGGATGAGGTGTGCAAGTTGACATACATGTATACAGTTGATGAGGGGATGGGTTGACAAGGTGATGAGTTGCCAATGAAGTGAGTTGACATGGTGACAATGGGAGTGAGTTGATGAAGCATCCTGAAGAGAGGACTAGTTCTTAAGGAGGGACATTTGACGAGGGGGTGAGTTGACGAAGGGCTTATTTGATGAGGGGGCGTGTTGATGATGGGGGCGAGTTCACGAGGAGGTGGGTTGACGAAGGGGTGAGTTGATGTGGGGGTGAGTTAATGAGGGGGGTTAGTTAATGAGTTTGGGGTGAGTTAATGAGGGAGTTTGGGAGGGGGGAGTGCCTAGTTATCGAGGGGGAAATTAACCAGGGGGTGAGTTGACAAGATGGCAATAGGAGGAAGTTGATGAGGAGGTAGGTTGACGTTGGGAATGAGTTGATAGCGAGTTGACAAGGAGATGAGTTGACATGGTGATGACTGATGAGATTGGACAGTTGATTTGAGGGTCCATTGCCTGTGGCTTCAGATTGGTAGCGGCTACTGTTGATCCCCGTGTGGGGTTTCTGCAGACCTACTGTAGCCAATAAATCAAGACATCGCCAGTGGCCAGTGGGCCTTAGTTTTATAACCCAGTTAATTTTGAATGGCATCTGCAATTATGTTTTCTTCAACTGTGACTGCATCTATAGGTCCTTTTTGTATTTATATCACAATTTCCCCCCCCAAAAACATGCTGTAGTAGTGCACATTAAGTGCATTCCCACTAGCATGAGACATCGCGATCCACTTTTCGATCTTTCAATTGCGATTTTTTTTTCTTTTTTTTTTCGTGTGAACGGTGAAATCTCACAAACACTCCTGATTCGAATTGTGATCCAAATCACAGTTCTTGCAATCTTGTGATTCTAATTGCGAATGTTTGTACAGTGGGAATGCCAATGGCCACTATTTTCTCACTCTTATGTGAACTGGCACTGGTCAGGGAGGGTTTGCCCAAACCCAGAAACCCAACTTGGTATCACGTACGCTATTTTTCCAGGAAATGCCCTCTGCATAACTCAAGGGTTTAGTGCTGTAGTGGTTAAACTACAAAGAGCCATTCAGGAATGGATCCCCCTGCCCCTCCCATAGTCCTCCCCCAGTCAACTCCTGCCCTGGCCTCTCCCCATTTTTTGAAATTCAATATAGGTGACGGTGACGCTCTGTGAAAGTGAGCCACTTCTCACATACATTTTCCAGGCACAGGTCGACTGAAAATTGTTGGTGTAAAAATATCGACATGTATAGGCCTAATCAATTTTCTGATTTAAATTTGGGTTGGTATTCATTGCTTCGTTATTGTCCATAAATATATTTAGACTTGAAAAAAGGGAGTTTTGTGTGTGTTCTATATATTTGATGAGGATTATACCCCAATGTGACCCATCACATATATGAAGTATCCTGTATAAGATTGTTCATTTACAATTCTGTTTATACATGTAGTCTGTATTTAGTCCCTCCAACTCTTGACTAAAGACCTTCACTTGCCCCCTCCCTAAAATCGTTCACATAACCACAGGTTTATTGAAAATCTCAAAAGTTAGTGGGCCTGACGTTTCGATCCCAGCAGGACCTTTCTTAAAGGCAAAGTGACAAGTACATTCATGCACACTCAGGGGAAGGAAAGCCCTGACAGTGACACACATGACAGGAAGGACAAAATAATGCAGATGTACACATACATGTACATGTATGCACAAAGGGAGGGGAGATCAAAGAGGAAACAAAATTTGTTTTGTATTTACATGTAGTTCAGGTTTATTGAAAATAAAAAAGTCTAGTAAGATTCTTCAGTGGCTCGGAGTCGGAGTACAGAGCTGCCAGAAAAGTTTACCGTAGGCTCCATACATGTAGCTCTTGTAAGGTTCTTCAGTTACAAATAATTACTCACAATAGGAGCAGTGGTCAGATTGTAAAACAAGTTCAGGAGTCAATTTCACCAAACACATCATAACTTACAATCAATCACAAGACGAAGAGCGACCGCACAGAAACCACAACTAACGATGGGTTATCCATTACGATGCATTGTAAGCCGTAAGGCTTTGTGAAATCCACTCCTGGTCTACGTACATGTAGTATTTAGTAAGATTATTCAGTGGCTAGAAGAGAAGGGCAGTGGGCGTATAGGTTCAGTGAAGAGGTTTAGGTCTAGTAAGATTCTACAGTGACTAGGAGCAGTAGTCTAGAAAAAAAGAAAAGAAGCTCAGGTGCCTTTTTTCATGAAATTCGACCCCTGACATTTTTTGTGTCAAAAATATTTCAGTCTTAGGGGAGTGACATGGTTCTTTTGTTGATGCCAGTGTTCTGCCAGCACTGATATGGCATGTCAATAGAAAATTGTTTACTTTCCCCCCACCTCCCAGTCCCAGCCCCCCACCCACAATGTGTACCAGCCGGTGGAAGTCAGCTCGCCTTGAAAGACTTTTGCAGCAGGAAAACAGGGGTGGGGGGGGTGGGACTCATGAATAATCCGATGGACACCAACCATTGTGGACCGTTCATTGGCCAGCAGTGTCTGTGGGTGGATTTCGGAGGTACATGCACATTTAGACTCTACACTGCACTGGCAGGAGTGGCTGTGCTTGGAATAATCACGGAGATTTTGCCGTCCTGCGATGTCGCAAGGAAATATATACATGCACGCTGATGACTAGGATTGTTGAGGGAACTTAAAGTGGCACGTGCGTTCGGGAGTTATCGGAAGGAGCAAAATTGTCAAAATGAAATTTGAAAAATGCCAAGGCCAATCTACAGTACATTGCGTACATGTATGTATAATGTGAACTGCTGTGATTTGATCAAGCATTGTAATAATAATTCTTTTTATAAATAAATAAATCTTTTTAGAATTGGACTCCTGGGTTACTGATTACTGTTATATAAAATATGGTAATGGTAACATGGGTGTCAGGTGACTTGCCATACCTGTACATGTACATGTACATGTATGTGTACTTGGTACGCTTTATGACACTGATAGGTACACGTACAGTACGTGTACATGTACACTGTATGTACACTGTACCTGTACATGAACATGAACATGTACATGTACATGTACATGTACATGTACAGTACATGCACAACAGTACATGTGCATGTACTGTACAGTATGTTCATACGTGTACATGTACATGTACATGTACAGTGTATATGCACCGTACTTTTCGTTATTTTGTCATGTACCGGACAGTTGTGCCGGTACATTAACATGTACATGTACATGTATACGCACAGTATGTGGACAGGAATTTGTAATTACAGTATGTACTGAATACAGTTGAACAAGTTTAATGCTGATTTTGCTTTTAGTTTACATGTGTACGTACACATGTAACACAGTATGTACAAACACATGTACATACTGTACCTGTACTGTACATGTGTACAGTGTGTGTATGTCCAGTACATGTACTTGGAAGTCTACATGTACATGTACATGTACATGTAGTTTAAACCAACAATGTGTACATGTACATGTACATTCGTACATGTACACTACGTACATGTACATGTGTACATTTACAGTGTGTACACTACATTTGTAATCCATGAATACAAGTGATTGTTCAAATCAACCTTTATGTACTGTACACGTACTATACATGTACATGTACGTGTACAGTACAGTACAGTACACGTACACATGTACATGTATGTACATGTACACGTACACATGTATGCGTACAGTACACGTACACATGTTCACTGTACACATGTACATCTGGTCAGTACTACGTGTATACGCACATGTATGTACACAGTACATGTACATGTACATGTACATGCACACAATTACACATACTGTAGTACTTGTGTGCATGTACATGTACAACGTGTACATGTACATGTATGTACATTATGTACATGTACATATACATCGTGTACACATGTACATAATTATGTGTCCAAGTCTCCCAGACTTTATGGCAAATGTTGTACAATGTTGTACATGTACAAGTGTACATGTACATGTACATGTACACATGTACATGTACCGTACACATGTACATGTACACATGTACATGTACACATGTACATGTACACATGTACATGTACACATGTACATGTACACATGTACATGTACACATGTACATGTACACATGTACATGTACACATGTACATGTACACATGTACATGTACACATGTACATGTACACATGTACATGTACACATGTACATGTACACATGTACATGTACATGTGTACATGTACATGTAGGCCCTTCTGTACCGGTAGGCCTTCTGTTATTGTTATTGTTAAGAGCTTAACATTGGATGCTTGTGTTTTTGTTTAGGTACATTTACATGTACATGTACATGTATGTGATGTATGTGATGTAGGCTATTGTATTGTGCCATTTATGACCACTGATACAGCTCTGATCAACATCATTGTACTCAAAATCATTTGTGGAATGGTGTCCATGTACAGGTATGTACGTGTACATGTACAGGGGCACTCTCAGTGCATGACAGTGTAAAGCATTTCCCAAACCCAAACCAAACCACCACTCACCAGCACTAGCATTCACTGTGTCAGCAACTTGTTGCTCCAGCACAGTTCCCTCCCTCCATACACCCTCTCCCTCCAACCCCCCTCTCCCTCCTTCTCCTTGGCCCAACCCTCCACTCAGCTGCAATCCCCATTACCCTGAAAAAGCCCAAGGGGATGATGGTGTCAAAGGTCGGGATATTTGGCAGAGAGCAGAGCACCTCTGCCTTCTGTGTGGAGACTGCTCCAGGCAATAGCCAGTTTGTTTTGACAGTGCTGGAAGTGGACCTTTTTTTTTGGGGGGGGGGGGCAGGACATGCTTCAAGTTTGCAGTGTACTGACAGTGACAAGGAATGAACCGGTTAATTGTTTGGTCTTGCCCACAAGTCCTCCAAGTACAGACATATCAGTAGGTCAGAAGTATTAACATCTGCGCTTCTAAGTTCTTATTGGGTTATTTTATTGGGCTAAACAATTGGGTGAAGGCAATCTATGACATTTTGTCTGTGTTGTTTTTCGTGATGATACTTTTTTTGTTTCGGGGGAGGGGGTAAGGAAGCAAGTTTTCCCCCTTTCGTTCTTTTTATAGCCAAACTATCTGAGTCAGAATTAATAATGTTTCCCTTTGCGTACATGCATGTCTACTTGATGTGCCTGTGTCCTTGTATGTGTGTATCTTCTGTCTGGGTTTACAAGTCATTGTTACATTACCTGTAGGTGCATACAATGTATGCATTTCAGTATGTGTGGGTATAAAGAGATGTGGTTCATACATATACATACATGTACATTTACATGTACATGTGTGTATGTATGCCAATGTATTTATTCCTGGAAATCTGCCCTGGTACATTCTTGGGAAATCCTTTTGGCTGATTGGTAGCAATGCTTGTCTGTCTGCAGCCTGCAGGGCCAGACTAGTGTTACTGTTAGTCTCTGTTTTGGGTCTGACTGTCTGTCCTTCTGGCTGGCTGTTTGTCTGGTTGGCTGTGTCTGTGTTGTGAAGAATCTTGTGTTGTACATGTATGTAATCACGTGTATTTTGTATATTGTATACAGTACACGTATGCACATGTACATGTACATGTACAGTGTACAATGTACATGTGTATACTTTACATGTTTTCATATCTATCATGAGGGACTGAGCATTGCTTGTAAACCACACAAGAAACCTATTAACTTATTATACTGTACATGCATTGTACATGTACCGGCATCTTTTTAAATTGGCTTTTAATTAAGTAATTGTTTGCTCTCAAATCTTGCATTGCAAATTTAAATCATTCCCTCATTATTATTTGGGTTCTCTATCTGTTTGTGTTTTCACTTGGTGCATATTTGTGGGGAGGTTTTTAATAGGTTTTTAAATGTTTTTCTATGTATTTTTCTTTGGTTAAGTCATTTTGAGATAATTAAGTTTTTGGTTTAAGTCTATTTTTAAATGAATTTTGATAGTTTTTATGTAATGCGTTTATGATCATTTTCATGAAGACCGCGCAATATAAATGTTAATTTATTATTATTATTATTACTGTAACTAGATACACGTACTGCAGTTTATATTTTTGTACTGTACATGTACACTGAACATGTACAGTGTATGTACACAAAACAGTATGTGTGCAGTACAGTACATGTACATGTACATTGTGTACTTGTACACATACATGTACATGTACATGTATGTGTATGTGTACTTCATGTATGTATCCTGTTCAGAATGGGGAATTCAATAGGTCAAGGTCAGATTTTTTATTGAGCCTTCTCCACCCCAAAAACAGCAACCTTTGCCAAAAGATATAACCTTTACTAATGTTACTGTAGGCAAAATTCTCGAGATCTGATGAAGCGCATTTGGTAAGGTACACGTACATATGTACAATATTTCTACACCTACTGTACTGTATGTATAGCATCTTGAGAACCATCGCATTCAGGAGTTTACATACATTTTGTAGATGGCGGCCTTCCCAAATAGTCAACTATTAAGTGGTTAGAGAGCTGGTACATGTAAGTATAGGCCTGACATACATGTAGGGGCCACAAGTTTTGGCTTCATATCCCAGTCTTGTCAAATTTTCTCAGCTAGTTTCAGTAGTCTGTTTCTCAGACTGTTTTCTTTCCATTCTTTGAATAGAAATAAATGCTCCTCAGTTAGTTCCTCTCGAGAAAGTTTTTCTCTTCTTTGGATTTAAATGAATGAATGCGCTTTGTAATGCTTTATTCATGTACATGTATTACTGATTTTGTTTTTGTACAGGAGACTAGAGACCGCCTGTGTGGATTTCTTTTTGTATCAAGTGGAACGCGGACAGAGGAAGAGGTGGCCTGAAGAGCAGTCCAAACATGTCCACTGCATCGGAGCCCGCACTGGGTACCTTCTCTTCTGCCGCTGCCAACGTCAACATTAACGTTGCTGCCGCCGTTGCTGCTTCGAGCAGCGGCAGCAGCAGCAGCCACCTGCCCATGCACGACATGCCGCCGGCGCAGCTCAGTAGCGAGACCAGCTCCACTAGCAGCGAGCTGGAGTCGGCTCTCGGTGGCGGCGGCGGCGGAGGAAGCAGTGCCCCCGCTGTAGCAGCAGCAGCAGCAGCAGCCGCCAAGACGTCGCCGCCAAGCCTCGTGGAGAACGGGCCGGACGGCTACCCGTCGGACGGCTCGTCCTCCGTGGAGAACCAGCCGGGTGCGGCCAACCCGGTCCTGCCTGTCCAGTATCTGAACGGCCCTGTCCAGTTGAGTGCGGCTGCCGCTGGCTACGCCGACTACGTGGACGGCCACCCACCAGTGGACGGCAACGGGCTGGAATATGGCTCCCCGGCCTCGGAGTTTGAGGCCCATCAAGCGGTGGCCGACTACGGCCAGGACTACGGGCCCTCGGAGGTGCCGCCGCCACCACCGCCCCCGGCAGCGGCGCTCTATGGGCCCGGCAATCTGTCGGCCCCCGGCCAGGACTACAGCCCCGCCGGGCCCGGACAGGTGGGGGAGTTTCAAGGCATGGGGGTGGGCGTGGTGGAGGACCTGTCTGCCCCGGGGCAGGTCCACGACACGGGCCAGAACGGCGGCCAGCTCAGCAAGAAGTACGTCTTCTACTTGCAGATCAAGCAGGGTGAGGCCTTCCCGGTAGGCACAGGGGACCAAGTGCAGTATATCCACGGTGAGTTCCATCAAATACACTTTCTTAAAAAAATAATTGAAAAAATTGCAAGCCCTGATGTTTTGATCCAAGCAGGACCTTTCTCAAAGTTTTTGAGAAAGGTCCTGCTGGGATCGAAACGTCTGGCACTACTCGTATTTGGATATTTGCATTTTGGTAACTTTTACTAGTCAGTAAAGAAGTTTGCAACATTTTTGCATATTTTTATTTTCTTGCTTGTTTTTGAATGGTGCTCTCTTATTCTGTCCTATCCTATCCTATCCATGGCAATTCTCCAAAGAATTCAGCAAACTGCGTCCCCAATCTCACATAACACTCCTCACTGACTTAAATGACCCAAATCTCCAAAATGTAAAGAGCCTGATGTCTCAATACCAGTTGGACCCCTGCACTTTGGCGATTCACAGATGAGGCATAAATTTATAACCATCTCTCAGATCCAGTCTAACCTCTCATCTGGTTCCTTCCTCTGCAATGTACATTGTACAGTTGTACGTGTACATGTATCTCCTCAGAAATAATTCAGTCACCCACAGCATGCATGCCATGTACATAATCTTCCTGTCCAGATCTCTTCACTAAATAGTGCCCCCCTGGGCTTGAGTAGCTCTCAAACTGTAGGCCTAACCAGAGGCAAGGAGTTGGTGGTCTGGTTCTACCAGGTGTGCCTGCATGTGAAGGAACCTTGTCCCCAGTCCCAAGAGTTTAAAGCAATAGCTCCTGCTGCCAACCTTGCACAATTCCCTGGATTGGGCATAGAAAGTGTATGGTATGGTATACCTCCTCAGAGAATTGGCCAAGTACAGTGTGTACATGTAGTACGTATACATGTGTACATACATGTGTACATGTACATGTACAGTGTACAGTATGAATGTGTACATGTACATGTACAGTGTACAGTATGAATGTGAACATACATGTACCTGTACTGCAGCATACATGATACAGTAGGCACGTATGCATACCATAGGCCTACTATGTACTACAAGTACAAGTGCTTGTGCTCCTACTGGTACTTGTATAAAGTTGGTGTATGTACACATGTCGGAATGTACATAATGTACACACTACATGTACATAATGTACACACTTCATGTACATGTACATATACATGCACATGTACTGTTCTGCATGTAAACCAATGGTTGCTTTTTGTCCTTGACAACATCTGTCCCTGTTGCCTAGTCCCCCCTCTCAGTCCACTGACCCTGCTGACACATGTACTTCTTAAAGGAAAACATGTGTCACAGGCAAACAAATCAGGTCCACATCTACATGTACATGTCTAGCTGTACACAATGTAGGTACACTTCACAGACCAAGTGAGCAACCTGCATTCTTGCCCTTCAAGTACAAAATTATTTTACATGTAAACTTGTTTCAAGCATTGTTGTGTCTCTTGAATTTCTGTCACGTGGTTTATATGTACTTTAAAGGCAATAATCTAAAACAGACACAGAAATATATATACAAAAGGGTCGCAAACTGCTAAATAATTATCCAAATGCAAATCTTTTGAATTTACACATGTACACGATACATGTACATGACGTGTATGTTTTAACATGATGACTGCACAATTGGTCTTAAAACAATGGTATTCATGCATGCATACATTTATTATTCATCCAAATGTTTTCAACAACAAAGCTTGGCAGTACACACATATACATGTACATGTACACAATGTATGTATGCAGCCCCAAAATGTTGCGCGTGCATCCAATTTGTACGGAATGATTTCATGGGAAGAGCTTTGAAATGCACAGGCAAGCTTGCACCCACAGTACAGTAAGTGCCTTCAAATCGAAGCCAAACTGCAGCTTCCAAGAAAGGGTTGAAAACACCAAACAGATCTGACAGGAGACTCCTGATGGGGTCACAAGTTCACCTCTGCCTCCATGCACTTACCGGTATGCCTAGCCCCCATGCTGATATTACTGTAGAGTTATTTCACTAGTGAGCCTGTGTTCCAACTCTGATTGTACATGTACATGTACATGTACATTTGTACATGTACATGTACACACGTGTACATGTACATGTACTGTATACAGTGTACTCTGCCTGTACATGTACTTGTACAGACAGTTGTGCAATGTACTGTATGTACAGTATTGTGTACAAATTGTATGTACATGTGTACATACAGCACACATACCGGTAATTGAATTGAATTTAAAGAATTGTACTGTGTACACATGTACAGCTGTACACTCTACACTATAATACTGTATAGTGGTTCATGCACATGGTGACACGCAGCCACAGGTACCATACAGTATGTAAAGTACATGTACATGTACATGTACATGTACATACAGTACAGTACACACACAAATATACATGTACATACAGTACAGTACACACACAAATATACATGTACATGTATGACATGACGGTGTGCTGTACATGTACAGGTATTACACATGTGCACCATACCAGTCAAAAATATATAGACTCCACCCACGTGAAAGTCCTTTTCGCGAAAATATTCTCGCGAAGCTCGCGCGATTTAGCAACTCGTTACGACTTGGAAAAGGCGTCGTTATGACTTGGAAAAGGCACCCACAAATGCGCAAACTATTGTCAACTCTGTCTGTGATTCTACTTTAGCACGCAACCCAACCACGTGTTTGTTGGGTTGCCGTGAAAATTATCCAAATTTAAGGGCACTGCAGCAATTACATAGGTGGTGCTATACAATGTTTCGTCATTATTTTATTTAGGGGAGTTGCTTCTTGCCTTCTTCGCAAATACCTCGCGAAAGCTTTTCGCGAAACGCGCTAATTAGGGGGGTCGACTAAAATTTATAAATCGCGCATGCTTCGCGAAAACATTTTCGCGAAAGAACTTTCGCGTGGAGTCTACTTATTTTTGACTGGTACGGTACATTGTACATTGTAGTCGTAGAGTATGTAGGCCTACTGTTCATGTACAGTACATGTACAGTACATACATGTACATGTACATACATACTGTACGTGTACATTGTACATGTGTACATG
The DNA here is from genome assembly GCA_949987565.1 of Luidia sarsii. Lineage (NCBI taxonomy): Eukaryota > Metazoa > Echinodermata > Asteroidea > Paxillosida > Luidiidae > Luidia > Luidia sarsii. Next base: position 9,890,925 of record OX465116.1, read on the forward strand.
TTACAATGTACATCCAATGTGTAAAGTTCAATGAAGTGCAATGCACATGTACTGGTACAGTAAATACTGTACAATGTACAGTACATGTACAATGTACGTATACATTGTACATTGTATGTCCATGTACTGTACAGTGTTTTTTTTGGCTTTTTGGTTTTGTAGTGACCGATAAGCAAACAGATACACTGTACTTAAAAGTACACAATTAGTATCCTCCTAAACATCCTGTCTGAATAGGGCAGGCCATGCCACCCATAATCCACCCCCTACGGTACATGTACATGCGGTACATGTACATGTACGTACGTGTCTATAAATCCAAGCAAACTCATAGTCATTTGTTCTGCATTTCTCCACATCTAAAAATAAAAACCCAGCAGACATCCTTCCTCAATCCAGCCAGATTGCTCCAACATGTCCCCCCCCCCCCTGGTTGCCACTGGCTCCCATGAACTTTGCCTAATCTATGCAACCTGCAGGCTTTGATGCACATCACAGGCCACAAAAGTCCAGGGACATGTGTTGAATTGATAGATTTTGGTGTTTGGCAGTGGCAAGTGTATTTGTAGGAATGACTACCTGTAGCTGTACATGTATCTGTACATAGTACCTGTGCATGCACGCCATTTCACCGTGTAATGGGTTTATGACAATAATATGGTGACAATAAACTTTGAGTCTGACTATTTGGAACCCACAGAAGGGCTTGGATCTGTAGCTCAGGTGGTAAGAGCGCTGGTGCATTTACACCAGACTACTGGGTTGTGGGTTCCATCAAATCCTGGTCCATTCAAATGGGATGGGCGCTTGTCTGAAAATGAGTCACCTTGGAATGAGGGTAAAATTATGATCAAGGATTTACAAATAGGAGTACTGGTAATACTAATAGCTTTGCGGTGACACCATGAAAAATTCTCTCTTTTGTGAGTATGTGTGGAGGAACTTGACGTTTCGAACAGTGTACTCTGTTTGTTTCTTCAGAACCACACATACTCACAAAAGAGAGAATTTTACATGGTGTCACCGGCTCACCGCAAACCCACATGTGTATGTTAGTTCTTCTGTATGTTGATTTTCTACATGTACGATACTGATTTTTCAGAAATTGGTCCTTGGATATTTTTAACTCAACAACTTTCAGTTGCTCTATTCATGGAAAAAGGGGCTGTGAAAGAAGGGACTCATTTTCGTAGAGACTCGAGAGAGTGTCATAAATTTCTGTTCTTTAGTTGATGCGCAAACTGTTTAAAAACATTCTCTTGTAAGTTTTCCATTCTTCTGTTATGGGTTGGATGAGAATGAGTTTGATATTCATTCCATCCTGAAGGTACGGAAGCAGTCCAAGAACAAATGGCTGTGACAGACACCATCAACAAATAATCTGTCTATCTTTTTTTTTTAGTTTTCTGCGATCCCGAGGAACTCGTTAAATTGGCATCAGTATCCTCTGTCAGTCATCAGGAGACTTTGATAGTTGAATGATAGAAAAATAATATTTGACACGAAAAGAGGATTTGCCTCTGGTTAAAGTACATTGTACCAGGCATCACAGATCATCTGAGCTTCCAGCCCTTAGGCTGAGGTGGCAGCCTTATCAAATAGTCAACCATCTTTGCTGGGGTTGGGGGTGGCAGTCAGAAGCATTTACTGATTTAACCATTAACTGCCAGGACATGCATATCTCCAATGATCATGCCTGAGATGCCTCCCTTTTCATTCAGAGGCAAACAATAATTGGGGGTTGAAAACCTAGACCAGCTGCTGCAAACGTGTACATGTTTTGACCCCTTTTTTTTGTTGTCTAAAACATCCATTTGATTTTCAGCTTCAGAATGACCGATTCCATCGATTTCAAAATTGACGTTTCGATCCTAGCAGGACCTTTCTCAAAGGACATTTTGATCCTGGCAGGACATTTCTCAAAGGCCTTTGAGAAAGGTCCCGCTACATGTAGGATCGAAACGTCAGGCCCCACTAAATTTTCTGAGATTTGCATTTTGGTAATTTTTGTCAGTCAGCAGTTTGCAACATTTTTGTGTATCACGTTTCAAAAGTCAATTTCTCTCGTTTCCACTAATTCCTACCCTACTCCTTGCCCTTCTCTTTGATCTTTCCCCCTCCTCTCACTAATCCCTACCCTACCCCTTGCCCTTCCCTTTGATCTCTCCCTACCAGCTTCACTCTTTGTCCTTTGTTTCTCATCCGTGTCCTATTCACTCTCTCCCCCCTTCCTTCGTGTACATGTATCTGTTTTGTCCTTGTCACTCTGCCTTTGAGAAAGGTCCTGCTAGGATCGAAACGTCAGGCCCACTAAATTTTAAGATTCTCTCGTTTGTGTTTTTATTGGCAGGCCCGACCATCATTCAACTCATTTCCAGCTCTCCCGTCCCCCCACCCTTGCACACCGTGCAGACGGGGCACGGACCGGTGTCCATGCCCGCCGTCTCCAACGTGCCGGTGGTGACTGCCCCGATGCAGGGGGGCCCCGGTGGGATGACCCTCCAGCCACCCCTGCAGGACATTGTGGTCAGCGACTTACAGCAGCAGCAGCAGCAGCAGCAGCAACAGCAGCAGCAGTCGAGTATGTATACAACGTGCCCGCCGACGTTGTCGCCGCAACAGATGTACCCGACGCTCTATTCGCCCAACGGCGGCGGCAGCGGGGGCGGCGGGGGTGGTGGTAACAACAGCGGCGGTGGGGGAGCGATCGGGGCGGTGTTCCCCCAGATGGGCTACCCCAACCCCGGCATGCCTCCGACCCACCCCCACCACCACCACCCCCACCACCACCACGTCCAGCCCCACGTGGTGGGCTCTTCGGTCCCCGTGCCGGCCCACTCGCCCGTGCCCCAGCCCCAGCCCCAGCCGCCCAACTCGGCCGTGATGGTCTCGTCCCGCTACCAGCCTGTGCACATCCGGTACCACCACCTCCCGCCCAACGGCCAGCAGCATGGCTCCCAGCAGCAACAGCAGCAGCCCCAGTGTAATATGTCCGACCACTCGCACATCCAAGGTAAGGGCGCGCGTGCTTCGTCTCAGCGTCGGCTGTCAGTCCGCTTCACTGCCAGACAGCATCCAGTCATGGCCGTTCTGGCTATCGTCTGCATGCTGGAGTTGGCCGGTGCAAAGTCCTAGCGGCCAAGTGGGGTTTCAACAATGAAACCGGTATGTGGAGAGGAGGAGACCTTCAGTCATCTTCTGGAATGCCCACTTTTGCCCAATCCCTGTACCCGAGCTGACCTTACTGCACTCAAGCCAATGGGGGTCGCCTGCATCCAGTATTTGTTTATAGGTCGAGTTTGATTGAGAGAAAGGACTCGAGAAGAGGAAGATTGCTAGACGAACGCTTCAGCATGAGCATGCCACAACTGTCTGCTCTTAGCCTTTGCTGAACCAATACACTGTATCCGAATTACTACTCACTTCATCCCTCCCCAGTAATGTCCGTCCATGTGTTACAAGAAGACACACTGACACACTGAATGTTTACGTTTCTTGCCTACCAATGATGTTTTGATACCAGAGTCATTCTTTGCCACATAATCTATCAAAAACTTCCTGTGCACATCCGCAGCAGAGAGCGCTAATGTGTTTGTGGTTTAAGGACGAACAGTGAGAGATAATGCACCTTCATGTACATGGCTTATACATTGAATAGATACAACTACATGTATTTCTGGCACACCAATTGAGTTTTGATGGATACCTGATTCATTCGTCACAGCACATTCTATCCACTTGTCTCCCGTGAAGATCAGCAGCAGAGAGCTTGCGGTCGTTGGACAAACAATGAGAGATGCATGTTCCTATGATTAATACAATGAATTATGCACAAATATTTCCTGCCACCCAATGACGTTTTGATGCCTGAGTCCACTTTAGGCCCTCACTTTCCGGCTAATTCCAACACAATTAACAGGTACATGTAAGTATCGGCCCCTCGTGGACTACCAAATCACCTCAGATGTGGGGTATTTAGTCTGCCCTCCATCTATGCACTACCTAATTCAATGAGGTTTCCCCCCCCCCCCCCCCGATGAATTTTGGTCATCAGGCATTGGGCAAAGCACTGAGCATTCAGTGGTTATCACATCGAGCAGTGCAAACCCTCATTGAATTACATTCTCATCGATGCAAGCATCATGTTAGTTACATGTATCTATTATCCTCTACCTCCCGTGCTAGATCCGCAGCAGAGACCGCCGATGCGGTCGCGGTCGCGGGACGAGCGGACGGACAAGCAGCGGGAGAAGCTGCAGAAGAAATTGCGGGACCGGCAGAAGGAGAACGTCAACTTCCTGCCCAGTCCCCAGACCTCGCCCCGGGGAGGGGGAGGGGGAGGGGGAGGAGGAGGCGGAGGCGGAGGCGGAGGAGGAGGAGGAGGGATGATGTACGGCGGGGGCGGCTACAACCCCGCCCTGCTCAAGATGGAGAATGGTGCTAACAGCCGGCAGGGCAACGGACGCAAGAAGCGACACAGCGGCAGCGGTGGGAGTCATCGGATCGAGGAGAACGAAGGTACGCTCCACCACCCCTTGCTCCCACTCCAGTTGTGCGGTTAACCACTCTTCACCAGGTGCCGATATCGCTAACGCTTTGCGATCATCGCAAATGCCAAAATTGATCGCTCGGTCTGAAATCCATTGCGACTCAGCGATCGGTGTACCGCTAAATTTGCGATGGATTTCAGACTTAGCGATTGATTTTGTCATTTGCAATGATTACAAAGCTTGAGTGAAATCAGCCCCAGGCCATGCCAATTCTGTGCCCATGACTGCCACATTTTTGGGGGGTTATTAATTATATGCCATGTTTTTCAAAACTTGCTAAAGAATCGAGAATAATGGGTCAGCATGTCGGGACCTCTGAATTAAGAGTGCCGGAGGTGGTGCCGTGGCCCCACATCTTTGCTATCATATCGCAGGAAAAAGAAACAAAGCAATGACTCACACAGATGATCTATAGGTCAGAAAGACGTCCCAAATATACCCATTCTAAAATTCCGTTGATGATCTGAATGTGGGTGTAAGAACTGAAAGTGCGCAGGGCCCTCCGAATCCGAGGACCACTTTTGTCGAAGTTTTAAACCACAGCTCTTCTCAGCCTACCACCAAATAATATGGAGCTTGGCAAGAGCCACCCAGAGGTCCAATTGTGCCCGATTTGACTCACTTGTACACATAGTGTATACCCTTATTGATTTATTTCACAGGTATTTATTGTTACCGGTTGCTCAGCCAGCTTTTAAAATTGTACATCATTTTGTTTAAACATGGTTAAAAAACATGGCCGAAAAGTGGCCCAGTGCCAAGTGGCTAAGTTGTGAGACACTGTGTAGGAACAAATGATGATTATAATGGGGGCCTTCCCTTTTCATCTCATCCTAGTGTGTTCCATAAACTGTCCTCCTCTGTTGTTAATTTGTTCACTTTGCCTTTGAGGAAGGTCTTCCTAGAGTTGAAATAGCAGTCCCTCTTCTTTTTTGTCGTTGCACATTTGCAATTTTGGTCAGTACTTACTGGCAGTTTGCCACAACAACCCAACATGTATACAGAAGTTGTTCATCCTTGACAAATTTCGTTTTAGTTTTGTTTTTTTGTGTCCCAATTTGTCAGTTTTTTTTTTTTTTTTAGCTCAACATGAACAGAAGGATCAAGGGTGACATTTGATAAAAACACACACCAACAGATGGTCACCTATGCCTGGATTTTTTGAAATAAAGCTGTGGAACATTTTCCAAAGGGGGCGTTTCTTTGAATCACATGTAGCCACAAGATGTCCATACCTGTTGTCGTAGCTCATCAGCCAAATTAACAAGTATGGGAAATCGGTTGGGCAGGCCTGGAAATTTATTATTTATTCAGTCAGTAAAAAAAAAAGGGGGGGATGGAATAGTCAGAACTTTTTTAAGCAGAGTCTGCAAAAAATCCTTTGCTGGAGCCCAAATCAAAGCTGACTAGACCGCCTTGCTGGTGAAGACCACAAAAAAGGTTGAGCACACCCCCCTGCCCCCTTCCCCTGGCCTTTCGTGTTCCATTTCAGTTTTGTTCTCCCCGAATATTACAAGGGGAATAAATTTATGCACAGCCACCAGACCACAGTGGATCTGCATTCCAGAAGTTGAACCAGAGTTCAGGTCCTTGTCTGGACTGCCCTGGCTGTGGTATGCAGCAAGTTTAACCACAATGTGGTTTTGGCTTGGATGGAAGTCACTAGTACTGGTGGAATTGGCACTGGCTGTTGGATTGTGCTACTGCTAGTGCTAGGTCTTACTCCAGTGCACTATTTTGTTCAATGCAGCGTACAATAATGTTGCCAAAGTTCTGCTTTTTGCTTTCATTGAGCCGCTTGAGCATGAAAATTCGCTAAGCATAAAAAGTCTTCCTCATGTAAACAGTATTACAAACCACATTAGGATGCAATCACTATACATGTAGCTTTTGACTTGTATTCCACTATTCTTTACTTAGCACAAAACCAAAGTGAAGTTTGGGTTGGCAAGCTGATCCTATGAAACATGGTCTTTTCACTTTTAAATTTAAAAGCGTATTTTGGTGTTTAAGCGGCTCTATGAAAGTGGCCCCTGAGTATACATCTTGCAAATTGTACATTTTGTGTGTATTGATGTACCGGTACAGTGTCGAGGGTGTGATGTTTTTGATCCTAGCAGGACCATTCTCAGAGGCAGACTCCAATGAGGGTTTGCCCTGCTCAGAGGCAGAATAATTTGTGGATTGATTGATTGATTGATTGATTGAATGAATGACTGACTGATTGAATGACTGATTGACTGGCTGACCGACCAACCGCTGACTGACGGACTGACTAGCCAGCCGACAAACTGTCCAACCAAGCAACAGACTGACCAACACAAAATGTACATGTACGTGTACTTGTGTGTACCTACCGACTGACTGGCTGGTTGGGTGGGTGGTTGGTTCGTTGAATGGTTTGGTTGTTGGTTGTTCGGTTGGTTAATTGCTTGGCTGGTTAATTGATTGATGGATGGATCAATCAATCAATCAATCAATCAATGAATCAAGCGATCAGTAAAGTAGTCTTTGAAAGTGAAGCTGATCTTCATGCAGATGATGAGTGTTGGACTCATTGGAAGACAAACCCCCCAAAAAAGCCATGAGAAAATATCAGACTACCAGCACCAACACCAGCCTTCTGTTGTGGGTTTGTTAGATGGGAGAGAGCCCGGGAGCTGTGTGTACACACATGGACCTGTTCCAGCCCTTTGGGAGAGCGGCTCTTTCCGCTGTCTGTCACTTCCAATCAAGACAGAGAAGTCAAGCATGTTCCCTTCTAGTCCCAGGTTCACGCCCCCTTGCAGGGGACCTGCATTCCTCCCATGGTCACTCCGGACTTGACTTTTTTTCCCTTTCCTCCCCCTTTCCGAGGATGCATCCTGCAGTAAGAGTTGTCTGAGCTAGAACAGTTTGTCATTGGAGCTGGAGCTAATTAGACATTTCATATTTATAGATTTGAGATTGCACTGGGTGTATTAATTCTCAGCAGTTGTATCCGGCTGTGTATCATTACGTTAATGATTATACATGTAACCAGAACAATGCAAGAATGTATACTATGTACATGAATACATGTATCTAGGCCTATGTTATTAATATTATTTATATACAGTATGTGTGTAAACTGTGTATCGTACTGTACATGTACACGTATACTGTACCGTTACATTGTACATGTATACATGTACAGTGTATACATTATGTATGATTGATGTACATGTACGCTGTACTGAGTCTACATGTACATCAACTGTACATGTACTTGCTCATTTCACAAGCTGTTTCATGCCTTAAACCAGCCGTCAGATTTTTATCATACCACAGCAGTGGTTGTCTGCATCATGTATATGTACAATGTGCACTTGTACAGTACTTGTATCTGTACAAGGACATTGTATACAAATGTACATTGTGTACACCATACAGTACATTGAAACTATGAAATTGAAATTGAATACTGTTACAATGTAGGCCTACATATCAATATTATTGTACATGTAATGTCACCAGAGTTGTCACATGTGCCTTGGAACATGGAGCTTGGAAGTAATGATTTCAATAGGTTGATGTCTGTATCCATGTACCGGTACATACATGTACATGTACAGTTTACATGTACATGTAGGGAGAATTGGTGGGAGGATGGGAGCTTCACCACCACTTTCACAATGGGCACTTGTTTACGTAAAAAAAATCAGAAAATTAATACGCAAAGCCCCTTGGTTTATATCATGTCATGCATACAATGTACATGTAGTGTACATGTGTGCAAATCTTGCAAATTGAGTTTTGGGCACAGGTCTAAGAACATGTGAATAGAAAGGTCGGTGGTCACTTTCAGCAAATGCTTTTTAATTTATGACCCATTTTGAGACATTAAGCAATGCACTGAAATTGAGACTGTGATGGGTAGACCACCCACTCATCGTACAAATGTAAGCCAAGTTATGATGGACCCGCAAGGCTTTGAGAAATCCATCCCAGGTCTAGTGCAAGATTCTTCAGTGGCTAGACATGGAATTCCGACTGCCAGGGTCACCTGAGTGACCGGGTCACTTTCATGGCCATAATTGCCAACAACAGTGTGAGTTGGCAAGCCACTGCATATACAAGTACATGTCCAAGTACTGTAAATGTCCATGTACTGTACTACCTGTAGTTTGCTGTAGTTAACCCCCAATATCCGGTCACATACATGTACACCTGTATACCAACCTGCGTTCGGATGTCGCCAGATGTTTGTGTGTACACAATGTAGTGGCGGTGCCCTTTGGTACACATGTAGGTCAATCAGAGCGCACAGCACCCCATCCAAGAGCCAGGAGTTTAGCCGGTCTGGTTTGCGTTAATAATTTGCCGACAGAGTAGGCGGTTCACCCACTCCCAATTGCCTTTGTCTTTTTACATGTACGTGTATGTGTATTAGTGGGTAATGAGATTCACTAACCAAAATCAACTTTGCCTTCAAAATTTAAGTACCATACCGGTAGCTAAGTTTGAGTTCATGTACAGGCATGACAGGTACATGTACATGTACATGTACGTACAGTGTACATGGTAAGAAATGGCAGGAGAGTTTGCATACATGTACCCCGTACATGCACATACTGTACATACATGTATGTACATGTACATGTACAAATGTACATGTACACGTACATGTAGGCCTATACTGTACTGTTAAAAGTGTGCATTTTGGAAAATATCACTTATTGGCATCATCACTAAATAAAGGTTTATAGAATGTTGCACTGTTGCAGAGCTACATATATACACTGTACTATAAGCGTATATACAGTACATGTATATTAATTCAGGGCAGAGTGTTCAGCATATTGTGAAGTCACATACATGTACATACTGTACAGTACACAGTACTGTAGATGTCTACAGATGAAAGGTTTTGTTTCACAAATTTTAGGCCCTACATGTACTTCCTCGAGTGACTCACTGCTGTCTTCTAACCTTGCGTTGGCCAAAATGCAAATCGTACAAATTGTAAAGGGTGACATGCTCTGCCATTTCCATCCTAGTAGAAGCTTTCTCCCAGGTAGAATGCGGTGTTGCTTTCGCAGAAAGGTCCTGTAAGGATGGAAATATTGGGTTCTCCAGATTTGGGAGTCAGCAAGTACATTTGCTTGCAACATTTTTGTATCCCTTTCCCTCTTTCAAAAGTTAGAGGGCCTGACGTTTCGATCCCAGCAGTACCTTTGAGAAAGGTCCTGCTGGGATCGAAACGTCAGGCTTTTGAGGTTTTTGTATTGCTTTATTGTATTGGTTTATGTATTCATGTATTGCAGCCAGCGAGCAGTTTGCAATGGTCTTTTATTTACTTCCTTTCCTTTTTTGTGAAAGGATTGGAGTGCCAGGCCCCCTCCTAGTGTTACAAAGTTGTTGATCACTTGAGTCAGTGAGCGCCACGTTCGGTCTCACTTCAGGTTTGTCCGTCGCTTTCTCGACAGAAGATCCGCACCTGAAGAGACTGCGGGACGTCCTGTCCAAGATCCAGCCGCCCGACGTCTACAACCGCCTGCCGCGCTCCGTCAGCGTGCGGTGGTCCCTCCCCCAGCTCCACTCGGGGGGCGTGGACTGTTGCCACGACGACGGCAGCGACATCGAGCTCTCGGCGGCCCAGTTCGAGCTGGTTCTGTCCGAGAGGAACCGGAGCGGTTCCTCCAAGACCTTCTACTGGTAGGTGCTAACCCAAGACCAGGTCTTTTTTTGGGGGGGGGGATGCAAAAATGGCCCCAAACAAGCCTTAAAAAGCCACTGAAGGTTAAGGGCTAGAGAAAGAAGGAGATAGAGAGGGACTCACTCGAGCCTATTCTCCCCCATCACGAGAAATAAGAAATAAGGAAGTCGACGGTGGTTTGCCCTACTCATGGCCCTGTCACCTTTATTCTGACTCTGCTGGAATCAAGCAGTACCAAAAGCTGCTGTAAAACTTCGAAATGAAGGCTTAGGCTCGGGCTTAGGCTTCGGTCATATTTATCTTACTCGTTGTAATATCAAAGGCATCTAAAAACAAGCATTTGGCCCCAGTTTTATCGGGAATACCCTGTACACGTATCTACAATGTATCAAGCCAACAAACCTTCAAATTCAGAAACAAACCACAACCTGGATTTTCAGGTTTTGACAGACGGCGATGAAGACTGAGCGCGAGCCTAAACCTTCCTTTTCGAAAACTGCCCTCAGAGTTCACTTCGAACCTGCCTTGAATGATTCTTGCACATTCCTGATGGTGTGTTAGGTCTCAATTGCAGCTGGATGACCGTAGGGGGATATAGAGTGCTGTTGGAAATTGCAATTGAGATTTGAAGGTTTTCATGGTGAGAGTGTGTGAGTGTGTGGTTCTGAAAAGTTCTGTTTCATTTACTATTTGGCTTGGTGTTACTGTAAGTCAAAAAAGGAAACTTTGAATGGCCATGAATATAGAAAGAATTTTCATTCTGGCAGTATTCGGGCTCACTCTAGTGTGACTAGGGTCCTAGATTACATGTACATGTACTGTACATTGTACATTCCAGGCTATTTACGTTGGCGGTACCGGTACGTATAGCAAGTCAAGGGTGGTTTGCAGTTACACCAAGTGAGAATACATATACCAGTATCTCTTTTTGTGACTTACAGTACATGTAACACCAAGCCGAATAGTCAATAACACATTCTCCCATATTTTTCCATGGTGTATAGATATTTGCCTTGTCTGTGCCACCAGTTTGTCATTGGCTCGTGTTAGTCTTGTGCCTCACGTCCCGTCCCGTAATCTGTTCTCGTCGTGGTCCAACCAATGTAGGCCAGAGATTAGAATGGGGAGCTGTGATTGAATTAACATTTACGACTGGCCTAAAGTGATTTGGCTGTGCACTATGTGGAGACATGTGTACAGACATCTGTGTATGTCATCCATGTACAGTGTAGATCCAATGGCTGGTGACTACATTCTGATCTTATTACATGGGATCAGAGCCTCTGTCTGAACATGGAGATGTATACAGTGTACTGATAGACCCAGGATCTACCTTTTTCAAATCTCTGTAGTCTGTTGTACAGTACACAAGCATGAAACAGGGTTCATGCCTTCGTGGAAAACCTGGAAAAGTCATGAAATTTGTATATTTCTTGCTTTCCCCCCACATGTACCATCGATCTTGCCCTTTATAAAAGTAATGTTAATTTCTATCTCCGGCCCTTTGTATCTCCTTCTTTCTCTAGCCCTTAATCTTTAGTGACTTTTCAGCCTTGTTTTGGGCGATTTTGCATTTTAAAAAAAGATTAAAAAAAAAAGGAAAAAATATTAATTTACCTGGCCAGGAAAAGTCATGGAAAATGAAGAAATCACAAAAAGTCACAGAAAAATTTATTCTTCAATAGGTCTATTAGGCAAAACACTGAGTAATATACATGTACATGTACGTACTTCCAGTATTTAAGGCAAACCCTCATTAAAAATACAGTGTACATTCTTACCGACACAAGTAAATCCTATTATTACCAGAAGTTGTATGGGGTTGACTTTTCAGTGCACATGTTTAACACCCACCTAGTATCCTTTTATTGTCCAGCGAAAAAAATGCTGCTGTGTGCCATTTTCAAGGATTTCTGGTTGCCTTCCCTCCTGACTTTTCTTTTGTTGCTGCAGTCACGGGACAGAGAACGAATATCAAGTACCCGACCTGAAGCCAGCTGCAGAATATCAACTCAGGTAAATAATAACAAGGGCAGCGCCATTTTTTTATTTTTCAATTCCCCCCCCCCCAATTTTTCAATTTTTTTATTTTACAATTCAGCGCACGAGCTTGAGAAGTGAGGTAGCGGAATCAGTTTCTTCTTCTTACCTTTTTTCAAAACATTATCACATTTATCAGAGAGCCGGGTGATGTTGTGATCCGAGCGGGGCCTTTCTCAAAGGCCGTATGCCCTTGGCTTTGTGAAAGGTCCTTCTTCCTTTGAGAAAGGTCCTGCTAGGATGGAACATTTTTTTTGGGGGGGGGCAATACTTTAATCTTTACTAGACCATGAGTTCAGCCAACTACTGTATCGGTGTACAATATGGCACCGAATCAGTGGCGGTTCGCATTTTACGATCGTTGGTTGTCTGCTGATGATAGCTACACCAAAACATCTGGATGTCACGAGTTACACAAATCTCAACATATTGCTAAATATGCTAAATATTGCTGAAAAGAGTCTTTGTGGCGGAAGACTTTGCAACATTTGTAAGTACATGTAGCGTAATTTACACAACTTTTCTTGAACATTGGCACCAGGACCCTTCCCTATTTGCCGAAAGACGATTCTTTCAGAAAAGTCCTTCCAATATCAAAACAAAATGTCCTTAATTAAAAAAAAAAAATGCTTTTATATTGAGATTGGTTTGGCACATGTCCTTACTCTTTTTTTTTTTTTTCCTTTTTTTTTTTTTTTCTTTTCGCGACGGCCAGTGTGTGTGCAATACTGGACAACATCAAGGGCGCCCTCTCGCAGCCGGCCGTCTTTGAGACGCCGGGCTGTCCGCCGGACGTGCCGCTCATGCCGCGGCTGAGCAGCCGCACCAAGAACACGCTCAGCCTGCGCTGGAACCCGCCCCTGCCCAACGGCTCCAAGATCCACAGCTTCCTCCTGCAGTGCGACAAGGTGAGCCAGCCAGATTCAATGAAGGAAGGTCTTAGGTTCAAGTCCTGCTCCAGTCAAAGTTTTCTTTGCCGTTTTTCAATTCGTTCAAAATGTTCCCAATTATTAATTTTTTTTCTTTACTTGTTGGACTTCAAAATTGAAAAAAAAAAGCTGCATCCACTTTGTGTGATCCCCCGTCCCCCCCCCCCCCCCCCCGACCTGCTGTAGGCAGGTTTACAACAAATTGTCATCTAGCCATCGACAGTTGGCCCTTCAGAGCGGTGGTTGAAATCTACCCACAGGGTAGTCTGTTGGAAGAAACGGTCCATTTGATGTGGTAGCAGTTTCCCTCCCCTGCCACCCCCATACAAACACCCAGCCCATTTTCATGGTACTGACACTCCGCATCCTTTTCCCACTCCCCCCCCCCTCTAAATTCCAACCATGCCTCTGAGCCTAGACACCAATCCCCCCCACCCCTGTAAATCAGTCCCAGGGAGTTCTGCACATAGTTGTGGTTTTGTCAAGTGCTGCCGTAAAACGCGTTGATGACTTCCAGGAACCCTCTATTGGACTGTGCAGCCTGGGAATACCATTCATAAAATCTTGAAGGTCTGCTGTACTTATCTGCGCAGTCCAATAAAGATGTCAAATGGCCATTCAGCGCTCATTATCATAGAAGTGTTCTTACAATTGAAAAAAAAAGGACATGATAATACAAACTTCTTCCAGAATTTTATAGTCCGAAAATGCAAGGCGCAAAAAATGATGAAAAATTGATTTGCTGCTAATTTTACCATTTTTTTTCACCCTCATATGGAGGTCAGTTAATTGTTGAAAAAGGTAATACAGAAATGTTACAAACCGCTTTACTAACTGAAATGTCTGGAAACCCACAAGGCTAAACTATTTAGAGGACATGATGTTTTGATCCTAGCAGGACATTCCTCAAAGGCAGAATGACAAGGTCTGTGGACTAATGCTTTGACGAATTGGTGTTCTGTGTGACACATATCTATTTCACATGTATATCAGATTTCCTATGTTATCAGTGGGTATGGTCGAAGTGCTTCCAAGACCAGACAATTGACCATTCGGTGCTCTGTTGTCGGCTGCTTGTTCATATCTGTAAGAGTCAAGATGACATGGCATTTGGATCCTAGCCGAACCTTTCTCTGTGTTTGAGGACGGTCCTGCCGAGATTACAGTAAATCAACCGGCCCTGTGAAATTAGAAAAAAAAATGAATTTTTTTTTTTATGTTTTCAAGGTTATTCTAGTAAGTAAGCAGTTTGCCCAGTTTGGTATCACTTTCATTCCATTTTAACATCACTTTCAGAAAGGTCCTGTAAGGATTGAAACATCAGTCCTTCTACATTGTTTTTGGACTTCTGTTCACATACCAGTAATCTAAATAGATAATATTTGAGGGTTCGCATGGTGGAAGTACCAAGTGGAACGTTTGCTGTGACACCATGTTACAGTATCTCTTTTGAGACATAGTGTGGCTCTGAAAAATGCCGGTAATGGACCTTTCCCATGAAATATGCAAATAAGAGCTGACACATGCGCTTTACTAAATTGGTGGGCAAGCGGGATGCCAACCAATTGTAGTTTTCCACGGGCATATGCGCGTTTCTTGGCGCGAACTGGTCGGCGTGTGGTGATTGGCTATTCAGTGTCTCCTGCGCGCGTATTTCGAAACCTGCACGTCACGTGCACTCGTTTGACAAACAATGTAGTAAAGTGCATGCGTAAGGTCTAATTTGCATATTTCACTCTGCCTCAAAAGAGATGTGTGACGTGTCACCGCAAACCTTCCACTGTGCTCTTAACATCTTAAAGCTGTGAGATCTTTGTGTTGCATTTTTGTAGGGGAGCGGTTCAGGCAGCTTCGTCGATGTCTACGAAGGACCGGACAAGACCTTCAAAGTCATCAAACTGCAGCCGTCTACGCTGTACAGGTTCCGGCTTCAGGCCATCAACGACTACGGTGCAAGGTAATGCAATCATTCCCGGAGATCCAGACTGAGTTGGCCACATGGCTTTTGGACTTGGAGGTTCGGGAAATCTGTTCCGAGTAGAATTCTCGCAAGACCTGAAAACCACAAACTGTGGCCGAGATCTCAATGCCCAAGACTGAGACCGAGACCTCAATGCCCGAGACCGGGACAGAGATCTCAGTGGTCATGACCAAGAACGAGACCTCAATGCCCAAGACTGAGACCGAGACCTCAATGCCCAAGACTGAGACCGAGACCTCAATGCCCAAGACTGAGACCGAGACCTCAATGCCCAAGACTGAGACCGAGACCTCAATGCCCAAGACTGAGACCGAGACCTCAATGCCCAAGACTGAGACCGAGACCTCAGTGCCCAAGGCCGAGACCAAGACTCCAATGCCAGAAACAGAGACCAAGATCTCAATGCCCAAGACTGAGACCGAGATCCCAGTGCACAAGACTGAAACCTAGACTGAGACAGAGACATCAATGCCCAACACTGAGACTGAGACAGAGACCTCAATGCCCAAGACTGAGACTGAGACTGAGACCTTAATGTCCGAAACTGAAACCAAGATCTCAGTGCCCAAGATCTACATAGACCTCACTATGAACAATTTGAGAACCCCCCCCCCCACCCCATCCAGATTTTACGGCTTACAATGTGCACGTACACTGTACTGTCTCCACTGCAATGGGCCTGGTATGGTTGTGATTGAATTGAATGAGTTTCTGTGCTCCATCCCTCTCTTGCAACAGTGACTTCAGCCCCGAAGTCAGCTTCTACACGTCGGGCAGTGCCCCCAACCAGCCTGAGCCGCCCTCATTGCACGAGTGCACGGCCCACAGCCTGCTCCTTCACTGGAGCAAGTGTGCCGGGGAAGTCAGCGGATACACCTTGGAGATGGAGGACGAACTCAAGGTATGATGGATACAAAAAGTGGGATCTTTGCATCTGAGGAGACTGCGAGTCAGTCCTAACCTTCCCACCAGGCTGCAACCTTTCAAGAAAGGCCCGGGCAAAGCTGAACAGACAACTACAAAGAGTGGACATTTTTCAGGCCCATTTCAAACAAACCGAGGAAAAACTGAGTGGGAACCTTTGAACAAATTTAACATATAGCAAAGAAAGCTTTTGACTGGACTGGGGACCTGAACCCGATACCTCTGGATTAACGTACCAGTGGTCTTCCCATCTGAGCTATCCAGCCTTTAGATGGTGGCCTTCCCAAATTGTCCACTAGTCTTTGCCAGTCAGAAGCAATTCAACCATTAACTGCCGTATATCTTGTGCCCCCATCCTGGCTAAGACTAGTTGACTGTTTGGGAAGTCCACCATCTGAGGGCTGGATACATGTAGCTCAGATGGAAGAGCACTAGTACAGGTTCAAGTCACTGACCAGTCAATGTTTTCTTTGCCAATTTTTTCTATTTTTTTTTCCATTTCTGTTTTGTTCGTATTGCCCGAATGACTCATCATTGATTTCAAGTCAACTCTTATTATTATTATTATTATTTTTTTTTATTATATTTTATTTTAACATTTATTTCAATGCTGCCACGGGTTTACAAAATACACTGCAATTGAATACAATACAACTCAAGAATGTGATAAAAATATATGAAAATCAAGACAGAAATATAATCGATAACTAAGTATAAACAAGTTGGCAACACTGAGGCATTGGGTATTAGCAACAGCTTTTGTTTCCTGGGCTGGATCTGATTATGTTGTTCTTTTACAGAGGTACGGCTTCCAGACGGTTTATCGAGGAGAAGAAACTAATCACCAATGCAAAAACCTTGCCAGGAATTCAGAATTTAAATTCAGGGTAAGCCATTTTTAAGTACATCACATGTATATAACAACTGAATGATTTACAGATATCTCTTGTATGATTAGTCCTGGCAATCTTTAAACTGCAAACATTTAAATATTTTCCGTGTTGTATTGGTTGGTATATGAAAAAATCAATGAAAGTTAGTGCCGGTGGTGTTACTACCGTATGTGCAGCCAAGCTTTAAATAAAGACTTTTTTAGTCTACCACAAAACAGTATGTAGAATGACAAAAGCTACTCAGTTGTCCAATTGTGCCATGCTTCACTTCCTGTACTTGTACACATAGTGTACTCTTATTGATTTATTTCACAGGTACATTTATTGTTCCTGATGGTTTTAGCGAGTTTTGAAAAGCTGCATCCACTTTGTGTGATCCCCGAGCTGCTGTAGCCAGGTTTATAACAATTGGTTGTTTGCATCTGTATGAAAGCAGGGGGTGTGATCCCTGGAAATATACCGCAGTTAATGGTTGAATTGCTTCTGAGTGCAGCCCCCACCACGGAAAAGACTAGTTGACTATTTGGGGAGGCCACCATCTAAGAGCTGGATAGCTCAGATAGGAAGAGCACTGGTCCGCAAAACCAGAGGTCTCGGATTCAAATCCCGGGTCCATTCAAAGTTTTCTGTGCCATTTTTTTTTCATTTTGTTCCAAAGTTCCAAGTCAGTTTTTCATTGATTTCAGAACTCAGTTTGAGTTCTGAAAATGGCGCATTATTTGAAAAAAGAAGAAGAAGTGGCTATGAATGGCACCATGAGCCTACTATAAGAAATAAACCAACTGAGACTCATTGTAGGTGCACCTGTAGTAATCTGCAGACATGGATGGCTTTTTTTTTTTTTTTTTTCTGCAGTTATGTGCCTTTAATGAGGAGGGGAACAGTCGATGGAGTGGATTGGTGGCCTTTCGTACTCTGCCTGATTTGCCAAGAGCGCCTTCTAAAGTATCTCTTAAAGGCAAAGTCCATTCGTCAGGCTTTAAAGTCACTTGGGGTGAGTAAGTCCGTTGGAGGGATTTTTTATTTTTTGGAGAGAAAAAAAATAAAAAAATTATGCATCCACTTTGTGTGATTTCCAGAACTGCTGTTGCCAGGTTTGCGACTATTTTTTTTCTGAATGGAAAACGAGGTGTGGTCACTGAAGATAGACGGCGGTTAATTGCTTCTTGACTGGCGCCTCCACCACGGCAAAGACTAGTTGACTATTAGGGAGGGCCACCATCTATGGGCTGGATTGCTCAGGTGCCATTTTCATAGAGCTGTTTGAGCACTGAGATTTGATCGAGCAAGGAATCCCTCCCTTAATCAAACTGAGTTACCAAGTTCTATTTGAATTGTACGCTAAGGGCCCAGTACTTGAAGTCAAATGTAAGTGTCACATGAAATACGGTTGGCAGTCTTGTTTTTACGAGGGAGGATTTTTCATGCCTAACAGGCTTTTGTGCTCAGACGGCGGAGTGCTAGTAAGTTAAACCAGAGGTCTTAGGGTTCAGATCCAAGTCCAGTCTTAATAGTCTTTGCTTTTTGTCATAAGTCAGGAGAAGTAAAGTGTGAAATCCAGCATCCACTCCAGTGGGATTCATGAACTGCTTTATTCAGGTTTACAAGGTATTGCCATTTGCATCTGCATGGCACTAAGGGGTGTGATCCCTCCAGTCGATTTCACCAGACCAATCGTAACTTAACGATCACTCGCACGATGATGAGCGACGCACTGAAACCATACTGTGTATTACAACTTACGACAGGTTTTCCGTCCCAAGTTGAGTTAGGATACATCGTAAGGCTTTGTGAAATCCATCCCTGAAGTTATAACCGGAGATACGGTGTATGTAAGCCTTTCACAATGGCAGAGGGAAGCCTCTGAGAGAGAGAGAGGTAGTGCCAGGATCAAAGATGATAAAGCATGATGAAGTCACAGCCGCAATCAGTGCCATTAACGATGCCCAATTTTTCTGTTTACTCGCCAGAACCCCCAAAGGATACGGGAGGGTCTGAAATCACCTCCTACTGTCTAGAAATGAGCAGTGGAACAAGTGAGTATACCCTCCCAGAGGTGTTTGTGCTAAGGCTGTGCAATAGACCGATTGCACGACAACTGTTTGCATGCCATCGCGCGACTTACAGTGGGTATTTTTTTCATCTCATTTGGCACAGAGGAGCAATGGAAACGTACAAAGAAGAATGTAGACAATATGATAGTCTTCTTTGCTCATTTCCACTCCTTTTCTGCACCAAATGAGATGCAAAAATACCCGCTATGAGTCACGTGATGGCATGTAAACATTGGTCGCGCAATCGGTCTACTGTGTCCCTGTAAGGAAGAGGTGTGGCTCTGGAAAGAATTGCAGAGAAAAGTTATCGTTGCGACTGGTATGCTCTGGCTATCTTCAGGGAAATGCTGTGACTGTAGTGGAGCAAACTCATAAGTTCATAGCAGGCCTTATATGTATAGACAACCCAAATGTTGTGTTTTGATTTGGAGTATATTGGATTGTGCGAAGGTCATTCCTCAGACCTACTGACTCTGACATTGACCTACTGACTTGTATTCATATTTTAACCTACTAACTCTTACTCTGACCCTGACCTATTGGCTCGAACTCAGACTTGGACCTACATGTACTAAATCAATCTTGGACCTACTGACTCATACACTCCCTGTGCTTGGACCCAGACTCGATTTTTGTGACCTGTGCAACAAAATAGAACACCATAAGATAATTGTTGGTTGTGCACTCCACTATAGACCATACATTTGCCAGCCATCAGCTTTTACTGACACCACTGGGCTATTGGGGTTGCATAGGTTGATACAATGATTTTCCCAACGGTTTTATTGAGGTGTCGCCGGCCTTTGGCTTTCTGTTTCGCTTGAGGGCCCTACCAGTCACCCCAGTCATAATTCCAGATGAATACTCCTCTCTTTTTCGCAACAATCTGTGTTCAATTGTGGGTGTGTGTGTGTGTCTCCCTTTTTTGCAGATGATCCATTTGTGTCGATATACGAAGGGTTAGAGAGAGAGTACAACGTAGACAACCTTGATCCCGGCCAAACCTACAGGCTCCGCGTGCAGTGTTCAAGTCACGGGGGAGCCAGCTCAGTAAGTGGATGATTCATCCTGGAATTTTCCCTCAGGGATGCAAGACTTCCGTAAATTTCCGTTAATTTAAATTAAATTTAAATTAAATTCCGTAAATTTTGTTCGTATTTCCGCAACTTTTTATTTGTTTATTTAAAAAAATATATATATATATTTTTTATTTTTTTTTATTTATGTCAAACTGGTATCTCAAACTGCCAAATTTTATCTGTTAAAATCCTAAAAACTGGCTATCTTAACCATCTGAGCTACAGTCTACCCAAATTAGTCAACTATTTTTGCCTGGGTGGGGGAGCTAGTTGGAAGCAGTCAACCATTAAACTGATTCATATCTCCTGCAATCCCTCCCCTGTTTCCATTCAGATCTGAAAAATAGACCCCAGAACAATAAGTGTGGTTATATACTTATTATATGCTTATTATTTTTAGGTCATTTCTGGCTCGTAAGCACTATAGCAACGTTTTTGTTCTTCCCACTGAGGTCAGCTGTTTTTTTGTTCTCTTCATAGTTCTCAGAAATTTCTAGCATTACAACACTTCCCGTATGTCCAGGCCAGTGTTTACCCCCTAGGCTGCACGGCAAACCACGAGCGACTGCACTTAATCTAAGATGGAGTAAGTTGAATGGCATTTCATTCCATTCCTTTTTGTTCTATTCTGTCCCATTCCCGTTCCCGTCCCCGTTCCCGTCCCCGTCCCCGTCCCCGTCCCCGTCCCCGTCCCCGTCCCCGTCCCCGTCCCCGTCCCCGTCCCCGTCCCCGTCCCCGTCCCCGTCCCCGTCCCCGTCCCCGTCCCCGTCCCCGTCCCCGTCCCCGTCCCCCGTCCCCGTCCCCCTCCCCGTCCCCCTCCCCGTCCCCGTCCCCCTCCCCGTCCCCCTCCCCGTCCCCGTCCCTGTCCCCGTCCCCGTCCCCGTCCCCGTCCCCGTCCCCGTCCCCGTCCCCCTCCCCGTCCCCGTCCCCGTCCCCGTCCCCGTCCCCCTCCCCCTCCCCCTCCCCGTCCCCGTCCCCGTCCCCGTCCACGTCCCCGTCCCCCTCCCCGTCCCCGTCCCCCTCCCCGTCCCCGTCCCCGTCCCCGTCCCCGTCCCCGTCCCCGTCCCCGTCCCCGTCCCCGTCCCCGTCCCCGTCCCCGTCCCCGTCCACGTCCCCGTCCACGTCCCCCTCCCCGTCCCCGTCCCCGTCCCCGTCCCCGTCCCCGTCCCCGTCCCCGTCCCCTTCCCCGTCCCCGTCCCCGTCCCATTCTTTTCAGAACCACACATACTCACAAAAGAGACTCTTGCATGGCTTTACCACAAACCCATTACTTTTGTTCGGAAGGTGCGCCTGACTATCACGGAGGCACCAACCTTCAGGAGTACTCCGTTGAGATGAGCGGAGGCAATGAGCCATCCAAGGAAGTGCACAGGGCCAGTGCCAACGTCACCGACTGCACGGTCAGCGCCTTGCTCCCAGGCAGACCCTACGCCTTCAGGCTGAGAGCAGTCAACCGAATCGGGGTGAGTCAGCCATAGAGATACACTCCGTATGCCAAGTGGTCATGCAGGGAAAACCAGACTGAAGGGAAGTGGCCGGCCGGCCAGTCAGGGAGAGGGAGGGGGGAGTGTGGGAGAGGGAGATGGAAGATAGGGAGGGAGATGGATAGAGAGGGGGAGGGAGAGGTGAAGGAGTGAGACAAAAGTGGAGGGAGATGGAGAGGGAGGGAGAGAATTAGGGAGAGAGAGAGGGATGAGGGAGGGCAGGGAGGACAGGGAGAGGGTGCGGGAGAGGAAGAGAGAAAGAGAAAGAAGGGAGGAGAGGAAGAGGGAAAGAGAGGGATAAGGGAAAGCTTAGAGGGAAGGGAAAAATACAGAGAGGAAGAGGGAAACAAAAGGGGAGGGAGAGGGAAACAGAAGGGGAGGGAGAGTGATACAGTGAGGGTGGGAGGGAGAGGGAAACAGAAGGGGAGGGAGAGGGAGACAGTGAGGGTGGGAGGGAGAGGGAGACAGAAGGGGAGGGAGAGTGAGACAGTGAGGGTGGGGAGGGAGAGTGATACAGTGAGAGTGGGAGGAACAGGAAGACAGAAGGGGGGAGGGAGAGTGAGACAGTGAGAGGGGAGTTGAGGCAGACAGTTAGAAGGGGAAAAAAGGAGCAATAATTGAGTTGAAGTGACAGAGCAATGCAATGGAACGTTGAAGGTCCTCCACTCCCATGTCTACAGGCTGGAGCCCTCTCGGACGCACTCCACGCCACGACGGCGCCGGGCCCACCAGACAGTCCCACCGAGCTGTCTGTGTCCAGTCGCTCCACCAGTGTGGCCTACGTGTCCTGGGAGAAGCCCTGCAGTAACGGCGCCGACGTCAATGAGTACCGGCTGGAGCGAGCCTCGGAGAATGGCTCCTTCTCCACCGTAAGTTGGGCTCTTCTTTTTTTTCTTCCTTCTTTCTTACAACTTACAATGCGAGTGGCGGCTTGACAACCGTGTCGAATTAGTGTCTCTTTTGAGTAGAAGTGGTAAGTACGTGTGAAATAAATCAGTGAGTACACAATCGGGCGTCTGTTTAGCTTTTTGTCATGCTACACATTGTTTTGTGGTAGGCTGAAAAAAGTTGTGGTTAAAAACTTGGGCAATAGTGGTTCCCAGATTCGGAGGGCTCTGGTGCATAGCAGCACCACTGGCTCTCCGAATCGGAGGTCCCGGCACGAACATTTTAAAGATGATTATTTAAGGGGCCCTCGTTGTGTTTTTATCGCTGTCTATCCACTCCTGCAACGCAGGTGGTGAAGCACTTGAGGAATAAATCAATAAGAGTACACAGTTGTACGTCTGTGTGGCTTTTGTCATGCTACACATCGTTTTGTGGTAGGCTGAAAAGAGTCTTGGTTCAAAACGTGGACAAACACTGGAATGTCGCTATAACGAACATTCCGGGATCCTTTTAAAATTTATTTTAACATTTTTCGTTACAGCGGTCTTTCGTTGTAGCTATTGCGGCCACATATTTTGTACACAAGAATCGGGAGCCAAAAGGCATGTTCGTTGTAGCCGAAAGTTCCGTATATCGGCGTTCGTTGTAGCAATGTTCCACTCATGTAGAGGTTTCCAGTTTCAGTGGGCCCCGGTACATTGCAACACCAGTGGCGCTCCGAATTCGTAGGTCCGGACATGAAAATGTTACAGATTATTATTGTGGATGGGCAAGGGGTTGTGTTTTCATCGCCGTCTATCCACTCGTGCGACGCAGGTGTACAACGGCTTTGCCCCGTGCTGCGAACTCAAGTCCCTGCAGCCGGCCACCTTCTACTACCTGCGCGTGCAGGCCATCAACGCGGCGGGGCCGGGCCCCTTCAGCGACGTGGCCACCTACGAGTCGCCCCCCTCCTCCCCGGAGGCGGTGGCCTCGCTGCGCCTCCTCTCCTCCACCTCGGAGTCGCTGCTGATCCGCTGGACCGAGCCCAATGCCTGCGGCGCCGAGATCCAGGCCTACAACGTCGACATCGGCGAGAAGCCCGTCATCTCCGTGCAGGGCAACGTGACGGAGCACTGTCTGGAGATGCTGCAGCCCAACACCAAGTACAGGTGAGTTGCAGAGGCTTACGCAAGTTCTGCTGAAGCTAAAGGTTTTACTGCGGTAACACAAAGTACAGCAGAGTGCGGTGGCTAAGGCAAGTTCACCTGAAGCGTAAGATTTCAAAAACAATTTGCAAAGAAAATTGGACCGGACCTGGACTTGAAACCTCTGGCTTAATAATATACAGGTTCTTTTACGTCCTGAGCTATCTGGCCCGTAGGCAAAGAAAATTTTGACAGGACTTGAAATCTCTGGCTTAATAATATACAGGTTCTTTTACGTCCTGAGCTATCTGGCCCGTAGGCAAAGAAAATTTTGACAGGACTTGAAATCTCTGGCTTAATAATATACAGGTTCTTTTACGTCCTGAGCTGTCTGGCACGTAGGCAAAGAAAATTTTGACAGGACTTGAAATCTCTGGCTTAATGATATACAGGTTCTTTTACGTCCTGAGCTATCTGGCCCGTAGGCAAAGCTATCTTTGTCGGGGTGGAGGTTCCAGCCAGCAACATTTGTAACCATTAACTGCCATATTATATCTCCAGGGATCACGCCCCCACTTTCATTCAGATGCAAACAACCAATTGTTATAAACCTGGCTACAGTAGTCTTGGATCGCACAAAGCGGATGCAGCTTTTTCAAGTTGTATCAAATAAATAAAGGGAAAATGAATTGAGATTCGAATCCTTCTCCCGGGTGAGGTTGGGGGTTGATGCCTGTCACTCTCCCGCCCTGTTTGTGTGTGTGTGTGTGTTTGTGTCCAGGATACGCATCCAGGCAATGAACAGTATAGGCGTGGGCCCATACAGCGCCTCCCTCAAAGTCACCACCAAGGCTCTGCCGCCGGACCCCCCACGCCTGGAGTGCGCCCTCTACAGCCACCAGAGCCTCAAGCTCAAGTGGGGGGACAAC
Organism: Luidia sarsii; assembly: GCA_949987565.1. Lineage (NCBI taxonomy): Eukaryota > Metazoa > Echinodermata > Asteroidea > Paxillosida > Luidiidae > Luidia > Luidia sarsii. The sequence goes on from OX465116.1 coordinate 9,915,480, forward strand.
GCCAAGAGCCCGGCCGACGTCCGCATCCAGAACTACACCCTGGAGATGGAGGACAGGAAAGGAAGGTGGGTTCATAGGGGGCCAAGTGGGGGGGGGGGTGGATTTCGCAAAGCCTTACTGATCGTAACTCGACTTACGATGGACAACCCGTCGTCAGGCTGTGATATGCCATACAGTTTCTGTGGATTGCCCGTCGTCTCGCGATTGATCATAAGTTGACGCTGCGATTGTTGAAATCGACTGTAGGTGCCCTACTGCACTAGGCAGTCTCTCGTTACTTATTTTCAATTTAGATATTTTGTTGATGGTGGCAGGGAATGGACAGGGATGAAGAGACAGAGAGTGGGGAGGGATGGAGAGGAGGTTCTATGGTCATCTGGTGACTAGAAAAAGGGATGGAGAGAGTGGGAAAGGGTGGGATGTGATGGGGTGGGATAGGATAGTCGGGGATAGTGGGATGGAGAGGGATGGGGCTGGGGTGGGATAGGATGGGGTGGGATGGAGAGGAGGTTCTATGGTCATCTGTTGACTAGAGAAAAAAAGATGGAGAGGGTGGGAAAGGGTGGGGTGTGATGAGGTGGGATAGGATAGGACACTATGAACATCTAAACCGTGAAAAAGGGGTGAAAATGTAATTTCGCCGTGAAACTAAAAAGTCACTGTGCATTTTACAGTTAATTCATCATGAAAATAATTGCCTCTCACTAAAAAGACTGTGAAAAAACCCCGTGAATATCTAGGGTGGCAAGCTCTAGCCTTGAGGGATGGCTAATTCAATTACCAGTAGGGACCACCAGCCCCCTCAGAGGTACTGTATGGTGTCATTGTAACTGCAGGTATACTTCTAAATTGCCTCTAGCCATTTGCCACCAGGAATGTGGCCTTGTGACCACTGGTGAAAACACCGTGAAAATGACTTGGCTAACTGTGTGCCATGAAATAGGTGTGAAAACACGGTGAATTTTCTTTTCACGGCTAAAATTTAATGACATTTTCACCCCATTTTCACGGTTTAGATGTTCATAGTGCTTTGGTAAAGGCGGAGGCGCGTCCATGTCGGCACACGTTCGTACCGCGCGTTGATGATAGGGCAGTGCGCACTCTAGTTTAGTTACAGAGCTCTGTGTGTCCTAAAATACTAGCCTGTCATAGGTAAACCTAGACTATAATAGTTAAACTATATATAACTGTATAACTGTATACTATAGCTATCAGGTCAGTAGTGAGGGACGGATTAGCACACTTAAACCTTAAGACCTCAACAGGAAAAAGTGGGGGAGGAGTCGAAGGCTGGGGGAGGTACTAATAAATGTATGAATATGTATGAGGGTGGGTTAAAAAGTTGGGGCACAGTTTGACCTTATGTACTGAAAGGAAACCGAGAGGAGGGGGCAAGAATGATGGCACAGTTTGACCTTTGGAGCAACGAGATGACCAGTGAATAATTATGAATGAATATTAAAGGGAGTAAACAAGGGGGAGGATGAGTCATAGCCTGTAATGTCTTGGGAACAAAATACCGACAGCTGAACAGGGGAAGGTGGTGGGTCCACGGCTGGTACACGCAGACAATCCCCAGACAATGGGCAGTATCAACGGTGCTGTCTTTGACCACTGTCAGAGGAGGTGGCGCCTGTAGCCTTTCATCTTCGGAAAGACTGATGGAAAGAGGAAACGTAATAATCGCTCAATGGGGCAACAAGTAATTAGAAGATTAAACAGGTTCAATATTTGAATAGGGGAGGGTGGTAGTCTCTACAAATCGCTCGATGATCCGTTACGGATGATTTCATAAGCAAATTACTTTTCCCTACACTTACAGTGACTCTTTCTTTCGCAAAGCGACTCGATCCTGGACCCTCCGCCAGATTGCGGCTCGCGTGACCGTGCGCGTGACCGTGGGGAATGGGGAGACATCTAAGTAGAGCACTGAGCCAGTCTGGCCTAAGCCATCTAGGTAGAGTCCTTCTGGATGTAGCGGCCTTGGACTACCATGGTTACATGGTTACATGTTAAAATGTACATGTTAAATTTTAACATGTAACCATTTAACCATGTACATTTTTACATGGTTACATGGTTACATGTTAAAATGTACATGTTAAAATGTACATGTTAAATTTTAACATGTAACCATGTAACCATGTACATTTTTACATGGTTACATGGTTACATGTTAAAATGTACATGTTAAAATGTACATGTTAAATTTTAACATGTAACCATGTAACCATGTACATTTTTACATGGTTACATGGTTATATGTTAAAATGTACATGTTAAATTTTAACATGTAATTTAACATGTAACCATGTAACCATGTACGTTTTTACATGGTTACATGGTTACATGTTAAAATGTACATGTTAAAATGTACATGTTAAATTTTAACATGTAACCATGTAACCATGTACATTTTTACATGGTTACATGGTTACATGTTAAAATGTACATGTTAAAATGTACATGTTAAATTTTAACATGTAACCATGTAACCATGTACATTTTTACATGGTTACATGGTTACATGTTAAAATGTACATGTTAAATTTTAACATATAATTTAACATGTAACCATGTAACCATGTAAAAATGTACATGGTTACATGGTTACATGTTAAATTACATGTTAAAATTTAACATGTACATTTTAACATGTAACCATGTAACCATGTAAAAATGTACATGGTTACATGGTTACATGTTAAATTACATGTTAAAATTTAACATGTACATTTTAACATGTAACCATGTAACCATGTACATTTTTACATGGTTACATGGTTACATGTTAAAATGTACATGTTAAATTTTAACATGTAATTTAACATGTAACCATGTAACCATGTACATTTTTACATGGTTACATGGTTACATGTTAAAATGTACATGTTAAAATGTACATGTTAAATTTTAACATGTAACCATGTAACCATGTACAATTTTACATGGTTACATGGTTACATGTTAAAATGTACATGTTAAATTTTAACATGTAATTTAACATGTTACCATATAACCATGTACATTTTTACATGGTTACATGGTTACATGTTAAAATGTACATGTTAAAATGTACATGTTAAATTTTAACATGTAACCATGTAACCATGTACATTTTTACATGGTTACATGGTTACATGTTAAAATGTACTTGTTAACATGTACATTTATGTACAATATGTTAAAATTTACATGGTTACATGGTTACATGCACCGATTGGTGCAGGAAAATGACCAAACCGATCTGATGCTGCTCATGCCTATATGCATACCCTAAACGTACCGGTATGTATGACAATTTAAGCGCCGTATGATGATGACCAAAAATATTCGCATAGCACTTCTACATTCGTAACGTTTGCCGTTCTTGAGATATGCCCCGAAACAAATTTAGTAATTAATCACTGTCACGTAACTAATTAATAATTAATCTTTGCATTGACAATAATAAAAATCCGAACAAAAATGAAACGTGTTCCGAAAAGGAATACCATGACAAAATTAATGTAGATAACGTCCGAGTGTTAAATGAAATTTGTATCATTGTTTAAGTAGGGCCTACTGATTGTTTACATTTTGAAAAAGATCAGGCGATATTCAAAAATATACAAACCCAAAAATAGACCATTTAAATAATTTGCATCTTAATATTCTCGTAAAGAACACTATGCACGCACTATATGAACATATAAACCGTGAAAATGGGGTGAAAATGTCATTTAGCCGTGAAAAGAAAATTCACTGTGTTTTCACTCCTATTTCATGGCACACTGTTAGCCAAGTCATTTTCACGGTGTTTTCACCAGTGGTCACAAGGCCACATTTCTGGTGGCAAATGGCTAGAGGCAATTTAGAAGTATCTGGGAGTGACAGTTACAAGGACACCATACAGTACCTCTATGGGGGCTGGTGGTCCCTACTGGTAATTGAATTAGCCATCCCTCAAGGCTGGAGCTTGCCACCCTAGATATTCACGGGGTTTTTTTTTACAGTCTTTTTAGTGACCTGAAAATATCCTTATCAGGTCAGAGAGGCAATTATTTTCATGATGAATTAACTGTAAAATACACCGTGAAATCACAATAACTTTTAAGTTTCACGACGAAATTACATTTTCACCCCTTTTTCACGGTTTAGATGTTCATAGTGGGATGGAGAGGGATGGGGCTGAGGTGGGACAGGATAGGATGGGGTGGGATGGAATTGTGTAGTGTGGGATGAGGTCGGCCTGACCCGGGGTGGGGTGGAATGGGATGGGATAGGTCTGTTTCGGATGGGATAGAATAGTAAACCGTACATTAATGTCATCAAAGCATCTGCACTATGCACATCCAGTAGGCCATTGTTATGCACTGGTCCCCACCTCATCACTTTTCATTGCCTGCAGGTATTGCGTGGTCTACTGTGGTGCTAACGTCTCGCACAAAGTCTCCAAGCTGAGCGAGCAGACCTCCTACCGGTTCCGCATCTTTGCCAGCAACGACGCCGGAGACGGCCCTTACTCAGAGAGCTACACCTTCACCTCCACCAAGGCACCTCCCCCGGGCTTAAAAGGTACGTCTTCCTCAATGACCGGCTTGCTTTCCAAGACAGGCTCGAGACTCCCGTGTGCTCATATAGGTGCATCTTCCAGTGAGGGCCTGCTTTCTAAAATAAGCTCAAACTCCCGTGTGCTTAGGAGGTGCTTCTTCAATGAGTGGGGAGTCTGATCACAGGCATGTCCCGCTGTTGTGAATTTTCCCAGTCCAATAGGAAGATGACCCAAAACCATTTTTCACCCTTCAAGGAAAACGATGCACGATTAAGGATTTGTGTAACAAAGAGTCCATTTCGTCACTTTTCCTTATTTGTTTGACTTCAATTGAAAAAGCTGCATCCACTTTATGTGATCCCATGTTGTTTGCATCTGACTGGAATTAGCGGCATGATCCCTAAGCATGTACAGAAGTTAATGGTTAATTGCTTCTGACTGCCACTCCCACCCCGGCAAAGACTAGTTTACTGTTTGGGAAGGCCTGTTTGGATAGCTCAGATGATAAGACAGCTGGTACATTATAACCCCAATCTAGTCAGTTTCATTTTGGTTACTCATCACAGGGATGTAAGACTTCCGGAATTTTATGGATTTCCGGAAATTGGCGGGATTTTTTTTCGGATTTCCGGAAATGCCATTTTTTTTTGGGGGGGGGGGTATCTCAAACTTCTCAATTTTATCTGTTAAAACCCTAAAAATTGAAGGGCGCCTGCACCCCTGCTGTGAATCTCGCAGTCGCATCTCTCAGTTGTGTAAGCACTCACTCGCAGTCGCACAATTGATTGACCTTCGATAATCTTCAGGAAACGACTTTGTCAGTCACTAATACATCCCTGTCATCAAGAGATAAAGGCAACTGATTCTAGAGGTATCGTGTTGCTATTCAATGGAATTATTTGATTTTCTTGGATTGTGTAGCTCCCAAGGTGAGCCTGATTAGTGAGGACTGCTGTGTAGTGGAATGGCAAGCGCTGGGTAACATTCAGAATGACGTCGTCATATACCAGTGCCAGTGCCAGAAAGTGAGAGACAGCGAGATCAAACTGGTGAGTGTCTGCATTGAACATAAGGCCGCATCCACGTCCGTCTCATTCACATCCACACCACATTGATATCCAGTGCTTATTACGTTGAGCAGGGCAAACCCTCATTGTATTAAAGACCCAATACAACATTGGGAAGATCGGTAAACATCAGTGTCCACAGATTCCCTTCTTATTTACACAGGGTCATGATAGAATCCTCATGTTGAAATCTTACGGTCTGGGATGCTGTACTTTTCGAGAAATCATCACTCAAGCATCGACAAATAGTTTATTACTCGCAAGTAGTAAACTATTTCTTACACTATAGAATGGTGTGTAAACAGTGACATCGTTTTGCATTTTTCTACTTTCTCAGATTACCATAAGAGCTAAATGTTTGGAATGTTTAATGGTTTAACACAAACTGTGGCAATCTGTTGACCTTAACCAATGTTGTATAGTGCCTTTCAATCTCAAAAGATGAGTGACCTCTATCCGTCGTCGCCTCTACCCCCCCCTCCACCTGCAGGTGTACCGAGGTCCCGGCAGCTCCGTCATCGTGCCGGACCTGCAGCCGGGCACGGAGTACCGGGTGCGGACCTGCCCTGTCCGTCTGCCGGAGGACGGGAGCTCGGAGCTGTGCGGCGCCTACAGTGCGTGGGAGAGCTTCCAAACGGCCAGCCTGGTACCGGCCGGCGGTGGCAGCGGCGGCGGCCCGCTGGCGGCCGACCAGGCCGCCAAGCCAGGCCGGGACGGGGACGGCGAGGAGGCCCTGGCCGAGCCCAAGGCCACCGAGGACCAGAAGGTGGTGGCCATCGTCATGACGCTCTTCTTCTGCGTGGCTATCTTCTTTGCCTGGCTCATGGCGTGAGAACGAAACCGATTAAAAAAATTAAATAAAAACTCACCCACCCCCAACAAAACTTTTTCGCGTCAATTCCTCTACTTTGATAGTTGAGGAGACCCGAATTATCCTGATTATTATTTTTTTTCTTCAGATAGTCTTTTCCCCTGAAATGGGAAACACCTTAAAACTCGTAACTTTTCTCATCCACTTCCCTACTTTGATAGTTGAGTTGAGGAGATCTTAATTATCCCATTTATAAAAAGAAAGGGACGAAGCAGTATCTGTTTATCATTCTCCCCCCCCCAGTCATTTCCTTTGCTTTTGATAGTTGAAGAGACCAAAATTATCCCCATTCCTTTTTGATTTGACGGTGAATATTTTGTTTCAGATGATTTCTCTTGTGAATTTATCAGATGAGGAGACCCCCCCCAAAATATATTCTTCTCTAAAACAAATATTTTAGTATTATTTCCGATTGAATGTGCCATTTCTCCACTTTGATAGTTGCGGAGAACCAAATTATTGCCCTTTTAACCCAATGACCATGCAGCTCACTATTTTTAGCTCAATATTTTGAGTTTTCGTTTTCTCCACTCTTAAGACCCAAGTGATCCCCCTGTTTTTCTTGTTTCCTTTTTTTTTTGATGAGGGGGTAAAAATCAGTCTATGAATTCCGCTTGATTCATTCTCAGAATCTGTGTAAATTATTTATTATTTAAGCTTACCATATAGACAGAGTCATGTGTTTTTAATGCACGTTTGAAGACTCTGGTTTTTATTTATTTATTATTATTATTATTATTATTATTTTTATTTTTTATTATTATTTTTGTTTTTTGGGGGGCTTGATTTTAAGGATCCAGATGTTTTTGTGGCCAAATGTACAGTTTCTTGAGTATTTACCTCTGACTAGCTAATGGTAGTCGTGTGGATCGGATTTTTCATCCATCGCCTGAGATATTGGTCCCGTGGTGATGGGGGACCTCTTTTTATTAGATGAGCCAGGCTACACCATGGGGGGGGGGCAACATTTAGAAGTCTGAACACTTGATAGAACAGGAATTTTAACACACGTTGAAAAAACCCAGCTCATCAGCAATTTCGTGTACCCGATTTGGTTTTTTTTTTTTTTATGACAAAAGTTATGTGTAAACGACAGGTTTTTTTTCCCACAATTGCGTACGAGTATAAATGTATTTAAATTTTTGGTCCGGGATTTTGTCGCCGTACTTATTCTATTTGTCTAAAATTTGCTCTTCTGGTGCCAGGGCTGCGATCGGTAGCTGTGGAGGGCTTTGAAGAGCGTATAATTCAATGGACTACTTTTAAGGCCTTTAGTAATCAATGTCTGCTTTTCTGTTTGGCTGAAGTCATTCGGCGGGGGATCTGAGTTGAAGAAAAAAACATTGCGGAGTCAAAGTTGCTTCACTTTTTTCCTCGACTTTAACTCTGCGGCACTCTTGTGGTTGGATTCGTGGAAAGCAAATACCGATACCAGCAAATTGTTTTAGTAGTTGTGGACAAAAGCAAAAATTTTTTGGTGGCCTTAACACAGCTGGGATGAAAACAAAATTCACAAATGGAAAAGTTCCATGGACTGTGTGACTGCAAAGATTTACTAGACTGTACAAAATAAAGTATTCATTTATTTTTAAGTCGCAAATTCTCTAAATGTTCTTTAATTTCATATTTTTTCTCTTTTTTTCTTTGGTTCGGTTTTGCTAATCAGTAAAAATCCTATATTTTTGTTTCATTCTTCTACGAAAGATTACCTATTTATATTTTTAAACTTTTTTCTCTTTGTGAAACTTCGTTTAGATGTATTTCAAAATCAGTAAGTTGGTTGTAGAATAACAAATATTCGTGTACTTTGTTTAGGCTGTAGGTGGAAAGTGATATGGTTTTTTTCTTTTTTCTCGTTGGATATAATTTTGTTGTCTCACTGTTACATGTACCGTTGTTGTGTGTATTGGTGCTGGCGCAACTCTATGTGAGCTGAATTTGCTCCCAAGATTTCTGGAAACGGGGAAAGATACCGTTTCCCACAATGTTGGGTTCCTCAGATCTTCACCAAGAGACTTTAAGCTTGTGGTGTCGCTGCATAATTGTGTTGGCTACCTACTCCACCAGTAGACTGAGATCTCGTCAGCCGGGGTGGTGGTCATTTGGAAGGTTACGGTAGTCATGTGAGGGGGTAATAACTCCCCACTGAGGAGCGATTGTCTTTTTTTTTACGGGTGTGCACAAGGCACTCAGTTGTGTCAACACCCAGCTAGTTCGGTCACACTCATTGAGGAATTTCACTGTTCTTTCTCAGAAATTTCTCAGAAACCCTGCTGTGTTGCATTGCCTGGTTTGAAGTGGAGCCAGGGGAGATTCGGTGGAGTTCAGAACGACCGGACAGAGCGCAAGCTTACCGGAGTGTCGTCTGACAAGGACTTGATCAAGGGGATCTGTCGAACCATAGAGCAAGTTCCTTGGTTGAACAGAGGGCATTTTACGATTCGAGTTCAGAGAAGGGAATTTTTTACTTACTGGCCATCATGTTGGCTCTCAAACTAAACTATCTAGAGAAGAACTTGATGAAAGGGGATACATTTAAATATTTGTGAAAGTGTTCTGAGAGATGATTTGGTCTCTAGCTTACCACAATCTTGATGAACAGACTAGCCTGGGAAGAACAGAGGAGACCAGGGATCCATTACGGTAAACCATAGGCATACCAGCTCAGATTTGGACACAAAACTTGGCAATCCATTTGCTCACCACAGTGCATTTGTGAAGCAGGCACAGCAATCCTTTCGAGTATTTCAAACGGGCGAATTTGATGGTGTGCAGATTATAAATTAACCAATGTGGTCACTTGGGAAATGTCATGCGTGGTCTTGGTCTGTTCTGAGCTGATATTTTATTTTGTCAACTCACATAATGAGGGGAAGAGAGGACTGGATGCACTGTAGAATGCAAGTTGGCCAAGTAGGTTAGTCTATCTGTACCCGTGTACAGATTTCAGACTTGTCGTGCTAGTTTCAGTCAGGTGAGCTGCTTCCTGCTGGTTCTAGCACAGGAGCTTGCCGTGCTAATTGTAATCAGCGATTCGTGGGAGTGTTGTGAATATTTGTTGTCACAAACTATATAAAGTAAAGACCAGGGTTTGTGCAGAGAGCAAATTGGCCAAGTTGTTTTGTCTTTGCGCTGGAAACATGCTTTTTGCAGGATCGAGTGGCTCTTAGCTGAAGCGTGGAAGTTGCATTGTTAACTGGAATCTGTCAGCAATCTGTGGGCATGGTGTTAATGTTCGTTGTCAAAAAACTACGAAAAGCCAAGATCGAGGTTTACATTGAGAGCAAATTGGAGAAGTGGGTTTAGCCAGTATGTCTGTGTTGGGGAAATCGATTTCTAAAGCTCTCTCGGTGTAATTTGCTCAGCTGAGTTGCCTGTAGTGGTGGAACCTGCAAGCAATCTTTGAATGTGCTGTGAATGGTCGTAGCCTTCGTACGTACCAGTGTCGTCAGTGTCTCATTGGATTTTCTGAGTTCTTTTCAATTGGACAATTACTGTAGTGTCTGCCAATGCCAGTCAGGAGAGTTTTAGATGTGATTAGATGTGAACCAACGTCCGCAAGAAAAGAAAAAAAAAAAGAAAAAAAAAAGAAAAAGAACAAAGTTAAAAAAAAAGAGGTACATGTCGGGATTAGCCAAAACAAGGGAAGAGTTAGCTGCAGCAACTATGCATGCTTGACTCGTCATGATAAAAGGAAATAGTATTGCCATTGCATGTGGCCAAGAAATGACGCCAAATTTAATGATAGCCAAAGATCATACAAACTATTTTTTAATTTTTTATTTTTATTTTTTTTTTGTGGGGGGGGGAATTTCTTTTCATTCTATACACAAAACTTTTTTGTTGTTGAGAAGTTAGCAGATCTATTTAATATGGAGATTGTGTGAATGTATGCACTGCCAGATATTAAGGGTTAGGGTCAGGGCAAGTTTGTGCTAACCTTTGTGTGGAGACTACCAACCTACCTTCCTGTCTTTTATGGGCATATTGAACACGGTTCATTCTCATCAAGGTAACACTATCAATGTCGACTCCTTTTTTTTTTTTACTATTAAACAATCAGCTCGGAAATTACCTGATTTTACTCAATGTCGAGTCAAGAACAACTAACATTCCTTTGCCGAAGCTCTAACCAGGTGCTCGGTTGTTTTCTCCCTTCAGGACAGTAGTCTTTGGTAAATCAACTGCTCTAACGTAGATGCAATGCATCGGACCGTTTCCGAATGGCTGATGCGTGGTAATATATTTTAGCATGGGATACTTACTGACTGCACCTGGCCAGCAGCATATATGGAAGGGTCCACGAAGCCAGCGTTTCTTGTTCTCGTTTCATTCTTCTTCTTTTTCTTGGGATCAGTGTATGATTGTTTCTAAAAAGGAAAAAAAAGGCTACATTTTGTTTTCCAGTACCAGAGGGGACAGTTGACTCTTATGAAGTATTTATTGAACAGGAAGGCTGAACAACCCTGCTTCAGTTTTCAACACGTGGGCCAAAGTGGTGCTTTTTTTCCCCTCTGAACCTTGTTTTTTTCCCCTCTGCCCTTTCTCCCTTATTCCATACCCAAGTATTTCCCATCTTCAAGTGGTATCACGTGTGATTTTTTGTTTTGTTTTGTAAGTTACATCCATTTCAATGTGTACGAATCACGTTGTGCTAAGTTGGCCTTCATTCGGGGCCGTCTGTATTGACGAAAAGTAAAACGTAAAAAGTGAAACAGAAAAAAACATAATATTGTCTGTATTATTGTAAATATGACTTTACATAACCTCTAGCTTAAAGTACAAATGAATGTCGACTTAAACGTATATTTACCTTAAGATCTGGTTTCTCCCCTGGGGGTTCCAGAATTATATTTTTTTGAAAAACAAAACAAAACAAAGAGTATTAAGTTTAACCTTTATGTGCTAGTATTATATTTCAAATGAATTGTACAGGTCACAAGAGATTTGAGTGAGATTCTGTGAAACCTCTCTTGAATGACTAATTGATAGCTAGATGCCAGAGTTCAGCCAGAATATAAAAAAGCTGACCTTAGTATTACGCTCAAACTTTGTTATATAGTACTTTGTTGTCGGCCTAGTACAAAAAAAAAGACGAAGGGGGTTTAATCCAAACAAATTCTCTCCTTCTTTTTTTTGTGATGAAGGCTTAGGATGAGTATTGTAAGCACCGTGCCAGATCTTGTGGAAATTACAACCACACTTATCAGAACATTTTGAAAGAAAGTATATTTTCTCGTGACTTTGGGGCAAAGCACCAACCATCTGTAACAGGAGTATTCTGTGCCGATATTTTACAACCTTATTCCCTCCTTCCCCAGAAAACATGAAATAGTCTACTTTACCGTTTCAACCAAAGGGTGTATTTTGAATATAACATGAACCACTGTGTGTTTGCATATGTGGCGTGTGACGAAGATAGGCAATGCTGTTAAGTGTGGCCCCATTCTAAAGGCAGAGTACAGTGGGTGAAAATGACTTTTTCATTCATACAACACAAAAGTAAGCAAAGAAATGCTGCAGTTACTTAACAGCGCATCTCAAAATAAATCCATCTCTTCGGGACACGGAGACATATTGTTGGTCTCTGCAACAACAATAACGTGGAAGGTTTGTGGTGACACAATGTGAATCATCTCTTGTGAGATGGAGTGCCACTGCAAATCTTCCACGTTGTACTTCAACCATGCAAACCTAAAAACAACAACACCAGAGACATAAACAACATTCCTGCATGTTCTTTCCAATTCATGTGTGATGAAGAGCTAAAGAGAAGAAAAAAAAAATCTGTAACTGTCTGTGAGAACTAGTTAGTTTTTTAGTGGACTGTGTAAAATGGTACACTCTTTGTTTTTTCCATAATTTGTTTTCTTCTTCTGTGAATACTAATAGTGTAGCCGGACCAAACAGTGCTTGTCCCTTCTCTTCGTCTCCAGTATTCCTAACTCTAAAGTTGTGTTCGGTTTTTGGAACCTTTTTCCCTTCACGAACGTGGTACATTGATGTCTTTAAAAAGTGAGAAAAAAAGAAAACAAAAAAAAAAACCAACAAAAAAACCCCAAGAGAATGCTTTTTATTTAACTACCTGAAACAGTGACAAAAAATATTTATATATATATATGAGTTTTATTCATGGTAATTTAATTGTTGTCGGGGGCATTGCCGCTTTTTTGGCAGGGGGGTTATATTGTGGTCATGTGACTGAGTGCATTGTCCTACGATGGCCGGGTAGTGTCATTGGGAGGTTTAAAGTTTGGACAAAGCTCAGTCACTGTAGCATTCCTCGTCCATTACAGACAACAACAAAAAACACCCCAAAACGGCTGGTTCAGGGAATCATCAGGTGTCAAGTATTCATCGTGAAAAATCTACCTCTCTCTCGCTTACTCCATTCAATCAGACGATTCTCTGAAGAGAGAGGGAGGGTAGAGAAAAACAAAGCTCAGTTTGTTGGTTGTTTTGTTAATTTTTATTTTGGGGTCGTCCATATGTAGTTACTATGTTGTTGTACGGAAACTGTTTTTCCTGTAGCTGATGACGATATTTTTAGAAAACATTTCAAACTCGATATTACGTTCCAGTGCGTTCTTGCCCTGTTTGGTTGGGGAAAGAAAGACCTGGTGTTTACTGAGAATCTCAGACATTAACTCGGATAAAGAAAAGTGATATAAATACAAACTGTTAATTGTAGGAATAATTTTAGGGGAGTCGTGCCTGCCTGCTCTTGTGCGAACTGTATTGAATTTAAAAAAAAAAATTAAAAAACAAAAAATGAATTCAGTAATTCACAAATATTTTTGTGCAGCCCATAGAAGTAACATTTAATATAATAATAATAATAATAATTATATGATATATAAATATTAAATATATATGAAATAATGAGAAGATTACAAAAAATAAATAATAAAAAAAATAAAATAAAGCTGCTGCAAGTTGTTTTATGGGGGCGAGTACGGATGCTTAAAAAATACTCCGGACTTGATGAAGACGAACATTGAATACCGGTACTCTCAACTTTTTTTGGGGGGGGGAGCCAAGGGCTGTTTTGAACTGCATGCTGTCAGTGTCTGCACTTTTATTTCGATTCCCTGTCCACTCTTAAGAAATTGAGCTCAGGAACAATGCTGTCTGAAACAAAGAGGATTTGTTAAAGAAATAGGTTCTGTGATTGGCATGCCCGACACACGGATATAGAGAGAGGGTGATATTTTGGGCCTTTGCCTGTGGCTGGTCCGCTCACCATAATACTGCACAAACCGGTTGACCCATTTTGAGAGATTACCCTCTGGTCCATGACATGATCAGATAGTAAAAACCAGACAACAACAGCAAAACAACGGGCTCAAATTCAATGGTATATCCAGCCACGAATGATTGATTAGCGATGAAAACCATTGATCTATACTGGGAATATGAGATGACATTCATCAGGTTATGTACTGTACTCTCAAATTCTCATCATGCTGGAAGTTTTAGGACAATGTTTTCTTCGTTTCCCCCCCTGATGGAATGCATGTTAGTCCCTATCTTGTCCCCATGGGTGTTAACCACTACTCTTAAGTTATCCAGCTCAATATTTTATATTCTAATGACAGGAAGAAAGACAAACCTTCATATGAAGTATTTTACAGAAATACCTTGCAGCTTCATATTAAGATGCCTCGCTATGAATAAAAAGTTAATCTGCTTTATTGTGTAAACCCATGGCTTCATTTGTTGTGCTTATTTTCGCTCAGCCCTTTCCCCAGACCTTCCCAGGCCCTTCCCTGAGAAATGATCCCAAACACCAAAAAGCACATTGAAGATGTGCGCAGATAGCCCTGTCAGTCTAACTGAGGAATAATGGCGACTCATGTACATCACTTTATACAGACTTATCAAAAATTAGGAGGGCCTGGCGTTTCTACCCTAGCAGGATCTTTCTCAAACTCAAAGGCAGTATCAAATGACTTACAGACGTACTAGATGGAAAGAGTGCCTCAAATGTCTTCAGGCCACCGCACACTATACGATCCGACTGTGACCCGACTGCACAGTTGGGTCGTAGTCGGATCGTAGTCGGATCGTATAGTGTGCGGTGGCCTTAAGCAACAGCTAGTTGATTGCATCTGATGAAGTAGTTGTTGCTAAAAACTCCTTCCATCTCTTTGATCTTTCCCCTTCCTCTCACTAATCCCTACCCTACTCCTTGCCCTTCCCTTTGATCTCTCCCTACCAGCTTCAATCTTTGTCCTATGTTTCTCATCCGTGTCCTATTCACTCTCCCCCCTTCCTTCGTGTACATGTATCTGTTTTGTCCTTGTCACTCTGCCTTTGAGAAAGGTCCTGCTAGGATCGAAACGTCAGGCCCACTAAATTTTAACATTCCATCTGGTAAGTTTTGAAGCTAAGTCCCTTTCAAGTGAAGTCAGCTTATCTATAAATATTGTTATGCATAGCACTGTTAGTGTTTGGGTAACAGTGATATTCCCACACTATAGAAATAAAGCATTTACTACAAAAATGTAGAATTGCTGACCAGTGACCAAAATGCACCAATTTTTTTTTAAATACATGACAAAAGAAAAAGAAAATAAAGGAAAGGAACTACCAGTAGTTGTTATACCAATTAATTGCATTTCAAGAATTTTTTTCAACACGCAAATGGGGGTTAGTGGGTGCAGCACACAAAATCCACCCTCAACTCTCTTTTTTTTTTTTTAATAAGGGGTCTTTGGAGGCTAATTGACAGATACATTGTAGAATAAGTGAAACTTAAGACCACCTGGGGGTTCACTAATTTATTATGTCATTTGGACCATATCCTGCTTTAAATGTGGCCCTATTTGGCTGTAGAAGTTCAGTTGAGGGGTCCATCCCAAAATCCTAGCAGAAATTCGGCTTGGATGGCTACTCATTTTGGGGGTGTTTTTTTCTGGGGGTAATTAGCAAAAATATCTAATCGGCTAAGGGCACTAAGATTTAAAAGAATCTGAGAGATGAAGGTCAAAACTACAATTTTCAGTTCATCTACAAGAACTGAGAGAGTTAATATGGGTGTGGGATAATTGGCTTTGAAAGTGAGTGTTTTTGTACAGTGTTCAATGGGAGCTCGATTTAGTGTTCTGCACCATGCATAGTGTTACGTGTGACTGCTCACTTATACTGTACTGGCGCGGCATAGAGCCACTAATCTCTATGCTAGATCTGTGCATGAACTGTGCAAGCGTTTATTATATCAGTGTATCGTGGTTGCCAGCTGTAGGTCACATGCTTTTTGATTGCGCGCGGGTACCAGTCACCGAATCTACGCACTTTGCTACGGACGGTCGGCTAAGTTCAGCCAACAATGTAAACACAACAAGAACACTGCAAAATATGGGAAGTTTTCCGTCTGTTTTACCCTAGAAAGAAAGTGTATTTTCTTTGAATATTATGTACACCTGTCGTCCGTAGTTTTCTGTGACAGAATTGCACCTGATTCTTTGGTAAGTGTTCCGTGAGTGTTATGTATCTTTACTGTACTTTCGAGCACTAGATTTTGAGATTGTCTAAGTCTAACTACGTTTATGGTGATATTCTACCGTACGGTACAACACTCAATGCAATGACAATGCATGACAATGTATTATTTATTAATATTATTACTAGTTATTACTATACTACCTAAGTAATACTGTAGATAGATAGATTACAATGACTAAATACTATTATTAGTATTGACTATTGTATTGGTTAGCATAAAGTATTAAAGATATATTTATTCAACCACAATTGAACAAAGTTACACAATACATGTACATTGTCCCAAACAAAGAAAGGTGTAAAGATTTTAACACAAAATAGTAATTAAATTAGTATAATTTACGCCTAAAAAACAACAACACCATGGACTATGTAGGAAGGAAGATCTTGTGACTTGTAAGTTGTAGCATACATGTAGCGTAGAGCAAGGCTCTAGTCCATGGTTGTAGCATGGGTCATAGCATGGAGTACCCCCAGAACTGTGGGGTTCTACGTCGTCCGTTGCTCTCCCGACCGGAACCCCACAGATAACTAGGCTTTTTTCCCATAGGCTTCTGTGTAACGTTCACAGTGCTGTGGCATAGGGATCAGCAGGTTCAGCATAACTCATAAAATACTGCTTCATTTGGCCCAAGATTTCTAGCAAATGTGGTTTACATACCACGCACCTGTGTGCAACTGTCCATTTGGCGAAAATGTGTCGATTTCCCCCCCAAAATGGGCGAAAACCTCCCAGTTCGGTTGCAACATTCAAATGGCAGCTCCGTTACTGGCAGTCTGGTCCCTGTAGTACGGTATAGCGCCTTGCTGCGAAGACGTACAGGGGACCAGACTGCCAGTTGCGGCGCTGCCGTTTGGATCTTGCGACCAAACCGGGAGGTTTTCGCCCATTTTTTTGGGGGAAATCGACACATTTTCGCCAAATGGACAGTTGCACACAGGTGCGTGGTATGTAAACCACATTTGCTAGAAATCTTGGGCCAAATGAAGCAGTATTTTATGAGTTATGCTGAACCTGCTGATCCCTATGCCACTGCACTTGTGAACGTTACACAGAAGCCTATGGGAAAAAAGCCTAGTTATCTGTGGGGTTCCGGTCGGGAGAGCAACGGACGACGTAGAACCCCACAGTTCTGGGGGTAAGCATGGAGCACTTCCTCCAGTCCATGCATGGAGAAGGGTAGTCCCACTTACTGGCCCGCTAGGACCAGTAGGACTTGGAGCTCCCCTTAAACGAGTTTTGTGATTGTCTGTTGCACTAGCGTCCCACCGCGTCTAATAGGCCTATACAAAAACACTAATTCTCAACTGAAGGCCTTAAAAGTGCCCGAAATTGCATCCAAAGATTCAATAAAAGTGCCCGACGCATTCTACACATGTCCAGACGAACAAGTGGTACTTCAGCGGTACTTACAATTTATTTTTGGACCGCAATTCCAACAAAATGTCTCCGATGTGGGCATCAGACATGTCGCGTTGTTGCAAACTCCAGTCGTGTGTCCGCGATAAAAAAATCTCACCATGCACTTTAGCAATGAGGCCTCGTACAAACCATACTACACGAAGAGCAGACGTGGCCTCATTGCTAAAGGACTATAAATTTACAAAAATTTGCATTATGTTTGTGTTAATTACATGCACTTTACATTTTATATTGTTCATGTACGTGTACACGACTACACATGATGATGTACATTGTGTATACTGTACATGTGTACGTGTACTAGTATGTGACCCTTGATCTATGATGTGAAGTGGTAGGCCCTATATGATTATAAAATATGAACACTGTACAGTGTACACGTACACACATACATGTACATGTACATGTACTGTATGTCTACATAGTACACGTTGTACATTTGCAATACTGTATGCAACACATCAAATCTTCAAGTCTTATCCAACACATCAATGTTGAGTCCTGAAATACATACATGTACGATACATAAGTTTGCACTTTGCAGTTCTGTACAGGATTAACCTACAAGGGTTAAGCTGCATTGCTGTGCATTGAATCTAGGTCTGTAGTTCTACTGTACAATGTACATGTACATGTACCGTACAGTACGTACGGTTATTGAATAACCTGTGCTGTATATAATACTTGTCTTGGACAGTACAGTGTACTTGTACATATGTAGTTGTACAATGTATACACATACTGTATAGGCTATGCAGTATGCACTATTGTCTACAGAAAAACATGTACATGTGCATTATAGATCTACATACGTACATGTACATGTACCTGTATACGGTACATGAACTGTATAGTACATCATGTATGTAGAAATTAGTGTGTGTACACATGTACATTATGTACATGTAATGTGTACTGGTACATGTAACAGCAGGTGTTGCATAATGTTTTTTGTAAGCCATCTGATTGTGCACTTAGAGTGTGACCCCAGGGTACTGTTTGCTCTCTTCTGTGTACAATCAGTGAGCTCTGTGGTACAATCCCAAACACTGTTTACTATTATACAATACAGTACTTATACTACAAAACCTATAGAACAGCAAACTATGCATACATGTACGGTATATACATTTTTGTACACATGTACATGTAAACATGTGAACATTCATGTGTGTATTGCCATGCACATGAACATGTACAGTACGTGTACACTGTACAGTACATGTAACTTGTAAGTCTTGGAGATTTGTGTTACAGTCACTGAAGTCAGTAATCACTTTTCGACAATTTGACATGGCTTTATTTCCATCTCATATTCATTTCTTCAAGAAACTGAAATCATGAAGCCCGGATGGTTTGCGCTCAACTGGACCCTACTTTGGCTGCCCAGCCTGATTGGAACGCTGCTGCCTACCTCCGTTCTTGCAGATGTGATCGCAGTAAGTACTTTATGTTTCTCTGCCCAAGCTGGGCCCAAATTGTTTGGAATCTGCTTTGGCTAGCCGCCCCCCCTCCCTAACAGTATCTGCTTATCAGAACCTTTTCACAACCAGAAGCAGGAAAGGGAACAATCTTCATTGAGTCAAGAAAAGTTTGCGTTGGCACCGTTCACAAATGATCATTTTTGCGAGTTTGCATGGTTCTCAAAAGGGGGAGTCTAAGTTTTGGAATTGCTGTGTTTTGATACTTTGGATTCATTCGAATGCAATGTTATTTTGTGAAATGTGTAACCCGGTGTTTAGCCTACCCCTGGATTTTTGGGAGTCTGAGGTCAGTGAGGTGGTGACTGATCATGGTGATACCGTGTGCCAACGGTTGCTCTTGTGGTGGTTCTGAAAAGAAGTTGGGGACGGCGGGACACATTGTTTCGGAGACAATGACGTACCCTGACTGAAATCACAACTCTAGACCGGTATAGCGATTCCAATGGGGAAGTATTCTTCTTGTAGGCTTACTATGCAAGGCTAGTATGAATGTGAGAAGACGTGCAGATTGAAGACGGGCTCCTGCTTGGGTCACTGCTGTGGGCAACTCACAGCGAGTAGGCCTACTTGTGCACATGCACATGGTGTCACCGCAAACTGTTCCCGAATACATGTACCGGTAGCTATGTACAGTAACCCCACTTTGAGTACTGTAGCCTGTCTCAAATGAAAATTCAGATATACACGCATATGTTAAAAGATGAATGAATTTCAATCATAAATTTCCAGAGCTTACACCTTAATCCCTTAAATTAAATATTGCATGCAATTTCAAGCAGATATGGACAGTTTAGTGTGTCCATATGCCCTTTATGAATACACTGTAACTGTAGGTACATGTACAGTTGTACAGGTGTATTCAACATATCAGGGTACAGTCTACAGTGTAGATTTATCACATGTACATTGTACATATCATCAGCATGCAGCACACATGTACCAGTGAGTGTACATGTACACTGTATTCTGGGGGAGGGGGAGTTGTGTTTGGTTTTAGAATAAAAAACCCAAGATTTGATTGACAGGGTGTCTTCTGTTCAATTTTTAACTAAAGTTTAGCGGGGTTGGCATCAGCCCTACTGTAATAGGACCTTTTCTGAAATATCAGGCCCTCTAAAAATTGATTTTCAAACTGAATTCATGAATCAGTGAGTAGTGGTGACCTACATGTACACATGCACATGAACGTTTATCCTGCCTCTTTTGATTACCGGTAGTAACAATAAAGGGATATGATATAGCACTTAAATACTGACCAGTTGGGAAGGGTTCGTAATGCTTTCATAGCAATAATCGTTTTATTAGATACTATCACCCGTCAAATTGATAGCATGTGCTATCCCTGCACTATGTTCTTATTGTTCATTAATTAGTAAGATTATCTTGACCCCTCGGCGCTGTACATGTACCGCTACATCTTTTGCTATTGCATAACATCTATAACTTCTTCAGGTGACACGCAGGAATGTCAGCTACACCTTCCCATCCATGCCATCCAACTTTGGAGACAGACTCTCCCTGACGGGCTTTGAGGTATGTAGGTTGGCAGACTAAAATTTCCAGTGCATCTGTGCTCTATATTGTATGCGAAATGAAGTACCTTTCACCAGTGGTCCACAGTTCCACTTTACTCTGATCCGCAACTTCAAATCCTACTCATTTAATGAGGGAGTCACTGCATAGAGGTGCTATAAATGTAGTTCAAATTGCTTTCATGTGGTTTACCTAAGTCTATTGACGGACACTCTGTACTTTAGTACCCTAAAGTTACATTACCCTCTAAATGTAAATATTGCCTTGGCTCTATCAAGCCTGATACAAGTATACAGTACATGTACATGTACATACCTTCTGCAGTAGTTTGTGAGTAAGTTTGTTGACTCCTAGAGGTCACAAACCTACATACATTATATTTGAAAGGGTATACACAAGTTAAGCATATAGTCGATAGGCCAGATTGCCAGTGCCTCAGCCTTAGGCTTCATTTCAGAAAGGGCTTTGATAAAACTGTTACAATTTCCCAGATTAAACAGAAGGTTTGCTGTGACACCATGTTACACTAGATCTCTTTTGAGACAAGTGGGTTTCAGAGCCACACTCCGTCTCGAAAGAGATGTGTTCCATGGTGTCACCGCAAACCCTCCAGCATGCAAACCTTCAAATCTCATCTCTCCCAGTTTTCTTGCCTTAAATGTTCCTCTTTGGCTGTTTTTCTTGTCACCAATAGGGAAAACTTGTGGTAGCTGACCCTCTGAACGGCTGCGGTCCTATGCAGCGCCCACCCAGAGTCAATTCGTCAGGCTTGATGAGCTACAACTTCTTTGCCCTCATACGTCGCGATGTCTGCAACTTTGACATCAAAGTAAGTTGCTCTTCCATTATACAGTCGGTATTCAGACTGCCTGTGTTTTTTTTTTTTCAAACTGGTCAGCCGGTCCAGTCACGGACGGCCATCAACTTGCCTGAGATGATTTGTTTTACATTTCTGAGAGACTTGTTTTACCGATCCGCTGTGCTTCTCATTAAAGTGTCGTCCTTCAAGTCTTGAATGTTTTCTTGAACATTCGTGGGGAAAAAACGATTGCTGTACCACCCAAAAATAGTGTTGAGGCTTGTTTTCTTTCTAACTGGCCAGGAAGGTTTTGAACTGGTCAGAGACAATTTCAATTATCATTCAGCCACTGCTAGATTCCAACCCTGACAATGCTGTTGCAAATTGGCCACAGTGACATTGTGACTCTTGTTTTGTGTTGTCGTCGTCGTTTTACAGGTCTGGAATGCCCAGAAAGTTGGTTACTCTGGAGCCATTGTCTATAACATTAATGGCGATGATGGCGTCCTGTCTATGACTGGGGATACCTGTAAGTATTGGCTTCACTAAAGCATAATTGAAGGCTTGCATGGTGGAAACACAAAGTCGACAGTCATCTCTTTTGAGATGGCACATGAGTTTGAAAAGTGCATGTAGCTGTACCTGTGAAAGATCATTCCTCATTTTTGATTGGTTACTAGCTAGTCTGATAAAGGATTTGATGCTTCTTGTACCGTACATGTACATTATTTAAAACATCTGGGGTGGATTAATCAAAGCCTTACGATGCATCGTATCTCAACTTGCGATGAATAACGTATCGTAAGTTGTGATACACCATAAAGTTTCTGTGTATCGCTCACCGTCTTGCTCTTGATCGTAAGTTACGATGGGTTCGGTGCAATCGACAGCCGGCGACACAACATTTCGGGCAGTGTGTGCTCTGCCCGTTATCAGGAGACTCCACATTGATCACACTATGCATGTGCATGTATTTGAGATGAAAGATGGAAGATTTTGCATTCACAGATCACAGTCCTTGCCTGTACTAACTCCTGTGTCGTTTGGAGTAGCAGTAAATGTAGCTCTTGATTGCCCCCATTGCTTTTGCAGATGGGCAGGATGTGTACATTCCTTCAGTCTTTGTCGGTGCATCTTCGGGGGCTGCTCTGAAGAAGCTGAACTACACAACCGGGTAAGTCAGCAGAGAAATAAATTGTTGTATCTGAAATGTCCCGGTACATTGCGGCCTCGGATCTATCCAACGCATATTGATCGCACACAGCCGATCAAAAAAAGACGTTCCCAATACTTGTTGGAGAATCATTTTGATAACGCCTCTTTCGTCAAACTTTCCAGTGTGTCCATGTTGACAATTGAGATTCATAGTGAATATTTTAAAAGTTTTTCAAAAGCTCTCAAGGAAATGAATAGCTCAGATGCATGCATGTTGTCTTGCATGGCTGCGATGGCCAAATGATGGATCAGTTACCGGCCTTATCATGGGGAGATCGACAACTTAAGGCCCTTTGCCTCACTTCAAGTAGGGCAAATCCCCATTGAATAACATGCAGTAGACCTAACTGTCAAAAATGATGTATACAACGCATAATGAAGGGAAAATCCTTTGCAATCTGAGATACTTGAAATGTCGGTGTCCATTATTGTTCACTACAATCTCTAATCGACTTCTTTCTTTTTCTCGTTTTTTTCCCCCCTTCGCATGTACGGCCAGGAGCAAAATCCTAATGAACGCAGATTTCTCGTTCTCTTATAACATATACCTCATCCCCTTCATCAGTATTGTAGGCATTTGTTTCTTGCTCATGATATGCTTTATGGTAAGTGAAGTAGGCGTTTTGGTGGAGACCGTGTTTGTGTGTGTTGCACTGGCTAGACTTGCGCACGAGCCCCACTGCCAATGCGATCGCAGTCAGATTTCCGCCACGAGTGCAGAAATTCCTGGCCGTCAAACTGTCGAATGCCATGGGGAGTTCCAAAAGCTTTCTCCTGGGGTTACCCGGTCGATCCCCCCTGGTGGCCTCTGACGCCGTAATCCCTTGCTAGCTCACATTGCCTGGCATCGAAAGCAGGGTCACTTGCGGGGTAACCCAGGTCTACCCAAGAAAGCTCATTGAACACAACCATATAATGTGTGGTGACTGTGGTCATTCACACTGGCATGAATGCACGCCCTATGCATCAAATGACTGACTCAAAGGTACATGAAAAAATTATTGCACACTGCTGCTCACCGACTTAAAATATGTCCAAAATTTCAGATCTCATACATAGTGACATTTCTCATTCTTTCTCCAAGGCATTGGCAAATGACAGACCCATATAGGGTGATGTAATATCTGCTTACCTCATTATGAAACACGTATGCAGCCTTCCTGAGTCCCTCTCTATCTCCTTCCTTCTTTAGCCCTTAACCTTGAGTGGCTTTTCAGCCTTGTTTTGGGCGATTTTGAACAAACAAACAAAAACCAGAAAATTTGAAAAAAAAAGTAGAGTACCTTTGATTGCAAGTCTGCTTCTGCAATCTAATGCATGTGGAATTTCACTGTGTTCTCATTGGCACATTGGTCAGCCTGTGCACTTAGCCAGTGTTGGCACGTTGTGACAGTGATGTATGTTGAATATGGCAGGATGTAGTGGTTTCAGGTGGTTCACCTCTGGCTGAGAAAGTTGCTGCATTTTGGCATTCTCTTTACTGCTTGTGCAACGCTGTACAGATTGGAATTGTTCTAAGGAACCATTGATGAGATGGTTTGCCAAAATCCGGAGCCGAACATCTCTGTGTTGTGCAGCCTGGGACCAATTTCATAAGCAGCTTAAGTGCGAAAATTTGCGAAGCAAGATATGTCTTCCCTGGTTCGAACGAGATTGCCCAGCGTATTTCACCTGATGCTTCTTGTACTCGACTTGTATTCTAATATTGGTTACTCCGCATGAGAAGCAAGTTCAACTTTTGCTGCCAACCTGGTTATTTTTGATATTTCTAGCTTTCGCAAATTTTTGGTGCTGAACCGGCTCTATGAAATTAGCCCCTGGACCCTGGTGCACCCAATGAACTGCTCAACCACTACAGCATACCTTATTCAAGATACACCGCTTCACCTCCTTAGATTAGCTCACATCACTGTGTGATTTTTTTTGTCTTTCTTTCTCTCTCTCTCTCTCTCTCTCTCTCTGTATATTTGTCATCGACATTTCTGTGTATGTGTGTGTCTTTGTGTCTGGTGACTATGTGCAGGACCAATGTGACTCTTACCCCAACTCTCAGCTTCCCTGTCAGCTATTTCCTCTTTCCGTTTGTCATTGTCACGTCAACCTGCCTGGTCTTCTTTGGCATTTACATGGTGAGTACGACAGGATGCGTCCCTTCCCTGTCCCTGCAGACTTCCGGAAATATATCTCCCTGTAACTGGCAATTGTTTGCTGTTGGATGAGATTAATAAACAAGAATAAGAATAAGAATAAGGACATTTCCGGAAATGGCATGATTTAAATTTTAAATTTTTTTTTCTCATTTTATGTCATACTGGTATCTCAAACTGCTCAATTTTATCTGTTAAAACCCTAAAAACTGAAGGGCGCCTGCACCCCTGCCGTTAATCTCGCAATTGCATCTCTCGGTTGCATAAGTGCTCACTCGCAGTCACGCAATTTATTGGCCTTCGGTAATTTTCAGGAAATGACTTCGTCGGTCACTTACATCCCTGTCTCCAATCCCCTCGCCTCTTTGCCAGTCGAGTCTTCAGCACAGGCCTGTCGTTTTCACCACGACCCGGCCGTTCCTTCTCCCCGAATTTCTTCTCCCTGAAAAATTAAATCCTCAAGGGCTGATGTAACTTTTCTCATTCCCCTGAGGGCAAAATAGGAAATCGTCCATATACATGTAGTTTGATGTCCACAATGGCAAAGGGAAAGTGCATGCACCTTTCAAATCAGGAAGGCTCGTACTGGATGCGCATGTAACTTTTCTCATTCCCCTGAGGGAAAAATTGGAAAAACGAAATGTCCACACTTCTATCCAGACAGTTTGATGTCATCAATGACAAAGGGAAGATTGCATGAGTTATTTCACCTTTCAAATGTAGTACTTAACCACAAAAACGGATAATACCAATGTGTTACAAACTGCTTATTGACGTGATTGACCAAAAAAACCTAAATAAAGTCTCAAAATCAAAAAGAAAGTCACGGCCTGACATTTTGATCCTAGCACACCCTTTCTCAAAGGCATAGTCCTTAATATTTAATATATTTTTGGATTTTGTTGGGGGGGGCAGAATAATGTAATTAGTTTGTCTTAACAACACCCAAATACATTGTACATGTGTACTGTACATGTACACGCATGTGCATGTTACAAATTTTACAGAATTAGGGTTTTGTAATATTTATGTACATGTACATGTACACTTGTACATGTACATGTACACTTGTACATGTAATGACTAACTTTTGCATGCATCCATGTGTCTGTGCATGCACTATAGGCTAACAGTGGGAGCATGTTTAACCGAATGCTTCATATACATGTACATGTAATGTGATTCACTCTGAGCATCTCCCCGAGTTATAAAAAAAGAGAGTTTTCCCATGCACTGACCTTGTCCTTGTACAATATTGTCGAACATGTTTTGTCTGATCATGTACAGGAAACTTACCCTAACCCTGCCTGAAACCCCAAATTACATGTACCACAACTGCTATGGCTATTTGTACATTATACATACATGTATTGTTTTAATATCAGACCTGTGTACAGCCCACATTGATACATTCACACTGATACACTAACTAACGGCTGGGTCCAAAAACTATTGGCTACATCTGGAAATAACACATAAGTCTATGGGACGCCGCAGCTGCAACCGCGCTAGCGGCTTCCATAGACTTTTGTGTAGTGTGTACCTAAATGTAAGCCGTAGCCCCCTGACTTCAAACGACGTGGCTTGTGACATGGTTTGCATGCGCAGCTTTGATGGGATGTGTCCTGTAACAGACATGAGCATGTGAAGCAAAATCAGTTTGGAAGATTTGGCTTTGAGCCCAGAAAGTCATTTTGATGAAGAACAATATCTTGATCCATGGAATTTTGGTTTTTAAATTTGGGTTCATATTTTACTCTAGAGGCACTTGACTGATTCCCTCAATTCTTGATCTTTTTGTTCAAATTTGAATTTCCATGCCTTGTCAATAAATAACTACTACATGTAAGTATAGTTCGTTCAAGAAGGAATAGGCAGCCTGACACTGAACATTTCTCCTGATGGTGCTCATAGGTAGCAAAGTATGTCCGGGACAGGAGACAGCTGAAGCGTTCCAGACTGTCCCGTACCAACTTGAAGAAAATTCCTATCAAGAAGTTCACAAAAGGTAGGTGTCCATTGTTTTTGTTAGGGGGGGGGCAGACAGAGTTCAAAGCAACAGCATTGATTAAGACAACAAACAGACTACAGGGCGTTATTCGGGTTCATTAGATTGACTTTGTGATGACAAAACTAACCCCGGAGGACTCAGTATGTAGCAACACCACCGGCGCTCTGAAGTGTTTGACAAAATCGGACATTTTGTTTCTGCAGGAGATGACTACGATGTCTGTGCCATCTGCCTCGACGACTACGAAGAGGGAGACAAGTTGCGCATCCTTCCCTGCAACCATGGTGAGTGTTGGAATTTGGTCAGTGCAATAGCTTAGAGTAAATTAAACGAAAAACTGTTGCAAACTGCTCACTGACTCAAATGACCGGCAATACAGCAATCTCAAAAGTTAGAGGGCCTGATGTTTGGGCAAAGACTAGTTGACTATTTGGGAAGGCCACCATCTAAGGGCTGGATAGCTCAGATGGGAAGAGCACTGGTACGTTAATCCAGATGTCTCAGGCTCAAGTTTCCATTTTTTTAAAACTTTGTTTAATTAATTGGTTGAATCTGTTTAGCATTCCACTGCAAGTGCGTGGATCCCTGGCTGACCAACAACCGTCGGACCTGCCCGGTCTGCAAGCGCAAGGTGGTGCCCTCTGGCCAGGCAGACTCGGACGATAGCGAGTCGGACTCGGACAGCGACTCGGACGGCAGCGGGCCGGGCAGTCCCACTGAGCACACGCCGCTCCTGATTGGCAGCGGCAGCGGCGGCAGCGGCTCCAGCCGCAGCCGGGCGACGGTCCCCCCATTGGCCGACACCGGCAATAGCGCCCCCGCGGCCGCCTATCTTGAGGTGGAGGGAGCGTGGGGCGGCGAAGACAGCCGGGCGGGGACCCTAGTGGACGCCTCCACGGCCATGACCGAGAACGACTTGTCGGACGAGGACGACACCAGCCGGCTGTGCAGACCGTCCGTCGAGACGCCGTCAGCCGCCAGCAACTCCATCCTGGCCACCCCCACCCTCCATCCCATCCCCGACGAAGAGCCCGTCGTCAACTGTGACTGTGACGATGAGACCGTTCCTAGTGTTGTCGTTGTGAATGAGAAGGTTCTTTGTCAGGACAAGAACAATGTGGTATGAAGCTTCATACCTTTTCACGTTTTAGATCTCACCCACCTACGTACTTTAGTTTCGCCTTCCTTTTCCTTCCCAAATTATCTTTCATTCATTCATTCTTGTCAGAATTGCATGTAGACTAGTCCATTATGAAACGATAAAGCCCTTCCAGAAAAATTCCCGGGCATAAGATAATTATGTGCTGTATTAGTAGTAAGCCCTCACCACAAATGTAGTATTACCACAGGAGAGGATGATACAGTCAATTCACTGTAGGAAGAGCTCAAGCCTTTTCAGTCTTGACTGCATGCTGTTGTTCATAATTATTGCCTCATGTAATTTGGCACCAGTCTTAAATGACAGGTGATAATTGCAACAGATAGGCCAACTGTGGGTGGACTGGTGAAGAGGGGCATGCCATAGCATTTAGCGAGGCATAGGTCAAGCTCATCTTGCAGTGAGCTGACTTTCCATTTTGGGGGTCACTTTTGGCTCGATATTTAGTATAAGCTCTGTTTTGCACAGGTTCTAACCTCATGAGTGATATACCAAAATGTTGCAAACTGCTTACTGACTAAAATGACCCGGCGTCGATTTCACCAAACCCATCGTAACTTACGATCAATCGCAATTCAATGAACGATGCACAGAAACCACAGTGTATCACAACTTACGATGGGTTATCCATCGTGAGTTGAGTTACGATACATTGTACATTGTAAGGCTTCGTGAAATCCACCCCAGATCTCAAAAACAGTAAAGAGCCTGTGTTTTGATCATAGCAAGACCTTTCTCAAAAGCAGCATGAAAAAGGCCGTGGTAGAACGTGAACGTGGTAAAACGTGAGGCCCTCTACTTTTTTGAGGTTCACGAGTGCTGGTAGAGTTCAGGTCACACAAAGCAACTTGCAGTTTCAGGTGACCTTTTGCGAAGGGCTTCATTGACCTTTAAAACGATCAAACCCTGCCGGAAGTGGTGGTGAGTCACCGGCTCTTCTCAGAGCCTCACTCATGGTCAACAAAGAGATTGTGTAGATGGTGTTTCTGCCAGTGTGCTGCAATATCAGATCACTTGTCTTGGGGACTTTGGAATCTGATGAAAAAAAGTTAATAGTCCTCCTTAGTGCTACTGAAGTGCTCCTCAAAAACGTGCAGTGCAGTGGGTGACCTCCAAATTGCCTTGAGAACAATTGTCTTGTGTGACGTGGTCATTTGTAATTGACACTATAAGAAGCAATTTCTGCCTGTTCATATGTTTGCATTTTCTGCTTTCATGTTTTCTGTTTTCATGCCGTCATATCATCCTTCCTCTGTGTACCGGTAAGCCATTCAAGGAACAAAGCCTGAGGCACTATAATGAATATGCTGTCGATTAATTTCAGACTCTTTTTTTTTTCTTTTCTTTTTTCACAGGGTATTGTGAATTTTATGTTGAATTGGATGTACATGTAAGTTTTTATGTACAGTAAAATTGGCCATATTGATGTTGGAAGACTCTGGTGAAAGTAATAGTGAAAATGTTGGGAGTTCATGAGTCAGGCATACTGTAGAACATTGCGAACTTTTAGCCAGTTGGCATCAGACGAATGGCTTGTGCTGGTGCCCTCTGAGGTATTGTGCCTGCGCTTTGCGGAAAGAGACAGAGGAATTCTGCCACTTTCAGAGACGCTGGCCATCGTCAATCTGCTTACGACGGCCAGAGTACACACTGCCCGAAACGTTTGAGTTACCGGCTCTTTTTAGAGCCATTCTCCATCTCAAAGGAGATGTACATGTATGATGGTGTCACCACAACCGTTCCATCAGAAAAAAAACCCACAATGCTGCAAGCTGCTTTTAATGACTTCAACTACCACAAATGCAATGTTCAACACTTGGGGCTGGCAGAGGATTTTAAACACAGAACAGTAGGCCTCTTGTCCATCCGGGCAGATTGTCAAGAATTGATTTTTTGTCCCCGTCCACTTGGAAAATAGGAATGCCATTGAATCATATGTCACTTTGCCTGTGATCAGTTTCGGGGAAACTGTAATGCACTGTATAGCAGCAATGATTCTCGCACAGTTTCAAACCTCTGCCTTTGATGAAGTAGGTTGCTATTTTGAAGATATCTATAAATGACTTTTCCTATTTTTTTTCTTCAAAACTTCAGTGGAAGGGGTTGTTATATCTGTAAAAGTGTAATGGGATGGATTAAAATTCCCTTGTCTCTCCTGAACAAGATCTTGTGAATGTTTTCAGAAAAATAATATCCAATGCACCTGTATAATTGTATACATTTTTCATCTGAAAAATTAATTTGTGGCTGCTACCTTCGTTTTGAATGGGAAACGGCCAATTCTTTTTTCACAGGCTGGTTTTCCTATCAGCCACGTTGGGGCAGTCGGTAAGAAACATCTGTTTCTATTTTCTGTGCACGAAACGTTGACTGACATACCGCTATAAAGCATTGAGCATGTCACACTTAGATTCAGAAAATCTGCCCGTTTTATTTTGTAGGTCAGCGGATGCCAGTTGACATGGCAGAAACCACATGATGTTTTTTTCCATGATGTATATCCATTTTGGGGCTAGCAATCATAAGAAAGTAAATTGTACATGAAAAATTGAATATTGTTTCTCACACTATAATATTTCTATTTGCACTTAAGATTTAACCTATTTACTTCACTAAGTATTTAGTGACACTATCTATTTAGTGACACTGTTAGACACCATATGGTTAACACTAACAGCTGTGAGTGCATGTGAGTTTGAATTGAGAAGTCTGTTTGTGTTTAGATTTGCTGTACTCGAGACCTTTCAGAATACCCCCAGCACCTGATGTTTCATCCCTTCCCTCAAGTAGACACACATTTGCAGAATAGCCTGCCTGATAAGGTCAGTGACCTGTAACCCGCCACTACCTTGTTGCTGAAAATGGGATACAGTTGAATATGACACTGCCTGCCCTCTACTATACATGTATGTTAAAATGGCAGCCCTTTTCGAGGGAGAATGGTTGTAATACCTCAATATCCATATTATAAAAGGAGAAACTTTTTTTTCAGGTTGTCAGCTGCATTACCGTCTGTCATTAATGCAATTGGCTGCATGTATAATGAATGGGTTTGTTATTGTCAGTATAATGACACAAAATGCCTTTTTTTTTTTTAATTTAGTATATCTGTCGTCATTGATCCTAAAATACCATTTATGATAATGTGTAGTACTTGCCTGGCCAATTTTAACTTTTTTTTTTCTGTCCGGACAATGTGACTGTTTCGTTTTACTAAAGCAAGGCAGAACGTTGTTGTCTGCAGGGGAAAGAGTGGGGGTCTTGCTGGGCAGTATGTATTTCACTGCATGCCTTTTATGTCATTTTTGTGGTTCACCAAGTTTTCAGGAAGCTTAGAAGCTTGTGAGTTTTGTTCCACAGTCAGAGTTATTGCCATCTTCGCACTATGTTTGTATTAATGACATTTGTATTGGGAGCTATGAAGGATACTTGCAGGTGTGTTCCTAGCATGACCTGACCAAACGTTCATCCTTTTCCGCAGTTCCTCAGCATGTAACCCAAGATGAAAACAGGAATTGTGATCTGTGGAGATATACGGCAGTTAATGGTAAAATGCTTCTGACTGGTACCCAAACATCCCAGCAAAGGTAGTTGACTATTTGGTAATGCTCCCACCCAAAAGCTAGATTGTTGAGGTGGTAGAGTACGGGGTCGAATCATCCTAGTCAAAATGTTCTTTGCCCATTGATTAAGCCAAGAAGCATTTTTGTTTCTAACCTGCTGAAGTTTCGTACCCCACTATTATTTTTTTATTTCTTACTGTTAAATTGCTAAGATATGAATTTTCTCTGCATAAAAAACACACATTTGTAGGTGTGTTGAGATTTTCTAAACTAACTTTCTAGATTTTACCTGAAAATGGTATCAGTAGGACAGTTCTTTGCTAATGAATAATTAATGCTCGGATCGAAGGCGAATTGTTGATACTATAAAATGTAACTCGGCTTTTAAAGGTGATTTTATGAAATATTATAGAATGTATGAAAAAGCAACTTTGAATTGTGATTTTGCAAGTTGCTTCTTTAGCTATTTACGAAAGTCAAAAATACACGGGCAATCTTTGGCTCACTATAACAGTCAGTTTTATAAGCAGCTATATTTTTGTTTTAAATCTCAGTTGAGTTACATCTTTGCAAAAACTAAAATTACGTGACATTTTAACATAATTTTGTACCTCTGGTTTACGGAATGGAATACATATATGTACAATGGTATCTGACTATCACTTATTATGTAATTACATGTATTAAAAGAATGTGAATTAATGTGCTTTGGAGTGCTTGAATGGTTTCTTTGAAGGTCTAAATCTCTTAATTATTAGGGTCTTTGTAGTACTGGGCTTGTACATTATGGCCTATAGCTGTTGAATGTCATGGCTTTATTAACCTTATTAACTATTTATATTAACCGTATGAGTCCGCAGCATTATCTGCATACAGTCCGTGCATGATACAGTTGTCCACGTGGAATTTTGCGTGAAATAATTATTTGAATAAGAAAGGTTGAATGGTGATAAAAAAAACAATACAGGACGATTTTATTGAGGATTTGTACTTTTGACTGATTGAATTTTGGATTTATGATGGATATTTGCTCTTATTGTGGCCCCATTCCAGTCGACAATTGGTTGCAAGGTTATGAGTTGAACCACATTTTCCTTGTTCCGTGATCAGAAGGACCGCCGGGCCACGCACACAAATACTCAGACAAGTTACAAACCACGTGTTGACTACGCGAAAAATAAAACAATAAAATGCTGATGAGTGGTGTTGGCTGCGGACGAGGTAACCATGAATGAAGGAAAATAACGTCACCAAGGTCTAACTAACAGCCTTCATCCAAACCACTTTTTAAAAGAAATTTAAAAGAAATTCAAAATTGCGATGAAAGGCATGACATCCTTTTTTTTTCCCGAGTAAATTTCGAGCGCACGAAATTAACGATCTATTGGGCGAATGTCTACTAAAGGGCACCGTAGTTACTGCTTGTTATTTTTGGCGCGTGGGTGGCCGGCCGTACCGTACGTGACGTGAGCGCGCGTTATTGATATTTGATCGACTCCCGTTCTGCGCTTGTGTTAGGCCTGACGTTTCCGTCCGCTGTTCTCAACTGCCAAAGCAATAACCCCCAAAACGACCATGTCCTGGGATGATTATAAGAAGTCGCTGGATGACTACTTCGTGGGCGAAATCCAGAGGCGTGGAGATCAGGGGTCGAGCCAAATCACACACGCCGGGCTCTTCGGTCGAGGGGACGGCAACCCTTGGATGTCCACGAACAAACCGTGGTCGATCGCGGTGAGTTATAATATAGGACCATCATGCAAATTTTTTATACTCATCTTCGTGTACGTAACTGTATACAATGTACATGTACATGTACAAGTACATACACATACATGTACATGTACATGTAGGTCTACTGACTGTACATGTACACGTACATGTGTACGCGGTGTAGGTCACACTTGAACTTGAAGTTGATGCTCGATTATGATCATGGAGGTAGGGTTATGATTCAATCATAGAAAAGCTGCATTTACTGTAGAGTGTACAACCTACAACCATTCCTCCATGCTACAACTAAGTTATAGTACTACTACTAGTACTAGTACTACTACTAGTAGTAGTAGTACTAGTAGTAGTAGTAGTAGTAGTACTAGTAGTAGTAGTAGCCTAGTTGCGGTAACCGTAACCCTCATCCTCCCGAAGGTCGGAGACCTGAGGGTTACGGGAACGTATGTACAAAATTATAGCGAGGTTTTTGTTTTTACCATTTTGGAAACACCACTGTCCCGATCGCCCCCTTTTTCCACCCTTTTGAAAATCGCCACACACAATCTAAGGACATGCACTTGATCCCAAATGTATACTGAATGTGATCAGATAACTCAAAACATCGTGGGTAAAATACTTTTCCGAAAAACGGGCAGAAACTCACCAAAATACTGTCTGTAAATGTCCCGTCAACGTCTCCGCCAGGTTCGGAATCCGAACCTGGCGCCTCGAGCAATCAGCGCTTAGTCTCGTGACGTATACCCGCACGACGGCTATTTGCTGTTTCGCAATAACAGTCCACACTCGTGGTGCGCGCGCAGGTCATCGTCCTGTGAAGAGCCGACTGGTACTGTATACAACCATGGATATGCGCGCGCACCACGAGTGTGGACTGTTATTGCGAAACAGCAAATAACCGTCGTGCGGGATATACGTCAAGAGACTAAGCGCTGATTGGTCGAGGCGCCAGGTTCGGATTCCGAACCTGGCGGAGACGTTGACGGGACATTTACAGACAGTATTTTGGTGAGTTTCTGCCCGTTTTTCGGAAAAGTATTTTACCCACGATGTTTTGAGTTATCTGATCACATTCAGTATACATTTGGGATCAAGTGCATGTCCTTAGATTGTGTGTGGCGATTTTCAAAAGGGTGGAAAAAGGGGGCGATCGGGACAGTGGTGTTTCCAAAATGGTAAAAACAAAAACCTCGCTATAATTTTGTACATACGTTCCCGTAACCCTCAGGTCTCCGACCTTCGGGAGGATGAGGGTTACGGTTACCGCAACTAGTAGTAGCCATGCTAGTAGTAATACTCACTTAAAAGTAATAGTAGTACTAGTACTACTAATAATAAGTACTACTACTTAGTAGTCGTACAACTACAGTACAACTTTTACAAGGCATAGTAGTAGTACTGTACTGGTCTGTACATGTGTAGAGTACATTTTTTAGTCGAAAGTGATACTTAGTCAACTAGTACAAGAAGTACTAGTAGTAGTAAAGTAGTAATACAACTTACAGTTACAAGTAACTATATGTAACTAAATCAGTACTTAGGCCTATACTGCTAGTGCTAGTGCTAATGCTATACTAGCCTAGGCTAAACCTAAAGCCCTTGTGACTTGTCGGCTTGTGGCCTCATTGAACCATGGTCTCTATGTTCAAACACAGAAGAAAGGAAATCAATGGAGCTACGTCTTACTGACTAAAGTATAACATAAGGGAAAACCGACTGGGAGGATCAATTTAAATTTAAAACAATAGCAAAGAAAATGTTGAACCAGGGCAAGAACAATATATTACATAATTTACATCATACATCATCATGTAACACAGGTCTCTGGTGTACGGTAACTGACCTCTGCCTCTATTCTTAGTCTTCTTACTTTGCCTATAGCTCCATGGTCTTTGTCTCCATGGCCTTACCACCTGAGCTGTCCAGCCAGTCTTAGCCTTACCCCCAGAACCGTGGGGTTCTACGTCGTCCGCTGCTCTCCCGACCGGAACCCCACAGATAACTATGCTTTTTCCCCCCATAGGCTTCTGTGTAACGTTCACTAGACACTAGTGCTGTGGCATAGGGATCAGCAGGTTCAGCATAACTCATAAAATACTGCTTCATTCGGCCTAAGATTTGTAGCAAATGTGGTTTACATATCATGCACAGGTGTGCAACTGTCCTTGTGGCGAAAATGTGTCGATTTCCCCACAAAAATGGGCAAAAACCTCCCGGTTTGGTCGAAAGATTTCAAACGGCAGCGCCGCAACTGGCAGTCTGGTCCCCTGTACGTCTTCGCAGCTAGCCGCTATACCGTACTACAGGGGACCAGACTGCCAGTAACGGAGCTGCCGTTTGAATCTCGCAACCGAACCGGGAGGTTTTCGCCCAGTTTTGGGGGAAATCGACACATTTTCGCCACATGGACAGTTGCACACAGATGCGTGGTATGTAAACCACATTTGCTAGAAATCTTGGGCCAAATGAAGCAGTATTTTATGAGTTATTCCGAACCTGCTGATCCCTATGCCACAGCATTAATGAACGTTACACAGAAGCCTATGGGAAAAAAGCATAGTTATCTGTGGGGTTCCGGCCGGGAGAGCAGCGGACGATGTAGAACCCCACAGTTCTGGGGGTATCTTAGCCTTAGGACCTAGGCGTAGGTTGGGGCCTCCCCCAAACACCTATTTCCTCTGCTGGGTTGGGCGCCCATTACTCCTTAGATTAGAATCATTCAACTATTAAGAGCTTATTGAAAATTAATTGTTTGAACATTGTCCTTTCCCAGTAATCACTAATTACAAAATTAGTACTACTTCTGTACTACCATAGTACTACTTGTACATATGATTTATCAGTATTCAGTAGTCAGGTAGTAGAGTACTTACTAGAAATTTATAGAAATCTTGCTGAAAATTAAGCTTTAAAAGATTAAATGTACAGAGTGCATGGTGCTAGTAATGTATTGCTGATCACAGATCAGTGATCAATTTGCTGTAAATGTCATATCAATGTCAAAATTATGATGTTGTACTGAACTGAATACATGATGTAGCTGTTCAGTAGGCCTATAGGCTATAGATTATTTAGAGCATTTACCAATCCTGGGTAGTTTAGGGAGTATTTATGGCATGTCAATACCTTATTGCTGTTACCGTCAGGCTGGGAAGAGTCTGTCTTGCACCCAGCTGTGATCAAGCCACTATATTGATTGATCCCAGTGTGCAATAACTCTGATAAGCAACTGTTTTGACTTGCACTGTTGCAGGGAAAACACATAATTGTTGATACTTGCACACATGCATGCACAGTTGTGGATGCATGTGGCACAAAGTTACACTACATGTACAGCACAATGTACATGTACAGTGTACTGTACATGTATTAAAGTTGTGCTTCATTCACAGTGTGTAGTGCAGTAAACTACATTGTACTACTGTAGTGTAAAAAAAAACACCACAGTGCATACATTGTACATTGTACATCATGTGCATTATATACACATACATGTGTGTGTGTACATGTACTGTATATGTCATGTGCATCTAGTGTAAAAGTTGTAGGTACATGTAATTATCAACTAGACTATATCTAGTTGAGTAATCAACTAGTGGAGCGCTAATTAAATATTGAAGTCATTGACTGACTTATCAAGTGAATTCACCAACTGTTGAAGTGATTAACCAGTGGAGTGATAAACTAGTTCAGTGATTAAGTAGAGGAATGATTAGCTAGCAATGTTCAAACATACTGTAACCCTGATCTCGTGGCCTAATGGCAGTCAAAACATCCTCGACTGCCGACCAGTCAAACCCTTTTGGAAAATTGGAAGTCGGCAGACCAGTCAATGTACTTGCCAATGTTTTTCTATTCTTCATATTTTTTCTTCTATTGCCAGGCTACGGCCGGTGAGGTCAAGAACATCGATTCGTCGTTCTCGCAAAACCCCAACCCGCTGGGAGCCACGGGCATCAAGCTGGGACCAATGAAGTTCATGTACCTACGCAACGACGACACCACAATCTATGGCAAGAAGAAGGATCTGGGATGTCTATGCATCTATAGATCCAAAACGGGTGAGATTCCTGGTTCCAATTGTCCTTGATCTGGAACTTTTTTTTTTCAATTTGCCGAACAAGCAACGTCAAGGAATTGAGGAAATGCTCAACCGATTTCTGAATTATAATGGGATAGATAATTGGAATTAGGACTGGACCTAGGATGCCTTTGGCTTGTCAACTATCAGAGCTTTTACCGCCTGAGCTGTGTACTGTGATGGGGTAGTGGTCCCTACAGATAATTATGGCAATTTGAATTAATGTTTAAATGCCTCTGATTGGCATTCCTCAAAAACTGTAAATCTGTAAGATCTAGAGGGTCTTCAGATTGTTTTAGAGGGTCTAGAAATATATATTTTTATATTGTCATCCAAGGACTGGGACCTTGGTTTACTGTGTTTGTCATTGTTAAGTTATGTTCTTCTTAGCAAAGGAGTTCCACCTCTCTCTGATGTTCATTTTGACTGGTGATGAAAAAGTGATGAAAAATATGTTGCAGACTGCTTGTTGACTGCTTGAATGACTGAAACGCAAACCTACAAAATGTAGAGCCACTAGAGGGCCTGACGTTTGGATCCTAGCAGGACCTCAAGTTCTCAAAAAGCAGTGAAAGGTCCTGCTAGGATGAAAACTTTGAGAAAGGTTCTGCTAGGAAAGAAACTCTGAGAAAGGTTCTGATAGGAAAGAAACTCTGAGAAAGGTTCTGCTTGGATGAAAACTTTGAGAAAGCCCCTTAAGTTATAGGATTTAAACATCAGGCCCTCGACTTTCTATTTTGCTCTGAAATCATCCAGTCTAGATTTGCCTGTGCAGGCTCCCTACCCTTTTGCCCTTTTGCTGTTCAAATGCGGCCTGCAGGCTGCAGACTGGGAAGTTCAGCTGCACAGCAAAATGGGAAAATCATATGGAACACACGTACACACACACACACACACACACACTAGGCCCCCTATACATTGCGCCTTCAGTTAGATCTATTGGTCT
The DNA here is from genome assembly GCA_949987565.1 of Luidia sarsii. NCBI lineage: Eukaryota > Metazoa > Echinodermata > Asteroidea > Paxillosida > Luidiidae > Luidia > Luidia sarsii. The sequence goes on from OX465116.1 coordinate 9,953,551, forward strand.
GATCCAGTTAGAATGTCATTTATCCCTCCCCCTGTCATGAAACAAGATACTCTACATTTTGGCTGGGTTAATAGGCTAGTGGCTAGGGGCTGGGGGCAAGCTATACACGTACGTGTATGTGGAGAATACATATGTAACATATGTGTCAATATTGACTGGCATACTTGCCTTAATTGGCTAAAAGGGCAACTTCTGGCTGTTTCCTGCGGCTCTGACCTATTAGAAATGATTTTCAGACTGGAAGTCTACTTATAGTGCTGCTTAAGTCTGAAATTAATCTGCTTACTTAGAGCATAAAAGGCTTCCTTTCATATCCGGGCTTGCAGATCATAATTATATGGACAAGTACTGTTGAATTGAATGCCTTTTTACTTGCATTCAGCTGTTCATCGGTTAGCATGGAATGGACTCAGTAGTCTGCAGCATTTGTATCTAGTGTATATATTGCACTACTGATACATGTAAGTACTGGTACATGCACATGCCAGTGCCAGTGCTGCACGTATAACGGTAATCTGTACATGTATAGGAGTCTGCTACATGTATAAAATGTACATGTACATGTACATGTACTGTACATGTACATGTACATGTACATGTACTGTACATGTTGAGTTTAAATGAACATACTGTGCCTGAATACGCAAGCACATTGCATTTTCCGTTTCACCATTGAGCTATATGTTTCACCAAGCGTCATGGATTAATAATGACTCTTTGTCTTATGAGAGTGTATGGAATTGGGGAGAACTGAATGCAATACATGTACATGTACATTTTGTACACTGTACACATAAGCGTTCACTTTCAATCATTTATAATATGCACACATACACATGATGTATGGACTATAGGCTGATATTTACGAATGGCTGAGGCACCAGCGATCACTACAAATGGTTTCGTGCCACAAGAATGTGTGGGATCAGTGGCCTGACTGGCCACAGTCAATATAAGAAAGGGACAATATAATTCCGCATTGTAATTAGAGCAGTTAAGTGTAAACCAATATAGGAAGGTTTGCGGTGACACCATGTATAAGGTCTCTTCAAGAAGACATTTCGACCAGTATGCTCTGGCCATCATCACTCATCAGGTTCTTTTCAGAACCACACCTCTTCTTGAAGAGACTTTATTACATGGTGTCACCGCAAACCTTCAAATTGTTTCACCCACCATGCAAAGCTTATTTAAGTCTTATTTAAGACAGTGTAAACCATTTTTTGAATTTTGAGCCATCACAGAATCTGTGGCCTCCTGAAGATTGACTCTTGTGTTTTTAAATGAGCCATCCAAGAAGAATGACAGTGAAAACCTTTACTTGGAAAGTTTTTTTATAATGCATACATGTACCTACCATAGGAGACAATGGGTTGGCTATCTGGATGATATGTAAGGGCCTGCTTTTGAAGCCACCCTAGATGAAGTGCTGTTTACCAATGGAAAATATTTTTCGATTTTTATCAATATGTTTATATACCAGTAGTTAATACAAAAACTGTTGCAAACCGGCGCTCACTGACTAAAATGACCTGCAATACATCAATCTCAAAAGTTAGAGGGCCTGACGTTTCGATCCTAGCAGGACCTTCCTCCTGCTAGGATTGAAACGTCAGGCCCTGTACAAAAAAATAATGTGTTTAGAATTGTTTACTTAATAAAGAATACGATGTCCTGATGACACATTGCAGGAAATAATGCATTTAATCTTCCCTGTTAGTAGCCTCTCTACCTCTCAATCCTCCCTCCCTCCTCTCCATAACTCTCCTCCTCCCTCCCTGTCCCCTATATAGTCCATCTTTCTCCCTGACCTGTTGAAATGAATTTGCTTTTTTTCACATCTTCCTTCTTCTTTCGTCTCTCCCTGCCAGCTATTCTCATAGCCATTGCCAAGGAGGGAGCCCAGGCTGGTGATCTGAACAGCGCCGTCATGAATCTTGGTAACTACCTGGTCTCTTCGGGAATGTGATTCCCGCTCACACTTACACAACATCCAGCCAATGCAGCAGTTTAATGGGCTAGATCCTGCCGACCACGAAGCCTTCCACATCTGATCCACCACTAAGGTACAGAGTCCAGCATCGCAGTAGAGGAAAATGCATGTTCATGTTCATGTGCAGCTTAACGAGTGGGTGAAAGTGTGCTGAACCACTGGCTATTTCATGAGGCACCAATGAAGGGTAAATAATCTCATCAAAGGGACTGAGACTGACCCACTGTATCGGGGAGTTTTCTCAACAATGTAGAGTGACTGATGTTTCAATCCAAGCAGGACCTCTCTTAAAGGCTTACAGGATACTTTTGCAAATTTGGTTACTTTATTTTTCATTTCTGTCTTGGTTAATGGCAAGAGTATAATTCTATAAACCAGTATTCACTATTCAAGGGTGTCTTTCTAAAAGCAGGCTTTCTGTGCAACCAAAGCCAGGGTGTCAAAGTTCAAACTGAGATTTATACATGTACAGTTGTACACAATTAAAACATGTATCTGATCTGATGTCAGACCATGCAGCACATGTATTTCATTACATAATGGTATCTGCTGCGTATACAAACACACATGTACTACGGCTTGCAATCTTGTCAATCTTTTTCTGTGTATTGTACACAATGTATGCTCATGTTCATTGCTCGGTGTTTGACATGCACTAACATGATTACATGGCACTTACAGTGTACATGTACGTGCTCTTACGTACATAATGTGTACATTGCATAAATGTACATACTGTACAGTACAAGTACACTGTACATGTACATGTGTACATCCATAGCTGTACATGTGATGGTAGGAGTACACATGAGTACACCCTGCATGCTTTACATTCATGCACATGAACACGTGTCGTACATGTAATACCACAGATGCATTTCATAGTATAACAATGTACAAGTGAAAGGTACATTCTTTTTTGTTTGAGTTCATAACTTCATATGTTCATATGTAGGTATGTATGTACAGTATATTATTGAGCCAATTCTACTTTGAGCCAGCAACTTATGAGGTCTGCTGTGCTCACTGCTGTGAGTAGTGCTAGTGAGGCTGGCTTTGACAGCTGTCTCTGTCAGTACTCATTGGCCCACATGGGGCTATGATCTACATGAACCACACAACACTCTCCTAGCCTCAAATACATGTACACGTACATGTAGGTTAACACTAACAACATCACCACTGGTGTTCAGGCAATGATGTAGAAAACAAATTCATATTGTTCAACTTGCCCAGTGTGTTCTGTTCTTTGCAATCAGAATGCAATCTTTGAAACTTGCCGATCAAATTATACAGTAGAGATCGCCAATATTTTATACGACATTTATGGTTACCATGATCTTGCCTTCTGTTTAAATGTTAAAAGTTCGTTGTTGTCTGTGTATAATTTGTGAATGTGCCAATTCAAATTCAAGCTGCCAAATACTGTGTTCTTGCCTTACACATTATAGATTATATTCAAGATTTTATTTCTTTCTTATTTATTAATTTCTTTTTATATTTAATACTTTATGGGCTTTCAAAAGGTTCTTATATCGCAAAAGAGAATTTTAATAAATGTTTTTCTGTTTATTTTCTTGACATCATCATTGAATATGTACAGTTTGTTTTATGGTACATGTACGTGTACATACAGTGTAGGTGGAAACTTAATATTTGTGCAACCAAGTGCTGTTTACATGCCATCACGTGACTTATAGTGGGTATTTTTGTCATCTCATTTGGCACAGAGCAGTGATGTGACAATATGATAGCCTTCTTTGCTCATTTCCACTCCTGTTCTGCACCATGTGAGATGAGAAGATACCCACTATAAGTTTTTTTACACTATTGTTTACTTGTTAATGTTATGCAATACAAAAGTGCACCTATAGAGAAAATGATCTGCTCCCAAGTATATGATTAACACATGTACATGTATAAAACATCGTTTTAGCAGTTATACATGTAGTGCACTACATACAACTGCGTGCAATTCTGAACTACATGTAACATCTTTCTTTCATGCTGTCTATGTACACGTACGCTAAATCGTTTGTTGTACATTATCGTGTACATGTATGTGCATGTAATGTATTGCATTTAAAGCTACGGTAATTTGTAGTGGTCCTCTTTGTATGTTGTTGCAATTTTCTTCAGAATTTAGCGGTGCGTACATTAGAGGACATTCACCTGTGTTGAAATGCATCCTACAAGGCTGCTAGAACAATTAAACTGCTGTTGAATGCTTTAGAGACTGACTGACATTGATTATAAAATTCTACGATTATGCTATGCAAAGGGCGTACATGTGCTTTTTAGGTACAGTATGCCCTGCCGGTGTAAAATGTGCAACTTGAAGGGAACTTTTAAAGGAAATTAGATGAATAAGGCAATTGACGCTATTTGTGTACTTTTACTAAAGATTTGCTATTCTCCTGTTTTTGGTATGAAATCATAACTTGTGTGTTGTCAAAATACTGTGGCATCTTAGATAAAACTCTTCAATAACCTGTTTTGAAATTTGTGCCATCGGTGAAGGAATTAAAATGTTTATAAATAAGTGAATCTATGAAACTGATATGCAAGCAATTAAATCAGTAGCACCATGTTCAAATGATCTCCTTTTTTGCTGAACTGAACATTTCAATAAAAGAGACCATTTTGTGCATTGTGTTCCTGCAGATGTTGTTCTTAACTTGCTGCCTTCATGAATAATCTGAAATATCTTAGAAATTGCTACTAATGTATTCTGGTACATTGATTTTTTAAATTAAAATTGCATCTGTTTTGTCGTTGTTTAGGTGTTTAGTATTTTATGCAGTTGAAGTCAAAGATTTTTTGTTGTTAAGCATTATGCATGTGTGCTTCAAGGTAATGTAAATGTAATGTGAAAGCACTGAGAAAATTCTTATGAACTAGGTCAGTCACTCAGAAATGTCTGATACTAACACAACTTACCTTTCAGTTGAGTAGCAAAGACAAATCTGAACGGTGATTTGAACCCTGGGAAGCCTTTCCTAAAAGTCATGACCTTCTTTGCTTAGAGGGAGTGGGGGGCAGTCATGGCATCAGGAGCATTTAAACATTGACTGCTGTACATCTCCAGGGATCACTCTCCCCAATTTTGTGTGTGGATGCCGACATCTTATTTGTTGTAAACCTGCTGGCCACAGAAGTTTAGGAGATCGCACGTACAGAGTGGATGTGACTTCTACATTGAATCGTTTAGACTGTCTGTTATGCATTCTTAATGTTTTTTCTACATTTGAAATGAATCTGAAATAACTGAATATTACTATGAAGAGAGGGAATTGTTTTTTCTCTGCTTCGTCACAGAAATATACGCGCATATTGTGCACGTGTTGACATTTTGTACGATGGCTTAAATGATACTGTCTGTGTTCCACTGACCAGTCCTGTCTGTGACCTTTCATACACTTGGCATCATACTTGACATATTTTAGATTTCATCATCCTTTTTATGGCTGAATCTCTAGCATTGACAGGATCGAAATAAAGCCTAGGCTACTGTCTCATTCATTCGCACACTGTCACAATTGCATGTAATTATTTTGCAGCTTTATCAATGGAGAATGAATAAATTTAACGGCGGTTCTGATTCTGAATTTAGGTATGGGATTGTGTCTGAAAGTTGTTTATTTTTTGTCTGCTTGTCATAAATTCCAAGGAATTCTGTTGATAAACAAACCACAGGCAACCATATACAAAATAATTACAAGTAACCATAGACGAAATTTAAATCATTTAACAGAAAGTCTCGCTTTGAGTGAAAAGAAAAATAATTTCAACGGGACAATTTTTATGCATCATTTATGCTTAGACTTGTTTGATTAAGATTTCAAAATGTTCAATGATTTGAATTCATACAGACAGCCCCAAGACAGTGAGAGACTGACAGAGACAGGAACAAACATACAGGGAAAGACAGACGGAGTGACAGAATAAACAGACAAATGCAGAGGAGAGGGATATAGGGAGAACGGAGAAGAGACAGATGGAGGAATTGGGAGAGAGAAAGGAACAAGAGAAAGTAGATGACAATTGGCCAGTGCCATTTTCTTTGTTGTTGAAAGACGACATTGTAGTTTTGAAGATTTCAGAATATGTCGTCAGTATTTTGTACTTTAACCTTGTTCCTCCACTCAGTATGCAAAAGCCTCATCAAGGAGACATTTGGAGTGAATTGAGTGGTGCTTCCAAACTGCAAATACTGGTATTGGGGCCAATTTCATAGAGCCGCTTCAACGTGAAAATCTTCCGTGTCTTCCTTGTGTAAGCAGGATTACACACTGACTTGTATTCCGCTCTTCTTTACTCGCCATGAAACAAAAGTGAAGTTTGGGTAGACAAGGGGATCCTGTGGCTCATGAGTTTTTGCGCTTAAGCAGCTGTATGATGTTGGCCCCGCCCCCTGGGCTTCTAAAGGTGGTGCATATGCAGCCGTTTGCTGAGTGACACTCGGCCAACGCGAAGGTTTCGGTCAATGGAAACCCATCATAAGGTCAGGTATGGCTGTAATTGGACAAAAGCGAGACCGGTCGAGAAAGCACTTCGTTGTGAGTGTCAACACAACGACTGCTCGAAGAGCACTGGCTAAATTCTGTTGACATTCCCAGCGAGCCATTGCATCACAGTATAATTCATCCGAAATTTCTGTGGAATAAACACGTGGACTGAAGTACACTCATACATGTATATAGATTTTCCCAGGATGTCCCGATGTCAAATAACAGCGCCTTAAATGGAAACCATGGCAGCTCGGGTGGGATTCGAACCCGCAACTCCCGCTTTCTATTGCAGACATCTGAATTGAATTGATATTATTATAATGTAAACAACATTTTGTCCCTTTTTTGTGAATCTTCTGCTTGGATCGAAACAGTAAGCACTCAATTGTTTGTTTTTTTAAGATTTGCGGTTTCGTTGTACACTCATTAATTCATGTATTGTATATTTTTACCAAATTTTGGAAGAAATAGGAGTCTTCTTAGCCAATCTGAAGACATTTACCATCAAAAATGGTCAAAAATGTCAATTTTCCGACCAAATAAGACTCAGTTTTTCCCTGTTGGGAAATTTGACGCAATTTCTTCAGAAATATGTTCTATGGGTCCCTACAAGTCTCCTCAGCCATTTTGGAGCCAATCTGAAGACATTAATTTTGGGTCAAAAATGGCCAATATTGACAACAAGGCTATAGTCTTGCCAAAACCAGATTTTCCGACCCTGTGAGACAAAGTTGTTCCCTGTTGGGAAATTTGACGCAATTTCTTCAGAAATGTGTTCTATGGGTCCCTACGAGTCTCCTCAGCCATTTTGGAGCCAATCTGAAGACATAAATTTTGGGTCAAAAATGGCCAATGTATTGACAACAAGGCTATAGTCTTGCCAAAACCAGATTTTCCGACCCTGTGAGACAAAGTTTTTCCCTGTTGGGAAATTTGACGCAATTTCTTCAGAAATGTGTTCTATGGGTCCCTACAAGTCTCCCCAGCCATTTTGGAGCCAATCTGAAGACATAAATTTTGGGTCAAAAATGGCCAATGTATTGACAACAAGGCTATAGTCTTGCCAAAACCAGATTTTCCGACCCTGTGAGACAAAGTTTGGGTCAAAAATGGCCAATGTATTGACAACAAGGCTATAGTCTTGCCAAAACCAGATTTTCCGACCCTGTGAGACAAAGTTTTTCCCTAGCAGGAAATTTGACGCAATTTCTTCAGAAATGTGTTCTATGGGTCCCTACGAGTCTCCTCAGCCATTTTGGAGCCAATCTGAAGACATTAATTTTGGGTCAAAAATGGCCAATGTATTGACAACAAGGCTATAGTCTTGCCAAAACCAGATTTTCCGACCCTGTGAGAAAAAGTTTTTCCCTGTTGGGAAATTTGATGATATTTCTACAGAAATGTAATCTATGGGTCCCTACCAGTCTCCTCAGCTATTTTGGAACCAATCTGAATACATAAAATTTTGGGTCAAAAATGGCCAATATTGACAACAAGGCTATAGTCTTGCCAAAACCAGATTTTCTGACCCTGTGAGACAAAGTTTTTCCCTGTTGGGAAATTTGACGCAATTTCTTCAGAAATGTGTTCTATGGGTCCCTACAAGTCTCCCCAGCCATTTTGGAGCCAATCTGAAGACATTAATTTTGGGTCAAAAATGGCCAATATTGACAACAAGGCTATAGTCTTGCCAAAACCAGATTTTCCGACCCTGTGAGACAAAGTTTTTCCCTGTTGGGAAATTTGACGCAATTTCTTCAGAAATGTGTTCTATGGGTCCCTACAAGTCTCCCCAGCCATTTTGGAGCCAATCTGAAGACATAAATTTTGGGTCAAAAATGGCCAATGTATTGACAACAAGGCTATAGTCTTGCCAAAACCAGATTTTCCGACCCTGTGAGACAAAGTTTGGGTCAAAAATGGCCAATGTATTGACAACAAGGCTATAGTCTTGCCAAAACCAGATTTTCTGACCCTGTGAGACAAAGTTTTTCCCTAGCAGAAAATTTGACGCAATTTCTTCAGAAATGTGTTCTATGGGTCCCTACCAGTCTCCCCAGCCATTTTGGAGCCAATCTGAAGACATTAATTTTGGGTCAAAAATGGCCAATATTGACAACAAGGCTATAGTCTTGCCAAAACCAGATTTTCCGACCCTGTGAGACAAAGTTTTATTCCTGTTGGGAAATTTGACGCAATTTCTTCAGAAATGTGTTCTATGGGTCCCTACAAGTCTCCCCAGCCATTTTGGAGCCAATCTGAAGACATTAATTTTGGGTCAAAAATGGCCAATATTGACAACAAGGCTATAGTCTTGCCAAAACCAGATTTTCCGACCCTGTGAAACAAAGTTTTTCCCTGTTGGGAAATTTGACGCAATTTCTTCAGAAATGTGTTCTATGGGTCCCTACGAGTCTCCTCAGCCATTTTGGAGCCAATCTGAAGACATTAATTTTGGGTCAAAAATGGCCAATATTGACAACAAGGCTATAGTCTTGCCAAAACCAGATTTTCCGACCCTGTGAGAGAAAGTTTTTCCCTGTTGGGAAATTTGACGCAATTTCTTCAGAAATGTGTTCTATGGGTCCCTACAAGTCTCCCCAGCCATTTTGGAGCCAATCTGAAGACATAAATTTTGGGTCAAAAATGGCCAATGTATTGACAACAAGGCTATAGTCTTGCCAAAACCAGATTTTCCGACCCTGTGAGACAAAGTTTTTCCCTGTTGGGAAATTTGACGCAATTTCTTCAGAAATGTGTTCTATGGGTCCCTACGAGTCTCCTCGGCCATTTTGGAGCCAATCTGAAGACATTAATTTTGGGTCAAAAATGGCCAATATTGACAACAAGGCTATAGTCTTGCCAAAACCAGATTTTCCGACCCTGTGAGACAAAGTTTTTCCCTAGCAGGAAATTTGACGCAATTTCTTCAGAAATGTGTTCTATGGGTCCCTACGAGTCTCCTCAGCCATTTTGGAGCCAATCTGAAGACATTAATTTTGGGTCAAAAATGGCCAATATTGACAACAAGGCTATAGTCTTGCCAAAACCAGATTTTCTGACCCTGTGAGACAAAGTTTTTCCCTAGCAGGAAATTTGACACAATTTCTTCAGAAATGTGTTCTATGGGTCCCTACAAGTCTCCCCAGCCATTTTGGAGCCAATCTGAAGACATTAATTTTGGGTCAAAAATGGCCAATATTGACAACAAGGCTATAGTCTTGCCAAAACCAGATTTTCCGACCCTGTGAGAAAAAGTTTTTCCCTGTTGGGAAATTTGATGATATTTCTACAGAAATGTAATCTATGGGTCCCTACCAGTCTCCTCAGCTATTTTGGAACCAATCTGAAAACATAAAATTTTGGGTCAAAAATGGCCAATATTGACAACAAGGCTATAGTCTTGCCAAAACCAGATTTTCTGACCCTGTGAGACAAAGTTTTTCCCTGTTGGGAAATTTGACGCAATTTCTTCAGAAATGTGTTCTATGGGTCCCTACAAGTCTCCTCAGCCATTTTGAAGCCAATCTGAAGACATTAATTTTGGGTCAAAAATGGCCAATATTGACAACAAGGCTATAGTCTTGCCAAAACCAGATTTTCCGACCCTGTGAGAAAAAGTTTTTCCCTGTTGGGAAATTTGACGCAATTTCTTCAGAAATGTGTTCTATGGGTCCCTACAAGTCTCCCCAGCCATTTTGGAGCCAATCTGAAGACATAAATTTTGGGTCAAAAATGGCCAATGTATTGACAACAAGGCTATAGTCTTGCCAAAACCAGATTTTCCGACCCTGTGAGACAAAGTTTTATTCCTGTTGGGAAATTTGACGCAATTTCTTCAGAAATGTGTTCTATGGGTCCCTACGAGTCTCCTCAGCCATTTTGGAGCCAATCTGAAGACATAAATTTTGGGTCAAAAATGGCCAATATTGACAACAAGGCTATAGTCTTGCCAAAACCAGATTTTCCGACCCTGTGAGACAAAGTTTTTCCCTGTTGGGAAATTTGACGCAATTTCTTCAGAAATGTGTTCTATGGGTCCCTACGAGTCTCCTCAGCCATTTTGGAGCCAATCTGAAGACATTAATTTTGGGTCAAAAATGACCAATATTGACAACAAGGCTATAGTCTTGCCAAAACCAGATTTTCCGACCCTGTGAGACAAAGTTTTTCCCTGTTGGGAAATTTGACGCAATTTCTTCAGAAATGTGTTCTATGGGTCCCTACGAGTCTCCTCAGCCATTTTGGAGCCAATCTGAAGACATTAATTTTGGGTCAAAAATGACCAATATTGACAACAAGGCTATAGTCTTGCCAAAACCAGATTTTCCGACCCTGTGAGACAAAGTTTGTCCCTGTTGGGAAATTTGACGCAATTTCTTCAGAAATGTGTTCTATGGGTCCCTACAAGTCTCCCCAGCCATTTTGGAGCCAATCTGAAGACATTAATTTTGGGTCAAAAATGGCCAATATTGACAACAAGGCTATAGTCTTGCCAAAACCAGATTTTCCGACCCTGTGAAACAAAGTTTTTCCCTGTTGGGAAATTTGACGCAATTTCTTCAGAAATGTGTTCTATGGGTCCCTACGAGTCTCCTCAGCCATTTTGGAGCCAATCTGAAGACATTAATTTTGGGTCAAAAATGGCCAATGTATTGACAACAAGGCTATAGTCTTGCCAAAACCAGATTTTCCGACCCTGTGAGAAAAAGTTTTTCCCTGTTGGGAAATTTGATGATATTTCTACAGAAATGTAATCTATGGGTCCCTACCAGTCTCCTCAGCTATTTTGGAACCAATCTGAATACATAAAATTTTGGGTCAAAAATGGCCAATATTGACAACAAGGCTATCTTGCCAAAACCAGATTTTCTGACCCTGTGAGACAAAGTTTTTCCCTGTTGGGAAATTTGACGCAATTTCTTCAGAAATGTGTTCTATGGGTCCCTACAAGTCTCCCCAGCCATTTTGGAGCCAATCTGAAGACATTAATTTTGGGTCAAAAATGGCCAATATTGACAACAAGGCTATAGTCTTGCCAAAACCAGATTTTCCGACCCTGTGAGACAAAGTTTTTCCCTGTTGGGAAATTTGACGCAATTTCTTCAGAAATGTGTTCTATGGGTCCCTACAAGTCTCCCCAGCCATTTTGGAGCCAATCTGAAGACATAAATTTTGGGTCAAAAATGGCCAATGTATTGACAACAAGGCTATAGTCTTGCCAAAACCAGATTTTCCGACCCTGTGAGACAAAGTTTGGGTCAAAAATGGCCAATGTATTGACAACAAGGCTATAGTCTTGCCAAAACCAGATTTTCTGACCCTGTGAGACAAAGTTTTTCCCTAGCAGAAAATTTGACGCAATTTCTTCAGAAATGTGTTCTATGGGTCCCTACCAGTCTCCCCAGCCATTTTGGAGCCAATCTGAAGACATTAATTTTGGGTCAAAAATGGCCAATATTGACAACAAGGCTATAGTCTTGCCAAAACCAGATTTTCCGACCCTGTGAGACAAAGTTTTATTCCTGTTGGGAAATTTGACGCAATTTCTTCAGAAATGTGTTCTATGGGTCCCTACAAGTCTCCCCAGCCATTTTGGAGCCAATCTGAAGACATTAATTTTGGGTCAAAAATGGCCAATATTGACAACAAGGCTATAGTCTTGCCAAAACCAGATTTTCCGACCCTGTGAAACAAAGTTTTTCCCTGTTGGGAAATTTGACGCAATTTCTTCAGAAATGTGTACTATGGGTCCCTACGAGTCTCCTCAGCCATTTTGGAGCCAATCTGAAGACATTAATTTTGGGTCAAAAATGGCCAATATTGACAACAAGGCTATAGTCTTGCCAAAACCAGATTTTCCGACCCTGTGAGAGAAAGTTTTTCCCTGTTGGGAAATTTGACGCAATTTCTTCAGAAATGTGTTCTATGGGTCCCTACAAGTCTCCCCAGCCATTTTGGAGCCAATCTGAAGACATAAATTTTGGGTCAAAAATGGCCAATGTATTGACAACAAGGCTATAGTCTTGCCAAAACCAGATTTTCCGACCCTGTGAGACAAAGTTTTTCCCTGTTGGGAAATTTGACGCAATTTCTTCAGAAATGTGTTCTATGGGTCCCTACGAGTCTCCTCGGCCATTTTGGAGCCAATCTGAAGACATTAATTTTGGGTCAAAAATGGCCAATATTGACAACAAGGCTATAGTCTTGCCAAAACCAGATTTTCCGACCCTGTGAGACAAAGTTTTTCCCTAGCAGGAAATTTGACGCAATTTCTTCAGAAATGTGTTCTATGGGTCCCTACAAGTCTCCCCAGCCATTTTGGAGCCAATCTGAAGACATTAATTTTGGGTCAAAAATGGCCAATATTGACAACAAGGCTATAGTCTTGCCAAAACCAGATTTTCCGACCCTGTGAGACAAAGTTTGGGTCAAAAATGGCCAATGTATTGACAACAAGGCTATAGTCTTGCCAAAACCAGATTTTCCGACCCTGTGAGACAAAGTTTTTCCCTAGCAGGAAATTTGACGCAATTTCTTCAGAAATGTGTTCTATGGGTCCCTACGAGTCTCCTCAGCCATTTTGGAGCCAATCTGAAGACATTAATTTTGGGTCAAAAATGGCCAATGTATTGACAACAAGGCTATAGTCTTGCCAAAACCAGATTTTCCGACCCTGTGAGAAAAAGTTTTTCCCTGTTGGGAAATTTGATGATATTTCTACAGAAATGTAATCTATGGGTCCCTACCAGTCTCCTCAGCTATTTTGGAACCAATCTGAATACATAAAATTTTGGGTCAAAAATGGCCAATATTGACAACAAGGCTATAGTCTTGCCAAAACCAGATTTTCTGACCCTGTGAGACAAAGTTTTTCCCTGTTGGGAAATTTGACGCAATTTCTTCAGAAATGTGTTCTATGGGTCCCTACAAGTCTCCCCAGCCATTTTGGAGCCAATCTGAAGACATTAATTTTGGGTCAAAAATGGCCAATATTGACAACAAGGCTATAGTCTTGCCAAAACCAGATTTTCCGACCCTGTGAGACAAAGTTTTTCCCTGTTGGGAAATTTGACGCAATTTCTTCAGAAATGTGTTCTATGGGTCCCTACAAGTCTCCCCAGCCATTTTGGAGCCAATCTGAAGACATAAATTTTGGGTCAAAAATGGCCAATGTATTGACAACAAGGCTATAGTCTTGCCAAAACCAGATTTTCCGACCCTGTGAGACAAAGTTTGGGTCAAAAATGGCCAATGTATTGACAACAAGGCTATAGTCTTGCCAAAACCAGATTTTCTGACCCTGTGAGACAAAGTTTTTCCCTAGCAGAAAATTTGACGCAATTTCTTCAGAAATGTGTTCTATGGGTCCCTACCAGTCTCCCCAGCCATTTTGGAGCCAATCTGAAGACATTAATTTTGGGTCAAAAATGGCCAATATTGACAACAAGGCTATAGTCTTGCCAAAACCAGATTTTCCGACCCTGTGAGACAAAGTTTTATTCCTGTTGGGAAATTTGACGCAATTTCTTCAGAAATGTGTTCTATGGGTCCCTACAAGTCTCCCCAGCCATTTTGGAGCCAATCTGAAGACATTAATTTTGGGTCAAAAATGGCCAATATTGACAACAAGGCTATAGTCTTGCCAAAACCAGATTTTCCGACCCTGTGAAACAAAGTTTTTCCCTGTTGGGAAATTTGACGCAATTTCTTCAGAAATGTGTACTATGGGTCCCTACGAGTCTCCTCAGCCATTTTGGAGCCAATCTGAAGACATTAATTTTGGGTCAAAAATGGCCAATATTGACAACAAGGCTATAGTCTTGCCAAAACCAGATTTTCCGACCCTGTGAGAGAAAGTTTTTCCCTGTTGGGAAATTTGACGCAATTTCTTCAGAAATGTGTTCTATGGGTCCCTACAAGTCTCCCCAGCCATTTTGGAGCCAATCTGAAGACATAAATTTTGGGTCAAAAATGGCCAATGTATTGACAACAAGGCTATAGTCTTGCCAAAACCAGATTTTCCGACCCTGTGAGACAAAGTTTTTCCCTGTTGGGAAATTTGACGCAATTTCTTCAGAAATGTGTTCTATGGGTCCCTACGAGTCTCCTCAGCCATTTTGGAGCCAATCTGAAGACATTAATTTTGGGTCAAAAATGGCCAATATTGACAACAAGGCTATAGTCTTGCCAAAACCAGATTTTCCGACCCTGTGAGACAAAGTTTTTCCCTAGCAGGAAATTTGACGCAATTTCTTCAGAAATGTGTTCTATGGGTCCCTACGAGTCTCCTCAGCCATTTTGGAGCCAATCTGAAGACATTAATTTTGGGTCAAAAATGGCCAATATTGACAACAAGGCTATAGTCTTGCCAAAACCAGATTTTCTGACCCTGTGAGACAAAGTTTTTCCCTAGCTGGAAATTTGACACAATTTCTTCAGAAATGTGTTCTATGGGTCCCTACAAGTCTCCCCAGCCATTTTGGAGCCAATCTGAAGACATTAATTTTGGGTCAAAAATGGCCAATATTGACAACAAGGCTATAGTCTTGCCAAAACCAGATTTTCCGACCCTGTGAGAAAAAGTTTTTCCCTGTTGGGAAATTTGATGATATTTCTACAGAAATGTAATCTATGGGTCCCTACCAGTCTCCTCAGCTATTTTGGAACCAATCTGAAAACATAAAATTTTGGGTCAAAAATGGCCAATATTGACAACAAGGCTATAGTCTTGCCAAAACCAGATTTTCTGACCCTGTGAGACAAAGTTTTTCCCTGTTGGGAAATTTGACGCAATTTCTTCAGAAATGTGTTCTATGGGTCCCTACAAGTCTCCTCAGCCATTTTGAAGCCAATCTGAAGACATTAATTTTGGGTCAAAAATGGCCAATATTGACAACAAGGCTATAGTCTTGCCAAAACCAGATTTTCCGACCCTGTGAGAAAAAGTTTTTCCCTGTTGGGAAATTTGACGCAATTTCTTCAGAAATGTGTTCTATGGGTCCCTACAAGTCTCCCCAGCCATTTTGGAGCCAATCTGAAGACATAAATTTTGGGTCAAAAATGGCCAATGTATTGACAACAAGGCTATAGTCTTGCCAAAACCAGATTTTCCGACCCTGTGAGACAAAGTTTTATTCCTGTTGGGAAATTTGACGCAATTTCTTCAGAAATGTGTTCTATGGGTCCCTACGAGTCTCCTCAGCCATTTTGGAGCCAATCTGAAGACATAAATTTTGGGTCAAAAATGGCCAATATTGACAACAAGGCTATAGTCTTGCCAAAACCAGATTTTCCGACCCTGTGAGACAAAGTTTTTCCCTGTTGGGAAATTTGACGCAATTTCTTCAGAAATGTGTTCTATGGGTCCCTACGAGTCTCCTCAGCCATTTTGGAGCCAATCTGAAGACATTAATTTTGGGTCAAAAATGACCAATATTGACAACAAGGCTATAGTCTTGCCAAAACCAGATTTTCCGACCCTGTGAGACAAAGTTTTTCCCTGTTGGGAAATTTGACGCAATTTCTTCAGAAATGTGTTCTATGGGTCCCTACGAGTCTCCTCAGCCATTTTGGAGCCAATCTGAAGACATTAATTTTGGGTCAAAAATGACCAATATTGACAACAAGGCTATAGTCTTGCCAAAACCAGATTTTCCGACCCTGTGAGACAAAGTTTGTCCCTGTTGGGAAATTTGACGCAATTTCTTCAGAAATGTGTTCTATGGGTCCCTACAAGTCTCCCCAGCCATTTTGGAGCCAATCTGAAGACATTAATTTTGGGTCAAAAATGGCCAATATTGACAACAAGGCTATAGTCTTGCCAAAACCAGATTTTCCGACCCTGTGAAACAAAGTTTTTCCCTGTTGGGAAATTTGACGCAATTTCTTCAGAAATGTGTTCTATGGGTCCCTACGAGTCTCCTCAGCCATTTTGGAGCCAATCTGAAGACATTAATTTTGGGTCAAAAATGGCCAATATTGACAACAAGGCTATAGTCTTGCCAAAACCAGATTTTCCGACCCTGTGAGACAAAGTTTTATTCCTGTTGGGAAATTTGACGCAATTTCTTCAGAAATGTGTTCTATGGGTCCCTACGAGTCTCCTCAGCCATTTTGGAGCCAATCTGAAGACATTAATTTTGGGTCAAAAATGGCCAATATTGACAACAAGGCTATAGTCTTGCCAAAACCAGATTTTCCGACCCTGTGAGACAAAGTTTTTCCCTGTTGGGAAATTTGACGCAATTTCTCCAGAAATGTGTTCTATGGGTCCCTACGAGTCTTGTCAGCTATTTTGGAGCCAATCTGAAGACATAAATTTTGGGTCAAAAATGGCCAATATTGACAACAAGGCTATAGTCTTGCCAAAACCAGATTTTCCGACCCTGTGAGACAAAGTTTTTCCCTGTTGGGAAATTTGACGCAATTTCTTCAGAAATGTGTTCTATGGGTCCCTACGAGTCTCCTCAGCCATTTTGGAGCCAATCTGAAGACATAAATTTTGGTTCAAAAATGGCCAATATTGACAACAAGGCTATAGTCTTGCCAAAACCAGATTTTCTGACCCTGTGAGACAAAGTTTTTCCCTGTTGGGAAATTTGACGCAATTTCTTCAGAAATGTGTTCTATGGGTCCCTACGAGTCTCCTCAGCCATTTTGGAGCCAATCCGAAGAATTTTTGGGTCAAAAATGGCCCAAAATGACAACAAGTACTTCTTGTCTTCTTTTGTGGGCTAATTCAAGGAAATGTTCACACTCGTTAATTGTTTACACTCATATTGCGTTATATTTAATTCAATAAACCATTTACTAATAACTTTCAAAGGATTCTGTGAATGTGAAAGTACATTTAGTGAATCTGTAGGCACCCTATTTGAGGCATTTGAACATGTTTGAATTTTAAGCCAACATTCATTTAGAAATCGCATATAAAACAATAAAAATCACAATTTCATTGTCATATAATCAACGCCTTTTCTTCATCAATATTGCATTTACAAGTGATCCACAATTCAATGAAAAGGTTTTCTTGCTCTATGGATAAACCGTGTGTATATCCCTATGGTGTTTGCATCTGTTTAAGGCCCAATAAAAAATCGTTAAAAGTCAAAAGATTGCCACAGTTTTAAACCATTAAACGTTCCAAAACAGGACACCTGCGAAGGTTTCAGCTCAAAATGATAACCTGAAAAAGTAAAAAAGGCAAAAAACTGCCACGGTTTTCACACCGTTCTGTAGTTATAGAAATAGTTTATTACTCTGGAGTAATAAACTATTTGTCGGTGAAGATTTCTCGAGAAGTACAGCATCCCAGACTGTAAGATTTCAACATGAGGATTCTATCATGACCATCTACAAACTGTGTAAATAAGAGGGAAATCTGTGGACATAGATGTTTTCCGATCTTCCCAATGTTGTATTAGGCCTTTAAGTGTTAAAACTGAGGTACTGAGGTACAAAATGTGCGAATGTACATAGTGCATTAACCACTTCACAAGGGTTCTTTCATAACGCCGATAATTTGGTGTAAAAAACAATACAGACTGGTACCACCATATGATCCAGGTTGAAGTGTAAAATGCAATATGCAATGGAGAGAGACATTGTAAAATTCAAGTTCAAATCTAAATCCTCTATACACAATTTGGTACTGCACGTAAATACCCTAGAGTGTGGAGATCGTTTCACAAAACAAAATCCATCGGAATGGTAAGCAAATCCTAAAACAACAGTAAATATAGCGGGCCTCTTACAAAGTACATTAAAATCAGTCGAGGCTCATAACAGATCCCTTCCCATGCCCCACAAAAAAAGAAAAGGTCACATTTGAGCTGCATTTTGAGCTGCATTTTGAGCTGCATTTTGAGCTGCATTAAATTCTCTGAGGACCAACATAGAACTAAAAGAGAAAAGATCACGAGTGGTTTCAAAATGTTCAAACAGGGGCCACTCAAAGTGAGGAGAGAACCATTAATATTTACAGGTTACCAATCTCAAAACACATCATATAATTATGCACTCACTTACAAATCAAAACATTCAGGGTATAAAATTGACAAAATTGACAAAACAAACCAAATAATAATGAAATGGATGGAAAGGAACAGTCAAGTAGCTTTCTCTGAAAGAAGGGAGCGACTATAGTTTCTCCTTAGCCTTAGGCCTGGATGCAAAAACACACACATAAGAGGTCCAGACTGCTGATGGGATGATGGTCCAGTCATAGTGGAACTGTTGGTCTTGCAATCCTTTGAAAAGGAAACAAATGAAACAAAAGGGAAAACACAATTGAGGAATTTAGTAAGACCTGCCTGTACTGCAAGAAAATTAGAACAGAGACAAAATAACCAAAGTCAAAATAGGAAACAAAGAACAAGGCATTGAATACGGTAGACTTTTCACTGAGGTTGGTCCAATAATTGAATAAAAATGTGTGCATATGCCAAGATAATCGAGAAGTGATTTAAGAATGCCTTCATGATTTCCATTGCAAATAGTTATTCAGAAAACCTATTTGGCAGGACTGAGGCCAAATGGGGATGTCTCAAATGGTCCTCTTCATTAAATATGCAAGATCTGCGCTGATGTTAAGGTGTAAGAGCTGGGCTGGGGTAGGTTGAGGGGTAAGAGCTGGGCTGGGGCAAGTTGAGGGGTAAGAACTGGGCTGGGGTAGGTTGAGGGGTAAGAGCTGGGCTGGGGCAAGTTGAGGTGTAAGAGCTGGGCTGGGGTAAGTTGAGGGGTAAGAGCTGGGCTGGGGTAAGTTGAGGGGTAAGAGCTGGGCTGGGATAAGTTGAGGGGTAAGAGCTGGGATGGGGTAAGTTGAGGTGAAAGAGCCGGGGTGGGAGAAGTTGAGGGGTAAGAGCTTGGCTGGGGTAAGTTGAGGGGCAGGAGCTGGGCTGGGGTAAGTTGAGGTGAAAGAGCCGAGGTGGGAGAGGTTGAGGGGTAAGAGCTGGGCTGGGGTAAATTGAGGGGCAACAGCTGGGCTGGGGTAAGTTGAGGTGAATGATGAGGTGGGGGAAGTTGAGGGGTAAGAGCTGGGCTGGGGTAAGTTGAGGGGTAAGAGCTGGGCTGGGGTAAGTTGAGGGGTAAGAGCTGGGCTTGGGTAAGTTGAGGGGTAAGAGCTGGGCTGGGGTAAGTTGAGGGGTAAGAGCTGGGCTGGGGTAAGTTGAGGGGTAAGAGCTGGGCTGGGGTAAGTTGAGGGGTAAGAGCTGGGCTGGGGTAAGTTGAGGGGTAAGAGCTGGGATGGGGTGAGTTGAGGTGAAAGAGCCTGGGTGGGAGAAGTTGAGGGGTAAGAGCTGGGCTCGGGTAAATTGAGGGGCAGGAGCTGGGCTGGGGTAAGTTGAGGTGAAAGATGAGGTGGGGGAAATTGAAGGGTAAGAGATGGGCTGGGGCAAGTTGAGGTGAAAGAGCCGAGGTGGGAGGGGTTGAGGGTTAAGAGCTGGGCTGGGGTAAATTGAGGGGCAAGAGCTGGGCTGGGGTAAGTTGAGGGGTAAGAACTGGGCTTGGGTAAGTTGAGTGTTAACTGTTAAGTGTCTCAAATGGTCCTCCTCATTAAATATGCAAGATCTATCAGTGCTGATGAATATTTCATATGGTTGCCATGACAGTTGAGCTGGGGATGGGGTAGGTTGACAGGCAACCCCTACACACCCTGATGCTGGTTTTCATGATGGAAGTGCAGGTAGGACCCCGTCCCCTGCCAATGTCGGAAGGAATGAGACAGGTATTGAGGAAACAGGTGAATCAAAAACTAAATCAGTGATACAGGGTTTATGAAGTGGAAGGTTTGCGGTGACACGATGTAGTACTTCTCTGTCAAGAAGGAACTGGGGTCTGAAAAGAGCATCGATACTCAGCTATTTTACTATTCTTGTTGAAGGTAGTGAATCAACAACAGTCAATGATAGAATTGTGTACAAAATAGTCTCTCGTACATAATGTGCATGGCTCTACAAAGAACCATGAGGCCTGTGGCATGGACCTATCCAACTATCTTTGCTGTGGTGAGAACATCTGTCAGAAGCAATTAATACTAACTTGCCATACCTCTAGGAAATATACGCTTGAGCGTGAAATTCTGCTAAGCAGGAAAAGTCTTCCTTGTGTAAACATGATTACAATCCCCACTTTGATATGATGTCAGTCGCTTTTGGTTTGTATTCCACTATTCTTTACTTACTTAGCCTGGAATGATAGTGAAATTTGGGTAGGCAAGGTGATCCTGTGCATCGTGACTTTTTGGCTTAACACTGTGAAAATCTAAACCATGAAAATTGGAGTTAATACAAAAGCCGTTGCCAACTGCTCACTAACTAAAATGACCTGCAATAAATAAATAAGGTAGAGGGCCTGATGTTTAGATCTTAGCAGGACCTTTCTCAAAGGCAAAGCCTTTGCCATTGAGAAAGGTCCTGCTAGGATCAAAATGTCAGGCCCTCTAACTTTTGAGATACATGTACATGAAAATTGGGTGAATATGTCATGCTGCTGTGAACAACCAAATTCATAGTGATTTCAAGGATTTTGAAGTGGATTCACCGTGAAGATTTCACCTCATGCGACCTGCTCTAGCCAAATCACCACACAACTCATCTGCCAGGCAGTTGTGGTCTAGTCTGTGGATTTGTACACCATGTAGACTTGTGCATTGCAGCCATTTACCAACCAGAATGTGGCCTTGAAATAGATAGACCACTGGTGAAATCACCATGAAAAGCTGGTGAAGAACATTTGAGAATAAAAAATTGGTGAAAACTGCAGTGAAATTTCTTTTCACGGCAACATGACATTTTCCTCCTGATTTTCAGGGTTTGGATGTTCACAGTGTAAGCAACTCTATGAAATTGGTTCCAGGTCTTTAACGGTTATCACAACTACATGTTGACCCACCTACGGCATATCGACTTGCACTGAAGACCAAGACCACACAGACGAATAGGAGCCATGGCAGGAACACTGGGGAACAGTGTACTAGTCCATGTGCCAGCTGATGCATGAGATGGGGGTTCTTGTTAGAATTCTGCTGACGCGTCTCCAGTCAGGAGGATGCAGCCTGCGCTTCCCAATGGAAGAAGCCATGGAGACTGTGGTGGGTGAGGCAGGGCCGGGCAGGAGTGTTGCACAGGCTAGAGTAATGAAATGGAAGGGGAACCAGTGTAAAAGTCCTATACAACATTGGTAAAGATTCCAAAAAAGAAATCCTGCAAACCTTTTAGCTCAAATGGTAATCTGATAAAGTAGAAAAAGGCAAAAAACCGCCACGGTTTTCGCACCATTTTGTAGTGTAAGAAATAGTTTATTTCCCACGAGAGTACTAAAAAGCTTTTTGTCAATGTTTGAGTGAAGATTTCTCAAAAAGTACAGCATCAGAGACTGTGGCATTTCAACATGAGGATTATATCAGGACCATCTACAAACTATGTAAAAATAAAGAGGTAAATTTGTGGACATCGATGTTTTGCGATCTTCCCAATGTTGTATTGGGCCTTTAAAGCCCCTACACAACATTGGTAATATTGAAAAACAGTTCACATATTAACATGAAACAGTTTGAAGATGGTTATGGTAGAAACCTCACAATGAAATATTTCTGCCTAAAATGCTGTATTTTTCAACTTTGCGTAGGCCTGGATTTCATTTGGCTTGAATTTGTTTGGTATGATTTAATATTTTTTTGTCTATTTTTTTTTTTTTTGTTTTTTTGTTTTTTTTTGGGGGGGTCATTTTGCCCCAGTCCTTATACAGTACTACTCCACAAAATCACGGCTCGTGTACGTGTATAGGCCACGCCCTGATTCCATACGTGTATCGTACAGCCCACGCAAAAACACAACAA
Source organism: Luidia sarsii (assembly GCA_949987565.1). Lineage (NCBI taxonomy): Eukaryota > Metazoa > Echinodermata > Asteroidea > Paxillosida > Luidiidae > Luidia > Luidia sarsii. The sequence goes on from OX465116.1 coordinate 9,975,893, forward strand.
AAAATGCTCACACAAAGTGTATAAATCTCAAATGATTTAGAGGGTCTGGTGATCTTCCAGGCGCTCTAAATTACATATCACCTTCTAGCCAATACTGTAGATGCATGCCATATATTCTTGGCAGCGGGGATAGTGCATGTCATGCCATATCTTCCAGTGTTTTGCTTTCTCTATAGCAGCTATACCTCCTTATGCTTTACTCCTAAGTTGTAACCGGTCTTCAAGGCTGGTCACCAGTCTCCGTTGTCTGCACTTCCACTTCTCTTCCCTTCTATTCTTTCTCTCCCCAAACCAAGATTTCCAAAATCACCTTTTCAGAATGTGACCGGGGAATTTCAAATGTTTGGCTCTTATTTCACTCAACTTTTTGTTGACTTTCCCTTTGCTATAATGTATATTCATATACATGTAGTCATACTTTTTCTGTCCACTAGATCTTCATCATCTTCATAATTATAAGAAATCACATTTTAAAGATATCCAAGGCCAAACTCTCCTTGTCATAAATATATAATTGACTGCTCCACTACCGTACATTAATAACGGCAGTGTCTGCTCTGCCCGTCGTCAGGCGATCCCTTAAAAATATCCTATACGGACTTGACGGTTCGTTTTGAGAAGGATCTTTCTTAAAGGCAGAAAAAAACAGATGCGAACAAACAGGAAAGGGGAGGGGGGGGGGGTCATAGGATACCGGTGGTATTACAGAAGATGAAGAAAGGAGGGAATCTGGACAGAATAGGGCGAGATCAAAGGAAAAGGCTAGCAGTAGGAAAGGGATTGAAGGAGGAAATTTGATAGGCAGAATAGGGAGAGATCAAAGGTAAGGGCTAGCAGTAGGAAAGGGATTGAAGGAGGAAATTTGATAGGCAGAATAGGGAGAGATCAAAGGTAAGGGCTAGCAGTAGGAAAGGGATTGAAGGAGGAAAGTTGATCAAAAGAATAGGGTGAGATAAAAGGAAAGGGGTTGAAGGAGTGAAGTTGATAGACAGAATAGGGTGAGATCAAAGGAAAGGGATTGAAGGAGGAAAGTTGATAGACAGAATAGGGTGAGATCAAAGGGAAGGCCTAGCAGTAGGAAAGGGATTAAAGGAGGAAATTTGATAGACGGAATAGGGTGAGATCAAAGGGAAGGGCTAGCAGCAGGAAAGGGATTGAAGGAGGAAAGTTGATAGACAGAATAGGGTGAGATAAAAGGGAAGGGCTAGCAGTAGGAAAGGGATTGAAGGAGGAAAGTTTATAGACAGAATAGGGTCAGAACAAAGGAAAGGGCTGGCGGTGGGAAAGGGCAAGCAGAAGGGAATAGATTGATGGGGAAAGCCGGTACACAAACTAGGGTGAGATCAAAGGTGAGGGCTAGCAGGATGGGAAGGGATAGGGCTATCAAAGGAAGGCATGCATGTGGTGAACATACAAGAATGCAGGCAGACAAATATATCCATTCAAGTTGTATCTGTGTCAGCTTCACGGGAAAAACCATTTGCTCTGAATATAATCGGAACACATCACGGTACCTTTATCTACCCCTTTTTCCTGGCCGAGGGGGGGGGGGGCATAGAGGGATGATCAGGTTGCCTTGACATCGGTCATATCTATACAGGCATACACCTATAGGCCTTTCCCCACTTTGACCGGAGAGGAGACAAGCATAATGGTAGCAGAATAACCCACATCGGACGAGTCAATATCAAGAACGTTGTCTTCAATTGGCTCAGCACGTGTTATCTATTAGGGGCGGCACTACGTCCTACAACATGGCTTCATTCTCTGATCACTCAAAAGGGGGAGGGGAGGGGCTGACTGGAGACCTGCCCCCTCCCTCTGGATTACGCCATTGCTATTTCTAGCATGGATCTGGAGGAGGGTATTTCGTGGTCACAGTCTGGGCCCTAATAGCATCACTCTATAGGGTTATATGTAGGTCACCTGAATCCAAATCTGAAACAGATGCCAGAAGCTTTACGGAGACGTGCACATTGCCGAGGTCTCTATTCTACGTCCATACACCGTACACATGCTTGTAGATAGGAGACCTAACCTACAGTATATTGACATTAATTGGACAGAAAACTGACTGGAACTTGGGAAGTTTAAAACAAATAAGAAAATTTGACTGGAGCATGACTTGAAGTTGGACCAAAGACCTTTTTTGTGCATTAAGCCAGAGGTCTGGGGCTCAAGTCTTGGCTCAGGCAGATTGTCGTGGGCATTTTGAAACTTTGAAATCAATAAACAATATTGCAGAGTCAATTCGACTGGACTTGGATTCAGCATACCAGCACTCGACCACCTCAGCTATTGAGGCCTTGGGTAACAGGTTTTTAAAAATAAATAAACAAACAAGCTGAGCTTACAATGTGTAATTCCAAAACTGTTGTAACGTAACAGGGTTTACAACTTAGAGTGATATACAAAAATGTTGCAAACTGATTACTGACTAAAATTACCAAAATACAAATTTCAAAATTTAGTGGGCCTGACGTTTCGATCCTAGCAGGACCTTTCTCAAAGAGAAAGGTCCTGCTAGGATCGAAACGTCAGGGTTTACAACTGTTTGTTATTTGTATTTGAATGATGGAGATATAAGTGAATGCTTAAATGTTCTGAACGTTAGAGCCATTCATTTGGGCAGGTCCTCGACTATGGGATGGATGGATCAGATGGTAGAGCACTTGGGCCCATGGCCTGGGTCCAAATCCTGGTCCAGTCAATTTTTTTTTTTCTTGGAGGGGGGGGGGGGCTTTTTTTCACTTTCGGTCAGCTTGAAGTACATCTATTCCATAGGGTAAGCCTCACTAATGGTTATCAGCTGTGGCAGGGAGAAAATGTCAAATTGTCAAATATACTCACACAAATATACTCACACAAATATACTAACACAAATATACTCACACAAAAGAATATTACAATATAAGAACACGTTGCAAAGAGACATGAACATCCTGTATGATTATATATGTATAAGGTTTTATTTCAAAGTTAAATTTCAAAAACAAATATGGGATAACTAAGACCACAAATGTTGAAGTGATTTCGAGTAGGGCATACACAGTCCACTCAAGTGTGGCTTGTGTCACAGAAACACGACGACTGGGTTACGAACCACCATTCAAAGACAGTAGCATGTGAATAACCCTGACAAGCTATGACTTGAATGGCTATCGCTTCAAATTCCACACAAGTCTATGGGAGCCGCTGGCTGAATGACTGTAAGCAATTTCCATAGACTTGAATCATGGTACTTAGAGGGGTTTTTCGCGTTGCAGTGGCTGCAAGAAATTGTCCATCTGTCTGACAGATCATTAAGAGCTCCGATGTGGGCATCAGACTCGACCATAGCTCAGCTCTTCTCCTCTGACTCTGTGTAGTGTCTATACTCCGGCTTCAGTTCCCACATCTGCTTGTGAGGGGCCCTCATGTTATAGATCCCAATCTCCTTCAGAATCTCCTTCAGGTAGGGCTGAAGAAAAGAAACAAAAAATCATGGGATAGAGTTTGTTGACTTATTTGAAAGAAATAATGCTTCATTAAAAAAGACCAAAGAGAGTTTGACTGGAACCCAGACATGTGGCTTAATGTACAAGCAAAGTCTCGGTTTCATGTCTCTGTCCAGGCCAAGTTTCTTTGCTATTTTCATGAATTGTTCAAAATTTACTGGTCAGATTTCTTTGAAATTTGGGTTGAAAACAAACCTCCCAATGTAGTACAAGCAAATGTTGCAATTAAATTATTATCATTATTATTATTATTTATTCTGCCAAGGAAAACAAACAAGAAGTACATTCAGGGTGAGAAAGGTCATACAGTCTATATCATGGAAATTAAAGATGGGAAATAAATTGATGAATAAATACCAAACAAGGAGGAAATTATGCACATGTATCAGAGATGTGATAGGTCAGGATGAGAAGGGGAAGAGATGGGGCAAGGACTGGGGATGAGGGGAAGAGATTGGACAGGAGGGTAAGAGGGAAGGAGAAAACAGAGTAAGGCCAATCCAAGGACAAGCAGAGTAAAGACAATCCAATCTAAGATGGCCAGGAGGACCAAAATGCAGATCTTAAAAAAATAGCGTGGTACTTGTCAGGGTTTGAATTGAACACTAGCCCTGTAGGTAAATTTCAGTTGGAATTGTCGCTGGCCAGTTGAAGGCCATCCCCAACTGGCCTAACTGGCCAGTTTAAAAAAACAAAAAAACAACTCAGCCCCAACACCACTTCTTATGGTATGGCAATCTTCTTTAAACCATGTTTTTTTTCCCTGGCAGGACTCAAAGGAACATTTTAGATTCCACCAAAATCACTGTGAACTTCATTAAAGGCCCAATACAACATTGGGAAGATCGGAAAACATCGATGTCCAGTTGTCCACAGATTTTCTTCTAATTTACACAGTTTGTAGATGGTCATGAATAGAATCCGCATGTTGAAATCTTATGGTCTGGGATGCTGTACTTCCCTAGAAATCTTCACTCAAACATCGATACATAGTTTATTAGTTATTACTCACAAGTAATAAATTACATGTACATGTATATATATATCTTACTCTACAGAATGGTGCAAAAACCGTGTTTAAAAAATTTTTTTTTTTACCTTTTTCTACTTTCTCAGATCACCATTTGAGCTAAAAACTTCGCAGGATTGGTGTTTTGGGATGTTTATTGGTTTAACACACAAACTGTGGCAATCTTTTGACCTTTACCAATGTTGTATAGGGCCTTTAAAACCACAGAGACATCTCTCTTGGTCTGAATCTAGATGCTCATTCATTTGTGTATGAGTTTTGCCACTGCCAACTGTGTAAAATCAGTATGACAAGCCATCCACAAAAATGTAGACCAGTTGAAAACGACTTGTGCTAAAGACATTGAAACTGGGAGTGTAATGCAGAAATACAACACTACAGCTTGGCTGATGCGCCCCATTGTTATTGACTTGACAAATGCAGTTTTGGCTGCAAGATAACATGGCTGTACGCAAGTGTACATAACTCTTCTTCTCGCATGGGACAGTGTGTTGATGTACAAATAAATGGCTTCCAGTGGAATGTGGCTGGAATGTCATTGCAGGGCAGAATTCGGACCATTCCATTTCACACGGTGGAGTCGTAAAAGGAACCAGCATTTACAGAGCACTTCAAGAGTCTACTGAATGATGGCAGCCAAGTCAAATATTGTAATCGTTTTCACGAGAAGAATTTCAGCACTCACAGCCCAACAGATGTTTCGAGAAATCAACTGTCGTTTCGGAAAAAATGGAAATGGCATTTCACAAGAAGGAATCTGGGAATTTCTTTGTTTCCTATTTTAAATGTTTTTGGTCAGTAGAGAATACACTATTAGCCTTGCTTATTATCAGCAGAAAACCCAAAATATATTTTTTGGCATGAATTGTAGGCTGATGATACTATTCTCACTTGCTTTCTCATTTAATGTTTTTAAAACTGTACCAGTCAGTTTGTTGTCCTTTGATTGTTTGATAATATTTCTCAAATTTTTCTCCCTAAAATTATTTGTTTTGTGGGAATGACAGAGGTAATGTAGCTCCTTATGTTTTGTAAAAGCACAACTATTGTTCAATCTATTGCAATGATAAATCCTTGGTGCCAAATCAGCCATGCAATACTTATTTTGTCCAATTTCACTTAGGTCTGGGCAGTATTGGGGTTGAACAGTTGCAATACAGTTGAACAATAATTGCACACAAATGTTATGGGCTGTGCAGAAATCAAATCACGATTAGGGATTTACACCACAAAATCTCCTTTTATCTCAGGTTTTGTCCCCAAATCTTAAAATCTATACACTGATGAAGTAATATCAATCACAATCAGATTATTGATTTGATAGATTTTCTAATCCCCACAACTTTTCAGTCGCCCTGCGCTTGGAAAAGGGGCTGCACAAGAAGTGCCTTATTTTCACAGAGCACATCACAAATGTTCTCAAACATGCATGGTATGACAGTTGCTGCTAATGGTTTTCTCAACTCGGCAAAAGGGGGAGGCCTGGATCATAGTGCTACTTGACTGTGGCCTTTTAAACTGAACTAGCTCATCACACAGTAGGAGACTGATGGGACCAGGGATGGCTGGGGGTCAAAAAGCCACAGGCAATTACACATCTAATTCCCCAAGAGCCAATTGCTGCTTGGAGTGACATGACTAGACCCCATAACCCCCACACCTTCCCTAGAGTGACAGAGAACACGTCTCGAACAATCCTACATGCATGCATAACAGTGTGTGGACAAACAAAGGCCCTCCGTATTTCAGGGATTCATTTCATGTGGGTCATTACAGTCAGTAAACAGTCTGCATCATTCTTGTACTACAATGGAACGTCGCTATAACAAACATCCCGGGATCCATGAAAAGTGTTCGGTATAGAAGTTGCCGCTGGATATCCACGGACATATACGGTACCCGGTACATCGGGAACTAAAGGGCATGTTTGATATAGCCAAATGTTTGGTATATCAACGTTCGTTATAGCGACGTTCCACTGTATTCTAAACTTAGGCAATTGGCTGACCCGAAAATTGTCACTAGTCTCAAGGCAGAGGCTTCTGGCTAAACCTTCAGCACTGCTATAATCACATTTGTTAGTTCCACACATCAAGGGTTTTCATGAAACGGTGGACTTTGTGTGCTAATGAATGTGAACAATGTTGAGGGCCTGATGTTTTGATCCAAGCAGGACCTTTACCAAAGGCAGGAATTTGCGTTTGAGAAAGTTCCTGCTAAGAAAAGAATGCCAGGCACTTTCTCAAAGGGTTGTAGCAGGACCTCTCTCAAAGGCAGAGTCCTACCTTTGAGAGAGGTCCTGCTAGGATCGAAACATCAGGCCCTCTGATAACTTTTTGAGATTTGTATTAATTTCTGTCAATATGTGGCTGGCTATATTCCTGCTGTACTGTGGTGATGAATGGCGACAGTCTCCTATTGGTGAAGATGGATGCGATACTTACGCTTGGTTGTTGTGTGATGCGCACCAGGTCCTTGAAGGCGTAATACTGGTGTTTCTCAAAGGCATTGAAGAGGATGTCTTGGACCTTGTCCTTATCCATCCTTGCCCTCTTCCCTTCCTCTTTCTTGCGCCTATCGTACTCCATCTGAGCCACAAGAAACCAACAAGCCAGAGTCCACATTTTTTGTTTTCAGAACGTGCACTGCAGTTGACTTACAACAAGAACGAAGGCCCCAATTGTCGCGGCCGCCCTGCCTCTCCAGGTCAGCCTCCTGAGGGCGCACTTGTTTTTCTGACCAATGACCCCAATGCTCAGTCACGCTTCTCCCAGCCCTTATTTTGACCTCTGTTTGTTGCCGTTTTCGTCACCTTCTAGACCCAGTAGAACCTCCGCAAATTTACCAGAACTCCCAGTTATTTGTTAAGCCCGACCCTATCGCACTGTCATGTAAGTCTTGTCTTCCTTTTGTGCAGTTCCGTCCACTATTTCGTCCTTGTTAGTGTACGTGTTTAGGCTTATGTACCGTTATAGATTTTAGTGTAACGTTATATATTACCCTTGAGGATTCTCCTGCCCTTTGGCTGTCTTTCCTCCTTTCTTCTCCCTACATGGACTCACGATTTCTTTCCATACTCCTCTCCTTGCTTACTCCTTCACCTGTTCTCTTTACTTTCAGCTATATCTTCCTTAAGACTGTGTTTTCTCTACTTTTCTCTGTGCTTTGATTCGGACCGATCCCTGTAATTATCGTCCTACTCGGAACTCCCTCGACCATCAGGCTGGAGCAATCCCTGTATTTAAGGCTTTTCTTGTTTTTCCCTATTTCTCACCCTCTTCTTCTTAGATTTGTGGTCCTTTGTAGTGTCTCAACATTTTGTTGTTCGTCCTGACTTATTTTGTGATTTTGTGCGCTCTTTTTCTACAGTTCACCGTACATTAAATCGAGTGTTTGGATACTAAAGCCCTGTCCTCTGGCCACTCATTCATTTAGTGTACTGGTTGTCACTCTCTGGCCCAACCCGAGCTACCGTTCCCTGAACTACATTTGGGCACAAGCCAGAACACCAATACTGACAGGAAATTGAAAAAATATGTGTATGTGCACAGTAATGTATTATGGATTTGTTTCTTTTCCCGTATGTAGATGGCGACGAATGGACATTGTGAGAGTTTCATATTCATCTTGAGTACTGTTTGGAATTCGTTAGACTGACTTACATTGGAAGAGTGGTTCATGATTGGCTTGAAGGACTGCACCCTCTCCTCCAATTTGGTCATGCGGGTGGGTTTATGGGCATTCTCAATGTGTTTCCTGATGACAAGAAAAACCAGAGCGTTATTAAAATGGATGGGTTGAGTGCTGGAACGTTCAACGAGATATCAGGTTTAAGTCCCTGACCTTCCAAATTGTTTCCAACAAGTTTCCTTGTAAGTTTTTCATGTCTTTGTTTGTGTTTCTTAATGACAAAAAAAGAAGTTTTTGGAATAGTAAAGAAAAGCAAGTCCAGACGGGTCGAATGTTCAATGAGATCTCAATGAGACATTGAAACGTTTTTCATAATAACTGTTTAAAGACAAGTTTCCTGGTAAGTTTTCCATTTTTTCCTTACCAAGTAAGCCACTACAGACACACAATTTTAAGTACATATCAAAGATGGTATTTCTATGAAAAAGGGCAAACAAATTTATATAAGAAAGCAAATAATGCAACAGTGAGGGTAAATTCAATGTTCAGTTCACAATAAAGCACGTGTCACAGGTTCCAATCCTGATGAATCCAAGCTGATGGTGTTTTGGCTTTCCAAGCAAGCAACCGGGCAAAGCACAGAGCGTACATGTACCATACATGTACAATGCTACAGTAACTACAGGTCGGTTCGGGCAAACCCTCTTTGAATTACATTTTCACTTACAGTACACAATGACTAGGTAATTGGGCAAAGAACTGAGCATACATTATTTAACTACTCACTGGGTAAGGCAAGCCCTCACTGAAATACATTCTCACTAACCCAAATCATCAGGCAGTTACAAAAGCACTGAGCATACAGTGCTAACTACACATAGGGTAAGCCCTTATTGAGTTTACATTCTAACGTTACATTCTAACTGATGCAAAAGACACAAGGCAATCAGGCAAATCACATGTAAAAGCTGGACAGGGCAAACCTGTACTGAATTACATTCTCACTAATGCAAATCACCAGGCCATCAGGCACTGAGCATACAGAAATAACTAAACACCGTGTAGGGCAACTCCTCATTGAATTACATTCTCACCACTGCACAACAGTGCTAATAGACCGATTGCGTGACCACTGTTTACGCGCCATCACGTGACTTATAGTGGGTATTTTTTCATCTCATTTGGCACAGAGCAGTGATGGAAATGTACAAAGAAGAGTGTGGACAATATTATTGACTTCTTTGCTCTTTTTTTTCACTTCTGTTCTGCACCAAATGTGATGCAAAAATACCCACTATAAGTCACATGATGGCATGTAAACAGTAGGTGCGCAATCAGTCTATTACACACCAGGTTAGACCAACTGTCATTGATCTACTTACCTCTTCATTTGCATGTAGCGGTCATCTGCCAGAGGTCTGCACTCCAGCCTTGAGGCCACTTTTCCTTCTACCATCAAATCCGAGCCTATCAAAGAACAAGAAGTTACAATGTAGTGGTACTTTACAGCCACAATGGAAACTACCCTTTGGGCAAAAAAAACACTTCTAAAAACATCATGTTATATCTATGATGCTATGCGGTACCCGCCACTAGTATACAATATTTGAACCCGCCACACGACCTTGACCAGCTCGGTGGTCAAGTGGTTAAGATGTCTTTACTAAAAAAGCGGGAGTTCTGTGTTCGAATCCCGCCCGAGCTGCCAGAAATTTGTTTATCGGGCATCAGGCAAAGCACTGGGCATTCAGTGCTTGTTACGTCGAGCAGAGCAAACCCTCATTGAAAAGAAAAACACTTCAAAAACTGACTTCACTCCACAACAGTTCAATGCTTCTTCAACAAAGGAACAGTGACTATGTATGCATGTAATTTTCGTCTACATACCAGCAACAAAATATATTTTTTGTCGGAATGTCAAGTGGGTAGTTTCGGAGAAATCAGTGACTAGATGACAACCACTATGCACGCATTTCGTGCCGCTAGCTGCAAGCACACGCCGAGTCTGCCATCCGGTCACAAAGGGAATCTCCACTGATTTCTCAGAAACTACCCACTAAACATTCAGACAACAAAATATACTTTGTTGCTGGTATCTAGACGAAAATTCATTTCTGAACTCCATCTAGTTTTTGAGAAAAAAAAAGCTGTTTTTCAGCTTTTTCCCGCTGGGAAATTTTTACAGCCAAAAGCCTGGCAGTACACCATTGTTTAGCTCGTGAGTGTACACAAACTGCATGCAGTAGGGGGCACATCCAGGCACCTCATACGGCAGTTGTCTGTCGTGACGTCACGTCCCCGAAATCAGCGGTGGCCCCTTCAAAAAGATGGCGACGTACAGGAATGCAAATCCAACCTACAATTCAATTTTTCTCTCTCTATGAAAATTGTAAGTGAGTGACTCATAGTCATAGGTAATTCTACGTTGTTTTAACACCCATTCAGATAAGCAAACTTAAGTTTTAGGGTTGCATTTCCCTTTAACACTGTATGCTCAGCGCTTTTTGAAAGTTTGACTGAAAAAAATACAGGCAGCTCGGGCAAGATCATTTACATTTTTGATCGAAAACAAATTTAATCCATTTAAAGGGCATAGCATTTTGATCCTACTCCTAGCAAGATTTTTAAAAGCTCTTGCTATGATCGAAATGTTAGGCCCTCCATATTTGCATTTTGGTCTGTTTAGTCCGTAAAGTAGTTTGCACCGTTTTTGTAAATTACTCAAAATCAAATCCGGAATTTTTTTAATCTTAAAAGAGGGAATACTGCATAAAAAGAATGAAAAGAGAGAGAGAGAGAGAGAGAGAGAGAGAGAGAGAGAAGACAGATACAATAGATGAGAGGGCACTGCCAAGATGGCTGAACAGAATTCCGTACCGTTCTCAGCCTCTTCTGAGAACACCATGAGGGTTCGATCAGAGGCGCTCAAGACTTGCAGCTTGTTCTCTGTTGGCAAAGCTGACGGCCAAAAACGTGCAAACCAAAATATGAAGACAAATGATTAATGCCATTATCATTATCATTACCATAGCAACAATCATCACAAAAAATCAGGAAATTTAATCACAACATCAATGTCTCTATATGGTATGATAGATATTATATAATGTTGCATTGAGTAGAAATTACAAGTAATTTGATGACAGTTTGCCATGTTTGGCATCCATGTAGCTATAGCTTCAATTTACACATGAGTCCATGGAAGCCACAAGGTAGTAGCTGCGGGCAAACCCCATAGACATGTATGTTTGGCTATAGGTTCAGTTTACACAGAAGTCCATGCAAGCTGCTACGGGCAATCCCCATCTAGACATGTGTTTGACTATGGCTTCAGTCTATGGAAGTTACTAACTAGCGGCTAAGGGCAATCCCCATAGACATGTGTTTGGATATGGCTTTAGTTTATTCATGCATCTATGAAAGCCACCACTGAGCGGCTACTGGCATTCCCCATAGACATGTGTAATTTTCCAGCCATTTTTTGGCCAGAGCCTTAGACCCTCACAGGTCTTACCTGTATCATCCGCCTTCAGTTTCTTGGTGGCCAACTCCTTCTTCATGGTAAAGTGGATATCTGGCTTCCCGAACCGTCTGCAAATTGAAAAGTGAACACAACCGATATTGAAGTGATATACAAAAATGTTGCAAACTGCTTACTGACTAAAATTACCAAAATGCAAATCTCAAAATTTAGTGGGCCTGACGTTTTGATCCTAGCAGGACCTTTCTCAAAGGCAGAGTGACAAGGACAAAACAGATACATGTACATGTACAAGGAAGGGGGGGGGGAGAGTGAATAGGACACGGTTGAGAAACAAAGGACAAAGAGGAAAGCTTGTAGGGTCAGATTAAAGGGAAGGGCAAGGAGTAGGGTAGGGATTAGTGAGAAGAGGGGGAAAGATCAAAGAGAGAAGTGTGGAGTGAACACAAAAGAAGGATTATCAGAAAGCTGCATGGTGTCAGTCATTACCCTCTTGGATGTTGAGACCATGTGGTTGAATAGTCCGAAGACGCTTCATCCACATTTTCTCACGGCTAAGCCAGACAGCATCACTACGATGACCAAGGGATTCAATGCCTAGTACATTCATATCTGATATCGAATGATCAGGGAGATTGAAGTGCTTTTGGTCTCGCCAACGTACTGAACATTACAAATTCTACAAGAGATGAGGTATAATGATGTTTGAGGTAGTGCAAGTGATAGAGCCATAGGTCATGTGGGTAGTTCCAGAAGATATTGAATAAACAATTCTAATATATTCTATTCTATGGATTCTATCTCTCCAACCCCCATACATTAAAGCCCCTACACCACATTGGTAAGATCAAAAAACATAAATGTTCACAGATTTACATGAAACTTATACAATTTGAAGATGGTTATGGTAGAACTAGTACTAGAAACCTTGCACTGAAATATTTCTGCCTACATTGCTGTATTTTTGGAGAAAAGAAGTAAAGAAATCGTTTACGTGTCACGCCTAGATCTAAACGATTTTCGGAACACATTGAATGCTGCATTTTTTTGTGAAACAAATGAAGCAGTTTTCACTATTTTCTGGAGACTCTGTTGGCAAATTGAGCTGAAAGCTGAAACAGGTGTGCTATTTCATGCATATGCTGGATCAGACAATGTACGGATGCTATTCTTTGACCTCGGTCAATGTTGTGTTAAATCTCTTTGGTAAATGTTAGAGTCACCCACGCATAAATTGATTTAACCACTTCGTGCCGGGTGGTTTCTCAGCGCCGATGACCGCCATACAGGTTTTTTTGAACAATGCATAATTTTCAAATCTCGCTAAAACAATCGGAACAATATATTTTTGTGAAATAAATCGATAAGGGTACCCATGGGTACATGACAGTAAAACCTTGCACAATTCGGAAGTCGTTGTGGCTTTCGAAAAAGGGCCCATTGTGCACAGTCAATGGAGCGTAACGGACTTGTGTGTGCGTGCATGTACAATCCCTGACCGCAGACTCCAGCCTCCACTCCAGGCAGTCAAATCTTCGAGTTGGTCGGCCACAACCGAGCATAGATTGTGGTAAAGAATGTGCGGCATGCAAACACAATGTCTCCCGCATGCTTTCAGCGGCAGCGCGGTATCCCTCGATCATCCACAATAAAGGTCCCACAATTGCACAATTACTGCTACTTACATGTATCTTGCAATTATTCATGTGGCAACTTGCGTCAAAAAGGGTCTTTGTACTGTTTCGTATTGCTTTGTTCTAAGCTGTAATTTACAGTGTAAAGAGTCTTTGTTTAGAATGTGGACAATAGTGGTGCCCGGGTTCGGAGGGCCCTGTCGCATAGTCAAGCCAATGGAGCGCCGGATTCGGAGGTCCCGGCGCGAAGCGATTAAGAGGTAGAAGACTACGGTACTGTGCCATTACTTACTGTCCAACTTTGATTTTGCCTATCTCCCCTGAAGACTCAGCGTGCTCCCATCGTTCTGAAATGTACTTTGGTACCTGTCAGCATGCACATATAACACAAATAAAAATCCAAACACTGTAAGTCGCAGAACTTGTGCAAAAACAGGTCGTATACCTGAGATATATACGAGTTGGGATATGTGGTTATACCACGTTTAGTGTAGACCTCTTAAAGAACTGGCGTGTGAAAACTTTTTCAAGTACCGGTACGACTTTAGCTCAGAAACACGCCACTTGTAAAAGAGACATCCCATGGTGTGCCTGTAAGCTCCAATTTTCCACCGTGCAAAGCTTGAAATCTTACTGACCTACATGTACCTGTACCTGTACTGTACTCAATATACATACACTGATACAGTCATGTATTGATAAAATATGATTTTATAAAACTTTACAAAAGCAAATTGAAAATCTAAAAAGTTTGGAGAGCATAGACTTTCTCCAAACCAAAGCCAAAGTGGAAATATAAAAAATTAGGAGGGCCTAGCCTTTCTCAAAGACAAAATTAAAATTTAAGATACATTCCCTCTAAATATTGGGCCTCAGTGTTTGTTGGATTAATTTAGTAAAAAGTGTGCGCGTGCTGGCAGCGTTGAGCCCATGACTTTTCTTGAAAAGCAGTGCAAAGTAACGTCCGGGACATCGCACCACATACGCACACACTTCCACAGACCACTCCGCACCCGGACCTGCCTGCATATCGTGACGTCATGCAGTTTCAAATCCACGATGGCCACCCCAACTCGGCTCGTCGACCCGTTCTCGGTCAACTGAGGGGAAATTTCTCCCTTTTCCCAAACGCGAGTAAAACAAAATGACCAGTATTGGAATCTGTAATTCTCACTGAATCCTCAATAGGTGCGTGGGACGGTTTCACAGGTGTTTTGGGGGTTAAATGTGGGGATTTTGGTCAGGGGTATTTTTCAAAGATTGAATTCCAACATTGCATAGCCACTTTCCTTGGACCCTAGGCTACAGTCACCCGTCCCTCAAAATTTCAAAATTCGATAAAAAAAGGGTGACTTGTCGGGTCCAAGTTACTCGGACTAACTAGTTACAACATAATTTTTCAATTTTTAGTACAGTTTAATGTACAGTTTAAAGTTTAATGTAGGGCCCTATCACATTTCACTGTATATTTACTTCTTCTACACCGAAGAAGTTAACGATGATGACACAAATTTCGCAATATATTACTTTATATTATATAATATTCCTTACCTTCACAAGCCACAGGCTTTTATTGCATCCACTTGTATCCAGAATAGACTTGTCGCCCATCGTACTCAGTCGTACTCGTACTGCCGTAGTCGTAGTTACAAACAAAAACCGCCCCAAAAAATATTCTTCAATGAACGATGGTTGGGCTCCGCGATATATTTTTATTAACCCACCATGCTCACTCTGCCCTGAAAATGAAAATACGGCGGGAATGAAAGCTGCGGTATGGCTCGATAAATAACACATTAACAGGACAGTCGTTTCAAGGACAAGTTCTGGTTTTCTGTTTTCATAAATCTTGCCGAATGCAACACATACCGGTACACAATGTGCACATTTTCATACGGCAGTCTGGTTACCAGACTGATGTGATCTGACTATGTTATGAAGCAGCACGTTTTGGGTCGTAGAGGGCGCACATTTGGCATGACCATAATAATAATTATTTTATTGCCGACGAACTATTTTTTGAGAGATCAGAAAAATAAGAGTTGTTTTTAAGAGCTCGAAAGGGCACTTCAAACTTCAAAGATATAGGAAGTCTAGTGCAGCGACCCCTCGCCTTGAATAATGAATAATCATGGACGTGAATCAAATCTTTGAAAAGTAATCTCAATTAGGCCAAAGCTAGTGAAATGGATGAGTTGTTTTGGTTAGGCCTGTGATGTTTTTAAGATTTCTCAGTAAAAATGAGAAGGCTGTTTTTCTCGCAATAAAATTGACTGAACTTTCAAAATCAGTTTGGGATTCATGTCAGGCTCACAATTTTTAAATTTTTTTAAATTAATTTTAGTCAGTAAGCAGTTAGCACCATTTTTATATATCACAACAGTATAATTTCAATACCTTCAGTAAATAATTAATTTTCATTAATATTTGAATACTACTTGACTGGAGATAGATTATAGTCCTAAAGATATTGAAAGGTCCAATTATCGCAGGCCAGTAAATTAAAAGAAAATCATGGTGCTTATCCTTACACATAAGGTGCATTTGAATTTAAAGATTTACATTAGTCATTCAACTTTTTAAAAACTCTCAGCTAATCAGCAAATTGTTCATAGATTTATCTTTTGATTTCCAAACAGACCCCTAAGCCGATATATTTTAACCGCAATAATTAACAAGATAAGTAGTCCAAATGTCACATAATTTTCCATTACTCTCTTCTCTTTCAATTTCAATATTTTATGAAACGTCATTAAAGAGGATTTCTTTTGACATCGGTTTGTAAGGGGTGGGAGTTGTTAATTATAAGTCTCTGAGTCACCGGCTCTTTTCAGAGCCACACTCAGTCTCAAAAGAGATGATAAACATGGTGTCACCGCAAACCAATTAATAATAATCATATAGTGGAGAATGAGATGTGAGAGATACATACAGATATACAGAGAGGTACAGTGATATAATATCAAGCCTTGCGCTTAAGTTTTTTTTTACTAGCCCACCGTGCTAGTAAATTGAGCTTTTTGCTAGCCCGCAGCAAGTTTTACTAGCCCTGTAAAATTAGTATTGAAGTTAACACAATGTTATTAGGTCGAGTAAAACAAATTATTAGTTTCTACTTTCTCGTCCCTGCCTACATCGGTTTTTGATGCCACACTGCTGTCTACTTTTTACTAGTCTGCCGGGCTTGCAAAGTGGGTCATTTTACTATGCCGCAGCTGTTTTGACTAGACAATGACCATCGGGCTAGTGCTAAGGTCTAGCCCTGTATATACAGATAGATTGATAATTTTATAGAGAGAGAGAGATAGAGATAGAGATAGAGTGATAAATACAGAGAGATAGAGCGGGATAGAGAGAGAGAGATAGAGACAAAGAGAGGTAGGAAGATAGAGACAGACAGACAGACAGATAATAGCTAGCTGTAAGAATAGAGGATCATTAGATTGAGGGCTCTTATATACTATGTTCATTATCATTTTTAAAACAAACAAAGGAAGGATTATTACTTTTGATAAGAACTAAATACAGGAGCATTATCTTTGGCAAATATCCAACCTTCATATTTGTAAAGGTTGCAGCACTCAGATCCTAGCAGCCAGAGGGCCAGATATTTTAAAACCAACAAAAACTCAGGATCTTTCTCACATCCTTCTTTTAGAAAGGTCCTGCTAGGATCTGAGTGCTGAAACCTTCAACAATATGAAGGTTAAGTGCAACTTACTGAGGTTTGATGCTGCAGCTGAGAGGTAGGTAATGAAGTAGAAATCTGGGGACTGGGATGCTGCTGGACAATTGTCTTGCTTGGCCTGGGCTAGGTCTTCCTGAAAGGATACAAAGAATGTAGGTGCCTGCAAGTTTTAAAGTAATACAAACAAATTGCAATCTACTAATTGAATGTAGACCCACATGGAAATCTCAAACATTCACAGGGCTTGATGTTTCAATCCTAGTAAGGTCTCTCTCAAAGGCAGATTGACAGAGCTAGAGAGAGGTTATAGGACATGGATGAAACATGTAGGAGAAAAGCTGGCCGAAAGACTAGTTTGAGATCACTGTGAGAAGCAATTATAGTAGGGAAAGATTTAAAGGAGGAAAGCTAGCAGACAGACTACGGTGAGAGCAAAGGGAAGTGTAAGCAGTAGGAATAGAAATGAATGTAGGAGAGGTGGTAGACAGACTAGGGAGGGATCAAAGGGAAGGGCAAGCACAAGGGAAGGGATCAAAATGAGTAAAGCTTGTAGATAGAACATGGTGAGATCAAAGGGAAGGGTAAATAGTAGGGAAGGAATTCAAGGAGGAAAGCTGGTAGACAGACCAGGGTGAGATCAAAGGGAATGGCAAGCAGTAGGGAAGGGATCAAAGGAGGAAAGCTAGTAGACAGACCAGGGTGAGATCAAAGGGAATGACAAGCAGCAAGGAAGAAATTTAAGGAGGAAATGTGGTAAGACATGGATGAAAGAGTAGCAGGGAAGTACATGCAAGTAGCAGGGAAGGGATCAAAGGATGAAAGCTGGTAGATAGACCATAGTGAGAGCAAAGGGAAGGGCGAATAGTAGGGGAAGATTTCAAGGTGGGAAGCTGGTAGACATGTGACTAGGGTGAGATCAGAGGGAAGGGCAATAGGGCATGCAGTAGGGACCAAAATAGGAAAACTGGTAGATAGATCATGGTAAGAGCAAAGGGAAGGGCAAATAGTAGGGTAGGAATTCAAGGAGTAAAGCTGCAGATAGACTAGTGTGGGATCAAAGGGAAGGGCATGCAGTAGGGAAAGTATCTCAGAAGGAAAACTGACAGACAAAAAAGGTTGAAATCAAAGGGAAGGGCAGGAAATTGTGAAGGCATTTTAGGGGGAAATCAAATCAAAATAGATAAGTGGAGGAGTGAACATTAAAGAAGGATTATTAGTCAGTCAGTGAGTTGTCAGTTCAGTTTTAAGTGCTTTTAGTTATCAAGAAAAGTTATTAGAATCTAGAAAAGATAAAGATCTAGAAAATTTGCAAACTGCACTTGCTGACTAGAGTGATCTAAAATTTACAAATCCAAAAGAAGTTGGCCAGGCATTGTTATCTTTGCAGGAGCCTTTTTTTCCAAAGGCAGAATCAATGAGACATTTTAAAAACACTGGAGGCAGAAGGCCAAACAGCCATTTTTTTTTCTAAGTTGTGCTGCTTCTACGCAGTCAGCAAACTCTCACGGAATTCCCCTCTCACTGCCACCAATCACAAAGTTTCTTAGAAAAGTTTGCATGAAGTTAAAGGGTCGAACTTATCAACCCAAGAAGGACTTTTCCTAGGTCTTGCTAAGAAAAATTATTATGAATTTTGCATTTTGGTAATTAAAGTCAGTAAGCAGTTGGCAAATTGTTTCTACATCTTTAAAAGAAGAAGTCATGTTTACCAGTAGTGGGAGATGGGTATGGAGGGCAGGAGAGACTACATTCTCTCACTACATTCTGCTTCCTCCACTTAGTGTGGCTGGAGAAGTTCTCGAGGAGGGTTTCTGCATAGAGACGCTCCAGGCTGCACTGTCCCAGGTTGGCTGAGATGTTCTCATCTTCCCCCTGCAGGGAGAGTTAATGACCTGTAGTTATTTTCATCAAACTCATCGGATCTTGTGTCCAATCGCAAGGCGTTGGAAGATGCATAAAAACCACATGACCGGCAATGAAAACTCACAATAGGTTAATATCAATTGCAAGTTGAGTTACAATTCATCTTAAGGCTTTGTGAAATCTGCCCCTGATCAGGTAAACACTCTGGCAAGATTTCAGGATATATTCACTCTGACAAATGCAATCCTTTCCTATCACGGTTCTGACCTCAGTCTTAAAACAAATTCTTCTAGACCCACAGAACAAAGCAGAATAAGAACTTTCACCAAATCACAGAAAATGCTAGCTTTGTGAGTTTGTCTCCACTCTTTCTTTACTCATTAAGGAATGAACAACGTTCCCCCCCCCCCGAAAATCAGAATAACATGTATCCCACATTAATGAATGTGACTCATACTGTCATAGCATGATACCAAGTTGAATTTTACATTTGATTCTGATGCCCGGGCGAGGTCAAACCATGGTCAAATCTTGTTTTTATTTCAGAACGGATTGCACATTGGTTTTAAAAATGATAAACACTATATGAGTATGACTAGTACTAGTACTACTAGTAGTAATGAGTATGACAATTCGTGAATAGTATGACTAGTAGTAGTAGTAGTATCAGTAATTATAACTATCAGTCACTATCATCAGTTACTATCACGGGGAATTAGTCAAAGTAAGACTAAGACTAAGAAGAGTAAGACTAAGACTAAGAGAGCAAGACTGTAAGACTAAGAGTCTAGTAATACTATAGTAAGACTAGAGTAAGACTAGACTACAGTCGGTAGTCGGTACTAGGTAGTGTCCGAATTTTTACAGGAAGAATATAGCGGATCAAAAAATACGGAATATTACCGAAATTTGACTTTGGAAAGACAGTATATTTGATCCGGTGAACTTATTGGAACTGAACATCATCTCGTTTCGGGGTAAGGAAAGGTACATACGTACGGTGGAGCATGCGGTTGCGATTGTGTTGCCGCATGGAGGCTGCCATCTTGGATTGATTGGGCCCAATATTTGTGGGGGCGTTTCGCTTGATCTTGTCATGCAACAAGCAGAATAAATCATGTTGTAGCTATTGGAAATCATACGGCAAGGGCCTATTGCAGTTGTCACACTTACGATCTTTGCAAAAGTAAGAATTTTCACCAAGTTGAAAATTCAATGTAAAAAGTTATATCATAATTATGACTTATATCGTGGGAACCTCTTAAATTGTCAGTCACTGAGAGAGGGAGAGAAAAAAAGTTAGGTTGCCGTTCTTCAGCACTTGTAATTTTTTTTCGCTCTTGAATTCTCATTTCGAAATAGTTAATTAAATAAGAATTTTACCAGACCTTCTACTTTTACGAAATCCGAAATCTCTCTCCGCTTTTCCAGATAGGTATCAGAACTTTGAACCAATCACGTGTAAGCGCTCCGATATTTAATGGTGGCAGCCATCTTGGATTTTTCTGGTTATTTTTAGAACCGCTTGGCACGGGTAGACACGTGTGTACACGAACACACAGTACAAGCTTGCATGTAAACAATGTGCAGTACAAAATAATGTAACTTGGAAATGTTAGCACTGTTGAGAACAGCGACACGTCAGCGTGAAATTTAAGGTGAAATAACAGCGCTGAACCGGTGACAAGAAGTTATGGAAATAGCCACATACACGAGGGTCAAAGTGAGGATTTATGAATGAGTAAAACAAGGTGGTATTCTCGTCACGGTACTTTGATAAAAGGCGGTGAAACGGGGCGGTATCTGAACTACACGCCCATGCACTGATGTAGTGTGCGCAGACATTCATGCAATTATGTGCACAATGAGGGCTGGCCTATATAATTATCATGTCACAGCTGTACTTATGGGGTACCTTGCCCTTGGGTATTATTATAGTCTCCCTTATTATTATTCTCAACTGTCTCCTTAGTGTTAATAAACCTCCTTTAAAAATGGACACAAAATTAACAGCAGCTTGCCGGGTGAAACATTGACTGTATTCTTGTTTACGTTTAGCGCAGTGGCTGTTGTTACGGCAGTCGTCCGTGTGGTTCCCCGACTTAACAGTACTTGTCAGGATGTTTAGCTCTTGGAACCAGACTATCAGCTAATAGACTTGTTCAACCAGCCTGCAATGCTGACGAAATACAATCAAGTCAGGGAACCACACGGACGACTGCCGTAAGGCGTAACAACAGCCACTGCGTTACTTTAGGCCTTCCCTTTGTTTTCAAATATTGGGCACACGTAGGGTTTGAATTACATCGTTTTGCTCGCGGTTTTGCTCTCTCGTGTCCGATTCAGGAGCCGTACAGTGTCAATGTGGCACATTCGTGATGCATCAAGCTCCTTGTACCGGCATCATAATAATTATCAGTAGCTACATAATTATATCAACTGGTACAACCTAGGTTAAATTCCTGGCCCGGACAAAAGAATGTTGAAAAAATATCGCAGTAAGTTTTTCTGTCCTTTCGTTTGTAAATTATGATTTATTTATAGACAGTTTCCTGAATGTGCGTAGCTTAATTACGACCGGGGTTATGAAATTATGATCATTTAATATTTAATTTCGGACATAACGTATGGAAATTCATGTAGGCCTATATAAAAGTACAAAGAACATTGAAATGAGTTGAAATTATAATATAACTAAGTTATACAGGTCAAACAAACTATTAAAGGAACGTTTGGTTATACAGGTGACAGCTCCATGATGAGTAGAGTCTACATGCAAACTTTAATTTAATAAACGACGATCCTCTTTCAATCGCATGGGTCTAAAGCGAGCTACCATAGATCCTGATTTCATACGGGCTTGATTTCAATACAAGATCAGACGGCAAGTCAACAGGCTAAAGACGCCTGACCTGCAAAAAATAACCTTAGGAAAATTAATTAGCACAATAATAATACACACAACTACTGTACATTAATTAAGTACTTGCCAAGAATTTAATCCGCAATAAATTGTTATCTCGAAAAGTATGAATATAGGCCTAGGCCTATACACGTTCATTATAATGATCAGTAACTGGCACACTGTTTTTTTCTTTCACCGTTGAGGTTACACGTAGTGCGCCCTAAATTCCTGCGTGATTCCACGCCCATGCAGCACAATGTATGGGGGGGGGGAGGGGAATGGGCTCTGCATGAGTATAGGGTAGGCGACATTCAATAGTATTCTTTGTCTCGTCCGTTGAAATTCCTACACGCACGGAAATTCTTATTGGATTCTTGATTGTATACAATATTCGCGCTTGGATGTGCATGGCAATTGTATGTTGCCGAGTGGACTGACCACGCCTGTACTGCGTTTTCCCGATTGCAATGCAGAACCGGATCGTTACGTCACCAAGCCGGACTAGGCGTGGCAGAATCTCCCGCATGCCGACCGTACCCGTACACGAGGCTAGTGACTGGTGATATCGCTGCATCAAACAACATGCAGTTTCTTAGATGTAAAAAGATCTTATTCATGCTTCGGGAGCCAAAATGTCTACAGAGTGGAGGTGCCGATAAGGTAGGCCTAATCATTTACCCCCAAGAGTTACACTTTCGGAGAAGCAGCTGAAAAAATAATAACATCTGACACACCGTGCACACTAGAAAGTAAACTTCAATAACAGGTGCATGGACTGTGGCTGTTTTTTTTTCTGGAAAGCGAGTTTTAGGTTGTGACTTGAACACAGCCGCTGCGAGCTCTGTAACCTATGAAAATCCTTACACGCTATAGCCTTTTAGGAAAGATTTTGGTTTAATACCCCTGTATCCTCTGTCTTTGTTCCCTGTAAGCCAATGAAGAGCCAACTAATGAACAATAATTCAAGTATAATTTATTGACGTGCATGGGCAAATTATTATAAATATTTGTCAGTTCACTCTTCACTGTGTATTATTTTATGCCCGATTTACGAGCGCTCTTGTTGCCATGATAGCCACATGGACTCGTATTTTTTGACTTGAGAATTGTTAGGAATTTTCGGGTTGCACATTTTATTGAAGGAAGACATGGACTTTACTCCCTGGAACATTTTTCCTTCGTCTTTCTGATCATTTACCGTCCCGTCAGTCCCTGCTGTGAATTGTACTCCAGTCATTTGCACTCGTGACGCTCTGGATCACAAAAAACAATATCATGGACCATAGGCCTATCCAAGCTATTTTTCATCCTGCAGAATTCAATATTTAAAGTTCAAAGTGTAAACAAAACCTGTTCTCACTCTCCACTCTTATAGGTGCAAATTCTAGCAGTGCTGATAGCGGCCTATACGAGTGCTTTACAACGAATTAACGAAAGGTAAGAGAGAAATGATTCCGATTCAAAAGTGATCACAAGCTCATCAAAGCCTACCTTCAGGACAAATTTTACCTTCATAAACTTAATATTATTTAGAAAAAGATGTTAATCGTACGGGCAAGTCTTACTTTCGGTCATTTGGGTGGAAGGAGCAAAGAAATAACTTAACTGTAAAAGTCTGGAAAAAACCTAAACTCAAATTAGACCACCAACTGTGTAATTAAAACGCAGTGGCTGTTGTTATGGCAGGCAGTCGTCCGTGTGGTTCCCTGACTTGATTGTATTTGTCAGCATTGCAGGCTGGTTGAACCAGTCTATTAGCTGATAGTGTGGTTCCAAGAGCTAAACATCCTGACAAATACTGTGAAGTCAGGGAACCACACGGACGACTGCCGTAACAACAGCCACTGTGTAATTAAAATGTAGGTAATATCCATTGTCTGGCGCAACCACTTTCCGAAACAATTTATTGGACTATACAGTTTAACCCCAAATCACGATTATGTGGCGTATGTGTGTGGCATGCATGTTTTGTACAGAGCAACGTACTCACAGTCGTCTGGCTAATACATAGTTTTACGCTTCACAAAATCATGAATTTTTGGGAAAACTGTAGGTCTAAGTCGGGAAATTGGTTGTGCCTGACCATGGATATTGTCTACATTACACAATTGGTGGTCTAATTTGGGCGAAGGTATTAAACTAAAATCTGTCCATGATTAGGTCAAAGACAACATTTTTGTTTAGATCCACATCCCTCGTTGTGTTTCCCCCAAATAAATAAGTACGTCAGTCCTATAAAACAGTTGGATAAAATCAAGGGTAACATAGTAAATGTACGTCCAATTTCAGCCCATGCATGAGGCCTATTATTTAAGGAAATATTGATCCGCGACCCTCTTTTCGGGGCTGGAGCTTTACTGCATTCTACTGCGCGCTATCCTAAGCAAATATGAAGAAAGATTCCTAGAAAAATACTTGTTTCAGTAGACAGTAAGTCGGGCTGAATACGATACAGTACAGTCCACGGGACGCTGCAGTGACCAACTATTTTGTATAATTATTTCGAGAAAGAACAAATCTTCTAATCCAGTAGGCTCGTTTTTCTGTAGTATTATCAACCACTCGGTCCTTGAACCTCATGTAATTTTTCCGTGATTTTGTTTTCAGAGAGAATTCCTTGCAAATCAAAACACGACATAGTTTTCAATAGGAACGATCCAAAGATCCATAGGCCTACAGACAGAGTTTCAGTTTGCGAAGCCAATTATCTAAGATGAAATTGACGAGAAAGCAGTCTATAGGAGAATGAAACAGCGCACTCTTCAATACGATCTCACTTCTGATTCCTTTCGAGGTATCAATAACATATTCCCAATTTCCCAAGTACATCTGCTTTTCCTATATACATGCAATTTAAGTGCTATCCCTTAGCTGAATTTCAGATCCTCAATCTGAATATTCAAAGACAATTATTCACACAATCTTCCTCAACCAGCCTCTCAGGCTTCTCTTTTTGAGTGTACGAATATCAAATAGCGCCCTCTCACAATAATAATTTCCGAGAAACGCTTGTCCATAAAGAAAACAAGGGCTATTTGCAGACTAAATATACATGTACATGTTTTAATATATTGGATTTTGAGACATTTTAACACTGGACGATAGGTATTTCCAAGGGCTGTCTGCAGGCCAAGTTTTAGCTTCGTTAAAATACCATTGAGGGAGATATTAACTTGAAAAGTGTACTTGTCTTTACAGGCACTCTCCGCCGACTGTTATCTACTACTTTCCAGCCACACAAGGTCCCTCGCAAATGAAGGTTAGTTTCCTTTACTTGATGATATATTCATATCAATATGTTCGATTTCTGAGCTTTTAAAACTCGTTGACAGGTAAGTCCAAGGGCTCTTAGCAGGCGAAACATTAGCTTCGTTAAAGAAATGTTGAGGGAGATATTAACTGTGTACTTTTCTTTTTACTTTTCGCCGACTGCTTTATGTGCTACTCTCCAGCTACACAAGGTGCCTTGCCATTAATGAAGGTTAGTTTGATTTACTTGTTCATATATTCATCTTACTGTGTTCTATTTTAGATTTGTTTAAACGGATAGATTGTTTTTTTCAAGGCCTATCTGCAGGCCAAGTGTTAGCTTCGTCAAGATAATAATGAAGGACATAATTATTATTAACGTGCAAAGTGTATTTTTCTTACAAAAACCCTCCGCCGACTGACTGCTGTGTACTGCTCGCTGCACACACAAGCTGCTTAGCTGACAGAGGTTAGTTCTCTTTGCTTGATCCTATATTCATCTTACCATGATCGATTTCAGATTTTAAAATACTGATAGGTAGGTTTTTTCAAGCTCTGGGGTTTGGGGTTTGGGGTTTGGCATTTGGGGTTTGGGGTTTGGCGTTTGGGGTTTGGGGCTTGGCGTTTGGGGTTTGGGATTATATCATCATAACAGTCGGTAGGGAGTTCCTTGAAAAATTAGACTTTGCAAATTAATCTCTCTCTCAATAAAAATTTGAAATCGAACATGTTGAGATCTTTTATATAGAGAGGCGGATGATGGTTTCGTAGAATCAGTTTTCTTCTCGGTGGAGGATAGACAGGCCAATGGTTGACCCTACCCATTCAACGTTACTTCACAAACACTTAAGCAAAATCAATCCTAAATTACTCGCCCCATATTCGCACCACGTTACCACGCAAATAGCTATACAGGTGCAAATCTAAACAACTCGCCCCATATTCACCCGGCACTGTCAAGCGTATCCTTGCATATCTTAAGACCAAATAGGTCTGAGAGAATGACCCAAACCTTGAATATCCATCGAGACCCGTTGACTAGAATAGTTTCATTTGCTTGATGATGTAATCATAATTATGAACATGTTAAATATCAGAGATTTTAACACCTGGTCGATAAGTAATTCCGAGGGCTATCTGCAGGCCAAATTTTAGCTTCGTTGAAATAATATTCAGGGAGATACTAACGTGCAAAGTGTAATTCTCTTTACATGCACTCTCCGCCGACTGTTATCTGCTACTCTACAGGAACACATGGTTCCTCGCTAATTAAGGTTAGGTTACAAGGGCTGGTAGCAGGACAAGATTTAGCTTCGTCAGGAGCTGTTAGCCTGCAAAGTGTATTTTTCTTTCCAGTTACTCCGCGCCGACTGACTGTTGTGTACCGTTCTCTGCACACACAAGCTGCCTAGCTGACATATGTTAGTTCTCTTTGCTTGATCATATAATCGTCCTACTATGTTCGATTTCAGATGGCTAAGCCTATACAGATCGATAGGTTCTTCCAAGCCTGTTAGCAGGACAAGTTTTAGCTTCGTCAGGATAAAAATGGAGCAGAAATTAACCTGCAAAGTGAATTTTTCTTTCGAGTTACTCAAAACCCCAAACCCCAAACCCTTAACCCCAAACCCCAAGCCCCGAACCCCAAACCCCAAACCCCGAACCCCAAACCCCAAACCCCAAACCCCAAACCCCAAACCCCAAACCCCAAACCCCAAACCCCAAACCCCAAACCCCAAACCCCAAACCCCAAACCCCAAACCCCAAACCCCAAACCCCAAACCCCAAACCCCAAACCCCAAAACCACAAACCACAAACCCAAAACCACAAATCCTGTAATATTAATCAAACTATGTTCGATTTTATATCTTTTAATACTGATTAACAGGTCTTTCGAAGCACTGTGAGCAGGACAAGTTTGAGCTTCGTCAGGATACAATTTGAGGAGATATTAACCTGCAAAGGGTATTTTTCTTTCCAGTTACTCCCCGCCGACTGACTGTTGTGTGCCGCTTTCTGCACACAAGCTTCTGTTCTGCACACACAAGCTGCCTAGCTGACAGAGGTTAGTTCTCTTTGCTTGATCATATAATCATCCTACTATGTTTGATTTCAAATTTTTAAATACTGATAGATAGGTATTTTCAGGGGCTGTTAGCAGGACAAGTTTTAGCTTCGTCAGGTTAAAAATTGAGGGGATATTTACCTGCAAAGTGTATTTTTCGTTTTTACATTGGAGCTATATTGCTCCTTTTATCACATTATCGAAAACAGTTCGTTACACTTTAATCAGAAATTAAAACAGGAAGTTGAAATAAATAAATTTATATATTAAACATTCGATTACTCTTTATAGGAGTAATGGGTTAAAATACTTCCCTTATAACCAAAATTAAGTTTGTTGAATTTTCCAACACTACATAATCCGTTATTCTTGCAATACAAAGATTTAAAAGTTTCCAAGGTCAATCTTTGACATTCGCAATACAAAAATCTCTTTAAATTCATCTTATAATTCAATATAATATCCCTGTCATTTTGAGTTGAAATGTTATCAAAGGCAATTTTACATCGGATGTTCCAAATTTGTCTGATCATTTTCGCTACAAGAACACTTTCAACTTGATTTAAACCTTTGCTTGATCATATTATCATCCTACTATGTTCGATTTCTAATTTTTTAATACTGATAAATAGGTATTTTCAGGGGCTGTTAGCAGGACAAGTTATAGCTTCGTCAGGTTAAATATTTAGGAGATATTAACCTGCAAAGTGTATTTTTCTTTCAATTTACTCCCTGCCTGACTGACTGTTGTGTACCGCCTTCTGTTAGTTGCTAGGATACGGTGTCTTATAATCATCCTACTATGTTCTATTTCAAATTTTTTAATACGGATGGATAGGTTGTTTCAAGGGCTGATAGCACGACAAGTTTTAGCTTCGTCAGAATAAAAATAGAGGAGATATTAATGTTGTGTACCGCTCTCTGCACACACAAGCTGCCTAGCTGACAGAGGTCAGTTCTATTTGCTTGATCATATAATCACCCTAATATGTTCGATTTTAATTTGTTCAATACTGATAGATAGATATTTCCAAGGGCTGTTAGCAGGACAAGTTTGTTTCGTCAGGTTAAAAATTGAGGAGATATTAACCTGCAAAGTGTATTTTTCGTTCCAGTTACTCCCCGCCGACTGACTGTTGTGTACCGCTCTCTGCACACACAAGCTGCCTAGCTGACAGAGGTTAGTTCCTTTTGCTTGATCATATAATCATCCTACTATGTTCGATTTTATTTTTTTAAATACTGATAGATAGATATTTCCAAGGGCTTTTAGGAGGACAAGTTTTAGTTTCGTCAGGTTAAAAATTGAGGAGATATTAACCTGCAAAGTATATTTTTCGTTCAAGTTACTCCCCGCTGACTGACTGTTGTTTACCGCTCTCTGCACACACAAGCTGCCTAGCTGACAGAGGTTAGTTACTTTTGCTTGATCATATAATCATCCTACTATGTTCGATTTTAATTTTTTGAATACTGATAGATAGGTATTTTCAAGGGCTGTTAGCAGGACAAGTTTTAGCTTCGTCAGGTTAAAAATTAAGGAGATATTAACCTGCAAAGTGTATTTTTCTTTCCAGTTTCTTTCCGCCGACTGACTTGTGTATCGCCTTCTCCACACACAAGCTGCCTAGCTGACAGAGGTTAGTCCTCTTTGCTTGATCATATAATCTTCCTACTATGCTCGATTTCTAATTTTTTAATACTGATAGATGGGTTGTTTCAAGGGCTGTTAGCACGACAAGTTTGAGCTTCGTCAGGTTAAAAAAGAGGAGATTTTAACCTGCAAAGTGTATTTTTCGTTCCAGTTACTCCCCGCCGACTGACTGTTGTGTACCGCTCTCTGCACACACAAGCTGCCTAGCTGACAGAGGTTAGTTCCTTTTGCTTGATCATATAATCATCCTACTATGTTCGATTTTAATTGTTTAAATACTGATAGATAGGTATTTTCAAGGGCTGTTAGCAGGACAAGTTTTAGCTTCGTCGGGTTAAAAATTGAGGAGATATTAACCTGCAAAGTATATTTTTCGTTCAAGTTACTCCCGGCTGACTGACTGTTGTGTACCGCTCTCTGCACACGCAAGCTGCCTAGGTGACAGAGGTTAGTTCCTTTTGCTTGATCATATAATCATCCTACTATGTTCGATTTTAATTTTTTAAATACTGATAGATAGGTATTTTCAAGGGCTGTTAGCAGGACAAGTTTTAGCTTCGTCAGGTTAAAAATTGAGGGGATATTTACCTGCAAAGTGTATTTTTCGTTTTTACATTGGAGCTATATTGCTCCTTTTATCACATTATCGAAAACAGTTCGTTACACTTTAATCAGAAATTAAAACAGGAAGTTGAAATAAATAAATTTATATATTAAACATTCGATTACTCTTTATAGGAGTAATGGGTTAAAATACTTCCCTTATAACCAAAATTAAGTTTGTTGAATTTTCCAACACTACATAATCCGTTATTCTTGCAATACAAAGATTTAAAAGTTTCCAAGGTCAATCTTTGACATTCGCAATACAAAAATCTCTTTAAATTCATCTTATAATTCAATATAATATCCCTGTCATTTTGAGTTGAAATGTTATCAAAGGCAATTTTACATCGGATGTTCCAAATTTGTCTGATCATTTTCGCTACAAGAACACTTTCAACTTGATTTAAACCTTTGCTTGATCATATTATCATCCTACTATGTTCGATTTCTAATTTTTTAATACTGATAAATAGGTATTTTCAGGGGCTGTTAGCAGGACAAGTTATAGCTTCGTCAGGTTAAATATTTAGGAGATATTAACCTGCAAAGTGTATTTTTCTTTCAATTTACTCCCTGCCTGACTGACTGTTGTGTACCGCCTTCTGTTAGTTGCTAGGATACGGTGTCTTATAATCATCCTACTATGTTCTATTTCAAATTTTTTAATACGGATGGATAGGTTGTTTCAAGGGCTGATAGCACGACAAGTTTTAGCTTCGTCAGAATAAAAATAGAGGAGATATTAATGTTGTGTACCGCTCTCTGCACACACAAGCTGCCTAGCTGACAGAGGTCAGTTCTATTTGCTTGATCATATAATCACCCTAATATGTTCGATTTTAATTTGTTCAATACTGATAGATAGATATTTCCAAGGGCTGTTAGCAGGACAAGTTTTAGTTTCGTCAGGTTAAAAATTGAGGAGATATTAACCTGCAAAGTGTATTTTTCGTTCCAGTTACTCCCCGCCGACTGACTGTTGTGTACCGCTCTCTGCACACACAAGCTGCCTAGCTGACAGAGGTTAGTTCCTTTTGCTTGATCATATAATCATCCTACTATGTTCGATTTAATTTTTTTAAATACTGATAGATAGATATTTCCAAGGGCTTTTAGGAGGACAAGTTTTAGTTTCGTCAGGTTAAAAATTGAGGAGATATTAACCTGCAAAGTATATTTTTCGTTCAAGTTACTCCCCGCTGACTGACTGTTGTTTACCGCTCTCTGCACACACAAGCTGCCTAGCTGACAGAGGTTAGTTCCTTTTGCTTGATCATATAATCATCCTACTATGTTCGATTTCAATTTTTTAAATACTGATAGATAGGTATTTTCAAGGGCTGTTAGCCCAACAAGTTTTAGCTTCGTCAGGTTAAAAATTGAGGAGATATTAACCTGCAAAGTGTATTTTTCTTTCCAGTTTCTTTCCGCCGACTGACTTGTGTATCGCCTTCTCCACACACAAGCTGCCTAGCTGACAGAGGTTAGTCCTCTTTGCTTGATCATATAATCTTCCTACTATGCTCGATTTCTAATTTTTTAATACTGATAGATGGGTTGTTTCAAGGGCTGTTAGCACGACAAGTTTTAGCTTCGTCAGGTTAAAAAAGAGGAGATTTTAACCTGCAAAGTGTATTTTTCGTTCCAGTTACTCCCCGCCGACTGACTGTTGTGTACCGCTCTCTGCACACACAAGCTGCCTAGCTGACAGAGGTTAGTTCCTTTTGCTTGATCATATAATCATCCTACTATGTTCGATTTTAATTGTTTAAATACTGATAGATAGGTATTTTCAAGGGCTGTTAGCAGGACAAGTTTTAGCTTCGTCGGGTTAAAAATTGAGGAGATATTAACCTGCAAAGTATATTTTTCGTTCAAGTTACTCCCGGCTGACTGACTGTTGTGTACTGCTCTCTGCACACGCAAGCTGCCTAGGTGACAGAGGTTAGTTCCTTTTGCTTGATCATATAATCATCCTACTATGTTCGATTTTAATTTTTTAAATACTGATAGATAGGTATTTTCAAGGGCTGTTAGCAGGACAAGTTTTAGCTTCGTCAGGTTAAAAAATAAGGAGATATTAACCTGCAAAGTGTATTTTTCTTTCCAGTTTCTTTCCGCCGACTGACTTGTGTATCGCCTTCTGCACACACAAGCTGCCTAGCTGACAGAGGTTAGTTCCTTTTGCTTGATCATATAATCATCCTACTATGTTCGATTTTAATTTTTTAAATACTGATAGATAGGTATTTTCAAGGGCTGTTAGCAGGACAAGTTTTAGCTTCGTCAGGTTAAAAATTAAGGAGATATTAACCTGCAAAGTGTATTTTTCTTTCCAGTTTCTTTCCGCCGACTGACTTGTGTATCGCCTTCTGCACACACAAGCTGCCTAGCTGACAGAGGTTAGTCCTCTTTGCTTGATCATATAATCTTCCTACTATGCTCGATTTCAATTTTTTTAATACTGATAGATGGGTTGTTTCAAGGGCTGTTAGCACGACAAGTTTGAGCTTCGTCAGGTTAAAAAGAGAGGAGATTTTAAACTGCAAAGTGTATTTTTCGTTCCAGTTACTCCCCGCCGACTGACTGTTGCGTACCGCTCTCTGCACACACAAGCTGCCTAGCTGACAGAGGTTAGTTCCTTTTGCTTGATCATATAATCATCCTACTATGTTTGATTTCATTTGTTTAAATACTGATAGATAGGTATTTTCAAGGGCTGTTAGCACGACAAGTTTTAGCCTCGTCAGGTTAAAAAATCAGGAGATATTAACCTGCAAAGTATATTTTTCGTTCAAGTTACTCCCGGCTGACTGACTGTTGTGTACTGCTCTCTGCACACGCAAGCTGCCTAGGTGACAGAGGTTAGTCCTCTTTGCTTGATCATATAATCTTCTTACTATGCTCGATTTCTAATTTTTTAATACTGATAGATAGGTTGTTTCAAGGGCTGTTAGCACGACAAGTTTTAGCTTCGTCAGGTTAAAAAGAGAGGAGATTTTAAACTGCAAAGTGTCTTTTTCGTTCCAGTTACTCCCCGCCGACTGACTGTTGCGTACCGCTCTCTGCACACACAAGCTGCCTAGCTGACAGAGGTTAGTTCCTTTTGCTTGATCATATAATCATCCTACTATGTTCGATTTCAATTTTTTAAATACTGATAGATAGGTATTTTCAAGGGCTGTTAGCCCAACAAGTTTTAGCTTCGTCAGGTTAAAAATTGAGGAGATATTAACCTGCAAAGTGTATTTTTCTTTCCAGTTTCTTTCCGCCGACTGACTTGTGTATCGCCTTCTGCACACACAAGCTGCCTAGCTGACAGAGGTTAGTCCTCTTTGCCTGATCATATAAATTTCCTACTATGCTCGATTTCTATTTTTTTAATACTGATAGATGGGTTGTTTCAAAGGCTGTTCGCACGACAAGTTTTAGCTTCGTCAGGTTAAAAATAGAGGAGATATTAACCTGCAAAGTGTATTTTTCGTTCCAGTTTCTTTCCGCCGACTGACTTGTGTATCTTCGTCTGCACACACAAGCTGCCTAGCTGACAGAGGTTAGTCCTCTTTGCTTGATCATATAATCATCCTACTATGTTCGATTGCTAATTTTTTAATACTGATAGATAGGTTGCTTCAAGGGCTGTTAGCACAAGAAGTTTTAGCTTCGTCGGAATAAAAAAAGAGGAGATATTAACCTGCAAAGTGTATTTTTCGTTCCAGTTACTCCCCGCCGACTGACTGTTGTGTACCGCTCTCTGCACACACAAGCTGCCTAGCTGACAGAGGTTAGTTCCTTTTGCTTGATCATATAATCATCCTAATATGTTCGATTTTAATTTTTTTAATACTGATAGATAGATATTTCCAAGGGCTGTTAGCAGGACAAGTTTTAGT
The DNA here is from genome assembly GCA_949987565.1 of Luidia sarsii. Lineage (NCBI taxonomy): Eukaryota > Metazoa > Echinodermata > Asteroidea > Paxillosida > Luidiidae > Luidia > Luidia sarsii. The sequence continues at coordinate 10,009,089 of OX465116.1, forward strand.
TTCGTCAGGGTAAAAATTGAGGAGATATTAACCTGCAAAGTGTATTTTTCGTTCCAGTTACTCCCCGCCGACTGACTGTTGTGTACCGCTCTCTGCACACACAAGCTGCCTAGCTGACAGAGGTTAGTTCCTTTTGCTTGATCATATTATCATCCTACTATGTTCGATTTTATTTTTTTAAATACTGATAGATAGATATTTCCAAGGGCTGTTAGCAGGACAAGGTTTAGTTTCGTCAGGTTAAAAATTGAGGAGATATTAACCTGCAAAGTATATTTTTCGTTCAAGTTACTCCCCGCTGACTGACTGTTGTTTACCGCTCTCTGCACACACAAGCTGCCTAGCTGACAGAGGTTAGTTACTTTTGCTTGATCATATAATCATCCTAGTATGTTCGATTTTAATTTTTTAAATACTGATAGATAGGTATTTTCAAGGGCTGTTAGCACGAGAAGTTTTAGCTTCGTCGGAATAAAAAAAGAGGAGATATTAACCTGCAAAGTGTATTTTTCGTTCCAGTTACTCCCCGCCGACTGACTGTTGTGTACCGCTCTCTGCACACACAAGCTGCCTAGCTGACAGAGGTTAGTTCCTTTTGCTTGATCATATAATCATCCTAATATGTTCGATTTTAATTTTTTAAATACTGATAGATAGATATTTCCAAGGGCTGTTAGCAGGACAAGTTTTAGTTTCGTCAGGGTAAAAATTGAGGAGATATTAACCTGCAAAGTGTATTTTTCGTTCCAGTTACTCCCCGCCGACTGACTGTTGTGTACCGCTCTCTGCACACACAAGCTGCCTAGCTGACAGAGGTTAGTTCCTTTTGCTTGATCATATTATCATCCTACTATGTTCGATTTTATTTTTTTAAATACTGATAGATAGATATTTCCAAGGGCTGTTAGCAGGACAAGGTTTAGTTTCGTCAGGTTAAAAATTGAGGAGATATTAACCTGCAAAGTATATTTTTCGTTCAAGTTACTCCCCGCTGACTGACTGTTGTTTACCGCTCTCTGCACACACAAGCTGCCTAGCTGACAGAGGTTAGTTACTTTTGCTTGATCATATAATCATCCTAGTATGTTCGATTTTAATTTTTTAAATACTGATAGATAGGTATTTTCAAGGACTGTTAGCAGGACAAGTTTTAGCTTCGTCAGGTTAAAAATTAAGGAGATATTAACCTGCAAAGTGTATTTTTCTTTCCAGTTTCTTTCCGCCGACTGACTTGTGTATCGCCTTCTCCACACACAAGCTGCCTAGCTGACAGAGGTTAGTCCTCTTTGCTTGATCATATAATCTTCCTACTATGCTCGATTTCTAATTTTTTAATACTGATAGATGGGTTGTTTCAAGGGCTGTTAGCACGACAAGTTTGAGCTTCGTCAGGTTAAAAAAGAGGAGATTTTAACCTGCAAAGTGTATTTTTCGTTCCAGTTACTCCCCGCCGACTGACTGTTGTGTACCGCTCTCTGCACACACAAGCTGCCTAGCTGACAGAGGTTAGTTCCTTTTGCTTGATCATATAATCATCCTACTATGTTCGATTTTAATTGTTTAAATACTGATAGATAGGTATTTTCAAGGGCTGTTAGCAGGACAAGTTTTAGCTTCGTCGGGTTAAAAATTGAGGAGATATTAACCTGCAAAGTATATTTTTCGTTCAAGTTACTCCCGGCTGACTGACTGTTGTGTACCGCTCTCTGCACACGCAAGCTGCCTAGGTGACAGAGGTTAGTTCCTTTTGCTTGATCATATAATCATCCTACTATGTTCGATTTTAATTTTTTAAATACTGATAGATAGGTATTTTCAAGGGCTGTTAGCAGGACAAGTTTTAGCTTCGTCAGGTTAAAAATTGAGGGGATATTTACCTGCAAAGTGTATTTTTCGTTTTTACATTGGAGCTATATTGCTCCTTTTATCACATTATCGAAAACAGTTCGTTACACTTTAATCAGAAATTAAAACAGGAAGTTGAAATAAATAAATTTATATATTAAACATTCGATTACTCTTTATAGGAGTAATGGGTTAAAATACTTCCCTTATAACCAAAATTAAGTTTGTTGAATTTTCCAACACTACATAATCCGTTATTCTTGCAATACAAAGATTTAAAAGTTTCCAAGGTCAATCTTTGACATTCGCAATACAAAAATCTCTTTAAATTCATCTTATAATTCAATATAATATCCCTGTCATTTTGAGTTGAAATGTTATCAAAGGCAATTTTACATCGGATGTTCCAAATTTGTCTGATCATTTTCGCTACAAGAACACTTTCAACTTGATTTAAACCTTTGCTTGATCATATTATCATCCTACTATGTTCGATTTCTAATTTTTTAATACTGATAAATAGGTATTTTCAGGGGCTGTTAGCAGGACAAGTTATAGCTTCGTCAGGTTAAATATTTAGGAGATATTAACCTGCAAAGTGTATTTTTCTTTCAATTTACTCCCTGCCTGACTGACTGTTGTGTACCGCCTTCTGTTAGTTGCTAGGATACGGTGTCTTATAATCATCCTACTATGTTCTATTTCAAATTTTTTAATACGGATGGATAGGTTGTTTCAAGGGCTGATAGCACGACAAGTTTTAGCTTCGTCAGAATAAAAATAGAGGAGATATTAATGTTGTGTACCGCTCTCTGCACACACAAGCTGCCTAGCTGACAGAGGTCAGTTCTATTTGCTTGATCATATAATCACCCTAATATGTTCGATTTTAATTTGTTCAATACTGATAGATAGATATTTCCAAGGGCTGTTAGCAGGACAAGTTTTAGTTTCGTCAGGTTAAAAATTGAGGAGATATTAACCTGCAAAGTGTATTTTTCGTTCCAGTTACTCCCCGCCGACTGACTGTTGTGTACCGCTCTCTGCACACACAAGCTGCCTAGCTGACAGAGGTTAGTTCCTTTTGCTTGATCATATAATCATCCTACTATGTTCGATTTTATTTTTTTAAATACTGATAGATAGATATTTCCAAGGGCTTTTAGGAGGACAAGTTTTAGTTTCGTCAGGTTAAAAATTGAGGAGATATTAACCTGCAAAGTATATTTTTCGTTCAAGTTACTCCCCGCTGACTGACTGTTGTTTACCGCTCTCTGCACACACAAGCTGCCTAGCTGACAGAGGTTAGTTACTTTTGCTTGATCATATAATCATCCTACTATGTTCGATTTTAATTTTTTGAATACTGATAGATAGGTATTTTCAAGGGCTGTTAGCAGGACAAGTTTTAGCTTCGTCAAATTAAAAATTAAGGAGATATTAACCTGCAAAGTGTATTTTTCTTTCCAGTTTCTTTCCGCCGACTGACTTGTGTATCGCCTTCTCCACACACAAGCTGCCTAGCTGACAGAGGTTAGTCCTCTTTGCTTGATCATATAATCTTCCTACTATGCTCGATTTCTAATTTTTTAATACTGATAGATGGGTTGTTTCAAGGGCTGTTAGCACGACAAGTTTTAGCTTCGTCAGGTTAAAAAAGAGGAGATTTTAACCTGCAAAGTGTATTTTTCGTTCCAGTTACTCCCCGCCGACTGACTGTTGTGTACCGCTCTCTGCACACACAAGCTGCCTAGCTGACAGAGGTTAGTTCCTTTTGCTTGATCATATAATCATCCTACTATGTTCGATTTTAATTGTTTAAATACTGATAGATAGGTATTTTCAAGGGCTGTTAGCAGGACAAGTTTTAGCTTCGTCGGGTTAAAAATTGAGGAGATATTAACCTGCAAAGTATATTTTTCGTTCAAGTTACTCCCGGCTGACTGACTGTTGTGTACCGCTCTCTGCACACGCAAGCTGCCTAGGTGACAGAGGTTAGTCCTCTTTGCTTGATCATATAATCTTCCTACTATGCTCGATTTCTAATTTTTTAATACTGATAGATAGGTATTTTCAAGGGCTGTTAGCCCAAAAAGTTTTAGCTTCGTCAGGTTAAAAATTGAGGAGATATAAACCTGCAAAGTGTATATTTTCGTTCCAGTTTCTTTCCGCCGACTGACTTGTGTATCGCCGTCTGCACACACAAGCTGCCTAGCTGACAGAGGTTAGTTCCTTTTGCTTGATCATATAATCATCCTACTATGTTCGATTTTTATTTTTTAAATACTGATAGATAGGTATTTTCAAGGGCTGTTAGCAGGACAAGTTTTAGCTTCGTCAGGGTAAAAATTGAGGAGATATTAACCTGCAAAGTGTATTTTTCGTTCCAGTTACTCCCCGCCGACTGACTGTTGTGTACCGCTCTCTGCACACACAAGCTGCCTAGCTGACAGAGGTTAGTTCCTTTTGCTTGATCATATTATCATCCTACTATGTTCGATTTTATTTTATTAAATACTGATAGATAGATATTTCCAAGGGCTTTTAGCAGGACAAGGTTTAGTTTCGTCAGGTTAAAAATTTAGGAGATATTAACCTGCAAAGTGTATTTTTCTTTCCAGTTTCTTTCCGCCGACTGACTTGTGTATCGCCTTCTGCACACACAAGCTGCCTAGCTGACAGAGGTTAGTCCTCTTTGCTTGATCATATAATCTTCCTACTATGCTCGATTTCTAATTTTTTAATACTGATAGATGGGTTGTTTCAAGGGCTGTTAGCACGACAAGTTTGAGCTTCGTCAGGTTAAAAACAGAGGAGATTTTAACCTGCAAAGTGTATTTTTCGTTCCAGTTACTCCCCGCCGACTGACTGTTGCGTACCGCTCTCTGCACACGCAAGCTGCCTAGGTGACAGAGGTTAGTCCTCTTTGCTTGATCATATAATCTTCCTACTATGCTCGATTTCTAATTTTTTAATACTGATAGATAGGTATTTTCAAGGGCTGTTAGCCCAACAAGTTTTAGCTTCGTCAGGTTAAAAATTGAGGAGAAATAAACCTGCAAAGTATATTTTTTCGTTCCAGTTTCTTTCCGCCGACTGACTTGTGTATCGCCGTCTGCACACACAAGCTGCCTAGCTGACAGAGGTTAGTTCCTTTTGCTTGATCCTATAATCATCCTACTATGTTCGATTTTAATTTTTTAAATACTGATAGATAGGTATTTTCAAGGGCTGTTAGCAGGACAAGTTTTAGCTTCGTCAGGTTAAAAATTAAGGAGATATTAACCTGCAAAGTGTATTTTTCTTTCCAGTTTCTTTCCGCCGACTGACTTGTGTATCGCCTTCTGCACACACAAGCTGCCTAGCTGACAGAGGTTAGTCCTCTTTGCTTGATCATATAATCATCCTACTATGTTCGATTTCTAATTTTTTAATACTGATAGATAGGTTGTTTCAAGGGCTGTTAGCACGACAAGTTTTAGCTTCGTCAGAATAAAAATAGAGGAGATATTAACCTGCAAAGTGTATTTTTCGTTCCAGTTACTCCCCGCCGACTGACTGTTGTGTACCGCTCTCTGCACACACAAGCTGCCTAGCTGACAGAGGTTAGTTCCTTTTGCTTGATCATATAATCATCCTACTATGTTCGATTTTAATTTTTTAAATACTGATAGATAGGTATTTTCAAGGGCTGTTAGCAGGACAAGTTTTAGCTTCGTCAGGTTAAAAATTGAGGAGATATTAACCTGCAAAGTATATTTTTCGTTCAAGTTACTCCCCGCTGACTGACTGTTGTGTACCGCTCTCTGCACACGCAAGCTGCCTAGGTGACAGAGGTTAGTCCTCTTTGCTTGATCATATACTCTTCCTACTATGCTCGATTTCTAATTTTTTAATACTGATAGATAGGTATTTTCAAGGGCTGTTAGCCCAAAAAGTTTTAGCTTCGTCAGGTTAAAAATTGAGGAGATATAAACCTGCAAAGTGTATTTTTTCGTTCCAGTTTCTTTCCGCCGACTGACTGGTGTATCGCCGTCTGCACACACAAGCTGCCTAGCTGACAGAGGTTAGTTCCTTTTGCTTGATCATATAATCATCCTACTATGTTCGATTTTTATTTTTTAAATACTGATAGATAGGTATTTTCAAGGGCTGTTAGCAGGACAAGTTTTAGCTTCGTCAGGGTAAAAATTGAGGAGATATTAACCTGCAAAGTGTATTTTTCGTTCCAGTTACTCCCCGCCGACTGACTGTTGTGTACCGCTCTCTGCACACACAAGCTGCCTAGCTGACAGAGGTTAGTTCCTTTTGCTTGATCATATTATCATCCTACTATGTTCGATTTTATTTTTTTAAATACTGATAGATAGATATTTCCAAGGGCTTTTAGCAGGACAAGGTTTAGTTTCGTCAGGTTAAAAATTGAGGAGATATTAACCTGCAAAGTATATTTTTCGTTCAAGTTACTCCCCGCTGACTGACTGTTGTTTACCGCTCTCTGCACACACAAGCTGCCTAGCTGACAGAGGTTAGTTACTTTTGCTTGATCATATAATCATCCTAGTATGTTCGATTTTAATTTTTTAAATACTGATAGATAGGTATTTTCAAGGGCTGTTAGCAGGACAAGTTTTAGCTTCGTCAGGTTAAAAATTAAGGAGATATTAACCTGCAAAGTGTAATTTTCTTTCCAGTTTCTTTCCGCCGACTGACTTGTGTATCGCCTTCTGCACACACAAGCTGCCTAGCTGACAGAGGTTAGTCCTCTTTGCTTGATCATATAATCATCCTACTATGTTCGATTTCTAATTTTTTAATACTGATAGATAGGTTGTTTCAAGGGCTGTTAGCACGACAAGTTTTAGCTTCGTCAGAATAAAAATAGAGGAGATATTAACCTGCAAAGTGTATTTTTCGTTCCAGTTACTCCCCGCCGACTGACTGTTGTGTACCGCTCTCTGCACACACAAGCTGCCTAGCTGACAGAGGTTAGTTCCTTTTGCTTGATCATATAATCATCCTACTATGTTCGATTTTAATTTTTTTAAATACTGATAGATAGATATTTCCAAGGGCTTTTAGCAGGACAAGTTTTAGTTTCGTCAGGTTAAAAATTGAGGAGATATTAACCTGCAAAGTATATTTTTCGTTCAAGTTACTCCCCGCCGACTGACTGTTGTGTACCGCTCTCTGCACACACAAGCTGCCTAGCTGACAGAGGTTAGTTCCTTTTGCTTGATCATATAATCATCCTACTATGTTTGATTTTAATTTTTTAAATACTGATAGATAGGTATTTTCAAGGGCTATTAGCAGGACAAGTTTTAGCTTCGTCAGGTTAAAAATTAAGGAGATATTAACCTGCAAAGTGTATTTTTCTTTCGAGTTTCTTTCCGCCGACTGACTTGTGTATCGCCTTCTGCACACACAAGCTGCCTAGCTGACAGAGGTTAGTCCTCTTTGCTTGATCATATAATCTTCCTACTATGCTCGATTTCTAATTTTTTAATACTGATAGATGGGTTGTTTCAAGGGCTGTTAGCACGACAAGTTTGAGCTTCGTCAGGTTAAAAACAGAGGAGATTTTAACCTGCAAAGTGTATTTTTCGTTCCAGTTACTCCCCGCCGACTGACTGTTGCGTACCGCTCTCTGCACACGCAAGCTGCCTAGGTGACAGAGGTTAGTCCTCTTTGCTTGATCATATAATCTTCCTACTATGCTCGATTTCTAATTTTTTAATACTGATAGATAGGTATTTTCAAGGGCTGTTAGCCCAACAAGTTTTAGCTTCGTCAGGTTAAAAATTGAGGAGAAATAAACCTGCAAAGTATATTTTTTCGTTCCAGTTTCTTTCCGCCGACTGACTTGTGTATCGCCGTCTGCACACACAAGCTGCCTAGCTGACAGAGGTTAGTTCCTTTTGCTTGATCATATAATCATCCTACTATGTTCGATTTTAATTTTTTAAATACTGATAGATAGGTATTTTCAAGGGCTGTTAGCAGGTTAAGTTTTAGCTTCGTCAGGTTAAAAATTAAGGAGATATTAACCTGCAAAGTGTATTTTTCTTTCCAGTTTCTTTCCGCCGACTGACTTGTGTATCTTCGTCTGCACACACAAGCTGCCTAGCTGACAGAGGTTAGTCCTCTTTGCTTGATCATATAATCATCCTACTATGTTCGATTTCTAATTTTTTAATACTGATAGATAGGTTGCTTCAAGGGCTGTTAGCACGACAAGTTTTAGCTTCGTCAGAATAAAAAAAGAGGAGATATTAACCTGCAAAGTGTATTTTTCGTTCCAGTTACTCCCCGCCGACTGACTGTTGTGTACCGCTCTCTGCACACACAAGCTGCCTAGCTGACAGAGGTTAGTTCCTTTTGCTTGATCATATAATCATCCTAATATGTTCGATTTTAATTTTTTAAATACTGATAGATAGATATTTCCAAGGGCTGTTAGCAGGACAAGTTTTAGTTTCGTCAGGGTAAAAATTGAGGAGATATTAACCTGCAAAGTGTATTTTTCGTTCCAGTTACTCCCCGCCGACTGACTGTTGTGTACCGCTCTCTGCACACACAAGCTGCCTAGCTGACAGAGGTTAGTTCCTTTTGCTTGATCATATTATCATCCTACTATGTTCGATTTTATTTTTTTAAATACTGATAGATAGATATTTCCAAGGGCTTTTAGCAGGACAAGTTTTAGTTTCGTCAGGTTAAAAATTGAGGAGATATTAACCTGCAAAGTATATTTTTCGTTCAAGTTACTCCCCGCTGACTGACTGTTGTTTACCGCTCTCTGCACACACAAGCTGCCTAGCTGACAGAGGTTAGTTACTTTTGCTTGATCATATAATCATCCTAGTATGTTCGATTTTAATTTTTTAAATACTGATAGATAGGTATTTTCAAGGGCTGTTAGCAGGACAAGTTTTAGCTTCGTCAGGTTAAAAATTAAGGAGATATTAACCTGCAAAGTGTATTTTTCTTTCCAGTTTCTTTCCGCCGACTGACTTGTGTATCGCCTTCTGCACACACAAGCTGCCTAGCTGACAGAGGTTAGTCCTCTTTGCTTGATCATATAATCTTCCTACTATGCTCGATTTCTAATTTTTTAATACTGATAGATAGGTTGTTTCAAGGGCTGTTAGCACGACAAGTTTTAGCTTCGTCAGAATAAAAATAGAGGAGATATTAACCTGCAAAGTGTATTTTTCGTTCCAGTTACTCCCCGCCGACTGACTGTTGTGTACCGCTCTCTGCACACACAAGCTGCCTAGCTGACAGAGGTTAGTTCCTTTTGCTTGATCATATAATCATCCTACTATGTTTGATTTTAATTTTTTTAATACTGATAGATGGGTTGTTTCAAGGGCTGTTAGCACGACAAGTTTGAGCTTCGTCAGGTTAAAAACAGAGGAGATTTTAACCTGCAAAGTGTATTTTTCGTTCCAGTTACTCCCCGCCGACTGACTGTTGCGTACCGCTCTCTGCACACGCAAGCTGCCTAGGTGACAGAGGTTAGTCCTCTTTGCTTGATCATATAATCTTCCTACTATGCTCGATTTCTAATTTTTTAATACTGATAGATAGGTATTTTCAAGGGCTGTTAGCCCAAAAAGTTTTAGCTTCGTCAGGTTAAAAATTGAGGAGAAATAAACCTGCAAAGTATATTTTTTCGTTCCAGTTTCTTTCCGCCGACTGACTTGTGTATCGCCGTCTGCACACACAAGCTGCCTAGCTGACAGAGGTTAGTTCCTTTTGCTTGATCCTATAATCATCCTACTATGTTCGATTTTAATTTTTTAAATACTGATAGATAGGTATTTTCAAGGGCTGTTAGCAGGACAAGTTTTAGCTTCGTCAGGTTAAAAATTAAGGAGATATTAACCTGCAAAGTGTATTTTTCTTTCCAGTTTCTTTCCGCCGACTGACTTGTGTATCGCCTTCTGCACACACAAGCTGCCTAGCTGACAGAGGTTAGTCCTCTTTGCTTGATCATATAATCATCCTACTATGTTCGATTTCTAATTTTTTAATACTGATAGATAGGTTGTTTCAAGGGCTGTTAGCACGACAAGTTTTAGCTTCGTCAGAATAAAAATAGAGGAGATATTAACCTGCAAAGTGTATTTTTCGTTCCAGTTACTCCCCGCCGACTGACTGTTGTGTACCGCTCTCTGCACACACAAGCTGCCTAGCTGACAGAGGTTAGTTCCTTTTGCTTGATCATATAATCATCCTACTATGTTCGATTTTAATTTTTTAAATACTGATAGATAGGTATTTTCAAGGGCTGTTAGCAGGACAAGTTTTAGCTTCGTCAGGTTAAAAATTGAGGAGATATTAACCTGCAAAGTATATTTTTCGTTCAAGTTACTCCCCGCTGACTGACTGTTGTGTACCGCTCTCTGCACACGCAAGCTGCCTAGGTGACAGAGGTTAGTCCTCTTTGCTTGATCATATACTCTTCCTACTATGCTCGATTTCTAATTTTTTAATACTGATAGATAGGTATTTTCAAGGGCTGTTAGCCCAAAAAGTTTTAGCTTCGTCAGGTTAAAAATTGAGGAGATATAAACCTGCAAAGTGTATTTTTTCGTTCCAGTTTCTTTCCGCCGACTGACTTGTGTATCGCCGTCTGCACACACAAGCTGCCTAGCTGACAGAGGTTAGTTCCTTTTGCTTGATCATATAATCATCCTACTATGTTCGATTTTTATTTTTTAAATACTGATAGATAGGTATTTTCAAGGGCTGTTAGCAGGACAAGTTTTAGCTTCGTCAGGGTAAAAATTGAGGAGATATTAACCTGCAAAGTGTATTTTTCGTTCCAGTTACTCCCCGCCGACTGACTGTTGTGTACCGCTCTCTGCACACACAAGCTGCCTAGCTGACAGAGGTTAGTTCCTTTTGCTTGATCATATTATCATCCTACTATGTTCGATTTTATTTTTTTAAATACTGATAGATAGATATTTCCAAGGGCTTTTAGCAGGACAAGGTTTAGTTTCGTCAGGTTAAAAATTGAGGAGATATTAACCTGCAAAGTATATTTTTCGTTCAAGTTACTCCCCGCTGACTGACTGTTGTTTACCGCTCTCTGCACACACAAGCTGCCTAGCTGACAGAGGTTAGTTACTTTTGCTTGATCATATAATCATCCTAGTATGTTCGATTTTAATTTTTTAAATACTGATAGATAGGTATTTTCAAGGGCTGTTAGCAGGACAAGTTTTAGCTTCGTCAGGTTAAAAATTAAGGAGATATTAACCTGCAAAGTGTAATTTTCTTTCCAGTTTCTTTCCGCCGACTGACTTGTGTATCGCCTTCTGCACACACAAGCTGCCTAGCTGACAGAGGTTAGTCCTCTTTGCTTGATCATATAATCATCCTACTATGTTCGATTTCTAATTTTTTAATACTGATAGATAGGTTGTTTCAAGGGCTGTTAGCACGACAAGTTTTAGCTTCGTCAGAATAAAAATAGAGGAGATATTAACCTGCAAAGTGTATTTTTCGTTCCAGTTACTCCCCGCCGACTGACTGTTGTGTACCGCTCTCTGCACACACAAGCTGCCTAGCTGACAGAGGTTAGTTCCTTTTGCTTGATCATATAATCATCCTACTATGTTCGATTTTAATTTTTTTAAATACTGATAGATAGATATTTCCAAGGGCTTTTAGCAGGACAAGTTTTAGTTTCGTCAGGTTAAAAATTGAGGAGATATTAACCTGCAAAGTATATTTTTCGTTCAAGTTACTCCCCGCCGACTGACTGTTGTGTACCGCTCTCTGCACACACAAGCTGCCTAGCTGACAGAGGTTAGTTCCTTTTGCTTGATCATATAATCATCCTACTATGTTTGATTTTAATTTTTTAAATACTGATAGATAGGTATTTTCAAGGGCTATTAGCAGGACAAGTTTTAGCTTCGTCAGGTTAAAAATTAAGGAGATATTAACCTGCAAAGTGTATTTTTCTTTCGAGTTTCTTTCCGCCGACTGACTTGTGTATCGCCTTCTGCACACACAAGCTGCCTAGCTGACAGAGGTTAGTCCTCTTTGCTTGATCATATAATCTTCCTACTATGCTCGATTTCTAATTTTTTAATACTGATAGATGGGTTGTTTCAAGGGCTGTTAGCACGACAAGTTTGAGCTTCGTCAGGTTAAAAACAGAGGAGATTTTAACCTGCAAAGTGTATTTTTCGTTCCAGTTACTCCCCGCCGACTGACTGTTGCGTACCGCTCTCTGCACACGCAAGCTGCCTAGGTGACAGAGGTTAGTCCTCTTTGCTTGATCATATAATCTTCCTACTATGCTCGATGTCTAATTTTTTAATACTGATAGATAGGTATTTTCAAGGGCTGTTAGCCCAACAAGTTTTAGCTTCGTCAGGTTAAAAATTGAGGAGAAATAAACCTGCAAAGTATATTTTTTCGTTCCAGTTTCTTTCCGCCGACTGACTTGTGTATCGCCGTCTGCACACACAAGCTGCCTAGCTGACAGAGGTTAGTTCCTTTTGCTTGATCATATAATCATCCTACTATGTTCGATTTTAATTTTTTAAATACTGATAGATAGGTATTTTCAAGGGCTGTTAGCAGGTTAAGTTTTAGCTTCGTCAGGTTAAAAATTAAGGAGATATTAACCTGCAAAGTGTATTTTTCTTTCCAGTTTCTTTCCGCCGACTGACTTGTGTATCTTCGTCTGCACACACAAGCTGCCTAGCTGACAGAGGTTAGTCCTCTTTGCTTGATCATATAATCATCCTACTATGTTCGATTTCTAATTTTTTAATACTGATAGATAGGTTGCTTCAAGGGCTGTTAGCACGACAAGTTTTAGCTTCGTCAGAATAAAAAAAGAGGAGATATTAACCTGCAAAGTGTATTTTTCGTTCCAGTTACTCCCCGCCGACTGACTGTTGTGTACCGCTCTCTGCACACACAAGCTGCCTAGCTGACAGAGGTTAGTTCCTTTTGCTTGATCATATAATCATCCTAATATGTTCGATTTTAATTTTTTAAATACTGATAGATAGATATTTCCAAGGGCTGTTAGCAGGACAAGTTTTAGTTTCGTCAGGGTAAAAATTGAGGAGATATTAACCTGCAAAGTGTATTTTTCGTTCCAGTTACTCCCCGCCGACTGACTGTTGTGTACCGCTCTCTGCACACACAAGCTGCCTAGCTGACAGAGGTTAGTTCCTTTTGCTTGATCATATTATCATCCTACTATGTTCGATTTTATTTTTTTAAATACTGATAGATAGATATTTCCAAGGGCTTTTAGCAGGACAAGTTTTAGTTTCGTCAGGTTAAAAATTGAGGAGATATTAACCTGCAAAGTATATTTTTCGTTCAAGTTACTCCCCGCTGACTGACTGTTGTTTACCGCTCTCTGCACACACAAGCTGCCTAGCTGACAGAGGTTAGTTACTTTTGCTTGATCATATAATCATCCTAGTATGTTCGATTTTAATTTTTTAAATACTGATAGATAGGTATTTTCAAGGGCTGTTAGCAGGACAAGTTTTAGCTTCGTCAGGTTAAAAATTAAGGAGATATTAACCTGCAAAGTGTATTTTTCTTTCCAGTTTCTTTCCGCCGACTGACTTGTGTATCGCCTTCTGCACACACAAGCTGCCTAGCTGACAGAGGTTAGTCCTCTTTGCTTGATCATATAATCATCCTACTATGTTCGATTTCTAATTTTTTAATACTGATAGATAGGTTGTTTCAAGGGCTGTTAGCACGACAAGTTTTAGCTTCGTCAGAATAAAAATAGAGGAGATATTAACCTGCAAAGTGTATTTTTCGTTCCAGTTACTCCCCGCCGACTGACTGTTGTGTACCGCTCTCTGCACACACAAGCTGCCTAGCTGACAGAGGTTAGTTCCTTTTGCTTGATCATATAATCATCCTACTATGTTTGATTTTAATTTTTTTAATACTGATAGATGGGTTGTTTCAAGGGCTGTTAGCACGACAAGTTTGAGCTTCGTCAGGTTAAAAATTGAGGAGATATTAACCTGCAAAGTATATTTTTCGTTCAAGTTACTCCCGGCTGACTGACTGTTGTGTACCGCTCTCTGCACACGCAAGCTGCCTAGGTGACAGAGGTTAGTCCTCTTTGCTTGATCATATAATCTTCCTACTATGCTCGATTTCTAATTTTTTAATACTGATAGATAGGTTGTTTCAAGGGCTGTTAGCCCAAAAAGTTTTAGCTTCGTCAGGTTAAAAATTGAGGAGATATAAACCTGCAAAGTGTATATTTTCGTTCCAGTTTCTTTCCGCCGACTGACTTGTGTATCGCCGTCTGCACACACAAGCTGCCTAGCTGACAGAGGTTAGTTCCTTTTGCTTGATCATATAATCATCCTACTATGTTCGATTTTTATTTTTTAAATACTGATAGATAGGTATTTTCAAGGGCTGTTAGCAGGACAAGTTTTAGCTTCGTCAGGGTACAAATTGAGGAGATATTAACCTGCAAAGTGTATTTTTCGTTCCAGTTACTCCCCGCCGACTGACTGTTGTGTACCGCTCTCTGCACACACAAGCTGCCTAGCTGACAGAGGTTAGTTCCTTTTGCTTGATCATATTATCATCCTACTATGTTCGATTTTATTTTATTAAATACTGATAGATAGATATTTCCAAGGGCTTTTAGCAGGACAAGGTTTAGTTTCGTCAGGTTAAAAATTGAGGAGATATTAACCTGCAAAGTATATTTTTCGTTCAAGTTACTCCCCGCTGACTGACTGTTGTTTACCGCTCTCTGCACACACAAGCTGCCTAGCTGACAGAGGTTAGTTACTTTTGCTTGATCATATAATCATCCTAGTATGTTCGATTTTAATTTTTTAATACTGATAGATAGGTATTTTCAAGGGCTGTTAGCCCAACAAGTTTTAGCTTCGTCAGGTTAAAAATTGAGGAGATATAAACCTGCAAAGTGTATTTTTTCGTTCCAGTTTCTTTTCGCCGACTGACTTGTGTATCGCCGTCTGCACACACAAGCTGCCTAGCTGACAGAGGTTAGTTCCTTTTGCTTGATCATATAATCATCCTACTATGTTCGATTTTAATTTTTTAAATACTGATAGATAGGTATTTTCAAGGGCTGTTAGCAGGACAAGTTTTAGCTTCGTCAGGTTAAAAATTAAGGAGATATTAACCTGCAAAGTGTATTTTTCTTTCCAGTTTCTTTCCGCCGACTGACTTGTGTATCGCCTTCTGCACACACAAGCTGCCTAGCTGACAGAGGTTAGTCCTCTTTGCTTGATCATATAATCTTCCTACTATGCTCGATTTCTAATTTTTTAATACTGATAGATGGGTTGTTTCAAGGGCTGTTAGCACGACAAGTTTGAGCTTCGTCAGGTTAAAAACAGAGGAGATTTTAACCTGCAAAGTGTATTTTTCGTTCCAGTTACTCCCCGCCGACTGACTGTTGCGTACCGCTCTCTGCACACGCAAGCTGCCTAGGTGACAGAGGTTAGTCCTCTTTGCTTGATCATATAATCTTCCTACTATGCTCGATTTCTAATTTTTTAATACTGATAGATAGGTATTTTCAAGGGCTGTTAGCCCAACAAGTTTTAGCTTCGTCAGGTTAAAAATTGAGGAGAAATAAACCTGCAAAGTATATTTTTTCGTTCCAGTTTCTTTCCGCCGACTGACTTGTGTATCGCCGTCTGCACACACAAGCTGCCTAGCTGACAGAGGTTAGTTCCTTTTGCTTGATCCTATAATCATCCTACTATGTTCGATTTTAATTTTTTAAATACTGATAGATAGGTATTTTCAAGGGCTGTTAGCAGGTTAAGTTTTAGCTTCGTCAGGTTAAAAATTAAGGAGATATTAACCTGCAAAGTGTATTTTTCGTTCCAGTTTCTTTCCGCCGACTGACTTGTGTATCTTCGTCTGCACACACAAGCTGCCTAGCTGACAGAGGTTAGTCCTCTTTGCTTGATCATATAATCATCCTACTATGTTCGATTTCTAATTTTTTAATACTGATAGATAGGTTGCTTCAAGGGCTGTTAGCACGACAAGTTTTAGCTTCGTCAGAATAAAAAAAGAGGAGATATTAACCTGCAAAGTGTATTTTTCGTTCCAGTTACTCCCCGCCGACTGACTGTTGTGTACCGCTCTCTGCACACACAAGCTGCCTAGCTGACAGAGGTTAGTTCCTTTTGCTTGATCATATAATCATCCTAATATGTTCGATTTTAATTTTTTAAATACTGATAGATAGATATTTCCAAGGGCTGTTAGCAGGACAAGTTTTAGTTTCGTCAGGGTAAAAATTGAGGAGATATTAACCTGCAAAGTGTATTTTTTGTTCCAGTTACTCCCCGCCGACTGACTGTTGTGTACCGCTCTCTGCACACACAAGCTGCCTAGCTGACAGAGGTTAGTTCCTTTTGCTTGATCATATTATCATCCTACTATGTTCGATTTTATTTTTTTAAATACTGATAGATAGATATTTCCAAGGGCTTTTAGCAGGACAAGTTTTAGTTTCGTCAGGTTAAAAATTGAGGAGATATTAACCTGCAAAGTATATTTTTCGTTCAAGTTACTCCCCGCTGACTGACTGTTGTTTACCGCTCTCTGCACACACAAGCTGCCTAGCTGACAGAGGTTAGTTACTTTTGCTTGATCATATAATCATCCTAGTATGTTCGATTTTAATTTTTTAAATACTGATAGATAGGTATTTTCAAGGGCTGTTAGCAGGACAAGTTTTAGCTTCGTCAGGTTAAAAATTAAGGAGATATTAACCTGCAAAGTGTATTTTTCTTTCCAGTTTCTTTCCGCCGACTGACTTGTGTATCGCCTTCTGCACACACAAGCTGCCTAGCTGACAGAGGTTAGTCCTCTTTGCTTGATCATATAATCATCCTACTATGTTCGATTTCTAATTTTTTAATACTGATAGATAGGTTGTTTCAAGGGCTGTTAGCACGACAAGTTTTAGCTTCGTCAGAATAAAAATAGAGCAGATATTAACCTGCAACGTGTATTTTTCGTTCCAGTTACTCCCCGCCGACTGACTGTTGTGTACCGCTCTCTGCACACACAAGCTGCCTAGCTGACAGAGGTTAGTTCCTTTTGCTTGATCATATAATCATCCTACTATGTTCGATTTTAATTTTTTAAATACTGATAGATAGGTATTTTCAAGGGCTGTTAGCAGGACAAGTTTTAGCTTCGTCAGGTTAAAAATTGAGGAGATATTAACCTGCAAAGTATATTTTTCGTTCAAGTTACTCCCCGCTGACTGACTGTTGTGTACCGCTCTCTGCACACGCAAGCTGCCTAGGTGACAGAGGTTAGTCCTCTTTGCTTGATCATATAATCTTCCTACTATGCTCGATTTCTAATTTTTTAATACTGATAGATAGGTATTTTCAAGGGCTGTTAGTCCAACAAGTTTTAGCTTCGTCAGGTTAAAAATTAAGGAGATATTAACCTGCAAAGTGTATTTTTCTTTCCAGTTTCTTTCCGCCGACTGACTTGTGTATCGCCTTCTGCACACACAAGCTGCCTAGCTGACAGAGGTTAGTTCCTTTTGCTTGATCATATAATCATCCTACTATGTTCGATTTTAATTTTTTAAATACTGATAGATAGGTATTTTCAAGGGCTGTTAGCAGGACAAGTTTTAGCTTCGTCAGGTTAAAAATTAAGGAGATATTAACCTGCAAAGTGTATTTTTCTTTCCAGTTTCTTTCCGCCGACTGACTTGTGTATCGCCTTCTGCACACACAAGCTGCCTAGCTGACAGAGGTTAGTCCTCTTTGCTTGATCATATAATCTTCCTATTATGCTCGATTTCTAATTTTTTAATACTGATAGATGGGTTGTTTCAAGGGCTGTTAGCACGACAAGTTTGAGCTTCGTCAGGTTAAAAACAGAGGAGATTTTAACCTGCAAAGTGTATTTTTCGTTCCAGTTACTCCCCGCCGACTGACTGTTGCGTACCGCTCTCTGCACACGCAAGCTGCCTAGGTGACAGAGGTTAGTCCTCTTTGCTTGATCATATAATCTTCCTACTATGCTCGATTTCTAATTTTTTAATACTGATAGATAGGTATTTTCAAGGGCTGTTAGCCCAACAAGTTTTAGCTTCGTCAGGTTAAAAATTGAGGAGAAATAAACCTGCAAAGTGTATTTTTTCGTTCCAGTTTCTTTCCGCCGACTGACTTGTGTATCGCCGTCTGCACACACAAGCTGCCTAGCTGACAGAGGTTAGTTCCTTTTGCTTGATCATATAATCATCCTACTATGTTCGATTTTAATTTTTTAAATACTGATAGATAGGTATTTTCAAGGGCTGTTAGCAGGACAAGTTTTAGCTTCGTCAGGTTAAAAATTAAGGAGATATTAACCTGCAAAGTGTATTTTTCTTTCCAGTTTCTTTCCGCCGACTGACTTGTGTATCGCCGTCTGCACACACAAGCTGCCTAGCTGACAGAGGTTAGTTCCTTTTGCTTGATCATATAATCATCCTACTATGTTCGATTTTAATTTTTTAAATACTGATAGATAGGTATTTTCAAGGGCTGTTAGCACGACAAGTTTTAGCTTCGTCAGGTTAAAAAATGAGGAGATATTAACCTGCAAAGTATATTTTTCGTTCAAGTTACTCCCGGCTGACTGACTGTTGTGTACTGCTCTCTGCACACGCAAGCTGCCTAGGTGACAGAGGTTAGTCCTCTTTGCTTGATCATATAATCTTCTTACTATGCTCGATTTCTATTTTTTTAATACTGATAGATAGGTTGTTTCAAGGGCTGTTAGCACGACAAGTTTTAGCTTCGTCAGGTTAAAAAGAGAGGAGATTTTAAACTGCAAAGTGTCTTTTTCGTTCCAGTTACTCCCCGCCGACTGACTTTTGCGTACCGCTCTCTGCACACACAAGCTGCCTAGCTGACAGAGGTTAGTTCCTTTTGCTTGATCATATAATCATCCTACTATGTTCGATTTCAATTTTTAAGTACTGATAGATAGGTATTTTCAAGGGCTGTTAGCCCAACAAGTTTTAGCTTCGTCAGGTTAAAAATTGAGGAGATATTAACCTGCAAAGTGTATTTTTCTTTCCAGTTTCTTTCCGCCGACTGACTTGTGTATCGCCTTCTGCACAGACAAGCTGCCTAGCTGACAGAGGTTAGTCCTCTTTGCTTGATCATATTAATTTCCTACTATGGTCGATTTCTATTTTTTTAATACTGATAGATGGGTTGTTTCAAAGGCTGTTCGCACGACAAGTTTTAGCTTCGTCAGGTTAAAAATAGAGGAGATATTAACCTGCAAAGTGTATTTTTCGTTCCAGTTTCTTTCCGCCGACTGACTTGTGTATCTTCGTCTGCACACACAAGCTGCCTAGCTGACAGAGGTTAGTCCTCTTTGCTTGATCATATAATCATCCTACTATGTTCGATTTCTAATTTTTTAATACTGATAGATAGGTTGCTTCAAGGGCTGTTAGCACGACAAGTTTTAGCTTCGTCAGAATAAAAAAAGAGGAGATATTAACCTGCAAAGTGTATTTTTCGTTCCAGTTACTCCCCGCCGACTGACTGTTGTGTACCGCTCTCTGCACACACAAGCTGCCTAGCTGACAGAGGTTAGTTCCTTTTGCTTGATCATATAATCATCCTAATATGTTCGATTTAAATTTTTTAAATACTGATAGATAGATATTTCCAAGGGCTGTTAGCAGGACAAGTTTTAGTTTCGTCAGGGTAAAAATTGAGGAGATATTAACCTGCAAAGTGTATTTTTCGTTCCAGTTACTCCCCGCCGACTGACTGTTGTGTACCGCTCTCTGCACACACAAGCTGCCTAGCTGACAGAGGTTAGTTCCTTTTGCTTGATCATATTATCATCCTACTATGTTCGATTTTATTTTTTTAAATACTGATAGATAGATATTTCCAAGGGCTTTTAGCAGGACAAGTTTTAGTTTCGTCAGGGTAAAAATTGAGGAGATATTAACCTGCAAAGTGTATTTTTCGTTCCAGTTACTCCCCGCCGACTGACTGTTGTGTACCGCTCTCTGCACACACAAGCTGCCTAGCTGACAGAGGTTAGTTCCTTTTGCTTGATCATATTATCATCCTACTATGTTCGATTTTATTTTTTTAAATACTGATAGATAGATATTTCCAAGGGCTTTTAGCAGGACAAGTTTTAGTTTCGTCAGGTTAAAAATTGAGGAGATATTAACCTGCAAAGTATATTTTTCGTTCAAGTTACTCCCCGCTGACTGACTGTTGTTTACCGCTCTCTGCACACACAAGCTGCCTAGCTGACAGAGGTTAGTTACTTTTGCTTGATCATATAATCATCCTAGTATGTTCGATTTTAATTTTTTAAATACTGATAGATAGGTATTTTCAAGGGCTGTTAGCAGGACAAGTTTTAGCTTCGTCAGGTTAAAAATTAAGAAGATATTAACCTGCAAAGTGTATTTTTCTTTCCAGTTTCTTTCCGCCGACTGACTTGTGTATCGCCTTCTGCACACACAAGCTGCCTAGCTGACAGAGGTTAGTCCTCTTTGCTTGATCATATAATCTTCCTACTATGTTCGATTTCTAATTTTTTAATACTGATAGATAGGTTGTTTCAAGGGCTGTTAGCACGACAAGTTTTAGCTTCGTCAGAATAAAAATAGAGGAGATATTAACCTGCAAAGTGTATTTTTCGTTCCAGTTACTCCCCGCCGACTGACTGTTGTGTACCGCTCTCTGCACACACAAGCTGCCTAGCTGACAGAGGTTAGTTCCTTTTGCTTGATCATATAATCATCCTACTATGTTCGATTTTAATTTTTTAAATACTGATAGATAGGTATTTTCAAGGGCTGTTAGCAGGACAAGTTTTAGCTTCGTCAGGTTAAAAATTGAGGAGATATTAACCTGCAAAGTATATTTTTCGTTCAAGTTACTCCCCGCTGACTGACTGTTGTGTACCGCTCTCTGCACACGCAAGCTGCCTAGGTGACAGAGGTTAGTCCTCTTTGCTTGATCATATAATCTTCCTACTATGCTCGATTTCTAATTTTTTAATACTGATAGATAGGTATTTTCAAGGGCTGTTAGCCCAACAAGTTTTAGCTTCGTCAGGTTAAAAATTGAGGAGATATTAACCTGCAAAATGTATTTTTCGTTCCAGTTACTCCCCGCCGACTGACTGTTGTGTACCGCTCTCTGCACACACAAGCTGCCTAGCTGACAGAGGTTAGTTCCTTTTGCTTGATCATATAATCATCCTAATATGTTCGATTTTAATTTTTTAAATACTGATAGATAGATATTTCCAAGGGCTGTTAGCAGGACAAGTTTTAGTTTCGTCAGGGTAAAAATTGAGGAGATATTAACCTGCAAAGTGTATTTTTCGTTCCAGTTACTCCCCGCCGACTGACTGTTGTGTACCGCTCTCTGCACACACAAGCTGCCAAGCTGACAGAGGTTAGTTCCTTTTGCTTGATCATATTATCATCCTACTATGTTCGATTTTATTTTTATAAATACTGATATATAGATATTTCCAAGGGCTTTTAGCAGGACAAGTTTTAGTTTCGTCAGGTTAAAAATTGAGGAGATATTAACCTGCAAAGTATATTTTTCGTTCAAGTTACTCCCCGCTGACTGACTGTTGTTTACCGCTCTCTGCACACACAAGCTGCCTAGCTGACAGAGGTTAGTTCCTTTTGCTTGATCATATAATCATCCTACTATGTTCGATTTCAATGTTTTAAATACTGATAGATAGGTATTTTCAAGGGCTGTTAGCCCAACAAGTTTTAGCTTCGTCAGGTTAAAAATTGAGGAGATATTAACCTGCAAAGTGTATTTTTTTTTCCAGTTTCTTTCCGCCGACTGACTTGTGTATCGCCTTCTGCACACACAAGCTGCCTAGCTGACAGAGGTTAGTCCTCTTTGCTTGATCATATAAATTTCCTACTATGCTCGATTTCTATTTTTTTAATACTGATAGATGGGTTGTTTCAAAGGCTGTTCGCACGACAAGTTTTAGCTTCGTCAGGTTAAAAATAGAGGAGATATTAACCTGCAAAGTGTATTTTTCGTTCCAGTTTCTTTCCGACGACTGACTTGTGTATCTTCGTCTGCACACACAAGCTGCCTAGCTGACAGGTTAGTCCTCTTTGCTTGATCATATAATCATCCTACTATGTTCGATTTCTAATTTTTTAATACTGATAGATAGGTTGCTTCAAGGGCTGTTAGCACGACAAGTTTTAGCTTCGTCAGAATAAAAAAAGAGGAGATATTAACCTGCAAAGTGTATTTTTCGTTCCAGTTACTCCCCGCCGACTGACTGTTGTGTACCGCTCTCTGCACACACAAGCTGCCTAGCTGACAGAGGTTAGTTCCTTTTGCTTGATCATATAATCATCCTAATATGTTCGATTTTAATTTTTTAAATACTGATAGATAGATATTTCCAAGGGCTGTTAGCAGGACAAGTTTTAGTTTCGTCAGGGTAAAAATTGAGGAGATATTAACCTGCAAAGTGTATTTTTCGTTCCAGTTACTCCCCGCCGACTGACTGTTGTGTACCGCTCTCTGCACACACAAGCTGCCAAGCTGACAGAGGTTAGTTCCTTTTGCTTGATCATATTATCATCCTACTATGTTCGATTTTATTTTTTTAAATACTGATAGATAGATATTTCCAAGGGCTTTTAGCAGGACAAGTTTTAGTTTCGTCAGTTTAAAAATTGAGGAGATATTAACCTGCAAAGTATATTTTTCGTTCAAGTTACTCCCCGCTGACTGACTGTTGTTTACCGCTCTCTGCACACACAAGCTGCCTAGCTGACAGAGGTTAGTTACTTTTGCTTGATCATATAATCATCCTAGTATGTTCGATTTTAATTTTTTAAATACTGATAGATAGGTATTTTCAAGGGCTGTTAGCAGGACAAGTTTTAGCTTCGTCAGGTTAAAAATTAGGGAGATATTAACCTGCAAAGTGTATTTTTCTTTCCAGTTTCTTTCCGCCGACTGACTTGTGTATCGCCTTCTGCACACACAAGCTGCCTAGCTGACAGAGGTTAATCCTCTTTGCTTGATCATATAATCATCCTACTATGTTCGATTTCTAATTTTTTAATACTGATAGATAGGTTGTTTCAAGGGCTGTTAGCACGACAAGTTTTAGCATCGTCAGAATAAAAATAGAGGAGATATTAACCTGCAAAGTGTATTTTTCTTTCCAGTTTCTTTCCGCCGAGTGACTTGTGTATCGCCTTCTGCACACATAAGCTGCCTAGGTGACAGAGGTTAGTCCTCTTTGCTTGATCATATAATCTTCCTACTATGCTCGATTTCTAATTTTTTAATACTGATAGATGGGTTGTTTCAAGGGCTGTTAGCACGACAAGTTTTAGCTTCGTCAGGTTAAAAAAAGAGGAGATTTTAACCTGCAAAGTGTATTTTTCGTTCCAGTTACTCCCCGCCGACTGACTGTTGTGTACCGCTCTCTGCACACACAAGCTGCCTAGCTGACAGAGGTTAGTTCCTTTTGCTTGATCATATAATCATCCTACCATGTTCGATTTCAATTTTTTTAATACTGATAGATAGGTATTTTCAAGGGCTGTTAGCACGACAAGTTTTAGCTTCGTCAGGTTAAAAATTGAGGAGATATTAACCTGCAAAGTATATTTTTCGTTCAAGTTACTCCCGGCCGACTGACTGTTGTGTACCGCTCTCTGCACACGCAAGCTGCCTAGGTGACAGAGGTTAGTTCCTTTTGCTTGATCATATAATCATCCTACTATGTTTGATTTCAATTTTTTAAATACTGATAGATAGGTATTTTCAAGGGCTGTTAGCAGGACAAGTTTTAGTTTCGTCAGGGTAAAAATTGAGGAGATATTAACCTGCAAAGTGTATTTTTCGTTCCAGTTACTCCCCGCCGACTGACTGTTGTGTACCGCTCTCTGCACACACAAGCTGCCAAGCTGACAGAGGTTAGTTCCTTTTGCTTGATCATATTATCATCCTACTATGTTCGATTTTATTTTTTTAAATACTGATAGATAGATATTTCCAAGGGCTTTTAGCAGGACAAGTTTTAGTTTCGTCAGTTTAAAAATTGAGGAGATATTAACCTGCAAAGTATATTTTTCGTTCAAGTTACTCCCCGCTGACTGACTGTTGTTTACCGCTCTCTGCACACACAAGCTGCCTAGCTGACAGAGGTTAGTTACTTTTGCTTGATCATATAATCATCCTAGTATGTTCGATTTTAATTTTTTAAATACTGATAGATAGGTATTTTCAAGGGCTGTTAGCAGGACAAGTTTTAGCTTCGTCAGGTTAAAAATTAGGGAGATATTAACCTGCAAAGTGTATTTTTCTTTCCAGTTTCTTTCCGCCGACTGACTTGTGTATCGCCTTCTGCACACACAAGCTGCCTAGCTGACAGAGGTTAATCCTCTTTGCTTGATCATATAATCATCCTACTATGTTCGATTTCTAATTTTTTAATACTGATAGATAGGTTGTTTCAAGGGCTGTTAGCACGACAAGTTTTAGCATCGTCAGAATAAAAATAGAGGAGATATTAACCTGCAAAGTGTATTTTTCTTTCCAGTTTCTTTCCGCCGAGTGACTTGTGTATCGCCTTCTGCACACATAAGCTGCCTAGGTGACAGAGGTTAGTCCTCTTTGCTTGATCATATAATCTTCCTACTATGCTCGATTTCTAATTTTTTAATACTGATAGATGGGTTGTTTCAAGGGCTGTTAGCACGACAAGTTTTAGCTTCGTCAGGTTAAAAAAAGAGGAGATTTTAACCTGCAAAGTGTATTTTTCGTTCCAGTTACTCCCCGCCGACTGACTGTTGTGTACCGCTCTCTGCACACACAAGCTGCCTAGCTGACAGAGGTTAGTTCCTTTTGCTTGATCATTTAATCATCCTACCATGTTCGATTTCAATTTTTTTAATACTGATAGATAGGTATTTTCAAGGGCTGTTAGCACGACAAGTTTTAGCTTCGTCAGGTTAAAAATTGAGGAGATATTAACCTGCAAAGTATATTTTTCGTTCAAGTTACTCCCGGCCGACTGACTGTTGTGTACCGCTCTCTGCACACGCAAGCTGCCTAGGTGACAGAGGTTAGTTCCTTTTGCTTGATCATATAATCATCCTACTATGTTTGATTTCAATTTTTTAAATACTGATAGATAGGTATTTTCAAGGGCTGTTAGCCCAACAAGTTTTAGCTTCGTCAGGTTAAAAATTGAGGAGATATTAACCTGCAAAGTGTATTTTTCTTTCCAGTTTCTTTCCGCCGACTGACTTGTGTATCGCCTTCTGCACACACAAGCTGCCTAGCTGACAGAGGTTAGTCCTCTTTGCTTGATCATATAAATTTCCTACTATGCTCGATTTCTATTTTTTTAATACTGATAGATGGGTTGTTTCAAAGGCTGTTCGCACGACAAGTTTTAGCTTCGTCAGGTTAAAAAGAGAGGAGATTTTAACCTGCAAAGTATATTTTTCGTTCAAGTTACTCCCGGCTGTCTGACTGTTGTGTACTGCTCTCTGCACACGCAAGCTGGCTAGGTGACAGAGGTTAGTCCTCTTTGCTTGATCATATAATCTTCCTACTATGCTCGATTTCTAATTTTTTAATACTGATAGATGGGTTGTTTCAAGGGCTGTTAGCACGACAAGTTTGAGCTTCGTCAGGTTAAAAAGAGAGGAGATTTTAACCTGCAAAGTGTATTTTTCGTTCCAGTTACTCCCCGCCGACTGACTGTTGCGTACCGCTCTCTGCACACACAAGCTGCCGAGCTGACAGAGGTTAGTTCCTTTTGCTTGATCATATAATCATCCTACTATGTTTGATTTCAATTTTTTAAATACTTATAGATAGGTATTTTCAAGGGCTGTTAGCCCAACAAGTTTTAGCTTCGTCAGGTTAAAAAATGAGGAGATATTAGCCTGCAAAGTATATTTTTCGTTCAAGTTACTCCCGGCTGACTGACTGTTGTGTACTGCTCTCTGCACACGCAAGCTGCCTAGGTGACAGAGGTTAGTCCTCTTTGCTTGATCATATAATCTTCTTACTATGCTCGATTTCTAATTTTTTAATACTGATAGATAGGTATTTTCAAGGGCTGGTAGCCCAACAAGTTTTAGCTTCGTCAGGTTAAAAATTGAGGAGATATAAACCTGCAAAGTGTATTTTTTCGTTCCAGTTTCTTTCCGCCGACTGACTTGTGTATCGCCGTTTGCACACACAAGCTGCCTAGCTGACAGAGGTTAGTTCCTTTTGCTTGATCATATAATCATCCTACTATGTTCGATTTCTAATTTTTTAATACTGATAGATGGGTTGTTTCAAGGGCTGTTAGCACGACAAGTTTTAGCTTCGTCAGAATAAAAATAGAGGAGATATTAACCTGCAAAGTGTATTTTTCGTTCCAGTTACTCCCCGCCGACTGACTGTTGTGTACCGCTCTCTGCACACACAAGCTGCCTAGCTGACAGAGGTTAGTTCCTTTTGCTTGATCATATAATCATCCTACTATGTTCGATTTTAATTTTTTAAATACTGATAGATAGGTATTTTCAAGGGCTGTTAGCAGGACAAGTTTTAGCTTCGTCAGGTTAAAAATTAAGAAGATATTAACCTGCAAAGTGTATTTTTCTTTCCAGTTTCTTTCCGCCGACTGACTTGTGTATCGCCTTCTGCACACACAAGCTGCCTAGCTGACAGAGGTTAGTCCTCTTTGCTTGATCATATAATCTTCGTACTATGCTCGATTTCTATTTTTTTAATACTGATAGATGGGTCGTTTCAAAGGCTGTTCGCACGAC
Organism: Luidia sarsii; assembly: GCA_949987565.1. Taxonomy (NCBI): domain Eukaryota; kingdom Metazoa; phylum Echinodermata; class Asteroidea; order Paxillosida; family Luidiidae; genus Luidia; species Luidia sarsii. The sequence goes on from OX465116.1 coordinate 10,035,826, forward strand.
AAGTTTTAGCTTCGTCAGGTTAAAAATAGAGGAGATATTAACCTGCAAAGTGTATTTTTCGTTCCAGTTTCTTTCCGCCGACTGACTTGTGTATCTTCGTCTGCACACACAAGCTGCCTAGCTGACAGAGGTGAGTCCTCTTTGCTTGATCATATAATCATCCTACTATGTTCGATTTCTAATTTTTTAATACTGATAGATAGGTTGCTTCAAGGGCTGTTAGCACCACAAGTTTTAGCTTCGTCAGAATAAAAAAAGAGGAGATATTAACCTGCAAAGTATATTTTTCGTTCAAGTTACTCCCGGCTGACTGACTGTTGTGTACCGCTCTCTGCACACACAAGCTGCCTAGGTGACAGAGGTTAGTCCTCTTTGCTTGATCATATAATCATCCTACTATGCTCGATTTCTAATTTTTTAATACTGATAGATAGGTATTTTCAAGGGCTGTTAGCCCGACAAGTTTTAGCTTCGTCAGGTTAAAAATTGAGGAGATATAAACCTGCAAAGTGTATTTTTTCGTTCCAGTTTCTTTCCGCCGACTGACTTGTGTATCGCCGTCTGCACACACAAGCTGCCTAGCTGACAGAGGTTAGTTCCTTTTGCTTGATCATATAATCATCCTACTATGTTCGATTTTAATTTTTTAAATACTGATAGATAGGTATTTTCAAGGGCTGTTAGCAGGACAAGTTTTAGCTTCGTCAGGTTAAAAATTAAGGAGATATTAACCTGCAAAGTGTATTTTTCTTTCCAGTTTCTTTCCGCCGACTGACTTGTGTATCGCCTTCTGCACACACAAGCTGCCTAGCTGACAGAGGTTAGTCCTCTTTGCTTGATCATATAATCTTCGTACTATGCTCGATTTCTATTTTTTTAATACTGATAGATGGGTTGTTTCAAAGGCTGTTCGCACGACAAGTTTTAGCTTCGTCAGGTTAAAAATAGAGGAGATATTAACCTGCAAAGTGTATTTTTCGTTCCAGTTTCTTTCCGCCGACTGACTTGTGTATCTTCGTCTGCACACACAAGCTGCCTAGCTGACAGAGGTGAGTCCTCTTTGCTTGATCATATAATCATCCTACTATGTTCGATTTCTAATTTTTTAATACTGATAGATAGGTTGCTTCAAGGGCTGTTAGCACCACAAGTTTTAGCTTCGTCAGAATAAAAAAAGAGGAGATATTAACCTGCAAAGTGTATTTTTCGTTCCAGTTACTCCCCGCCGACTGACTGTTGTGTACCGCTCTCTGCACACACAAGCTGCCTAGCTGACAGAGGTTAGTTCCTTTTGCTTGATCATATAATCATCCTATTATGTTCGATTTTAATTTTTTAAATACTGATAGATAGATATTTCCAAGAGCTGTTAGCAGGACAAGTTTTAGTTTCGTCAGGGTAAAAATTGAGGAGATATTAACCTGCAAAGTGTATTTTTTGTTCCAGTTACTCCCCGCCGACTGACTGTTGTGTACCGCTCTCTGCACACACAAGCTGCCTAGCTGACAGAGGTTAGTTACTTTTGCTTGATCATATAATCATCCTACTATGTTCGATTTTAATTTTTTAAATACTGATAGATAGGTATTTTCAAGGGCTGTTAGCAGGACAAGTTTTAGCTTCGTCAGGTTAAAAATTAAGGAGATATTAACCTGCAAAGTGTATTTTTCTTTCCAGTTTCTTTCCGCCGACTGACTTGTGTATCGCCTTCTGCACACACAAGCTGCCTAGCTGACAGAGGTTAGTCCTCTTTGCTTGATCATATAATCTTCCTACTATGATCGATTTCTAATTTTTTAATACTGATAGATGGGTTGTTTCAAGGGCTGTTAGCACGACAAGTTTGAGCTTCGTCAGGTTAAAAAGAGAGGAGATTTTAACCTGCAAAGTGTATTTTTCGTTCCAGTTACTCCCCACCGACTGACTGTTGCGTACCGCTCTCTGCACACACAAGCTGCCTAGCTGACAGAGGTTAGTTCCTTTTGCTTGATCATATAATCATCCTACCATGTTTGATTTGAATTTTTTAAATACTGATAGATAGGTATTTTCAAGGGCTGTTAGCACGACAAGTTTTAGCTTCGTCAGGTTAAAAAATGAGGAGATATTAACCTGCAAAGTATATTTTTCGTTCAAGTTACTCCCGGCTGACTGACTGTTGTGTACCGCTCTCTGTACACGCAAGCTGCCTAGGTGACAGAGGTTAGTCCTCTTTGCTTGATCATATAATCTTCTTACTATGCTCGATTTCTAATTTTTTAATACTGATAGATAGGTTGTTTCAAGGGCTGTTAGCACGACAAGTTTTAGCTTCGTCAGGTTAAAAAGAGAGGAGATTTTAAACTGCAAAGTGTCTTTTTCGTTCCAGTTACTCCCCGCCGACTGACTGTTGCGTACCGCTCTCTGCACACACAAGCTGCCTAGCTGACAGAGGTTAGTTCCTTTTGCTTGATCATATAATCATCCTACTATGTTCGATTTCAATTTTTGAAATACTGATAGATAGGTATTTTCAAGGGCTGTTAGCCCAACAAGTTTTAGCTTCGTCAGGTTAAAAATTGAGGAGATATTAACCTGCAAAGTGTATTTTTCTTTCCAGTTTCTTTCCGCCGACTGACTTGTGTATCGCCTTCTGCACACACAAGCTGCCTAGCTGACAGAGGTTAGTCCTCTTTGCTTGATCATATAATCTTCCTACTATGCTCGATTTCTATTTTTTTAATACTGATAGATGGGTTGTTTCAAAGGCTGTTTGTACGACAAGTTTTAGCTTCGTCAGGTTAAAAATAGAGGAGATATTAACCTGCAAAGTGTAATTTTCGTTCCAGTTACTCCCCGCCGACTGACTGTTGCGTACCGCTCTCTGCACACACAAGCTGCCGAGCTGACAGAGGTTAGTTCCTTTTGCTTGATCATATAATCATCCTACTATGTTTGATTTCAATTTTTTAAATACTGATAGATGGGTATTTTCAAGGGCTGTTAGCACGACAAGTTTTAGCTTCGTCAGGTTAAAAAATGAGGAGATATTAGCCTGCAAAGTATATTTTTCGTTCAAGTTACTCCCGGCTGACTGACTGTTGTGTACTGCTCTCTGCACACGCAAGCTGCCTAGGTGACAGAGGTTAGTCCTCTTTGCTTGATCATATAATCTTCTTACTATGCTCGATTTCTAATTTTTTAATACTGATAGATAGGTTGTTTCAAGGGCTGTTAGCACGACAAGTTTTAGCTTCGTCAGGTTAAAAAGAGAGGAGATTTTAAACTGCAAAGTGTCTTTTTCGTTCCAGTTACTCCCCGCCGACTGACTGTTGCGTACCGCTCTCTGCACACACAAGCTGCCTAGCTGACAGAGGTTAGTTCCTTTTGCTTGATCATATAATCATCCTACTATGTTCGATTTCAATTTTTGAAATACTGATAGATAGGTATTTTCAAGGGCTGTTAGCCCAACAAGTTTTAGCTTCGTCAGGTTAAAAATTGAGGAGATATTAACCTGCAAAGTGTATTTTTCTTTCCAGTTTCTTTCCGCCGACTGACTTGTGTATCGCCTTCTGCACACACAAGCTGCCTAGCTGACAGAGGTTAGTCCTCTTTGCTTGATCATATAATCTTCCTACTATGCTCGATTTCTATTTTTTTAATACTGATAGATGGGTTGTTTTAAAGGCTGTTCGCACGACAAGTTTTAGCTTCGTCAGATTAAAAATAGAGGAGATATTAACCTGCAAAGTGTATTTTTCGTTCCAGTTTCTTTCCGCCGACTGACTTGTGTATCTTCGACTGCACACACAAGCTGCCTAGCTGACAGAGGTTAGTCCTCTTTGCTTGATCATATAATCATCCTACTATGTTCGATTTCTAATTTTTTAATACTGATAGATAGGTTGCTTCAAGGGCTGTTAGCACGACAAGTTTTAGCTTCGTCAGAATAAAAAAAGAGGAGATATTAACCTGCAAAGTGTATTTTTCGTTCCAGTTACTCCCCGCCGACTGACTGTTGTGTACCGCTCTCTGCACACACAAGCTGCCTAGCTGACAGAGGTTAGTTCCTTTGGCTTGATCATATAATCATCGTAATATGTTCGATTTTAATTTTTTAAATACTGATAGATAGATATTTCCAAGGGCTGTTAGCAGGACAAGTTTTAGTTTCGTCAGGGTAAAAATTGAGGAGATATTAACCTGCAAAGTGTATTTTTCGTTCCAGTTACTCCCCGCCGACTGACTGTTGTGTACCGCTCTCTGCACACACAAGCTGCCTAGCTGACAGAGGTTAGTTCCTTTTGCTTGTTCATATAATCATCCTACTATGTTCGATTTCAATTTTTTTAATACTGATAGATAGGTATTTTCGAGGGCTGTTAGCACCACAAGTTTTAGCTTCGTCAGGTTAAAAAATGAGGAGATATTAACCTGCAAAGTATATTTTACGTTCAAGTTACTCCCGGCTGACTGACTGTTGTGTACTGCTCTCTGCACACGCAAGCTGCCTAGGTGACAGAGGTTAGTCCTCTTTGCTTGATCATATAATCTTCTTACTATGCTCGATTTCTAATTTTTTAATACTGATAGATAGGTTGTTTCAAGGGCTGTTAGCACGACAAGTTTTAGCTTCGTCAGGTTAAAAAGAGAGGAGATTTTAAACTGCAAAGTGTCTTTTTCGTTCCAGTTACTCCCCGCCGACTGACTGTTGCGTACCGCTCTCTGCACACACAAGCTGCCTAGCTGACAGAGGTTAGTTCCTTTTGCTTGATCATATAATCATCCTACTATGTTCGATTTCTAATTTTTTAATACTGATAGATAGGTTGTTTCAAGGGCTGTTAGCACGACAAGTTTTAGCTTCGTCAGAATAAAAATAGAGGAGATATTAACCTGCAAAGTGTATTTTTCGTTCCAGTTACTCCCCGCCGACTGACTGTTGTGTACCGCTCTCTGCACACACAAGCTGCCTAGCTGACAGAGGTTAGTTCCTTTTGCTTGATCATATAATCATCCTACTATGTTCGATTTTAATTTTTTAAATACTGATAGATAGGTATTTTCAAGGGCTGTTAGCCCAACAAGTTTTAGCTTCGTCAGGTTAAAAATTAAGAAGATATTAACCTGCAAAGTGTATTTTTCTTTCCAGTTTCTTTCCGCCGACTGACTTGTGTATCGCCTTCTGCACACACAAGCTGCCTAGCTGACAGAGGTTAGTCCTCTTTGCTTGATCATATAATCTTCGTACTATGCTCGATTTCTATTTTTTTAATACTGATAGATGGGTTGTTTCAAAGGCTGTTCGCACGACAAGTTTTAGCTTCGTCAGGTTAAAAATAGAGGAGATATTAACCTGCAAAGTGTATTTTTCGTTCCAGTTTCTTTCCGCCGACTGACTTGTGTATCTTCGTCTGCACACACAAGCTGCCTAGCTGACAGAGGTGAGTCCTCTTTGCTTGATCATATAATCATCCTACTATGTTCGATTTCTAATTTTTTAATACTGATAGATAGGTTGCTTCAAGGGCTGTTAGCACCACAAGTTTTAGCTTCGTCAGAATAAAAAAAGAGGAGATATTAACCTGCAAAGTATATTTTTCGTTCAAGTTACTCCCGGCTGACTGACTGTTGTGTACCGCTCTCTGCACACACAAGCTGCCTAGGTGACAGAGGTTAGTCCTCTTTGCTTGATCATATAATCATCCTACTACGCTCGATTTCTAATTTTTTAATACTGATAGATAGGTATTTTCAAGGGCTGTTAGCCCAACAAGTTTTAGCTTCGTCAGGTTAAAAATTGAGGAGATATCAACCTGCAAAGTGTATTTTTTCGTTCCAGTTTCTTTCCGCCGACTGACTTGTGTATCGCCGTCTGCACACACAAGCTGCCTAGCTGACAGAGGTTAGTTCCTTTTGCTTGATCATATAATCATCCTACTATGTTCGATTTTAATTTTTTAAATACTGATAGATAGGTATTTTCAAGGGCTGTTAGCAGGACAAGTTTTAGCTTCGTCAGGTTAAAAATTAAGGAGATATTAACCTGCAAAGTGTATTTTTCTTTCCAGTTTCTTTCCGCCGACTGACTTGTGTATCGCCTTCTGCACACACAAGCTGCCTAGCTGACAGAGGTTAGTCCTCTTTGCTTGATCATATAATCTTCGTACTATGCTCGATTTCTATTTTTTTAATACTGATAGATGGGTTGTTTCAAAGGCTGTTCGCACGACAAGTTTTAGCTTCGTCAGGTTAAAAATAGAGGAGATATTAACCTGCAAAGTGTATTTTTCGTTCCAGTTTCTTTCCGCCGACTGACTTGTGTATCTTCGTCTGCACACACAAGCTGCCTAGCTGACAGAGGTGAGTCCTCTTTGCTTGATCATATAATCATCCTACTATGTTCGATTTCTAATTTTTTAATACTGATAGATAGGTTGCTTCAAGGGCTGTTAGCACCACAAGTTTTAGCTTCGTCAGAATAAAAAAAGAGGAGATATTAACCTGCAAAGTGTATTTTTCGTTCCAGTTACTCCCCGCCGACTGACTGTTGTGTACCGCTCTCTGCACACACAAGCTGCCTAGCTGACAGAGGTTAGTTCCTTTTGCTTGATCATATAATCATCCTAATATGTTCGATTTTAATTTTTTAAATACTGATAGATAGATATTTCCAAGAGCTGTTAGCAGGACAAGTTTTAGTTTCGTCAGGGTAATAATTGAGGAGATATTAACCTGCAAAGTGTATTTTTTGTTCCAGTTACTCCCCGCCGACTGACTGTTGTGTACCGCTCTCTGCACACACAAGCTGCCTAGCTGACAGAGGTTAGTTACTTTTGCTTGATCATATAATCATCCTACTATGTTCGATTTTAATTTTTTAAATACTGATAGATAGGTATTTTCAAGGGCTGTTAGCAGGACAAGTTTTAGCTTCGTCAGGTTAAAAATTAAGGAGATATTAACCTGCAAAGTGTTTTTTTCTTTCCAGTTTCTTTCCGCCGACTGACTTGTGTATCGCCTTCTGCACACACAAGCTGCCTAGCTGACAGAGGTTAGTCCTCTTTGCTTGATTATATAATCTTCCTACTATGATCGATTTCTAATTTTTTAATACTGATAGATGGGTTGTTTCAAGGGCTGTTAGCACGACAAGTTTGAGCTTCGTCAGGTTAAAAAGAGAGGAGATTTTAACCTGCAAAGTGTATTTTTCGTTCCAGTTACTCCCCACCGACTGACTGTTGCGTACCGCTCTCTGCACACACAAGCTGCCTAGCTGACAGAGGTTAGTTCCTTTTGCTTGATCATATAATCATCCTACCATGTTTGATTTGAATTTTTTAAATACTGATAGATAGGTATTTTCAAGGGCTGTTAGCACGACAAGTTTTAGCTTCGTCAGGTTAAAAAATGAGGAGATATTAACCTGCAAAGTATATTTTTCGTTCAAGTTACTCCCGGCTGACTGACTGTTGTGTACCGCTCTCTGTACACGCAAGCTGCCTAGGTGACAGAGGTTAGTCCTCTTTGCTTGATCATATAATCTTCTTACTATGCTCGATTTCTAATTTTTTAATACTGATAGATAGGTTGTTTCAAGGGCTGTTAGCACGACAAGTTTTAGCTTTGTCAGGTTAAAAAGAGAGGAGATTTTAAACTGCAAAGTGTCTTTTTCGTTCCAGTTACTCCCCGCCGACTGACTGTTGCGTACCGCTCTCTGCACACACAAGCTGCCTAGCTGACAGAGGTTAGTTCCTTTTGCTTGATCATATAATCATCCTACTATGTTCGATTTCAATTTTTGAAATACTGATAGATAGGTATTTTCAAGGGCTGTTAGCCCAACAAGTTTTAGCTTCGTCAGGTTAAAAATTGAGGAGATATTAACCTGCAAAGTGTATTTTTCTTTCCAGTTTCTTTCCGCCGACTGACTTGTGTATCGCCTTCTGCACACACAAGCTGCCTAGCTGACAGAGGTTAGTCCTCTTTGCTTGATCATATAATCTTCCTACTATGCTCGATTTCTATTTTTTTAATACTGATAGATGGGTTGTTTCAAAGGCTGTTCGTACGACAAGTTTTAGCTTCGTCAGGTTAAAAATAGAGGAGATATTAACCTGCAAAGTGTATTTTTCGTTCCAGTTACTCCCCGCCGACTGACTGTTGCGTACCGCTCTCTGCACACACAAGCTGCCTAGCTGACAGAGGTTAGTTCCTTTTGCTTGATCATATAATCATCCTACCATGTTTGATTTCTAATTTTTTAATACTGATAGATAGATATTTCCAAGGGCTGTTAGCGGGACAAGTTTTAGTTTCGTCAGGGTAAAAATTGAGGAGATATTAACCTGCAAAGTGTATTTTTCGTTCCAGTTACTCCCCGCCGACTGACTGTTGTGTACCGCTCTCTGCACACACAAGCTGCCTAGCTGACAGAGGTTAGTTCCTTTTGCTTGATCATATAATCATCCTACTATGTTCGATTTCAATTTTTTTAATACTGATAGATAGGTATTTTCAAGGGCTGTTAGCACCACAAGTTTAACTTCGTCAGGTTAAAAAATGAGGAGATATTAACCTGCAAAGTATATTTTACGTTCAAGTTACTCCCGGCTGACTGACTGTTGTGTACTGCTCTCTGCACACGCAAGCTGCCTAGGTGACAGAGGTTAGTCCTCTTTGCTTGATCATATAATCTTCTTACTATGCTCGATTTCTAATTTTTTAATACTGATAGATAGGTTGTTTCAAGGGCTGTTAGCACGACAAGTTTTAGCTTCGTCAGGTTAAAAAGAGAGGAGATTTTAAACTGCAAAGTGTCTTTTTCGTTCCAGTTACTCCCCGCCGACTAACTGTTGCGTACCGCTCTCTGCACACACAAGCTGCCTAGCTGACAGAGGTTAGTTCCTTTTGCTTGATCATATAATCATCCTACTATGTTCGATTTCAATTTTTGAAATACTGATAGATAGGTATTTTCAAGGGCTGTTAGCCCAACAAGTTTTAGCTTCGTCAGGTTAAAAATTGAGGAGATATTAACCTGCAAAGTGTATTTTTCGTTCCAGTTTCTTTCCGCCGACTGACTTGTGTATCGCCTTCTGCACACACAAGCTGCCTAGCTGACAGAGGTTAGTCCTCTTTGCTTGATCATATAATCTTCCTACTATGCTCGAATTCTATTTTTTTAATACTGATAGATAGGTTGTTTCAAAGGCTGTTCGCACGACAAGTTTTAGCTTCGTCAGGTTAAAAATAGAGGAGATATTAACCTGCAAAGTGTTTTTTTCGTTCCAGTTTCTTTCCGCCGACTCACTTGTGTATCTTCGTCTGCACACACAAGCTGCCTAGCTGACAGAGGTTAGTCCTCTTTGCTTGATCATATAATCATCCTACTATGTTCGATTTCTAATCTTTTAATACTGATAGATAGGTATTTTCAAGGGCTGTTAGCCCAACAAGTTTTAGCTTCGTGAGGTTAAAAATTGAGGAGATATTAACCTGCAAAGTGTATTTTTCTTTCCAGTTTCTTTCCGCCGACTGACTTGTGTATCGCCTTCTGCACACACAAGCTGCCTAGCTGACAGAGGTTAGTCCTCTTTGCTTGATCATATAATCTTCCTACTATGCTCGATTTCTATTTTTTTAATACTGATAGATAGGTATTTTCAAGGGCTGTTAGCCCAACAAGTTTTAGCTTCGTCAGGTTAAAAATTGAGGAGATATCAACCTGCAAAGTGTATTTTTTCGTTCCAGTTTCTTTCCGCCGACTGACTTGTGTATCTTCGTCTGCACACACAAGCTGCCTAGCTGACAGAGGTTAGTTCCTTTTGCTTGATCATATAATCATCCTACTATGTTCGATTTTAATTTTTTAAATACTGATAGATAGGTATTTTCAAGGGCTGTTAGCAGGACAAGTTTTAGCTTCGTCAGGTTAAAAATTAAGGAGATATTAACCTGCAAAGTGTATTTTTCTTTCCAGTTTCTTTCCGCCGACTGACTTGTGTATCGCCTTCTGCACACACAAGCTGCCTAGCTGACAGAGGTTAGTCCTCTTTGCTTGATCATATAATCTTCGTACTATGCTCGATTTCTATTTTTTTAATACTGATAGATGGGTTGTTTCAAAGGCTGTTCGCACGACAAGTTTTAGCTTCGTCAGGTTAAAAATAGAGGAGATATTAACCTGCAAAGTGTATTTTTCGTTCCAGTTTCTTTCCGCCGACTGACTTGTGTATCTTCGTCTGCACACACAAGCTGCCTAGCTGACAGAGGTGAGTCCTCTTTGCTTGATCATATAATCATCCTACTATGTTCGATTTCTAATTTTTTAATACTGATAGATAGGTTGCTTCAAGGGCTGTTAGCACCACAAGTTTTAGCTTCGTCAGAATAAAAAAAGAGGAGATATTAACCTGCAAAGTGTATTTTTCGTTCCAGTTACTCCCCGCCGACTGACTGTTGTGTACCGCTCTCTGCACACACAAGCTGCCTAGCTGACAGAGGTTAGTTCCTTTTGCTTGATCATATAATCATCCTAATATGTTCGATTTTAATTTTTTAAATACTGATAGATAGATATTTCCAAGAGCTGTTAGCAGGACAAGTTTTAGTTTCGTCAGGGTAATAATTGAGGAGATATTAACCTGCAAAGTGTATTTTTTGTTCCAGTTACTCCCCGCCGACTGACTGTTGTGTACCGCTCTCTGCACACACAAGCTGCCTAGCTGACAGAGGTTAGTTACTTTTGCTTGATCATATAATCATCCTACTATGTTCGATTTTAATTTTTTAAATACTGATAGATAGGTATTTTCAAGGGCTGTTAGCAGGACAAGTTTTAGCTTCGTCAGGTTAAAAATTAAGGAGATATTAACCTGCAAAGTGTTTTTTCTTTCCAGTTTCTTTCCGCCGACTGACTTGTGTATCGCCTTCTGCACACACAAGCTGCCTAGCTGACAGAGGTTAGTCCTCTTTGCTTGATTATATAATCTTCCTACTATGATCGATTTCTAATTTTTTAATACTGATAGATGGGTTGTTTCAAGGGCTGTTAGCACGACAAGTTTGAGCTTCGTCAGGTTAAAAAGAGAGGAGATTTTAACCTGCAAAGTGTATTTTTCGTTCCAGTTACTCCCCACCGACTGACTGTTGCGTACCGCTCTCTGCACACACAAGCTGCCTAGCTGACAGAGGTTAGTTCCTTTTGCTTGATCATATAATCATCCTACCATGTTTGATTTGAATTTTTTAAATACTGATAGATAGGTATTTTCAAGGGCTGTTAGCACGACAAGTTTTAGCTTCGTCAGGTTAAAAAATGAGGAGATATTAACCTGCAAAGTATATTTTTCGTTCAAGTTACTCCCGGCTGACTGACTGTTGTGTACCGCTCTCTGTACACGCAAGCTGCCTAGGTGACAGAGGTTAGTCCTCTTTGCTTGATCATATAATCTTCTTACTATGCTCGATTTCTAATTTTTTAATACTGATAGATAGGTTGTTTCAAGGGCTGTTAGCACGACAAGTTTTAGCTTTGTCAGGTTAAAAAGAGAGGAGATTTTAAACTGCAAAGTGTCTTTTTCGTTCCAGTTACTCCCCGCCGACTGACTGTTGCGTACCGCTCTCTGCACACACAAGCTGCCTAGCTGACAGAGGTTAGTTCCTTTTGCTTGATCATATAATCATCCTACTATGTTCGATTTCAATTTTTGAAATACTGATAGATAGGTATTTTCAAGGGCTGTTAGCCCAACAAGTTTTAGCTTCGTCAGGTTAAAAATTGAGGAGATATTAACCTGCAAAGTGTATTTTTCTTTCCAGTTTCTTTCCGCCGACTGACTTGTGTATCGCCTTCTGCACACACAAGCTGCCTAGCTGACAGAGGTTAGTCCTCTTTGCTTGATCATATAATCTTCCTACTATGCTCGATTTCTATTTTTTTAATACTGATAGATGGGTTGTTTCAAAGGCTGTTCGTACGACAAGTTTTAGCTTCGTCAGGTTAAAAATAGAGGAGATATTAACCTGCAAAGTGTATTTTTCGTTCCAGTTACTCCCCGCCGACTGACTGTTGCGTACCGCTCTCTGCACACACAAGCTGCCTAGCTGACAGAGGTTAGTTCCTTTTGCTTGATCATATAATCATCCTACCATGTTTGATTTCTAATTTTTTAATACTGATAGATAGATATTTCCAAGGGCTGTTAGCGGGACAAGTTTTAGTTTCGTCAGGGTAAAAATTGAGGAGATATTAACCTGCAAAGTGTATTTTTCGTTCCAGTTACTCCCCGCCGACTGACTGTTGTGTACCGCTCTCTGCACACACAAGCTGCCTAGCTGACAGAGGTTAGTTCCTTTTGCTTGATCATATAATCATCCTACTATGTTCGATTTCAATTTTTTTAATACTGATAGATAGGTATTTTCAAGGGCTGTTAGCACCACAAGTTTAACTTCGTCAGGTTAAAAAATGAGGAGATATTAACCTGCAAAGTATATTTTACGTTCAAGTTACTCCCGGCTGACTGACTGTTGTGTACTGCTCTCTGCACACGCAAGCTGCCTAGGTGACAGAGGTTAGTCCTCTTTGCTTGATCATATAATCTTCTTACTATGCTCGATTTCTAATTTTTTAATACTGATAGATAGGTTGTTTCAAGGGCTGTTAGCACGACAAGTTTTAGCTTCGTCAGGTTAAAAAGAGAGGAGATTTTAAACTGCAAAGTGTCTTTTTCGTTCCAGTTACTCCCCGCCGACTAACTGTTGCGTACCGCTCTCTGCACACACAAGCTGCCTAGCTGACAGAGGTTAGTTCCTTTTGCTTGATCATATAATCATCCTACTATGTTCGATTTCAATTTTTGAAATACTGATAGATAGGTATTTTCAAGGGCTGTTAGCCCAACAAGTTTTAGCTTCGTCAGGTTAAAAATTGAGGAGATATTAACCTGCAAAGTGTATTTTTCGTTCCAGTTTCTTTCCGCCGACTGACTTGTGTATCGCCTTCTGCACACACAAGCTGCCTAGCTGACAGAGGTTAGTCCTCTTTGCTTGATCATATAATCTTCCTACTATGCTCGAATTCTATTTTTTTAATACTGATAGATAGGTTGTTTCAAAGGCTGTTCGCACGACAAGTTTTAGCTTCGTCAGGTTAAAAATAGAGGAGATATTAACCTGCAAAGTGTTTTTTTCGTTCCAGTTTCTTTCCGCCGACTCACTTGTGTATCTTCGTCTGCACACACAAGCTGCCTAGCTGACAGAGGTTAGTCCTCTTTGCTTGATCATATAATCATCCTACTATGTTCGATTTCTAATCTTTTAATACTGATAGATAGGTATTTTCAAGGGCTGTTAGCCCAACAAGTTTTAGCTTCGTGAGGTTAAAAATTGAGGAGATATTAACCTGCAAAGTGTATTTTTCTTTCCAGTTTCTTTCCGCCGACTGACTTGTGTATCGCCTTCTGCACACACAAGCTGCCTAGCTGACAGAGGTTAGTCCTCTTTGCTTGATCATATAATCTTCCTACTATGCTCGATTTCTATTTTTTTAATACTGATAGATAGGTATTTTCAAGGGCTGTTAGCAGGACAAGTTTTAGCTTCGTCAGGTTAAAAATTAAGGAGATATTAACCTGCAAAGTGTATTTTTCTTTCCAGTTTCTTTCCGCCGACTGACTTGTGTATCGCCTTCTGCACACACAAGCTGCCTAGCTGACAGAGGTTAGTCCTCTTTGCTTGATCATATAATCTTCGTACTATGCTCGATTTCTATTTTTTTAATACTGATAGATGGGTTGTTTCAAAGGCTGTTCGCACGACAAGTTTTAGCTTCGTCAGGTTAAAAATAGAGGAGATATTAACCTGCAAAGTGTATTTTTCGTTCCAGTTTCTTTCCGCCGACTGACTTGTGTATCTTCGTCTGCACACACAAGCTGCCTAGCTGACAGAGGTGAGTCCTCTTTGCTTGATCATATAATCATCCTACTATGTTCGATTTCTAATTTTTTAATACTGATAGATAGGTTGCTTCAAGGGCTGTTAGCACCACAAGTTTTAGCTTCGTCAGAATAAAAAAAGAGGAGATATTAACCTGCAAAGTGTATTTTTCGTTCCAGTTACTCCCCGCCGACTGACTGTTGTGTACCGCTCTCTGCACACACAAGCTGCCTAGCTGACAGAGGTTAGTCCTCTTTGCTTGATCATATAATCATCCTACTACGCTCGATTTCTAATTTTTTAATACTGATAGATAGGTATTTTCAAGGGCTGTTAGCCCAACAAGTTTTAGCTTCGTCAGGTTAAAAATTGAGGAGATATCAACCTGCAAAGTGTATTTTTTCGTTCCAGTTTCTTTCCGCCGACTGACTTGTGTATCTTCGTCTGCACACACAAGCTGCCTAGCTGACAGAGGTTAGTTCCTTTTGCTTGATCATATAATCATCCTACTATGTTCGATTTTAATTTTTTAAATACTGATAGATAGGTATTTTCAAGGGCTGTTAGCAGGACAAGTTTTAGCTTCGTCAGGTTAAAAATTAAGGAGATATTAACCTGCAAAGTGTATTTTTCTTTCCAGTTTCTTTCCGCCGACTGACTTGTGTATCGCCTTCTGCACACACAAGCTGCCTAGCTGACAGAGGTTAGTCCTCTTTGCTTGATCATATAATCTTCGTACTATGCTCGATTTCTATTTTTTTAATACTGATAGATGGGTTGTTTCAAAGGCTGTTCGCACGACAAGTTTTAGCTTCGTCAGGTTAAAAATAGAGGAGATATTAACCTGCAAAGTTTATTTTTCGTTCCAGTTTCTTTCCGCCGACTGACTTGTGTATCTTCGTCTGCACACACAAGCTGCCTAGCTGACAGAGGTGAGTCCTCTTTGCTTGATCATATAATCATCCTACTATGTTCGATTTCTAATTTTTTAATACTGATAGATAGGTTGCTTCAAGGGCTGTTAGCACCACAAGTTTTAGCTTCGTCAGAATAAAAAAAGAGGAGATATTAACCTGCAAAGTGTATTTTTCGTTCCAGTTACTCCCCGCCGACTGACTGTTGTGTACCGCTCTCTGCACACACAAGCTGCCTAGCTGACAGAGGTTAGTTCCTTTTGCTTGATCATATAATCATCCTAATATGTTCGATTTTAATTTTTTAAATACTGATAGATAGATATTTCCAAGAGCTGTTAGCAGGACAAGTTTTAGTTTCGTCAGGGTAATAATTGAGGAGATATTAACCTGCAAAGTGTATTTTTTGTTCCAGTTACTCCCCGCCGACTGACTGTTGTGTACCGCTCTCTGCACACACAAGCTGCCTAGCTGACAGAGGTTAGTTACTTTTGCTTGATCATATAATCATCCTACTATGTTCGATTTTAATTTTTTAAATACTGATAGATAGGTATTTTCAAGGGCTGTTAGCAGGACAAGTTTTAGCTTCGTCAGGTTAAAAATTAAGGAGATATTAACCTGCAAAGTGTTTTTTTCTTTCCAGTTTCTTTCCGCCGACTGACTTGTGTATCGCCTTCTGCACACACAAGCTGCCTAGCTGACAGAGGTTAGTCCTCTTTGCTTGATTATATAATCTTCCTACTATGATCGATTTCTAATTTTTTAATACTGATAGATGGGTTGTTTCAAGGGCTGTTAGCACGACAAGTTTGAGCTTCGTCAGGTTAAAAAGAGAGGAGATTTTAACCTGCAAAGTGTATTTTTCGTTCCAGTTACTCCCCACCGACTGACTGTTGCGTACCGCTCTCTGCACACACAAGCTGCCTAGCTGACAGAGGTTAGTTCCTTTTGCTTGATCATATAATCATCCTACCATGTTTGATTTGAATTTTTTAAATACTGATAGATAGGTATTTTCAAGGGCTGTTAGCACGACAAGTTTTAGCTTCGTCAGGTTAAAAAATGAGGAGATATTAACCTGCAAAGTATATTTTTCGTTCAAGTTACTCCCGGCTGACTGACTGTTGTGTACCGCTCTCTGTACACGCAAGCTGCCTAGGTGACAGAGGTTAGTCCTCTTTGCTTGATCATATAATCTTCTTACTATGCTCGATTTCTAATTTTTTAATACTGATAGATAGGTTGTTTCAAGGGCTGTTAGCACGACAAGTTTTAGCTTTGTCAGGTTAAAAAGAGAGGAGATTTTAAACTGCAAAGTGTCTTTTTCGTTCCAGTTACTCCCCGCCGACTGACTGTTGCGTACCGCTCTCTGCACACACAAGCTGCCTAGCTGACAGAGGTTAGTTCCTTTTGCTTGATCATATAATCATCCTACTATGTTCGATTTCAATTTTTGAAATACTGATAGATAGGTATTTTCAAGGGCTGTTAGCCCAACAAGTTTTAGCTTCGTCAGGTTAAAAATTGAGGAGATATTAACCTGCAAAGTGTATTTTTCTTTCCAGTTTCTTTCCGCCGACTGACTTGTGTATCGCCTTCTGCACACACAAGCTGCCTAGCTGACAGAGGTTAGTCCTCTTTGCTTGATCATATAATCTTCCTACTATGCTCGATTTCTATTTTTTTAATACTGATAGATGGGTTGTTTCAAAGGCTGTTCGTACGACAAGTTTTAGCTTCGTCAGGTTAAAAATAGAGGAGATATTAACCTGCAAAGTGTATTTTTCGTTCCAGTTACTCCCCGCCGACTGACTGTTGCGTACCGCTCTCTGCACACACAAGCTGCCTAGCTGACAGAGGTTAGTTCCTTTTGCTTGATCATATAATCATCCTACCATGTTTGATTTCTAATTTTTTAATACTGATAGATAGATATTTCCAAGGGCTGTTAGCGGGACAAGTTTTAGTTTCGTCAGGGTAAAAATTGAGGAGATATTAACCTGCAAAGTGTATTTTTCGTTCCAGTTACTCCCCGCCGACTGACTGTTGTGTACCGCTCTCTGCACACACAAGCTGCCTAGCTGACAGAGGTTAGTTCCTTTTGCTTGATCATATAATCATCCTACTATGTTCGATTTCAATTTTTTTAATACTGATAGATAGGTATTTTCAAGGGCTGTTAGCACCACAAGTTTAACTTCGTCAGGTTAAAAAATGAGGAGATATTAACCTGCAAAGTATATTTTACGTTCAAGTTACTCCCGGCTGACTGACTGTTGTGTACTGCTCTCTGCACACGCAAGCTGCCTAGGTGACAGAGGTTAGTCCTCTTTGCTTGATCATATAATCTTCTTACTATGCTCGATTTCTAATTTTTTAATACTGATAGATAGGTTGTTTCAAGGGCTGTTAGCACGACAAGTTTTAGCTTCGTCAGGTTAAAAAGAGAGGAGATTTTAAACTGCAAAGTGTCTTTTTCGTTCCAGTTACTCCCCGCCGACTAACTGTTGCGTACCGCTCTCTGCACACACAAGCTGCCTAGCTGACAGAGGTTAGTTCCTTTTGCTTGATCATATAATCATCCTACTATGTTCGATTTCAATTTTTGAAATACTGATAGATAGGTATTTTCAAGGGCTGTTAGCCCAACAAGTTTTAGCTTCGTCAGGTTAAAAATTGAGGAGATATTAACCTGCAAAGTGTATTTTTCGTTCCAGTTTCTTTCCGCCGACTGACTTGTGTATCGCCTTCTGCACACACAAGCTGCCTAGCTGACAGAGGTTAGTCCTCTTTGCTTGATCATATAATCTTCCTACTATGCTCGAATTCTATTTTTTTAATACTGATAGATAGGTTGTTTCAAAGGCTGTTCGCACGACAAGTTTTAGCTTCGTCAGGTTAAAAATAGAGGAGATATTAACCTGCAAAGTGTTTTTTTCGTTCCAGTTTCTTTCCGCCGACTCACTTGTGTATCTTCGTCTGCACACACAAGCTGCCTAGCTGACAGAGGTTAGTCCTCTTTGCTTGATCATATAATCATCCTACTATGTTCGATTTCTAATCTTTTAATACTGATAGATAGGTATTTTCAAGGGCTGTTAGCCCAACAAGTTTTAGCTTCGTGAGGTTAAAAATTGAGGAGATATTAACCTGCAAAGTGTATTTTTCTTTCCAGTTTCTTTCCGCCGACTGACTTGTGTATCGCCTTCTGCACACACAAGCTGCCTAGCTGACAGAGGTTAGTCCTCTTTGCTTGATCATATAATCTTCCTACTATGCTCGATTTCTATTTTTTTAATACTGATAGATAGGTATTTTCAAGGGCTGTTAGCAGGACAAGTTTTAGCTTCGTCAGGTTAAAAATTAAGGAGATATTAACCTGCAAAGTGTATTTTTCTTTCCAGTTTCTTTCCGCCGACTGACTTGTGTATCGCCTTCTGCACACACAAGCTGCCTAGCTGACAGAGGTTAGTCCTCTTTGCTTGATCATATAATCTTCGTACTATGCTCGATTTCTATTTTTTTAATACTGATAGATGGGTTGTTTCAAAGGCTGTTCGCACGACAAGTTTTAGCTTCGTCAGGTTAAAAATAGAGGAGATATTAACCTGCAAAGTGTATTTTTCGTTCCAGTTTCTTTCCGCCGACTGACTTGTGTATCTTCGTCTGCACACACAAGCTGCCTAGCTGACAGAGGTGAGTCCTCTTTGCTTGATCATATAATCATCCTACTATGTTCGATTTCTAATTTTTTAATACTGATAGATAGGTTGCTTCAAGGGCTGTTAGCACCACAAGTTTTAGCTTCGTCAGAATAAAAAAAGAGGAGATATTAACCTGCAAAGTGTATTTTTCGTTCCAGTTACTCCCCGCCGACTGACTGTTGTGTACCGCTCTCTGCACACACAAGCTGCCTAGCTGACAGAGGTTAGTTCCTTTTGCTTGATCATATAATCATCCTATTATGTTCGATTTTAATTTTTTAAATACTGATAGATAGATATTTCCAAGAGCTGTTAGCAGGACAAGTTTTAGTTTCGTCAGGGTAAAAATTGAGGAGATATTAACCTGCAAAGTGTATTTTTTGTTCCAGTTACTCCCCGCCGACTGACTGTTGTGTACCGCTCTCTGCACACACAAGCTGCCTAGCTGACAGAGGTTAGTTACTTTTGCTTGATCATATAATCATCCTACTATGTTCGATTTTAATTTTTTAAATACTGATAGATAGGTATTTTCAAGGGCTGTTAGCAGGACAAGTTTTAGCTTCGTCAGGTTAAAAATTAAGGAGATATTAACCTGCAAAGTGTATTTTTCTTTCCAGTTTCTTTCCGCCGACTGACTTGTGTATCGCCTTCTGCACACACAAGCTGCCTAGCTGACAGAGGTTAGTCCTCTTTGCTTGATCATATAATCTTCCTACTATGATCGATTTCTAATTTTTTAATACTGATAGATGGGTTGTTTCAAGGGCTGTTAGCACGACAAGTTTGAGCTTCGTCAGGTTAAAAAGAGAGGAGATTTTAACCTGCAAAGTGTATTTTTCGTTCCAGTTACTCCCCACCGACTGACTGTTGCGTACCGCTCTCTGCACACACAAGCTGCCTAGCTGACAGAGGTTAGTTCCTTTTGCTTGATCATATAATCATCCTACCATGTTTGATTTGAATTTTTTAAATACTGATAGATAGGTATTTTCAAGGGCTGTTAGCACGACAAGTTTTAGCTTCGTCAGGTTAAAAAATGAGGAGATATTAACCTGCAAAGTATATTTTTCGTTCAAGTTACTCCCGGCTGACTGACTGTTGTGTACCGCTCTCTGTACACGCAAGCTGCCTAGGTGACAGAGGTTAGTCCTCTTTGCTTGATCATATAATCTTCTTACTATGCTCGATTTCTAATTTTTTAATACTGATAGATAGGTTGTTTCAAGGGCTGTTAGCACGACAAGTTTTAGCTTCGTCAGGTTAAAAAGAGAGGAGATTTTAAACTGCAAAGTGTCTTTTTCGTTCCAGTTACTCCCCGCCGACTGACTGTTGCGTACCGCTCTCTGCACACACAAGCTGCCTAGCTGACAGAGGTTAGTTCCTTTTGCTTGATCATATAATCATCCTACTATGTTCGATTTCAATTTTTGAAATACTGATAGATAGGTATTTTCAAGGGCTGTTAGCCCAACAAGTTTTAGCTTCGTCAGGTTAAAAATTGAGGAGATATTAACCTGCAAAGTGTATTTTTCTTTCCAGTTTCTTTCCGCCGACTGACTTGTGTATCGCCTTCTGCACACACAAGCTGCCTAGCTGACAGAGGTTAGTCCTCTTTGCTTGATCATATAATCTTCCTACTATGCTCGATTTCTATTTTTTTAATACTGATAGATGGGTTGTTTCAAAGGCTGTTTGTACGACAAGTTTTAGCTTCGTCAGGTTAAAAATAGAGGAGATATTAACCTGCAAAGTGTAATTTTCGTTCCAGTTACTCCCCGCCGACTGACTGTTGCGTACCGCTCTCTGCACACACAAGCTGCCGAGCTGACAGAGGTTAGTTCCTTTTGCTTGATCATATAATCATCCTACTATGTTTGATTTCAATTTTTTAAATACTGATAGATAGGTATTTTCAAGGGCTGTTAGCACGACAAGTTTTAGCTTCGTCAGGTTAAAAAATGAGGAGATATTAGCCTGCAAAGTATATTTTTCGTTCAAGTTACTCCCGGCTGACTGACTGTTGTGTACTGCTCTCTGCACACGCAAGCTGCCTAGGTGACAGAGGTTAGTCCTCTTTGCTTGATCATATAATCTTCTTACTATGCTCGATTTCTAATTTTTTAATACTGATAGATAGGTTGTTTCAAGGGCTGTTAGCACGACAAGTTTTAGCTTCGTCAGGTTAAAAAGAGAGGAGATTTTAAACTGCAAAGTGTCTTTTTCGTTCCAGTTACTCCCCGCCGACTGACTGTTGCGTACCGCTCTCTGCACACACAAGCTGCCTAGCTGACAGAGGTTAGTTCCTTTTGCTTGATCATATAATCATCCTACTATGTTCGATTTCAATTTTTGAAATACTGATAGATAGGTATTTTCAAGGGCTGTTAGCCCAACAAGTTTTAGCTTCGTCAGGTTAAAAATTGAGGAGATATTAACCTGCAAAGTGTATTTTTCTTTCCAGTTTCTTTCCGCCGACTGACTTGTGTATCGCCTTCTGCACACACAAGCTGCCTAGCTGACAGAGGTTAGTCCTCTTTGCTTGATCATATAATCTTCCTACTATGCTCGATTTCTATTTTTTTAATACTGATAGATGGGTTGTTTTAAAGGCTGTTCGCACGACAAGTTTTAGCTTCGTCAGATTAAAAATAGAGGAGATATTAACCTGCAAAGTGTATTTTTCGTTCCAGTTTCTTTCCGCCGACTGACTTGTGTATCTTCGACTGCACACACAAGCTGCCTAGCTGACAGAGGTTAGTCCTCTTTGCTTGATCATATAATCATCCTACTATGTTCGATTTCTAATTTTTTAATACTGATAGATAGGTTGCTTCAAGGGCTGTTAGCACGACAAGTTTTAGCTTCGTCAGAATAAAAAAAGAGGAGATATTAACCTGCAAAGTGTATTTTTCGTTCCAGTTACTCCCCGCCGACTGACTGTTGTGTACCGCTCTCTGCACACACAAGCTGCCTAGCTGACAGAGGTTAGTTCCTTTGGCTTGATCATATAATCATCGTAATATGTTCGATTTTAATTTTTTAAATACTGATAGATAGATATTTCCAAGGGCTGTTAGCAGGACAAGTTTTAGTTTCGTCAGGGTAAAAATTGAGGAGATATTAACCTGCAAAGTGTATTTTTCGTTCCAGTTACTCCCCGCCGACTGACTGTTGTGTACCGCTCTCTGCACACACAAGCTGCCTAGCTGACAGAGGTTAGTTCCTTTTGCTTGTTCATATAATCATCCTACTATGTTCGATTTCAATTTTTTTAATACTGATAGATAGGTATTTTCGAGGGCTGTTAGCACCACAAGTTTTAGCTTCGTCAGGTTAAAAAATGAGGAGATATTAACCTGCAAAGTATATTTTACGTTCAAGTTACTCCCGGCTGACTGACTGTTGTGTACTGCTCTCTGCACACGCAAGCTGCCTAGGTGACAGAGGTTAGTCCTCTTTGCTTGATCATATAATCTTCTTACTATGCTCGATTTCTAATTTTTTAATACTGATAGATAGGTTGTTTCAAGGGCTGTTAGCACGACAAGTTTTAGCTTCGTCAGGTTAAAAAGAGAGGAGATTTTAAACTGCAAAGTGTCTTTTTCGTTCCAGTTACTCCCCGCCGACTGACTGTTGCGTACCGCTCTCTGCACACACAAGCTGCCTAGCTGACAGAGGTTAGTTCCTTTTGCTTGATCATATAATCATCCTACTATGTTCGATTTCTAATTTTTTAATACTGATAGATAGGTTGTTTCAAGGGCTGTTAGCACGACAAGTTTTAGCTTCGTCAGAATAAAAATAGAGGAGATATTAACCTGCAAAGTGTATTTTTCGTTCCAGTTACTCCCCGCCGACTGACTGTTGTGTACCGCTCTCTGCACACACAAGCTGCCTAGCTGACAGAGGTTAGTTCCTTTTGCTTGATCATATAATCATCCTACTATGTTCGATTTTAATTTTTTAAATACTGATAGATAGGTATTTTCAAGGGCTGTTAGCCCAACAAGTTTTAGCTTCGTCAGGTTAAAAATTAAGAAGATATTAACCTGCAAAGTGTATTTTTCTTTCCAGTTTCTTTCCGCCGACTGACTTGTGTATCGCCTTCTGCACACACAAGCTGCCTAGCTGACAGAGGTTAGTCCTCTTTGCTTGATCATATAATCTTCGTACTATGCTCGATTTCTATTTTTTTAATACTGATAGATGGGTTGTTTCAAAGGCTGTTCGCACGACAAGTTTTAGCTTCGTCAGGTTAAAAATAGAGGAGATATTAACCTGCAAAGTGTATTTTTCGTTCCAGTTTCTTTCCGCCGACTGACTTGTGTATCTTCGTCTGCACACACAAGCTGCCTAGCTGACAGAGGTGAGTCCTCTTTGCTTGATCATATAATCATCCTACTATGTTCGATTTCTAATTTTTTAATACTGATAGATAGGTTGCTTCAAGGGCTGTTAGCACCACAAGTTTTAGCTTCGTCAGAATAAAAAAAGAGGAGATATTAACCTGCAAAGTATATTTTTCGTTCAAGTTACTCCCGGCTGACTGACTGTTGTGTACCGCTCTCTGCACACACAAGCTGCCTAGGTGACAGAGGTTAGTCCTCTTTGCTTGATCATATAATCATCCTACTACGCTCGATTTCTAATTTTTTAATACTGATAGATAGGTATTTTCAAGGGCTGTTAGCCCAACAAGTTTTAGCTTCGTCAGGTTAAAAATTGAGGAGATATCAACCTGCAAAGTGTATTTTTTCGTTCCAGTTTCTTTCCGCCGACTGACTTGTGTATCGCCGTCTGCACACACAAGCTGCCTAGCTGACAGAGGTTAGTTCCTTTTGCTTGATCATATAATCATCCTACTATGTTCGATTTTAATTTTTTAAATACTGATAGATAGGTATTTTCAAGGGCTGTTAGCAGGACAAGTTTTAGCTTCGTCAGGTTAAAAATTAAGGAGATATTAACCTGCAAAGTGTATTTTTCTTTCCAGTTTCTTTCCGCCGACTGACTTGTGTATCGCCTTCTGCACACACAAGCTGCCTAGCTGACAGAGGTTAGTCCTCTTTGCTTGATCATATAATCTTCGTACTATGCTCGATTTCTATTTTTTTAATACTGATAGATGGGTTGTTTCAAAGGCTGTTCGCACGACAAGTTTTAGCTTCGTCAGGTTAAAAATAGAGGAGATATTAACCTGCAAAGTGTATTTTTCGTTCCAGTTTCTTTCCGCCGACTGACTTGTGTATCTTCGTCTGCACACACAAGCTGCCTAGCTGACAGAGGTGAGTCCTCTTTGCTTGATCATATAATCATCCTACTATGTTCGATTTCTAATTTTTTAATACTGATAGATAGGTTGCTTCAAGGGCTGTTAGCACCACAAGTTTTAGCTTCGTCAGAATAAAAAAAGAGGAGATATTAACCTGCAAAGTGTATTTTTCGTTCCAGTTACTCCCCGCCGACTGACTGTTGTGTACCGCTCTCTGCACACACAAGCTGCCTAGCTGACAGAGGTTAGTTCCTTTTGCTTGATCATATAATCATCCTAATATGTTCGATTTTAATTTTTTAAATACTGATAGATAGATATTTCCAAGAGCTGTTAGCAGGACAAGTTTTAGTTTCGTCAGGGTAATAATTGAGGAGATATTAACCTGCAAAGTGTATTTTTTGTTCCAGTTACTCCCCGCCGACTGACTGTTGTGTACCGCTCTCTGCACACACAAGCTGCCTAGCTGACAGAGGTTAGTTACTTTTGCTTGATCATATAATCATCCTACTATGTTCGATTTTAATTTTTTAAATACTGATAGATAGGTATTTTCAAGGGCTGTTAGCAGGACAAGTTTTAGCTTCGTCAGGTTAAAAATTAAGGAGATATTAACCTGCAAAGTGTTTTTTTCTTTCCAGTTTCTTTCCGCCGACTGACTTGTGTATCGCCTTCTGCACACACAAGCTGCCTAGCTGACAGAGGTTAGTCCTCTTTGCTTGATTATATAATCTTCCTACTATGATCGATTTCTAATTTTTTAATACTGATAGATGGGTTGTTTCAAGGGCTGTTAGCACGACAAGTTTGAGCTTCGTCAGGTTAAAAAGAGAGGAGATTTTAACCTGCAAAGTGTATTTTTCGTTCCAGTTACTCCCCACCGACTGACTGTTGCGTACCGCTCTCTGCACACACAAGCTGCCTAGCTGACAGAGGTTAGTTCCTTTTGCTTGATCATATAATCATCCTACCATGTTTGATTTGAATTTTTTAAATACTGATAGATAGGTATTTTCAAGGGCTGTTAGCACGACAAGTTTTAGCTTCGTCAGGTTAAAAAATGAGGAGATATTAACCTGCAAAGTATATTTTTCGTTCAAGTTACTCCCGGCTGACTGACTGTTGTGTACCGCTCTCTGTACACGCAAGCTGCCTAGGTGACAGAGGTTAGTCCTCTTTGCTTGATCATATAATCTTCTTACTATGCTCGATTTCTAATTTTTTAATACTGATAGATAGGTTGTTTCAAGGGCTGTTAGCACGACAAGTTTTAGCTTTGTCAGGTTAAAAAGAGAGGAGATTTTAAACTGCAAAGTGTCTTTTTCGTTCCAGTTACTCCCCGCCGACTGACTGTTGCGTACCGCTCTCTGCACACACAAGCTGCCTAGCTGACAGAGGTTAGTTCCTTTTGCTTGATCATATAATCATCCTACTATGTTCGATTTCAATTTTTGAAATACTGATAGATAGGTATTTTCAAGGGCTGTTAGCCCAACAAGTTTTAGCTTCGTCAGGTTAAAAATTGAGGAGATATTAACCTGCAAAGTGTATTTTTCTTTCCAGTTTCTTTCCGCCGACTGACTTGTGTATCGCCTTCTGCACACACAAGCTGCCTAGCTGACAGAGGTTAGTCCTCTTTGCTTGATCATATAATCTTCCTACTATGCTCGATTTCTATTTTTTTAATACTGATAGATGGGTTGTTTCAAAGGCTGTTCGTACGACAAGTTTTAGCTTCGTCAGGTTAAAAATAGAGGAGATATTAACCTGCAAAGTGTATTTTTCGTTCCAGTTACTCCCCGCCGACTGACTGTTGCGTACCGCTCTCTGCACACACAAGCTGCCTAGCTGACAGAGGTTAGTTCCTTTTGCTTGATCATATAATCATCCTACCATGTTTGATTTCTAATTTTTTAATACTGATAGATAGGTTGCTTCAAGGGCTGTTAGCACGACAAGTTTTAGCTTCGTCAGAATAAAAAAAGAGGAGATATTAACCTGCAAAGTGTATTTTTCGTTCCAGTTACTCCCCGCCGACTGACTGTTGTGTACCGCTCTCTGCACACACAAGCTGCCTAGCTGACAGAGATTAGTTCCTTTGGCTTGATCATATAATCATCGTAATATGTTCGATTTTAATTTTTTAAATACTGATAGATAGATATTTCCAAGGGCTGTTAGCGGGACAAGTTTTAGTTTCGTCAGGGTAAAAATTGAGGAGATATTAACCTGCAAAGTGTATTTTTCGTTCCAGTTACTCCCCGCCGACTGACTGTTGTGTACCGCTCTCTGCACACACAAGCTGCCTAGCTGACAGAGGTTAGTTCCTTTTGCTTGATCATATAATCATCCTACTATGTTCGATTTCAATTTTTTTAATACTGATAGATAGGTATTTTCAAGGGCTGTTAGCACCACAAGTTTAACTTCGTCAGGTTAAAAAATGAGGAGATATTAACCTGCAAAGTATATTTTACGTTCAAGTTACTCCCGGCTGACTGACTGTTGTGTACTGCTCTCTGCACACGCAAGCTGCCTAGGTGACAGAGGTTAGTCCTCTTTGCTTGATCATATAATCTTCTTACTATGCTCGATTTCTAATTTTTTAATACTGATAGATAGGTTGTTTCAAGGGCTGTTAGCACGACAAGTTTTAGCTTCGTCAGGTTAAAAAGAGAGGAGATTTTAAACTGCAAAGTGTCTTTTTCGTTCCAGTTACTCCCCGCCGACTAACTGTTGCGTACCGCTCTCTGCACACACAAGCTGCCTAGCTGACAGAGGTTAGTTCCTTTTGCTTGATCATATAATCATCCTACTATGTTCGATTTCAATTTTTGAAATACTGATAGATAGGTATTTTCAAGGGCTGTTAGCCCAACAAGTTTTAGCTTCGTCAGGTTAAAAATTGAGGAGATATTAACCTGCAAAGTGTATTTTTCGTTCCAGTTTCTTTCCGCCGACTGACTTGTGTATCGCCTTCTGCACACACAAGCTGCCTAGCTGACAGAGGTTAGTCCTCTTTGCTTGATCATATAATCTTCCTACTATGCTCGAATTCTATTTTTTTAATACTGATAGATAGGTTGTTTCAAAGGCTGTTCGCACGACAAGTTTTAGCTTCGTCAGGTTAAAAATAGAGGAGATATTAACCTGCAAAGTGTTTTTTTCGTTCCAGTTTCTTTCCGCCGACTCACTTGTGTATCTTCGTCTGCACACACAAGCTGCCTAGCTGACAGAGGTTAGTCCTCTTTGCTTGATCATATAATCATCCTACTATGTTCGATTTCTAATCTTTTAATACTGATAGATAGGTATTTTCAAGGGCTGTTAGCCCAACAAGTTTTAGCTTCGTGAGGTTAAAAATTGAGGAGATATTAACCTGCAAAGTGTATTTTTCTTTCCAGTTTCTTTCCGCCGACTGACTTGTGTATCGCCTTCTGCACACACAAGCTGCCTAGCTGACAGAGGTTAGTCCTCTTTGCTTGATCATATAATCTTCCTACTATGCTCGATTTCTATTTTTTTAATACTGATAGATGGGTTGTTTCAAGGGCTGTTAGCACGACAGGTTTTAGCTTCGTCAGGTTAAAAAGAGAGGAGATTTTAAACTGCAAAGTGTCTTTTTCGTTCCAGTTACTCCCCGCCGACTGACTGTTGCGTACCGCTCTCTGCACACACAAGCTGCCGAGCTGACAGAGGTTAGTTCCTTTTGCTTGATCATATAATCATCCTACTATGTTCGATTTCACTTTTTGAAATACTGATAGATAGGTATTTTCAAGGGCTGTTAGCCCAACAAGTTTTAGCTTCGTCAGGTTAAAAATTGAGGAGATATTAACCTGCAAAGTGTATTTTTCTTTCCAGTTTCTTTCCGCCGACTGACTTGTGTATCGCCTTCTGCACACACAAGCTGCCTAGCTGACAGAGGTTAGTCCTCTTTGCTTGATCATATAATCTTCCTACTATGCTCGAATTCTATTTTTTTAATACTGATAGATGGGTTGTTTCAAAGGCTGTTCGCACGACAAGTTTTAGCTTCGTCAGGTTAAAAATAGAGGAGATATTAACCTGCAAAGTGTTTTTTTCGTTCCAGTTTCTTTCCGCCGACTGACTTGTGTATCTTCGTCTGCACACACAAGCTGCCTAGCTGACAGAGGTTAGTCCTCTTTGCTTGATCATATAATCATCCTACTATGTTCGATTTCTAATTTTTTAATACTGATAGATAGGTATTTTCAAGGGCTGTTAGCCCAACAAGTTTTAGCTTCGTGAGGTTACAAATAGAGGAGATATTAACCTGCAAAGTGTATTTTTCTTTCCAGTTTCTTTCCGCCGACTGACTTGTGTATCTTCGTCTGCACACACAATCTGCCTAGCTGACAGAGGTTAGTCCTCTTTGCTTGATCATATAATCATCCTACTATGTTAGATTTCTAATTTTTTAATACTGATAGATAGGTTGCTTCAAGGGCTGTTAGCACGACAAGTTTTAGCTTCGTCAGAATAAAAAAAGAGGAGATATTAACCTGCAAAGTGTATTTTTCGTTCCAGTTACTCCCCGCCGACTGACTATTGTGTACCGCTCTCTGCACAAACAAGCTGCCTAGCTGACAGAGGTTAGTTCCTTTTGCTTGATCATATAATCATCGTAATATGTTCGATTTTAATTTTTTAAATACTGATAGATAGATATTTCCAAGGGCTGTTAGCAGGACAAGTTTTAGTTTCGTCAGGGTAAAAATTGAGGAGATATTAACCTGCAAAGTGTATTTTTCGTTCCAGTTACTCCCCGCCGACTGACTGTTGTGTACCGCTCTCTGCACACACAAGCTGCCTAGCTGACAGAGGTTAGTTCCTTTTGCTTGATCATATAATCATCCTACTATGTTCGATTTCAATTTTTTAAATACTGATAGATAGGTATTTTCAAGGGCTGTTAGCACCACAAGTTTTAGCTTCGTCAGGTTAAAAAATGAGGAGATATTAACCTGCAAAGTATATTTTACGTTCAAGTTACTCCCGGCTGACTGACTGTTGTGTACTGCTCTCTGCACACGCAAGCTGCCTGGGTGACAGAGGTTAGTCCTCTTTGCTTGATCATATAATCTTCTTACTATGCTCGATTTCTAATTTTTTAATACTGATAGATAGGTTGTTTCAAGGGCTGTTAGCACGACAAGTTTTAGCTTCGTCAGGTTAAAAAGAGAGGAGATTTTAAACTGCAAAGTGTCTTTTTCGTTCCAGTTACTCCCCGCCGACTGACTGTTGCGTACCGCTCTCTGCACACACAAGCTGCCTAGCTGACAGAGGTTAGTTCCTTTTGCTTGATCATATAATCATCCTACTATGTTCGATTTCAATTTTTTAAATACTGATAGATAGGTATTTTCAAGGGCTGTTAGCCCAACAAGTTTTAGCTTCGTCAGGTTAAAAATTGAGGAGAAATTAACCTGCAAAGTGTATTTTTCTTTCCAGTTTCTTTCCGCCGACTGACTTGTGTATCGCCTTCTGCACACACAAGCTGCCTAGCTGACAGAGGTTAGTCCTCTTTGCTTGATCATATAATCTTCCTACTATGCTCGAATTCTATTTTTTTAATACTGATAGATGGGTTGTTTCAAAGGCTGTTCGCACGACAAATTTTAGCTTCGTCAGGTTAAAAATAGAGGAGATATTAACCTGCAAAGTGTTTTTTTCGTTCCAGTTTCTTTCCGCCGACTGACTTGTGTATCTTCGTCTGCACACACAAGCTGCCTAGCTGACAGAGGTTAGTCCTCTTTGCTTGATCATATAATCATCCTACTATGTTCGATTTCTAATTTTTTAATACTGATAGATAGGTATTTTCAAGGGCTGTTAGCCCAACAAGTTTTAGCTTCGTGAGGTTAAAAATTGAGGAGATATTAACCTGCAAAGTGTATTTTTCTTTCCAGTTTCTTTCCGCCGACTGACTTGTGTGTCGCCTTCTGCACACACAAGCTGCCTAGCTGACAGAGGTTAGTTCCTTTTGCTTGATCATATAATCATCCTACTATGTTCGATTTTAATTTTTTAAATACTGATAGATAGGTATTTTCAAGGGCTGTTAGCCCAACAAGTTTTAGCTTCGTCAGGTTACAAATAGAGGAGATATTAACCTGCAAAGTGTATTTTTCGTTCCAGTTTCTTTCCGCCGACTGACTTGTGTATCTTCGTCTGCACACACAAGCTGCCTAGCTGACAGAGGTTAGTCCTCTTTGCTTGATCATATAATCATCCTACTATGTTCGATTTCTAATTTTTTAATACTGATAGATAGGTTGCTTCAAGGGCTGTTAGCACGACAAGTTTTAGCTTCGTCAGAATAAAAAAAGAGGAGATATTAACCTGCAAAGTGTATTTTTCGTTCCAGTTACTCCCCGCCGACTGACTATTGTGTACCGCTCTCTGCACACACAAGCTGCCTAGCTGACAGAGGTTAGTTCCTTTTGCTTGATCATATAATCATCGTAATATGTTCGATTTTAATTTTTTAAATACTGATAGATAGATATTTCCAAGGGCTGTTAGCAGGACAAGTTTTAGTTTCGTCAGGGTAAAAATTGAGGAGATATTAACCTGCAAAGTGTATTTTTCGTTCCAGTTACTCCCCGCCGACTGACTGTTGTGTACCGCTCTCTGCACACACAAGCTGCCTAGCTGACAGAGGTTAGTTCCTTTTGCTTGATCATATAATCATCCTACTATGTTCGATTTCAATTTTTTAAATACTGATAGATAGGTATTTTCAAGGGCTGTTAGCACCACAAGTTTTAGCTTCGTCAGGTTAAAAAATGAGGAGATATTAACCTGCAAAGTATATTTTACGTTCAAGTTACTCCCGGCTGACTGACTGTTGTGTACTGCTCTCTGCACACGCAAGCTGCCTAGGTGACAGAGGTTAGTCCTCTTTGCTTGATCATATAATCTTCTTACTATGCTCGATTTCTAATTTTTTAATACTGATAGATAGGTTGTTTCAAGGGCTGTTAGCACGACAAGTTTTAGCTTCGTCAGGTTAAAAAGAGAGGAGATTTTAAACTGCAAAGTGTCTTTTTCGTTCCAGTTACTCCCCGCCGACTGACTGTTGCGTACCGCTCTCTGCACACACAAGCTGCCTAGCTGACAGAGGTTAGTTCCTTTTGCTTGATCATATAATCATCCTACTATGTTCGATTTTAATTTTTTAAATACTGATAGATAGGTATTTTCAAGGGCTGTTAGCCCAACAAGTTTTAGCTTCGTCAAGTTACAAATAGAGGAGATATTAACCTGCAAAGTGTATTTTTCGTTCCAGTTTCTTTCCGCCGACTGACTTGTGTATCTTCGTCTGCACACACAAGCTGCCTAGCTGACAGAGGTTAGTCCTCTTTGCTTGATCATATAATCATCGTAATATGTTCGATTTTAATTTTTTAAATACTGATAGATAGATATTTCCAAGGGCTGTTAGCAGGACAAGTTTTAGTTTCGTCAGGGTAAAAATTGAGGAGATATTAACCTGCAAAGTGTATTTTTCGTTCCAGTTACTCCCCGCCGACTGACTTGTGTATCGCCTTCTGCACACACAAGCTGCCTAGCTGACAGAGGTTAGTCATCTTTGCTTGATCATATAATCTTCCTACTATGCTCGAATTCTATTTTTTTAATACTGATAGATGGGTTGTTTCAAAGGCTGTTCGCACGACAAGTTTTAGCTTCGTCAGGTTAAAAATAGAGGAGATATTAACCTGCAAAGTGTTTTTTTTCGTTCCAGTTTCTTTCCGCCGACTGACTTGTGTATCTTCGTCTGCACACACAAGCTGCCTAGCTGACAGAGGTTAGTCCTCTTTGCTTGATCATATAATCATCCTACTATGTTCGATTTCTAATTTTTTAATACTGATAGATAGGTTGCTTCAAGGGCTGTTAGCACCACAAGTTTTAGCTTCGTCAGAATAAAAAAAGAGGAGATATTAACCTGCAAAGTGTATTTTTCGTTCCAGTTACTCCCCGCCGACTGACTGTTGTGTACCGCTCTCTGCACACACAAGCTGCCTAGCTGACAGAGGTTAGTTCCTTTTGCTTGATCATATAATCATCCTACCATGTTTGATTTCAATTTTTTAAATACTGATAGATAGGTATTTTCAAGGGCTGTTAGCACGACAAGTTTTAGCTTCGTCAGGTTAAAAAATGAGGAGATATTAACCTGCAAAGTATATTTTTCGTTCAAGTTACTCCCGGCTGACTGACTGTTGTGTACTGCTCTCTGCACACGCAAGCTGCCTAGGTGACAGAGGTTAGTCCTCTTTGCTTGATCATATAATCTTCTTACTATGCTCGATTTCTAATTTTTTAATACTGATAGATAGGTTGTTTCAAGGGCTGTTAGCACGACAAGTTTTAGCTTCGTCAGGTTAAAAAGAGAGGAGATTTTAAACTGCAAAGTGTCTTTTTCGTTCCAGTTACTCCCCGCCGACTGACTGTTGCGTACCGCTCTCTGCACACACAAGCTGCCTAGCTGACAGAGGTTAGTTCCTTTTGCTTGATCATATAATCATCCTACTATGTTCGATTTCAATTTTTTAAATACTGATAGATAGGTATTTTCAAGGGCTGTTAGCCCAACAAGTTTTAGCTTCGTCAGGTTAAAAATTGAGGAGATATTAACCTGCAAAGTGTATTTTTCTTTCCAGTTTCTTTCCGCCGACTGACTTGTGTATCGCCTTCTGCACACACAAGCTGCCTAGCTGACAGAGGTTAGTCCTCTTTGCTTGATCATATAATCTTCGTACTATGCTCGATTTCTATTTTTTTAATACTGATAGATGGGTTGTTTCAAAGGCTGTTCGCACGACAAGTTTTAGCTTCGTCAGGTTACAAATAGAGGAGATATTAACCTGCAAAGTGTATTTTTCGTTCCAGTTTCTTTCCGCCGACTGACTTGTGTATCTTCGTCTGCACACACAAGCTGCCTAGCTGACAGAGGTTAGTCCTCTTTGCTTGATCATATAATCATCCTACTATGTTCGATTTCTAATTTTTTAATACTGATAGATAGGTTGCTTCAAGGGCTGTTAGCACGACAAGTTTTAGCTTCGTCAGAATAAAAAAAAGGGGATATTAACCTGCAAAGTGTATTTTTCGTTCCAGTTACTCCCCGCCGACTGACTATTGTGTACCGCTCTCTGCACACACAAGCTGCCTAGCTGACAGAGGTTAGTTCCTTTTGCTTGATCATATAATCATCGTAATATGTTCGATTTTAATTTTTTAAATACTGATAGATAGATATTTCCAAGGGCTGTTAGCAGGACAAGTTTTAGTTTCGTCAGGGTAAAAATTGAGGAGATATTAACCTGCAAAGTGTATTTTTCGTTCCAGTTACTCCCCGCCGACTGACTGTTGTGTACCGCTCTCTGCACACACAAGCTGCCTAGCTGACAGAGGTTAGTTCCTTTTGCTTGATCATATAATCATCCTACTATGTTCGATTTCAATTTTTTAAATACTGATAGATAGGTATTTTCAAGGGCTGTTAGCACCACAAGTTTTAGCTTCGTCAGGTTAAAAAATGAGGAGATATTAACCTGCAAAGTATATTTTACGTTCAAGTTACTCCCGGCTGACTGACTGTTGTGTACTGCTCTCTGCACACGCAAGCTGCCTAGGTGACAGAGGTTAGTCCTCTTTGCTTGATCATATAATCTTCTTACTATGCTCGATTTCTAATTTTTAAATACTGATAGATAGGTTGTTTCAAGGGCTGTTAGCACGACAAGTTTTAGCTTCGTCAGGTTAAAAAGACAGGAGATTTTAAACTGCAAAGTGTCTTTTTCGTTCCAGTTACTCCCCGCCGACTGACTGTTGCGTACCGCTCTCTGCACACACAAGCTGCCTAGCTGACAGAGGTTAGTTCCTTTTGCTTGATCATATAATCATCCTACTATGTTCGATTTCAATTTTTTAAATACTGATAGATAGGTATTTTCAAGGGCTGTTAGCCCAACAAGTTTTAGCTTCGTCAGGTTTAAAATTTAGGAGATATTAACTTGCAAAGTGTATTTTTCTTTCCAGTTTCTTTCCGCCGACTGACTTGTGTATCGCCTTCTGCACACACAAGCTGCCTAGCTGACAGAGGTTAGTCCTCTTTGCTTGATCATATAATCTTCCTACTATGCTCGAATTCTATTTTTATAATACTGATAGATTGGTTGTTTCAAAGGCTGTTCGCACGACAAGTTTTAGCTTCGTCAGGTTAAAAATAGAGGAGATATTAACCTGCAAAGTGTTTTTTTCGTTCCAGTTTCTTTCCGCCGACTGACTTGTGTATCTTCGTCTGCACACACAAGCTGCCTAGCTGACAGAGGTTAGTCCTCTTTGCTTGATCATATAATCATCCTACTATGTTCGATTTCTAATTTTTTAATACTGATAGATAGGTTGCTTCAAGGGCTGTTAGCACCACAAGTTTTAGCTTCGTCAGAATAAAAAAAGAGGAGATATTAACCTGCAAAGTTTATTTTTCGTTCCAGTTACTCCCCGCCGACTGACTATTGTGTACCGCTCTCTGCACACACAAGCTGCCTAGCTGACAGAGGTTAGTTCCTTTTGCTTGATCATATAATCATCGTAATATGTTCGATTTTAATTTTTTAAATACTGATAGATAGATATTTCCAAGGGCTGTTAGCAGGACAAGTTTTAGTTTCGTCAGGGTAAAAATTGAGGAGATATTAACCTGCAAAGTGTATTTTTCGTTCCAGTTACTCCCCGCCGACTGACTGTTGTGTACCGCTCTCTGCACACACAAGCTGCCTAGCTGACAGAGGTTAGTTCCTTTTGCTTGATCATATAATCATCCTACTATGTTCGATTTTAATTTTTTAAATACTGATAGATAGGTATTTTCAAGGGCTGTTAGCCCAACAAGTTTTAGCTTCGTCAAGTTACAAATAGAGGAGATATTAACCTGCAAAGTGTATTTTTCGTTCCAGTTTCTTTCCGCCGACTGACTTGTGTATCTTCGTCTGCACACACAAGCTGCCTAGCTGACAGAGGTTAGTCCTCTTTGCTTGATCATATAATCATCGTAATATGTTCGATTTTAATTTTTTAAATACTGATAGATAGATATTTCCAAGGGCTGTTAGCAGGACAAGTTTTAGTTTCGTCAGGGTAAAAATTGAGGAGATATTAACCTGCAAAGTGTATTTTTCGTTCCAGTTACTCCCCGCCGACTGACTTGTGTATCGCCTTCTGCACACACAAGCTGCCTAGCTGACAGAGGTTAGTCATCTTTGCTTGATCATATAATCTTCCTACTATGCTCGAATTCTATTTTTTTAATACTGATAGATGGGTTGTTTCAAAGGCTGTTCGCACGACAAGTTTTAGCTTCGTCAGGTTAAAAATAGAGGAGATATTAACCTGCAAAGTGTTTTTTTTCGTTCCAGTTTCTTTCCGCCGACTGACTTGTGTATCTTCGTCTGCACACACAAGCTGCCTAGCTGACAGAGGTTAGTCCTCTTTGCTTGATCATATAATCATCCTACTATGTTCGATTTCTAATTTTTTAATACTGATAGATAGGTTGCTTCAAGGGCTGTTAGCACCACAAGTTTTAGCTTCGTCAGAATAAAAAAAGAGGAGATATTAACCTGCAAAGTGTATTTTTCGTTCCAGTTACTCCCCGCCGACTGACTGTTGTGTACCGCTCTCTGCACACACAAGCTGCCTAGCTGACAGAGGTTAGTTCCTTTTGCTTGATCATATAATCATCCTACCATGTTTGATTTCAATTTTTTAAATACTGATAGATAGGTATTTTCAAGGGCTGTTAGCACGACAAGTTTTAGCTTCGTCAGGTTAAAAAATGAGGAGATATTAACCTGCAAAGTATATTTTTCGTTCAAGTTACTCCCGGCTGACTGACTGTTGTGTACTGCTCTCTGCACACGCAAGCTGCCTAGGTGACAGAGGTTAGTCCTCTTTGCTTGATCATATAATCTTCTTACTATGCTCGATTTCTAATTTTTAAATACTGATAGATAGGTTGTTTCAAGGGCTGTTAGCACGACAAGTTTTAGCTTCGTCAGGTTAAAAAGAGAGGAGATTTTAAACTGCAAAGTGTCTTTTTCGTTCCAGTTACTCCCCGCCGACTGACTGTTGCGTACCGCTCTCTGCACACACAAGCTGCCTAGCTGACAGAGGTTAGTTCCTTTTGCTTGATCATATAATCATCCTACTATGTTCGATTTCAATTTTTTAAATACTGATAGATAGGTATTTTCAAGGGCTGTTAGCCCAACAAGTTTTAGCTTCGTCAGGTTAAAAATTTAGGAGATATTAACTTGCAAAGTGTATTTTTCTTTCCAGTTTCTTTCCGCCGACTGACTTGTGTATCGCCTTCTGCACACACAAGCTGCCTAGCTGACAGAGGTTAGTCCTCTTTGCTTGATCATATAATCTTCCTACTATGCTCGAATTCTATTTTTTTAATACTGATAGATTGGTTGTTTCAAAGGCTGTTCGCACGACAAGTTTTAGCTTCGTCAGGTTAAAAATAGAGGAGATATTAACCTGCAAAGTGTTTTTTTCGTTCCAGTTTCTTTCCGCCGACTGACTTGTGTATCTTCGTCTGCACACACAAGCTGCCTAGCTGACAGAGGTTAGTCCTCTTTGCTTGATCATATAATCATCCTACTATGTTCGATTTCTAATTTTTTAATACTGATAGATAGGTTGCTTCAAGGGCTGTTAGCACCACAAGTTTTAGCTTCGTCAGAATAAAAAAAGAGGAGATATTAACCTGCAAAGTGTATTTTTCGTTCCAGTTACTCCCCGCCGACTGACTATTGTGTACCGCTCTCTGCACTCACAAGCTGCCTAGCTGACAGAGGTAAGTTCCTTTTGCTTGATCATATAATCATCCTACTATGTTCGATTTTAATTTTTTAAATACTGATAGATAGGTATTTTCAAGGGCTGTTAGCCCAACAAGTTTTAGCTTCGTCAAGTTACAAATAGAGGAGATATTAACCTGCAAAGTGTATTTTTCGTTCCAGTTTCTTTCCGCCGACTGACTTGTGTATCTTCGTCTGCACACACAAGCTGCCTAGCTGACAGAGGTTAGTCCTCTTTGCTTGATCATATAATCATCGTAATATGTTCGATTTTAATTTTTTAAATACTGATAGATAGATATTTCCAAGGGCTGTTAGCAGGACAAGTTTTAGTTTCGTCAGGGTAAAAATTGAGGAGATATTAACCTGCAAAGTGTATTTTTCGTTCCAGTTACTCCCCGCCGACTGACTTGTGTATCGCCTTCTGCACACACAAGCTGCCTAGCTGACAGAGGTTAGTCATCTTTGCTTGATCATATAATCTTCCTACTATGCTCGAATTCTATTTTTTTAATACTGATAGATGGGTTGTTTCAAAGGCTGTTCGCACGACAAGTTTTAGCTTCGTCAGGTTAAAAATAGAGTAGATATTAACCTGCAAAGTGTTTTTTTTCGTTCCAGTTTCTTTCCGCCGACTGACTTGTGTATCTTCGTCTGCACACACAAGCTGCCTAGCTGACAGAGGTTAGTCCTCTTTGCTTGATCATATAATCATCCTACTATGTTCGATTTCTAATTTTTTAATACTGATAGATAGGTTGCTTCAAGGGCTGTTAGCACCACAAGTTTTAGCTTCGTCAGAATAAAAAAAGAGGAGATATTAACCTGCAAAGTGTATTTTTCGTTCCAGTTACTCCCCGCCGACTGACTGTTGTGTACCGCTCTCTGCACACACAAGCTGCCTAGCTGACAGAGGTTAGTTCCTTTTGCTTGATCATATAATCATCCTACCATGTTTGATTTCAATTTTTTAAATACTGATAGATAGGTATTTTCAAGGGCTGTTAGCACGACAAGTTTTAGCTTCGTCAGGTTAAAAAATGAGGAGATATTAACCTGCAAAGTATATTTTTCGTTCAAGTTACTCCCGGCTGACTGACTGTTGTGTACTGCTCTCTGCACACGCAAGCTGCCTAGGTGACAGAGGTTAGTCCTCTTTGCTTGATCATATAATCTTCTTACTATGCTCGATTTCTAATTTTTTAATACTGATAGATAGGTTGTTTCAAGGGCTGTTAGCACGACAAGTTTTAGCTTCGTCAGGTTAAAAAGAGAGGAGATTTTAAACTGCAAAGTGTCTTTTTCGTTCCAGTTACTCCCCGCCGACTGACTGTTGCGTACCGCTCTCTGCACACACAAGCTGCCTAGCTGACAGAGGTTAGTTCCTTTTGCTTGATCATATAATCATCCTACTATGTTCGATTTCAATTTTTTAAATACTGATAGATAGGTATTTTCAAGGGCTGTTAGCCCAACAAGTTTTAGCTTCGTCAGGTTAAAAATTGAGGAGATATTAACCTGCAAAGTGTATTTTTCTTTCCAGTTTCTTTCCGCCGACTGACTTGTGTATCGCCTTCTGCACACACAAGCTGCCTAGCTGACAGAGGTTAGTCCTCTTTGCTTGATCATATAATCTTCCTACTATGCTCGATTTCTATTTTTTTAATACTGATAGATGGGTTGTTTCAAAGGCTGTTCGCACGACAAGTTTTAGCTTCGTCAGGTTACAAATAGAGGAGATATTAACCTGCAAAGTGTATTTTTCGTTCCAGTTTCTTTCCGCCGACTGACTTGTGTATCTTCGTCTGCACACACAAGCTGCCTAGCTGACAGAGGTTAGTCCTCTTTGCTTGATCATATAATCATCCTACTATGTTCGATTTCTAATTTTTTAATACTGATAGATAGGTTGCTTCAAGGGCTGTTAGCACGACAAGTTTTAGCTTCGTCAGAATAAAAAAAAGGGGATATTAACCTGCAAAGTGTATTTTTCGTTCCAGTTACTCCCCGCCGACTGACTATTGTGTACCGCTCTTTGCACACACAAGCTGCCTAGCTGACAGAGGTTAGTTCCTTTTGCTTGATCATATAATCATCGTAATATGTTCGATTTTAATTTTTTAAATACTGATAGATAGATATTTCCAAGGGCTGTTAGCAGGACAAGTTTTAGTTTCGTCAGGGTAAAAATTGAGGAGATATTAACCTGCAAAGTGTATTTTTCGTTCCAGTTACTCCCCGCCGACTGACTGTTGTGTACCGCTCTCTGCACACACAAGCTGCCTAGCTGACAGAGGTTAGTTCCTTTTGCTTGATCATATAATCATCCTACTATGTTCGATTTCAATTTTTTAAATACTGATAGATAGGTATTTTCAAGGGCTGTTAGCACGACAAGTTTTAGCTTCGTCAGGTTAAAAAATGAGGAGATATTAACCTGCAAAGTATATTTTACGTTCAAGTTACTCCCGGCTGACTGACTGTTGTGTACTGCTCTCTGCACACGCAAGCTGCCTAGGTGACAGAGGTTAGTCCTCTTTGCTTGATCATATAATCTTCTTACTATGCTCGATTTCTAATTTTTAAATACTGATAGATAGGTTGTTTCAAGGGCTGTTAGCATGACAAGTTTTAGCTTCGTCAGGTTAAAAAGAGAGGAGATTTTAAACTGCAAAGTGTCTTTTTCGTTCCAGTTACTCCCGGCTGACTGACTGTTGTGTACTGCTCTCTGCACACGCAAGCTGCCTAGGTGACAGAGGTTAGTCCTCTTTGCTTGATCATATAATCTTCTTACTATGCTCGATTTCTAATTTTTTAATA
Source organism: Luidia sarsii (assembly GCA_949987565.1). Taxonomy (NCBI): domain Eukaryota; kingdom Metazoa; phylum Echinodermata; class Asteroidea; order Paxillosida; family Luidiidae; genus Luidia; species Luidia sarsii. The sequence continues at coordinate 10,075,370 of OX465116.1, forward strand.
CTGATAGATAGGTTGTTTCAAGGGCTGTTAGCAAGACAAGTTTTAGCTTCGTCAGGTTAAAAAGAGAGGAGATATTAAACTGCAAAGTGTCTTTTTCGTTCCAGTTACTCCCCGCCGACTGACTGTTGCGTACCGCTCTCTGCACACACAAGCTGCCTAGCTGACAGAGGTTAGTTCCTTTTGCTTGATCATATAATCATCCTACTATGTTCGATTTCAATTTTTTAAATACTGATAGATAGGTATTTTCAAGGGCTGTTAGCCCAACAAGTTTTAGCTTCGTCAGGTTAAAAATTGAGGAGATATTAACCTGCAAAGTGTATTTTTCTTTCCAGTTTCTTTCCGCCGACTGACTTGTGTATCGCCTTCTGCACACACAAGCTGCCTAGCTGACAGAGGTTAGTCCTCTTTGCTTGATCATATAATCTTCCTACTATGCTCGATTTCTATTTTTTTAATACTGATAGATGGGTTGTTTCAAAGGCTGTTCGCACGACAAGTTTTAGCTTCGTCAGGTTACAAATAGAGGAGATATTAACCTGCAAAGTGTATTTTTCGTTCCAGTTTCTTTCCGCCGACTGACTTGTGTATCTTCGTCTGCACACACAAGCTGCCTAGCTGACAGAGGTTAGTCCTCTTTGCTTGATCATATAATCATCCTACTATGTTCGATTTCTAATTTTTTAATACTGATAGATAGGTTGCTTCAAGGGCTGTTAGCACGACAAGTTTTAGCTTCGTCAGAATAAAAAAAAGGGGATATTAACCTGCAAAGTGTATTTTTCGTTCCAGTTACTCCCCGCCGACTGACTATTGTGTACCGCTCTCTGCACACACAAGCTGCCTAGCTGACAGAGGTTAGTTCCTTTTGCTTGATCATATAATCATCGTAATATGTTCGATTTTAATTTTTTAAATACTGATAGATAGATATTTCCAAGGGCTGTTAGCAGGACAAGTTTTAGTTTCGTCAGGGTAAAAATTGAGGAGATATTAACCTGCAAAGTGTATTTTTCGTTCCAGTTACTCCCCGCCGACTGACTGTTGTGTACCGCTCTCTGCACACACAAGCTGCCTAGCTGACAGAGGTTAGTTCCTTTTGCTTGATCATATAATCATCCTACTATGTTCGATTTCAATTTTTTAAATACTGATAGATAGGTATTTTCAAGGGCTGTTAGCACGACAAGTTTTAGCTTCGTCAGGTTAAAAAATGAGGAGATATTAACCTGCAAAGTGTATTTTTCGTTCCAGTTTCTTTCCGCCGACTGACTTGTGTATCTTCGTCTGCACACACAAGCTGCCTAGCTGACAGAGGTTAGTCCTCTTTGCTTGATCATATAATCATCGTAATATGTTCGATTTTAATTTTTTAAATACTGATAGATAGATATTTCCAAGGGCTGTTAGCAGGACAAGTTTTAGTTTCGTCAGGGTAAAAATTGAGGAGATATTAACCTGCAAAGTGTATTTTTCGTTCCAGTTACTCCCCGCCGACTGACTTGTGTATCGCCTTCTGCACACACAAGCTGCCTAGCTGACAGAGGTTAGTCATCTTTGCTTGATCATATAATCTTCCTACTATGCTCGAATTCTATTTTTTTAATACTGATAGATGGGTTGTTTCAAAGGCTGTTCGCACGACAAGTTTTAGCTTCGTCAGGTTAAAAATAGAGGAGATATTAACCTGCAAAGTGTTTTTTTTCGTTCCAGTTTCTTTCCGCCGACTGACTTGTGTATCTTCGTCTGCACACACAAGCTGCCTAGCTGACAGAGGTTAGTCCTCTTTGCTTGATCATATAATCATCCTACTATGTTCGATTTCTAATTTTTTAATACTGATAGATAGGTTGCTTCAAGGGCTGTTAGCACCACAAGTTTTAGCTTCGTCAGAATAAAAAAAGAGGAGATATTAACCTGCAAAGTGTATTTTTCGTTCCAGTTACTCCCCGCCGACTGACTGTTGTGTACCGCTCTCTGCACACACAAGCTGCCTAGCTGACAGAGGTTAGTTCCTTTTGCTTGATCATATAATCATCCTACCATGTTTGATTTCAATTTTTTAAATACTGATAGATAGGTATTTTCAAGGGCTGTTAGCACGACAAGTTTTAGCTTCGTCAGGTTAAAAAATGAGGAGATATTAACCTGCAAAGTATATTTTTCGTTCAAGTTACTCCCGGCTGACTGACTGTTGTGTACTGCTCTCTGCACACGCAAGCTGCCTAGGTGACAGAGGTTAGTCCTCTTTGCTTGATCATATAATCTTCTTACTATGCTCGATTTCTAATTTTTAAATACTGATAGATAGGTTGTTTCAAGGGCTGTTAGCACGACAAGTTTTAGCTTCGTCAGGTTAAAAAGAGAGGAGATTTTAAACTGCAAAGTGTCTTTTTCGTTCCAGTTACTCCCCGCCGACTGACTGTTGCGTACCGCTCTCTGCACACACAAGCTGCCTAGCTGACAGAGGTTAGTTCCTTTTGCTTGATCATATAATCATCCTACTATGTTCGATTTCAATTTTTTAAATACTGATAGATAGGTATTTTCAAGGGCTGTTAGCCCAACAAGTTTTAGCTTCGTCAGGTTAAAAATTTAGGAGATATTAACTTGCAAAGTGTATTTTTCTTTCCAGTTTCTTTCCGCCGACTGACTTGTGTATCGCCTTCTGCACACACAAGCTGCCTAGCTGACAGAGGTTAGTCCTCTTTGCTTGATCATATAATCTTCCTACTATGCTCGAATTCTATTTTTTTAATACTGATAGATTGGTTGTTTCAAAGGCTGTTCGCACGACAAGTTTTAGCTTCGTCAGGTTAAAAATAGAGGAGATATTAACCTGCAAAGTGTTTTTTTCGTTCCAGTTTCTTTCCGCCGACTGACTTGTGTATCTTCGTCTGCACACACAAGCTGCCTAGCTGACAGAGGTTAGTCCTCTTTGCTTGATCATATAATCATCCTACTATGTTCGATTTCTAATTTTTTAATACTGATAGATAGGTTGCTTCAAGGGCTGTTAGCACCACAAGTTTTAGCTTCGTCAGAATAAAAAAAGAGGAGATATTAACCTGCAAAGTGTATTTTTCGTTCCAGTTACTCCCCGCCGACTGACTATTGTGTACCGCTCTCTGCACACACAAGCTGCCTAGCTGACAGAGGTTAGTTCCTTTTGCTTGATCATATAATCATCGTAATATGTTCGATTTTAATTTTTTAAATACTGATAGATAGATATTTCCAAGGGCTGTTAGCAGGACAAGTTTTAGTTTCGTCAGGGTAAAAATTGAGGAGATATTAACCTGCAAAGTGTATTTTTCGTTCCAGTTACTCCCCGCCGACTGACTGTTGTGTACCGCTCTCTGCACACACAAGCTGCCTAGCTGACAGAGGTAAGTTCCTTTTGCTTGATCATATAATCATCCTACTATGTTCGATTTTAATTTTTTAAATACTGATAGATAGGTATTTTCAAGGGCTGTTAGCCCAACAAGTTTTAGCTTCGTCAAGTTACAAATAGAGGAGATATTAACCTGCAAAGTGTATTTTTCGTTCCAGTTTCTTTCCGCCGACTGACTTGTGTATCTTCGTCTGCACACACAAGCTGCCTAGCTGACAGAGGTTAGTCCTCTTTGCTTGATCATATAATCATCGTAATATGTTCGATTTTAATTTTTTAAATACTGATAGATAGATATTTCCAAGGGCTGTTAGCAGGACAAGTTTTAGTTTCGTCAGGGTAAAAATTGAGGAGATATTAACCTGCAAAGTGTATTTTTCGTTCCAGTTACTCCCCGCCGACTGACTTGTGTATCGCCTTCTGCACACACAAGCTGCCTAGCTGACAGAGGTTAGTCATCTTTGCTTGATCATATAATCTTCCTACTATGCTCGAATTCTATTTTTTTAATACTGATAGATGGGTTGTTTCAAAGGCTGTTCGCACGACAAGTTTTAGCTTCGTCAGGTTAAAAATAGAGGAGATATTAACCTGCAAAGTGTTTTTTTTCGTTCCAGTTTCTTTCCGCCGACTGACTTGTGTATCTTCGTCTGCACACACAAGCTGCCTAGCTGACAGAGGTTAGTCCTCTTTGCTTGATCATATAATCATCCTACTATGTTCGATTTCTAATTTTTTAATACTGATAGATAGGTTGCTTCAAGGGCTGTTAGCACCACAAGTTTTAGCTTCGTCAGAATAAAAAAAGAGGAGATATTAACCTGCAAAGTGTATTTTTCGTTCCAGTTACTCCCCGCCGACTGACTGTTGTGTACCGCTCTCTGCACACACAAGCTGCCTAGCTGACAGAGGTTAGTTCCTTTTGCTTGATCATATAATCATCCTACCATGTTTGATTTCAATTTTTTAAATACTGATAGATAGGTATTTTCAAGGGCTGTTAGCACGACAAGTTTTAGCTTCGTCAGGTTAAAAAATGAGGAGATATTAACCTGCAAAGTATATTTTTCGTTCAAGTTACTCCCGGCTGACTGACTGTTGTGTACTGCTCTCTGCACACGCAAGCTGCCTAGGTGACAGAGGTTAGTCCTCTTTGCTTGATCATATAATCTTCTTACTATGCTCGATTTCTAATTTTTTAATACTGATAGATAGGTTGTTTCAAGGGCTGTTAGCACGACAAGTTTTAGCTTCGTCAGGTTAAAAGGAGAGGAGATTTTAAACTGCAAAGTGTCTTTTTCGTTCCAGTTACTCCCCGCCGACTGACTGTTGCGTACCGCTCTCTGCACACACAAGCTGCCTAGCTGACAGAGGTTAGTTCCTTTTGCTTGATCATATAATCATCCTACTATGTTCGATTTCAATTTTTTAAATACTGATAGATAGGTATTTTCAAGGGCTGTTAGCCCAACAAGTTTTAGCTTCGTCAGGTTAAAAATTGAGGAGATATTAACCTGCAAAGTGTATTTTTCTTTCCAGTTTCTTTCCGCCGACTGACTTGTGTATCGCCTTCTGCACACACAAGCTGCCTAGCTGACAGAGGTTAGTCCTCTTTGCTTGATCATATAATCTTCCTACTATGCTCGATTTCTATTTTTTTAATACTGATAGATGGGTTGTTTCAAAGGCTGTTCGCACGACAAGTTTTAGCTTCGTCAGGTTACAAATAGAGGAGATATTAACCTGCAAAGTGTATTTTTCGTTCCAGTTTCTTTCCGCCGACTGACTTGTGTATCTTCGTCTGCACACACAAGCTGCCTAGCTGACAGAGGTTAGTCCTCTTTGCTTGATCATATAATCATCCTACTATGTTCGATTTCTAATTTTTTAATACTGATAGATAGGTTGCTTCAAGGGCTGTTAGCACGACAAGTTTTAGCTTCGTCAGAATAAAAAAAAGGGGATATTAACCTGCAAAGTGTATTTTTCGTTCCAGTTACTCCCCGCCGACTGACTATTGTGTACCGCTCTCTGCACACACAAGCTGCCTAGCTGACAGAGGTTAGATCCTTTTGCTTGATCATATAATCATCGTAATATGTTCGATTTTAATTTTTTAAATACTGATAGATAGATATTTCCAAGGGCTGTTAGCAGGACAAGTTTTAGTTTCGTCAGGGTAAAAATTGAGGAGATATTAACCTGCAAAGTGTATTTTTCGTTCCAGTTACTCCCCGCCGACTGACTGTTGTGTACCGCTCTCTGCACACACAAGCTGCCTAGCTGACAGAGGTTAGTTCCTTTTGCTTGATCATATAATCATCCTACTATGTTCGATTTCAATTTTTTAAATACTGATAGATAGGTATTTTCAAGGGCTGTTAGCACGACAAGTTTTAGCTTCGTCAGGTTAAAAAATGAGGAGATATTAACCTGCAAAGTATATTTTACGTTCAAGTTACTCCCGGCTGACTGACTGTTGTGTACTGCTCTCTGCACACGCAAGCTGCCTAGGTGACAGAGGTTAGTCCTCTTTGCTTGATCATATAATCTTCTTACTATGCTCGATTTCTAATTTTTAAATACTGATAGATAGGTTGTTTCAAGGGCTGTTAGCACGACAAGTTTTAGCTTCGTCAGGTTAAAAAGAGAGGAGATTTTAAACTGCAAAGTGTCTTTTTCGTTCCAGTTACTCCCGGCTGACTGACTGTTGTGTACTGCTCTCTGCACACGCAAGCTGCCTAGGTGACAGAGGTTAGTCCTCTTTGCTTGATCATATAATCTTCTTACTATGCTCGATTTCTAATTTTTTAATACTGATAGATAGGTTGTTTCAAGGGCTGTTAGCACGACAAGTTTTAGCTTCGTCAGGTTAAAAAGAGAGGAGATTTTAAACTGCAAAGTGTCTTTTTCGTTCCAGTTACTCCCCGCCGACTGACTGTTGCGTACCGCTCTCTGCACACACAAGCTGCCTAGCTGACAGAGGTTAGTTCCTTTTGCTTGATCATATAATCATCCTACTATGTTCAATTTCAATTTTTTAAATACTGATAGATAGGTATTTTCAAGGGCTGTTAGCCCAACAAGTTTTAGCTTCGTCAGGTTAAAAATTGAGGAGATATTAACCTGCAAAGTGTATTTTTCTTTCCAGTTTCTTTCCGCCGACTGACTTGTGTATCGCCTTCTGCACACACAAGCTGCCTAGCTGACAGAGGTTAGTCCTCTTTGCTTGATCATATAATCTTCCTACTATGCTCGATTTCTATTTTTTTAATACTGATAGATGGGTTGTTTCAAAGGCTGTTCGCACGACAAGTTTTAGCTTCGTCAGGTTACAAATAGAGGAGATATTAACCTGCAAAGTGTATTTTTCGTTCCAGTTTCTTTCCGCCGACTGACTTGTGTATCTTCGTCTGCACACACAAGCTGCCTAGCTGACAGAGGTTAGTCCTCTTTGCTTGATCATATAATCATCCTACTATGTTCGATTTCTAATTTTTTAATACTGATAGATAGGTTGCTTCAAGGGCTGTTAGCACGACAAGTTTTAGCTTCGTCAGAATAAAAAAAAGGGGATATTAACCTGCAAAGTGTATTTTTCGTTCCAGTTACTCCCCGCCGACTGACTATTGTGTACCGCTCTCTGTACACACAAGCTGCCTAGCTGACAGAGGTTAGTTCCTTTTGCTTGATCATATAATCATCGTAATATGTTCGATTTTAATTTTTTAAATACTGATAGATAGATATTTCCAAGGGCTGTTAGCAGGACAAGTTTTAGTTTCGTCAGGGTAAAAATTGAGGAGATATTAACCTGCAAAGTGTATTTTTCGTTCCAGTTACTCCCCGCCGACTGACTGTTGTGTACCGCTCTCTGCACACACAAGCTGCCTAGCTGACAGAGGTTAGTTCCTTTTGCTTGATCATATAATCATCCTACTATGTTCGATTTCAATTTTTTAAATACTGATAGATAGGTATTTTCAAGGGCTGTTAGCACGACAAGTTTTAGCTTCGTCAGGTTAAAAAATGAGGAGATATTAACCTGCAAAGTATATTTTACGTTCAAGTTACTCCCGGCTGACTGACTGTTGTGTACTGCTCTCTGCACACGCAAGCTGCCTAGGTGACAGAGGTTAGTCCTCTTTGCTTGATCATATAATCTTCTTACTATGCTCGATTTCTAATTTTTAAATACTGATAGATAGGTTGTTTCAAGGGCTGTTAGCACGACAAGTTTTAGCTTCGTCAGGTTAAAAAGAGAGGAGATTTTAAACTGCAAAGTGTCTTTTTCGTTCCAGTTACTCCCCGCCGACTGACTGTTGCGTACCGCTCTCTGCACACACAAGCTGCCTAGCTGACAGAGGTTAGTTCCTTTTGCTTGATCATATAATCATCCTACTATGTTCGATTTTAATTTTTTAAATACTGATAGATAGGTATTTTCAAGGGCTGTTAGCCCAACAAGTTTTAGCTTCGTCAAGTTACAAATAGAGGAGATATTAACCTGCAAAGTGTATTTTACGTTCCAGTTTCTTTCCGCCGACTGACTTGTGTATCTTCGTCTGCACACACAAGCTGCCTAGCTGACAGAGGTTAGTCCTCTTTGCTTGATCATATAATCATCGTAATATGTTCGATTTTAATTTTTTAAATACTGATAGATAGATATTTCCAAGGGCTGTTAGCAGGACAAGTTTTAGTTTCGTCAGGGTAAAAATTGAGGAGATATTAACCTGCAAAGTGTATTTTTCGTTCCAGTTACTCCCCGCCGACTGACTTGTGTATCGCCTTCTGCACACACAAGCTGCCTAGCTGACAGAGGTTAGTCATCTTTGCTTGATCATATAATCTTCCTACTATGCTTGAATTCTATTTTTTTAATACTGATAGATGGGTTGTTTCAAAGGCTGTTCGCACGACAAGTTTTAGCAGCGTCAGGTTAAAAATAGAGGAGATATTAACCTGCAAAGTGTTTTTTTTCGTTCCAGTTTCTTTCCGCCGACTGACTTGTGTATCTTCGTCTGCACACACAAGCTGCCTAGCTGACAGAGGTTAGTCCTCTTTGCTTGATCATATAATCATCCTACTATGTTCGATTTCTAATTTTTTAATACTGATAGATAGGTTGCTTCAAGGGCTGTTAGCACCACAAGTTTTAGCTTCGTCAGAATAAAAAAAGAGGAGATATTAACCTGCAAAGTGTATTTTTCGTTCCAGTTACTCCCCGCCGACTGACTGTTGTGTACCGCTCTCTGCACACACAAGCTGCCTAGCTGACAGAGGTTAGTTCCTTTTGCTTGATCATATAATCATCCTACCATGTTTGATTTCAATTTTTTAAATACTGATAGATAGGTATTTTCAAGGGCTGTTAGCACGACAAGTTTTAGCTTCGTCAGGTTAAAAAATGAGGAGATATTAACCTGCAAAGTATATTTTTCGTTCAAGTTACTCCCGGCTGACTGACTGTTGTGTACTGCTCTCTGCACACGCAAGCTGCCTAGGTGACAGAGGTTAGTCCTCTTTGCTTGATCATATAATCTTCTTACTATGCTCGATTTCTAATTTTTTAATACTGATAGATAGGTTGTTTCAAGGGCTGTTAGCACGACAAGTTTTAGCTTCGTCAGGTTAAAAAGAGAGGAGATTTTAAACTGCAAAGTGTCTTTTTCGTTCCAGTTACTCCCCGCCGACTGACTGTTGCGTACCGCTCTCTGCACACACAAGCTGCCTAGATGACAGAGGTTAGTTCCTTTTGCTTGATCATATAATCATCCTACTATGTTCGATTTCAATTTTTTAAATACTGATAGATAGGTATTTTCAAGGGCTGTTAGCCCAACAAGTTTTAGCTTCGTCAGGTTAAAAATTGAGGAGATATTAACCTGCAAAGTGTATTTTTCTTTCCAGTTTCTTTCCGCCGACTGACTTGTGTATCGCCTTCTGCACACACAAGCTGCCTAGCTGACAGAGGTTAGTCCTCTTTGCTTGATCATATAATCTTCCTACTATGCTCGATTTCTATTTTTTTAATACTGATAGATGGGTTGTTTCAAAGGCTGTTCGCACGACAAGTTTTAGCTTCGTCAGGTTACAAATAGAGGAGATATTAACCTGCAAAGTGTATTTTTCGTTCCAGTTTCTTTCCGCCGACTGACTTGTGTATCTTCGTCTGCACACACAAGCTGCCTAGCTGACAGAGGTTAGTCCTCTTTGCTTGATCATATAATCATCCTACTATGTTCGATTTCTAATTTTTTAATACTGATAGATAGGTTGCTTCAAGGGCTGTTAGCACGACAAGTTTTAGCTTCGTCAGAATAAAAAAAAAGGGGATATTAACCTGCAAAGTGTATTTTTCGTTCCAGTTACTCCCCGCCGACTGACTATTGTGTACCGCTCTCTGCACACACAAGCTGCCTAGCTGACAGAGGTTAGTTCCTTTTGCTTGATCATATAATCATCGTAATATGTTCGATTTTAATTTTTTAAATACTGATAGATAGATATTTCCAAGGGCTGTTAGCAGGACAAGTTTTAGTTTCGTCAGGGTAAAAATTGAGGAGATATTAACCTGCAAAGTGTATTTTTCGTTCCAGTTACTCCCCGCCGACTGACTGTTGTGTACCGCTCTCTGCACACACAAGCTGCCTAGCTGACAGAGGTTAGTTCCTTTTGCTTGATCATATAATCATCCTACTATGTTTGATTTCAATTTTTTAAATACTGATAGATAGGTATTTTCAAGGGCTGTTAGCACGACAAGTTTTAGCTTCGTCAGGTTAAAAAATGAGGAGATATTAACCTGCAAAGTATATTTTACGTTCAAGTTACTCCCGGCTGACTGACTGTTGTGTACTGCTCTCTGCACACGCAAGCTGCCTAGGTGACAGAGGTTAGTCCTCTTTGCTTGATCATATAATCTTCTTACTATGCTCGATTTCTAATTTTTAAATACTGATAGATAGGTTGTTTCAAGGGCTGTTAGCACGACAAGTTTTAGCTTCGTCAGGTTAAAAAGAGAGGAGATTTTAAACTGCAAAGTGTCTTTTTCGTTCCAGTTACTCCCCGCCGACTGACTGTTGCGTACCGCTCTCTGCACACACAAGCTGCCTAGCTGACAGAGGTTAGTTCCTTTTGCTTGATCATATAATCATCCTACTATGTTCGATTTCAATTTTTTAAATACTGATAGATAGGTATTTTCAAGGGCTGTTAGCCCAACAAGTTTTAGCTTCGTCAGGTTAAAAATTTAGGAGATATTAACTTGCAAAGTGTATTTTTCTTTCCAGTTTCTTTCCGCCGACTGACTTGTGTATCGCCTTCTGCACACACAAGCTGCCTAGCTGACAGAGGTTAGTCCTCTTTGCTTGATCATATAATCTTCCTACTATGCTCGAATTCTATTTTTTTAATACTGATAGATTGGTTGTTTCAAAGGCTGTTCGCACGACAAGTTTTAGCTTCGTCAGGTTAAAAATAGAGGAGATATTAACCTGCAAAGTGTTTTTTTCGTTCCAGTTTCTTTCCGCCGACTGACTTGTGTATCTTCGTCTGCACACACAAGCTGCCTAGCTGACAGAGGTTAGTCCTCTTTGCTTGATCATATAATCATCCTACTATGTTCGATTTCTAATTTTTTAATACTGATAGATAGGTTGCTTCAAGGGCTGTTAGCACCACAAGTTTTAGCTTCGTCAGAATAAAAAAAGAGGAGATATTAACCTGCAAAGTGTATTTTTCGTTCCAGTTACTCCCTGCCGACTGACTATTGTGTACCGCTCTCTGCACACACAAGCTGCCTAGCTGACAGAGGTTAGTTCCTTTTGCTTGATCATATAATCATCGTAATATGTTCGATTTTAATTTTTTAAATACTGATAGATAGATATTTCCAAGGGCTGTTAGCAGGACAAGTTTTAGTTTCGTCAGGGTAAAAATTGAGGAGATATTAACCTGCAAAGTGTATTTTTCGTTCCAGTTACTCCCCGCCGACTGACTGTTGTGTACCGCTCTCTGCACACACAAGCTGCCTAGGTGACAGAGGTTAGTCCTCTTTGCTTGATCATATAATCTTCTTACTATGCTCGATTTCTAATTTTTTAATACTGATAGATAGGTTGTTTCAAGGGCTGTTAGCACGACAAGTTTTAGCTTCGTCAGGTTAAAAATTGAGAAGATATTTACCTGCAAAGTGTATTTTTCTTTCCAGTTTCTTTCCGCCGACTGACTTGTGTATCGCCGTCTGCACCCACAAGCTGCCTAGCTGACAGAGGTTAGTTCTCTTTGCTTGATCATATAATCATCCTACTATGTTCGATTTCTAATTTTTTAATACTGATAGATAGGTTGTTTCAAGGGCTGTTAGCACGACAAGTTTTAGCTTCGTCAGAATAAAAATAGAGGAGATATTAACCTGCAAAGTGTATTTTTCGTTCCAGTTACTCCCCGCCGACTGACTGTTGTTTACCGCTCTCTGCACACACAAGCTGCCTAGCTGACAGAGGTTAGTTCCTTTTGCTTGATCATATAATCATCCTACTATGTTCGATTTCAAATGTTTAAATACTGATAGATAGGTATTTTTCAGGGGCTGTTAGCAGGACAAGTTTTAGCTTCGTCAGGTTAAAAAATGAGGAGATATTAACCTGCAAAGTATATTTTACGTTCAAGTTACTCCCGGCTGACTGACTGTTGTGTACTGCTCTCTGCACACGCAAGCTGCCTAGGTGACAGAGGTTAGTCCTCTTTGCTTGATCATATAATCTTCTTACTATGCTCGATTTTTATAATTTTTTAATACTGATAGATGGGTTGTTTCAAGGGCTGTAAGCACGACAAGTTTTAGCTTCGTCAGGTTAAAAAGAGAGGAGATTTTAAACTGCAAAGTGTCTTTTTCGTTCCAGTTACTCCCCGACGACTGACTGTTGCGTACCGCTCTCTGCACACACAAGCTGCCTAGCTGACAGAGGTTAGTTCCTTTTGCTTTATCATATAATCATCCTACTATGTTCGATTTCAATTGTTTCAGTACTGATAGATAGGTATTTTCAAAGGCTGTTAGCACGACAAGTTTTAGCTTCGTCAGGTTAAAAATTGAGGAGATATTAACCTGCAAAGTGTACTTTTCGTTCCAGTTACTCCCCGCCGACTGACTGTTATTTACCGCTCTCTGCAAACACAAGCTGCTTAGCTGACAGAGGTTAGTTCCTTTTGCTTGATCATATAATCATCCTCGTATGTTCGATTTCAAATGTTTAAATACTGATAGATAGGTATTTTCAGGGGGCTGTTAGCAGGACAAGTTTTAGCTTCGTCAGGTTAAAAATTGAGAAGATATTTACCTGCAAAGTGTATTTTTCTTTCCAGTTTCTTTCCGCCGACTGACTTGTGTATCGCCTTTTGCACACGCAAGCTGCCTAGCTGACAGAGGTTAGTCCTCTTTGCTTGATCATATAATCTTCTTACTATGCTCGATTTCTAATTTTTTAATACTGATAGATAGGTTGTTTCAAGGGCTGTAAGCACAACAAGTTTTAGCTTCGTCAGGTTAAAAAGAGAGGAGATTTTAAACTGCAAAGTGTCTTTTTCGTTCCAGTTACTCCCCGACGACTGACTGTTGCGTACCGCTCTCTGCACACACAAGCTGCCTAGCTGACAGAGGTTAGTTCCTTTTGCTTTATCATATAATCATCCTACTATGTTCGATTTCAATTGTTTCAATACTGATAGATAGGTATTTTCAAAGGCTGTTAGCACGACAAGTTTTAGCTTCGTCAGGTTAAAAATTGAGGAGATATTAACCTGCAAAGTGTACTTTTCGTTCCAGTTACTCCCCGCCGACTGACTGTTATTTACCGCTCTCTGCAAACACAAGCTGCTTAGCTGACAGAGGTTAGTTCCTTTTGCTTGATCATATAATCATCCTAGTATGTTCGATTTCAAATGTTTAAATACTGATAGATAGGTATTTTCAGGGGGCTGTTAGCAGGACAAGTTTTAGCTTCGTCAGGTTAAAAATTGAGAAGATATTTACCTGCAAAGTGTATTTTTCTTTCCAGTTTCTTTCCGCCGACTGACTTGTGTATCGCCGTCTGCACCCACAAGCTGCCTAGCTGACAGAGGTTAGTTCTCTTTGCTTGATCATATAATCATCCTACTATGTTCGATTTCTAATTTTTTAATACTGATAGATAGGTTGTTTCAAGGGCTGTTAGCACGACAAGTTTTAGCTTCGTCAGAATAAAAATAGAGGAGATATTAACCTGCAAAGTGTATTTTTCGTTCCAGTTACTCCCCGCCGACTGACTGTTGTTTACCGCTCTCTGCACACACAAGCTGCCTAGCTGACAGAGGTTAGTTCCTTTTGCTTGATCATATAATCATCCTACTATGTTCGATTTCAAATTTTTAAATACTGATAGATAGGTATTTTTCAGGGGCTGTTAGCAGGACTAGTTTTAGCTTCGTCAGGTTAAAAATTGAGGAGATATTTACCTGCAAAGTGTATTTTTCTTTCCAGTTTCTTTCCGCCGACTGACTTGTGTATCGCCGTCTGCACACACAAGCTGCTTAGCTGACAGAGGTTAGTCCTCTTTGCTTGATCATATAATCATCCTACTATGTTCGATTTTCATTTTTTTAATACTGATAGATAGGCTGTTTCAAGGGCTGTTAGCACGACAAGTTTTAGCTTTGTCAGGTTAAAAATTGAGGAGATATTAACCTGCAAAGTGTATTTTTCGTTCCAGTTACTCCCCGCCGACTGACTGTTGTTTACCGCTCTATGCACACACAAGCTTCCTAGCTGACAGAGGTTAGTTCCTTTTGCTTGATCATATAATCATCCTACTATGTTCGATTTCAAATGTTTAAATACTGATAGATAGGTATTTTCAAGGGCTGTTAGCAGGACAAGTTTTGGCTTCGTCAGGGTTAAAATTGAGGAGATATTAACCTGCAAAGTGTATAATTCCGTGAAGGCGAAAATTGGGGACGATTTTGAGAGCGCTGTCAGAAGGATTACTTTTCTTTACAGCTAGTCTCCAGTTACTCCCCGCCGACTGACTTCTGGACCGCCTTTTGCACACACAAGCTGCCTAGCTGACAGAGGTTAGTCCTCTTTGCTTGATCATATAATCATCCTACTATGTTCGATTTCTAATTTTTTAATACTGATAGATAGGTTGTTTCAAGGGCTGTTAGCACGACAAGTTTTAGCTTCGTCAGAATAAAAAAAGAGGAGATATTAACCTGCAAAGTGTATTTTTCGTTCCAGTTACTCCCCGCCGACTGACTGTTGTTTACCGCTCTATGCACACACAAGCTTCCTAGCTGACAGAGGTTAGTTCCTTTTGCTTGATCATATAATCATCCTGCTATGTTCGATTTCAAATGTTTAAATACTGATAGATAGGTATTTTCAGGGGCTGTTAGCAGGACAAGTTTTAGCTTTGTCAGGTTAAAAATTGAGGAGATATTTACCTGCAAAGTGTATTTTTTTTTCCAGTTTCTTTCCGCCGACTGACTTGTGTTTTGCCGTCTGCACACACAAGCTGCCTAGCTGACAGAGGTTAGTCCTCTTTGCTTTATCATATAATCATCCTACTATGTTCGATTTCTATTTTTTTAATACTGATGCATAGGTTATTTCAAGGGCTGTTAGCAGGACAAGTTTTAGCTTTGTCAGGATAGAAATAGAGGAGATATTAACCTGCAAAGTGTATTTTTCTTTCCAGTTTCTTTCCGTCGACTGACTTGTGGACCGCCGTCTGCACACACAAGCTGCCTAGCTGACAGAAGTTAGTCCTCTTTGCTTGATCATATAATCATCCTACTATGTTCGATTTCTATTTTTTTAATACTGATAGATAGGTTGTTTCAAGGGCTGTTAGCACGACAAGGTTTAGCTTCGTCAGAATAAAAATAGAGGAGATATTAACCTGCAAAATGTATTTTTCGTTCCAGTTACTCCCCGCCGACTGACTGTTGTTTACCGCTCTCTGCACACACAAGCTGCCTAGCTGACAGAGGTTACTTCCTTTTGCTTGATCATATAATCATCCTACTATGTTCGATTTTAATTTTTTAAATGCCGATAGATAGGTATTTTCAAGGGCTGTTAGCAGGACAAGTTTTAGTTTCGTCAGGTTAAAAATTGAGGAGATATTAAGCTGCAAAGTATATTTTTCGTTCAAATTACTCCCGGCTGACTGACTGTTTTGTACCGCTCTCTGCACACGCAAGCTGCCTAGGTGACAGAGGTTAGTTCTACTTGCTTGATCATATAATCATCCTACTATGTTCGATTTCAGATTTCTCTATACTGATGCATAGGTTATTTCAAGGGCTGTTAGCAGGACAAGTTTTAGCTTTGTCAGGTTATAAATAGAGGAGATATTAACCTGCAAAGTGTATTTTTCTTTCCAGTTTCTTTCCGCCGACTGAATTGTGGACCGCCGTCTGCATACACAAGCTGCCTAGCTGACAGAGGTTAGTCCTCTTTGCTTGATCATATAATCATCCTACTATGTTCGATTTCTAATTTTTTAATGCCGATAGATAGGTTGTTTCAAGGGCTGTTAGCACGACAAGTTTTAGCTTCGTCAGAATAAAAATAGAGGAGATATTAACCTGCAAAGTGTATTTTTCGTTCCAGTTACTCCCCGCCGACTGACTGTTGTTTACCGCTCTATGCACACACAAGCTGCCTAGCTGACAGAGGTTAGTTTCTTTTGCTTGATCATACAATCATCCTAGTATGTTCGATTTCAAATGTTTAAATACTGATAGATAGGTATTTTTGGGGGCTGTTAGCAGGACAAGTTTTAGCTTCGTCAGGTTAAAAATTGAGGAGATATTAAGCTGCAAAGTATATTTTTCGTTCAAATTACTCCCGGCTGACTGACTATTGTGTACAGCTCTCTGCACACGCAAGCTGCCTAGGTGACAGAGGTTAGTTCTACTTGCTTGATCATGTAATCATCCTACTATGTTCGATTTCAGATTTCTCTATACTGATGCATAGGTATTTTCAGGGGCTGTTAGCAGGAGAAGTTTTAGCTTCGTCAGGTTAAAAATTTAGGGGATATTTACCTGCAAAGTGTATTTTTCTTTCCAGTTTCTTTCCGCCGACTAACTTGTGTATCGCCGTCTGCACACACAAGCTGCCTAGCTGACAGAGGTTAGTCCTCTTTGCTTTATCATATAATTATCCTTCTATGTTCGATTTTCATTTTTTTAATACTGATAGATAGGTTGTTTCAAGGGCTGTTAGCACGACAAGTTTTAGCTTTGTCAGGTTAAAAATTGAGGAGATATTAACCTGCAAAGTATATTTTTCGTTCAAATTACTCCCGGCTGACTGACTGTTGTGTACCGCTCTCTGCACACGCAAGCTGCCTAGGTGACAGAGGTTAGTTCTATTTGCTTGATCATATAATCATCCTAGTATGTTCGATTTCAGATTTCTCTCTACTGATGCATAGGTTATTTCAAGGGCTGTTAGCAGGACAAGTTTTAGCTTTGTCAGGATAAAAATAGAGGAGATATTAACCTGCAAAGTGTATTTTTCTTTCCAGTTTCTTTCCGCCGACTGACTTGTGGACCGCCGTCTGCACACACAAGCTGCCTAGCTGACAGAGGTTAGTCCTCTTTGCTTGATCATATAATCATCATACTATGTTCGATTTCTAATTTTTTAATACTGATAGATAGGTTGTTTCAAGGGCTGTTAGCACGACAAGTTTTAGCTTCGTCAGAATGAAAAAAGAGGAGATATTAACCTGCAAAGTGTATTTTTCGTTCCAGTTACTCCCCGCCGACTGACTGTTGTTTACCGCTCTATGCACACACAAGCTGCCTAGCTGACAGAGGTTAATTCCTTTTGCTTGATCATATAATCATCCTAGTATGTTCGATTTCAAATGTTTAAATACTGATAGATAGGTATTTTCAGGGGCTGTTAGCAGGACAAGTTTTAGCTTCGTCAGGTTAACAATTGAGGGGATATTTACCTGCAAAGTGTATTTTTCTTTCCAGTTTCTTTCCGCCGACTGACTTGTGTATCGCCGTCTGCACACACAAGCTGCCTAGCTGACAGAGGTTAGTCCTCTTTGCTTGATCATATAATCATCCTACTATGTTCGATTTCTATTTTTTTAATACTGATGCATAGGTTATTTCAAGGGCTGTTAGCAGGACAAGTTTTAGCTTTGTCAGGATAGAAATAGAGGAGATATTAACCTGCAAAGTGTATTTTTCTTTCCAGTTTCTTTCCGTCGACTGACTTGTGGACCGCCGTCTGCACACACAAGCTGCCTAGCTGACAGAAGTTAGTCCTCTTTGCTTGATCATATAATCATCCTACTATGTTCGATTTCTATTTTTTTAATACTGATAGATAGGTTGTTTCAAGGGCTGTTAGCACGACAAGTTTTAGCTTCGTCAGAATAAAAATAGAGGAGATATTAACCTGCAAAGTGTATTTTTCGTTCCAGTTACTCCCCGCCGACTGACTGTTGTTTACCGCTCTCTGCACACACAAGCTGCCTAGCTGACAGAGGTTACTTCCTTTTGCTTGATCATATAATCATCCTACTATGTTCGATTTTGATTTTTTAAATGCCGATAGATAGGTATTTTCAAGGGCTGTTAGCAGGACAAGTTTTAGCTTCGTCAGGTTAAAAATTGAGGAGATATTAAGCTGCAAAGTATATTTTTCGTTCAAATTACTCCCGGCTGACTGACTGTTGTGTACCGCTCTCTGCACACGCAAGCTGCCTAGGTGACAGAGGTTAGTTCTACTTGCTTGATCATATAATCATCCTACTATGTTCGATTTCAGATTTCTCTATACTGATGCATAGGTATTTTCAGGGGCTGTTAGCAGGAGAAGTTTTAGCTTCGTCAGGTTAAAAATTTAGGGGATATTTACCTGCAAAGTGTATTTTTCTTTCCAGTTTCTTTCCGCCGACTGACTTGTGTATCGCGGTCAGCACACACAAGCTGCCTAGCTGATAGAGGTTAGTCCTCTTTGCTTGATCATATAATCATCCTACTATGTTCGATTTTCATTTTTTTAATACTGATAGATAGGTTGTTTCAAGGGCTGTTAGCACGACAAGTTTAAGCTTTGTCAGGTTTAAAATTGAGGAGATATTAACCTGCAAAGTATATTTTTCGTTCAAATTACTCCCGGCTGACTGACTGTTGTGTACCGCTCTCTGCACACGCAAGCTGCCTAGGTGACAGAGGTTAGTTATATTTGCTTGATCATATAATCATCCTACTATTTTCGATTTAAGATTTCTCTCTACTGATGCATAGGTTATTTCAAGGGCTGTTAGCAGGACAAGTTTTAGCTTTGTCAGGATAAAAATAAAGGAGATATTAACCTGCAAAGTGTATTTTTCTTTCCAGTTTCTTTCCGTCGACTGACTTGTGGACCGCCGTCTGCACACACAAGCTGCCTAGCTGACAGAAGTTAGTCCTCTTTGCTTGATCATATAATCATCCTACTATGTTCGATTTCTATTTTTTTAATACTGATAGATAGGTTGTTTCAAGGGCTGTTAGCACGACAAGTTTGAGCTTCGTCTGAATAAACATAGAGGAGATATTAACCTGCAAAGTGTATTTTTTGTTCCAGTTACTCCCCGCCGACTGACTGTTGTTTACCGCTCTCTGCACACACAAGCTGCCTAGCTGACAGAGGTTACTTCCTTTTGCTTGATCATATAATCATCCTACTATGTTCGATTTTAATTTTTTAAATGCCGATAGATAGGTATTTTTAAGGGCTGTTAGCAGGACAAGTTTTAGTTTCGTCAGGTTAAAAATTGAGGAGATATTAAGCTGCAAAGTATATTTTTCGTTCAAATTACTCCCGGCTGACTGACTGTTGTGTACCGCTCTCTGCACACGCAAGCTGCCTAGGTGACAGAGGTTAGTTCTACTTGCTTGATCATATAATCATCCTACTATGTTCGATTTCAGATTTCTCTATACTGATGCATAGGTATTTTCAGGGGCTGTTAGCAGGAGAAGTTTTAGCTTCGTCAGGTTAAAAATGTAGGGGATATTTACCTGCAAAGTGTATTTTTCTTTCCAGTTTCTTTCCGCCGACTGACTTGTGGACCGCCGTCTGCACACGCAAGCTGCCTAGCTGACAGAGGTTAGTCCTCTTTGCTTGATCATATAATCATCCTACTATGTTCGATTTCTAATTTTTTAATACTGATAGATAGGTTGTTTCAAGGGCTGTTAGCACGACAAGTTTTAGCTTCGTCAGAATAAACATAGAGGAGATATTAACCTGCAAAGTGTATTTTTCGTTCCAGTTACTCCCCGCCGACTGACTGTTGTTTACCGCTCTATGCACACACAAGCTGCCTAGCTGACAGAGGTTAGTTCCTTTTGCTTGATCATATAATCATCCTACTATGTTCGATTTCAAATGTTTAAATACTGATAGATAGGTATTTTCAGGGGCTGTTAGCAGGAGAAGTTTTAGCTTCGTCAGGTTAAAAATTTAGGGGATATTTACCTGCAAAGTGTATTTTTCTTTCCAGTTTCTTTCCGCCGACTGACTTGTGTATCGCCGTCTGCACACACAAGCTGCCTAGCTGACAGAGGTTAGTCCTCTTTGCTTGATCATAATTATAATCATCCTACTATGTTCGATTTCTATTTTTTTAATACTGATAGATAGGTTGTTTCAAGGGCTGTTATCACGACAAGTTTTAGCTTCGTCAGAATAAAAATAGAGGAGATATTAACCTGCAAAGTGTATTTTTCGTTCCAGTTACTCCCCGCCGACTAACTGTTGTTTACCGCTCTTTGCACACACAAGCTGCCTAGCTGACAGAGGTTACTTCCTTTTGCTTGATCATATAATCATCCTACTATGTTCGATTTTAATTTTTTAAATGCCGATAGATAGGTATTTTCAAGGGCTGTTAGCAGGACAAGTTTTAGCTTCGTCAGGTTAAAAATTGAGGAGATATTAAGCTGCAAAGTATATTTTGCGTTCAAATTACTCCCGGCTGACTGACTGTTGTGTACCGCTCTCTGCACACGCAAGCTGCCTAGGTGACAGAGGTTAGTTCTACTTGCTTGATCATATAATCATCCAACTATGTTCGATTTCAGATTTCTCTATACTGATGCATAGGTTATTTCAAGGGCTGTTAGCAGGACAAGTTTTAGCTTTGTCAGGTTATAAATAGAGGAGATATTAACCTGCAAAGTGTATTTTTCTTTCCAGTTTCTTTCCGCCGACTGACTTGTGGACCGCCGTCTGCATACACAAGCTGCCTAGCTGACAGTGGTTAGTCCTCTTTGCTTGATTATATAATCATCCTACTATGTTCGATTTCTAATTTTTTAATACTGATAGATAGGTTGTTTCAAGGGCTGTTAGCACGACAAGTTTTAGCTTCGTCAGAATAAAAAAAGAGGAGATATTAACCTGCAAAGTGTATTTTTCGTTCCAGTTACTCCCCGCCGACTGACTGTTGTTTACCGCTCTATGCACACACAAGCTGCCTAGCTGACAGAGGTTAGTTTCTTTTGCTTGATCATATAATCATCCTAGTATGTTCGATTTCAAATGTTTAAATACTGATAGATAGGTATTTTCAGGGGCTGTTAGCAGGACAAGTTTTAGCTTCGTCAGGTTAAAAATTGAGGAGATATTAAGCTGCAAAGTATATTTTTCGTTCAAATTACTCCCGGCTGACTGACTATTGTGTACAGCTCTCTGCACACGCAAGCTGCCTAGGTGACAGAGGTTAGTTCTACTTGCTTGATCATATAATCATCCTACTATGTTCGATTTCAGATTTCTCTATACTGATGCATAGGTATTTTCAGGGGCTGTTAGCAGGAGAAGTTTTAGCTTCGTCAGGTTAAAAATTTAGGGGATATTTACCTGCAAAGTGTAATTTTCTTTCCAGTTTCTTTCCGCCGACTGACTTGTGTATCGCCGTCTGCACACACAAGCTGCCTAGCTGACAGAGGTTAGTCCTCTTTGCTTTATCATATAATTATCCTTCTATGTTCGATTTTCATTTTTTTAATACTGATAGATAGGTTGTTTCAAGGGCTGTTAGCACGACAAGTTTTAGCTTTGTCAGGTTAAAAATTGAGGAGATATTAACCTGCAAAGTATATTTTTCGTTCAAATTACTCCCGGCTGACTGACTGTTGTGTACCGCTCTCTGCACACGCAAGCTGCCTAGGTGACAGAGGTTAGTTCTATTTGCTTGATCATATAGTCATCCTACTATGTTCGATTTCAGATTTCTCTATACTGATAGATAGGTATTTTCAAGGGCTGTTAGCAGGACAAGTTTTAGCTTCGTCAGAATAAAAATAGAGGAGATATTAACCTGCAAAGTGTATTTTTCTTTCCAGTTTCTTTCCGCCGACTGACTTGTGGACCGCCGTCTGCACACGCAAGCTGCCTAGCTGACAGAGGTTAGTCCTCTTTGCTTGATCATATAATCATCCTACTATGTTCGATTTTCATTTTTTTAATACTGATAGATAGGTTGTTTCAAGGGCTGTTAGCACGACAAGTTTTAGCTTCGTCAGAATAAAAATAGAGGAGATATTAACCTGCAAAGTGTATTTTTCGTTCCAGATACTCCCCGCCGACTGACTGTTGTTAACCGCTCTATGCACACACAAGCTGCCTAGCTGACAGAGGTTAGTTCCTTTTGCTTGATCATATAATCATCCTACTATGTTCGATTTCAAATGTTTAAATACTGATAGATAGGTATTTTCAGGGGCTGTTAGCAGGAGAAGTTTTAGCTTCGTCAGGTTAAAAATTTAGGGGATATTTACCTGCAAAGTGTATTTTTCTTTCCAGTTTCTTTCCGCCGACTGACTTGTGTATCGCCGTCTGCACACACAAGCTGCCTAGCTGACAGAGGTTAGTCCTCTTTGCTTGATCATATAATCATCCTACTATGTTCGATTTCTATTTTTTTAATACTGATAGATAGGTTGTTTCAAGGGCTGTTATCACGACAAGTTTTAGCTTCGTCAGAATAAAAATAGAGGAGATATTAACCTGCAAAGTGTATTTTTCGTTCCAGTTACTCCCCGCCGACTGACTGTTGTTTACCGCTCTCTGCACACACAAGCTGCCTAGCTGACAGAGGTTACTTCCTTTTGCTTGATCATATAATCATCCTACTATGTTCGATTTTAATTTTTTAAATGCCGATAGATAGGTATTTTCAAGGGCTGTTAGCAGGACAAGTTTTAGCTTCGTCAGGTTAAAAATTGAGGAGATATTAAGCTGCAAAGTATATTTTTCGTTCAAATTACTCCCGGTTGACTGACTGTTGTGTACCGCTCTCTGCACACGCAAGCTGCCTAGGTGACAGAGGTTAGTTCTACTTGCTTGATCATATAATCATCCTACTATGTTCGATTTCAGATTTCTCTATACTGATGCATAGGTTATTTCAAGGGCTGTTAGCAGGACAAGTTTTAGCTTTGTCAGGTTATAAATAGAGGAGATATTAACCTGCAAAGTGTATTTTTCTTTCCAGTTTCTTTCCGCCGACTGACTTGTGGACCGCCGTCTGCATACACAAGCTGCCTAGCTGACAGAGGTTAGTCCTCTTTGCTTGATCATATAATCATCCTACTATGTTCGATTTCTAATTTTTTAATACTGATAGATAGGTTGTTTCAAGGGCTGTTAGCACGACAAGTTTTAGCTTCGTCAGAATAAAAATAGAGGAGATATTAACCTGCAAAGTGTATTTTTCGTTCCAGTTACTCCCCGCCGACTGACTGTTGTTTACCGCTCTATGCACACACAAGCTGCCTAGCTGACAGAGGTTAATTCCTTTTGCTTGATCATATAATCATCCTAGTATGTTCGATTTCAAATGTTTAAATACTGATAGATAGGTATTTTCAGGGGCTGTTAGCAGGACAAGTTTTAGCTTCGTCAGGTTAACAATTGAGGGGATATTTACCTGCAAAGTGTATTTTTCTGTCCAGTTTCTTTCCGCCGACTGACTTGTGTATCGCCGTCTGCACACACAAGCTGCCTAGCTGACAGAGGTTAGTCCTCTTTGCTTGATCATATAATCATCCTACTATGTTCGATTTCTATTTTTTTAATACTGATGCATAGGTTATTTCAAGGGCTGTTAGCAGGACAAGTTTTAGCTTTGTCAGGATAGAAATAGAGGAGATATGAACCTGCAAAGTGTATTTTTCTTTCCAGTTTCTTTCCGTCGACTGACTTGTGGACCGCCGTCTGCACACACAAGCTGCCTAGCTGACAGAAGTTAGTCCTCTTTGCTTGATCATATAATCATCCTACTATGTTCGATTTCTATTTTTTTAATACTGATAGATAGGTTGTTTCAAGGGCTGTTAGCACGACAAGTTTTAGCTTCGTCAGAATAAAAATAGAGGAGATATTAACCTGCAAAGTGTATTTTTCGTTCCAGTTACTCCCCGCCGACTGACTGTTGTTTACCGCTCTCTGCACACACAAGCTGCCTAGCTGACAGAGGTTACTTCCTTTTGCTTGATCATATAATCATCCTACTATGTTCGATTTTGATTTTTTAAATGCCGATAGATAGGTATTTTCAAGGGCTGTTAGCAGGACAAGTTTTAGCTTCGTCAGGTTAAAAATTGAGGAGATATTAAGCTGCAAAGTATATTTTTCGTTCAAATTACTCCCGGCTGACTGACTGTTGTGTACCGCTCTCTGCACACGCAAGCTGCCTAGGTGACAGAGGTTAGTTCTACTTGCTTGATCATATAATCATCCTACTATGTTCGATTTCAGATTTCTCTATACTGATGCATAGGTATTTTCAGGGGCTGTTAGCAGGAGAAGTTTTAGCTTCGTCAGGTTAAAAATTTAGGGGATATTTACCTGCAAAGTGTATTTTTCTTTCCAGTTTCTTTCCGCCGACTGACTTGTGTATCGCGGTCTGCACACACAAACTGCCTAGCTGATAGAGGTTAGTCCTCTTTGCTTGATCATATAATCATCCTAATATGTTCGATTTTCATTTTTTTAATACTGATAGATAGGTTGTTTCAAGGGCTGTTAGCACGACAAGTTTTAGCTTTGTCAGGTTTAAAATTGAGGAGATATTAACCTGCAAAGTATATTTTTCGTTCAAATTACTCCCGGCTGACTGACTGTTGTGTACCGCTCTCTGCACACGCAAGCTGCCTAGGTGACAGAGGTTAGTTCTATTTGCTTGATCATATAATCATCCTAGTATGTTCGATTTCAGATTTCTCTATACTGATGCATAGGTATTTTCAGGGGCTGTTAGCAGGAGAAGTTTTAGCTCCGTCAGGTTAAAAATTTAGGGGATATTTACCTGCAAAGTGTATTTTTCTTTCCAGTTTCTTTCCGCCGACTGACTTGTGTATCGCCGTCTGCACACACAAGCTGCCTAGCTGACAGAGGTTAGTCCTCTTTGCTTTATCATATAATTATCCTTCTATGTTCGATTTTCATTTTTTTAATACTGATAGATAGGTTGTTTCAAGGGCTGTTAGCACGACAAGTTTTAGCTTTGTCAGGTTAAAAATTGAGGAGATATTAACCTGCAAAGTATATTTTTCGTTCAAATTACTCCCGGCTGACTGACTGTTGTGTACCGCTCTCTGCACACGCAAGCTGCCTAGGTGACAGAGGTTAGTTCTATTTGCTTGATCATATAATCATCCTAGTATGTTCGATTTCAGATTTCTCTCTACTGATGCATAGGTTATTTCAAGGGCTGTTAGCAGGACAAGTTTTAGCTTTGTCAGGATAAAAATAGAGGAGATATTAACCTGCAAAGTGTATTTTTCTTTCCAGTTTCTTTCCGCCGACTGACTTGTGGACCGCCGTCTGCACACACAAGCTGCCTAGCTGACAGAGGTTAGTCCTCTTTGCTTGATCATATAATCATCATACTATGTTCGATTTCTAATTTTTTAATACTGATAGATAGGTTGTTTCAAGGGCTGTTAGCAGGACAAGTTTTAGCTTCGTCAGAATGAAAAAAGAGGAGATATTAACCTGCAAAGTGTATTTTTCGTTCCAGTTACTCCCCGCCGACTGACTGTTGTTTACCGCTCTATGCACACACAAGCTGCCTAGCTGACAGAGGTTAATTCCTTTTGCTTGATCATATAATCATCCTAGTATGTTCGATTTCAAATGTTTAAATACTGATAGATAGGTATTTTCAGGGGCTGTTAGCAGGACAAGTTTTAGCTTCGTCAGGTTAACAATTGAGGGGATATTTACCTGCAAAGTGTATTTTTCTGTCCAGTTTCTTTCCGCCGACTGACTTGTGTATCGCCGTCTGCACACACAAGCTGCCTAGCTGACAGAGGTTAGTCCTCTTTGCTTGATCATATAATCATCCTACTATGTTCGATTTCTATTTTTTTAATACTGATGCATAGGTTATTTCAAGGGCTGTTAGCAGGACAAGTTTTAGCTTTGTCAGGATAGAAATAGAGGAGATATTAACCTGCAAAGTGTATTTTTCTTTCCAGTTTCTTTCCGTCGACTGACTGTTGTTTACAGCTCTCTGCACACACAAGCTGCCTAGCTGACAGAGGTTACTTCCTTTTGCTTGATCATATAATCATCCTACTATGTTCGATTTTGATTTTTTAAATGCCGATAGATAGGTATTTTCAAGGGCTGTTAGCAGGACAAGTTTTAGCTTCGTCAGGTTAAAAATTGAGGAGATATTAAGCTGCAAAGTATATTTTTCGTTCAAATTACTCCCGGCTGACTGACTGTTGTGTACCGCTCTCTGCACACGCAAGCTGCCTAGGTGACAGAGGTTAGTTCTACTTGCTTGATCATATAATCATCCTACTATGTTCGATTTCAGATTTCTCTATACTGATGCATAGGTATTTTCAGGGGCTGTTAGCAGGAGAAGTTTTAGCTTCGTCAGGTTAAAAATTTAGGGGATATTTACCTGCAAAGTGTATTTTTCTTTCCAGTTTCTTTCCGCCGACTGACTTGTGTATCGCGGTCTGCACACACAAACTGCCTAGCTGATAGAGGTTAGTCCTCTTTGCTTGATCATATAATCATCCTACTATGTTCGATTTTCAATTTTTTAATACTGATAGATAGGTTGTTTCAAGGGCTGTTAGCACGACAAGTTTTAGCTTTGTCAGGTTAAAAATTGAGGAGATATTAACCTGCAAAGTATATTTTTCGTTCAAATTACTCCCGGCTGACTGACTGTTGTGTACCGCTCTCTGCACACGCAAGCTGCCTAGGTGACAGAGGTTAGTTCTATTTGCTTGATCATATAATCATCCTAGTATGTTCGATTTCAGATTTCTCTCTACTGATGCATAGGTTATTTCAAGGGCTGTTAGCAGGACAAGTTTTAGCTTTGTCAGGATAAAAATAGAGGAGATATTAACCTGCAAAGTGTATTTTTCTTTCCAGTTTCTTTCCGCCGACTGACTTGTGGACCGCCGTCTGCACACACAAGCTGCCTAGCTGACAGAGGTTAGTCCTCTTTGCTTGATCATATAATCATCATACTATGTTCGATTTCTAATTTTTTAATACTGATAGATAGGTTGTTTCAAGGGCTGTTAGCACGACAAGTTTTAGCTTCGTCAGAATAAAAATAGAGGAGATATTAACCTGCAAAGTGTATTTTTCGTTCCAGTTACTCCCCGCCGACTGACTGTTGTTTACCGCTCTATGCACACACAAGCTGCCTAGCTGACAGAGGTTAATTCCTTTTGCTTGATCATATAATCATCCTAGTATGTTCGATTTCAAATGTTTAAATACTGATAGATAGGTATTTTCAGGGGCTGTTAGCAGGACAAGTTTTAGCTTCGTCAGGTTAACAATTGAGGGGATATTTACCTGCAAAGTGTATTTTTCTGTCCAGTTTCTTTCCGCCGACTGACTTGTGTATCGCCGTCTGCACACACAAGCTGCCTAGCTGACAGAGGTTAGTCCTCTTTGCTTGATCATATAATCATCCTACTATGTTCGATTTCTATTTTTTTAATACTGATGCATAGGTTATTTCAAGGGCTGTTAGCAGGACAAGTTTTAGCTTTGTCAGGATAGAAATAGAGGAGATATTAACCTGCAAAGTGTATTTTTCTTTCCAGTTTCTTTCCGTCGACTGACTTGTGGACCGCCGTCTGCACACACAAGCTGCCTAGCTGACAGAAGTTAGTCCTCTTTGCTTGATCATATAATCATCCTACTATGTTCGATTTCTATTTTTTTAATACTGATAGATAGGTTGTTTCAAGGGCTGTTAGCACGACAAGTTTTAGCTTCGTCAGAATAAAAATAGAGGAGATATTAACCTGCAAAGTGTATTTTTCGTTCCAGTTACTCCCCGCCGACTGACTGTTGTTTACCGCTCTCTGCACACACAAGCTGCCTAGCTGACAGAGGTTACTTCCTTTTGCTTGATCATATAATCATCCTACTATGTTCGATTTTGATTTTTTAAATGCCGATAGATAGGTATTTTCAAGGGCTGTTAGCAGGACAAGTTTTAGCTTCGTCAGGTTAAAAATTGAGGAGATATTAAGCTGCAAAGTATATTTTTCGTTCAAATTACTCCCGGCTGACTGACTGTTGTGTACCGCTCTCTGCACACGCAAGCTGCCTAGGTGACAGAGGTTAGTTCTACTTGCTTGATCATATAATCATCCTACTATGTTCGATTTCAGATTTCTCTATACTGATGCATAGGTATTTTCAGGGGCTGTTAGCAGGAGAAGTTTTAGCTTCGTCAGGTTAAAAATTTAGGGGATATTTACCTGCAAAGTGTATTTTTCTTTCCAGTTTCTTTCCGCCGACTGACTTGTGTATCGCGGTCTGCACACACAAACTGCCTAGCTGATAGAGGTTAGTCCTCTTTGCTTGATCATATAATCATCCTACTATGTTCGATTTTCAATTTTTTAATACTGATAGATAGGTTGTTTCAAGGGCTGTTAGCACGACAAGTTTTAGCTTTGTCAGGTTTAAAATTGAGGAGATATTAACCTGCAAAGTATATTTTTCGTTCAAATTACTCCCGGCTGACTGACTGTTGTGTACCGCTCTCTGCACACGCAAGCTGCCTAGGTGACAGAGGTTAGTTCTATTTGCTTGATCATATAATCATCCTACTATGTTCGATTTCAGATTTCTCTCTACTGATGCATAGGTTATTTCAAGGGCTGTTAGCAGGACAAGTTTTAGCTTTGTCAGGATAAAAATAAAGGAGATATTAACCTGCAAAGTATATTTTTCGTTCAAATTACTCCCGGCTGACTGACTGTTGTGTACCGCTCTCTGCACACGCAAGCTGCCTAGGTGACAGAGGTTAGTTCTATTTGCTTGATCATATAATCATCCTAGTATGTTCGATTTCAGATTTCTCTCTACTGATGCATAGGTTATTTCAAGGGCTGTTAGCAGGACAAGTTTTAGCTTTGTCAGGATAAAAATAGAGGAGATATTAACCTGCAAAGTGTATTTTTCTTTCCAGTTTCTTTCCGCCGACTGACTTGTGGACCGCCGTCTGCACACACAAGCTGCCTAGCTGACAGAGGTTAGTCCTCTTTGCTTGATCATATAATCATCATACTATGTTCGATTTCTAATTTTTTAATACTGATAGATAGGTTGTTTCAAGGGCTGTTAGCACGACAAGTTTTAGCTTCGTCAGAATGAAAAAAGAGGAGATATTAACCTGCAAAGTGTATTTTTCGTTCCAGTTACTCCCCGCCGACTGACTGTTGTTTACCGCTCTATGCACACACAAGCTGCCTAGCTGACAGAGGTTAATTCCTTTTGCTTGATCATATAATCATCCTAGTATGTTCGATTTCAAATGTTTAAATACTGATAGATAGGTATTTTCAGGGGCTGTTAGCAGGACAAGTTTTAGCTTCGTCAGGTTAACAATTGAGGGGATATTTACCTGCAAAGTGTATTTTTCTGTCCAGTTTCTTTCCGCCGACTGACTTGTGTATCGCCGTCTGCACACACAAGCTGCCTAGCTGACAGAGGTTAGTCCTCTTTGCTTGATCATATAATCATCCTACTATGTTCGATTTCTATTTTTTTAATACTGATAGGTAGGTTGTTTCAAGGGCTGTTATCACGACAAGTTTTAGCTTCGTCAGAATAAAAATAGAGGAGATATTAACCTGCAAAGTGTATTTTTCGTTCCAGTTACTCCCCGCCGACTGACTGTTGTTTACCGCTCTCTGCACACACAAGCTGCCTAGCTGACAGAGGTTACTTCCTTTTGCTTGATCATATAATCATCCTACTATGTTCGATTTTAATTTTTTAAATGCCGATAGATAGGTATTTTCAAGGGCTGTTAGCAGGACAAGTTTTAGCTTCGTCAGGTTAAAAATTGAGGAGATATTAAGCTGCAAAGTATATTTTTCGTTCAAATTACTCCCGGCTGACTGACTGTTGTGTACCGCTCTCTGCACACGCAAGCTGCCTAGGTGACAGAGGTTAGTTCTACTTGCTTGATCATATAATCATCCTACCATGTTCGATTTCAGATTTCTCTATACTGATGCATAGGTATTTTCAGGGGCTGTTAGCAGGAGAAGTTTTAGCTTCGTCAGGTTAAAAATTTAGGGGATATTTACCTGCAAAGTGTATTTTTCTTTCCAGTTTCTTTCCGCCGACTGACTTGTGTATCGCGGTCTGCACACACAAACTGCCTAGCTGATAGAGGTTAGTCCTCTTTGCTTGATCATATAATCATCCTACTATGTTCGATTTTCATTTTTTTAATACTGATAGATAGGTTGTTTCAAGGGCTGTTAGCACGACAAGTTTTAGCTTTGTCAGGTTTAAAATTGAGGAGATATTAACCTGCAAAGTATATTTTTCGTTCAAATTACTCCCGGCTGACTGACTGTTGTGTACCGCTCTCTGCACACGCAAGCTGCCTAGGTGACAGAGGTTAGTTCTATTTGCTTGATCATATAATCATCCTACTATGTTCGATTTCAGATTTCTCTCTACTGATGCATAGGTTATTTCAAGGGCTGTTAGCAGGACAAGTTTTAGCTTTGTCAGGATAAAAATAAAGGAGATATTAACCTGCAAAGTATATTTTTCGTTCAAATTACTCCCGGCTGACTGACTGTTGTGTACCGCTCTCTGCACACGCAAGCTGCCTAGGTGACAGAGGTTAGTTCTATTTGCTTGATCATATAATCATCCTAGTATGTTCGATTTCAGATTTCTCCCTACTGATGCATAGGTTATTTCAAGGGCTGTTAGCAGGACAAGTTTTAGCTTTGTCAGGATAAAAATAGAGGAGATATTAACCTGCAAAGTGTATTTTTCTTTCCAGTTTCTTTCCGCCGACTGACTTGTGGACCGCCGTCTGCACACACAAGCTGCCTAGCTGACAGAGGTTAGTCCTCTTTGCTTGATCATATAATCATCATACTATGTTCGATTTCTAATTTTTTAATACTGATAGATAGGTTGTTTCAAGGGCTGTTAGCACGACAAGTTTTAGCTTCGTCAGAATGAAAAAAGAGGAGATATTAACCTGCAAAGTGTATTTTTCGTTCCAGTTACTCCCCGCCGACTGACTGTTGTTTACCGCTCTATGCACACACAAGCTGCCTAGCTGACAGAGGTTAATTCCTTTTGCTTGATCATATAATCATCCTAGTATGTTCGATTTCAAATGTTTAAATACTGATAGATAGGTATTTTCAGGGGCTGTTAGCAGGACAAGTTTTAGCTTCGTCAGGTTAACAATTGAGGGGATATTTACCTGCAAAGTGTATTTTTCTGTCCAGTTTCTTTCCGCCGACTGACTTGTGTATCGCCGTCTGCACACACAAGCTGCCTAGCTGACAGAGGTTAGTCCTCTTTGCTTGATCATATAATCATCCTACTATGTTCGATTTCTATTTTTTTAATACTGATGCATAGGTTATTTCAAGGGCTGTTAGCAGGACAAGTTTTAGCTTTTTCAGGATAGAAATAGAGGAGATATTAACCTGCAAAGTGTATTTTTCTTTCCAGTTTCTTTCCGTCGACTGACTTGTGGACCGCCGTCTGCACACACAAGCTGCCTAGCTGACAGAAGTTAGTCCTCTTTGCTTGATCATATAATCATCCTACTATGTTCGATTTCTATTTTTTTAATACTGATAGATAGGTTGTTTCAAGGGCTGTTAGCACGACAAGTTTTAGCTTCGTCAGATTAAAAATAGAGGAGATATTAACCTGCAAAGTGTATTTTTCGTTCCAGTTACTCCCCGCCGACTGACTGTTGTTTACCGCTCTCTGCACACACAAGCTGCCTAGCTGACAGAGGTTACTTCCTTTTGCTTGATCATATAATCATCCTACTATGTTCGATTTTGATTTTTTAAATGCCGATAGATAGGTATTTTCAAGGGCTGTTAGCAGGACAAGTTTTAGCTTCGTCAGGTTAAAAATTGAGGAGATATTAAGCTGCAAAGTATATTTTTCGTTCAAATTACTCCCGGCTGACTGACTGTTGTGTACCGCTCTCTGCACACGCAAGCTGCCTAGGTGACAGAGGTTAGTTCTACTTGCTTGATCATATAATCATCCTACTATGTTCGATTTCAGATTTCTCTATACTGATGCATAGGTATTTTCAGGGGCTGTTAGCAGGAGAAGTTTTAGCTTCGTCAGGTTAAAAATTTAGGGGATATTTACCTGCAAAGTGTATTTTTCTTTCCAGTTTCTTTCCGCCGACTGACTTGTGTATCGCGGTCAGCACACACAAGCTGCCTAGCTGATAGAGGTTAGTCCTCTTTGCTTGATCATATAATCATCCTAGTATGTTCGATTTCAAATGTTTAAATACTGATAGATAGGTATTTTCAGGGGCTGTTATCAGGACAAGTCTTAGCTTCGTCAGGTTAAAAATTGAGGGGATATTTACCTGCAAAGTGTATTTTTCTTTCCACTTTCTTTCCGCCGACTGACTTGTGTATTGTCGTCTGCACACACAAGCTTCCTAGCTGACAGAGGTTAGTTCCTTTTGCTTTATCATATAATCATCCTACTATGTTCGATTTCAAATGTTTAAATACTGATAGATAGGTATTTTCAGGGGCTGTTAGCAGGACAAGTTTTAGCTTCGTCAGGCAAAAAATTGAGGAGATATTTACCTGCAAAGTGTATTTTGCTTTCCAGTTTCTTTCCGCCGACTGACTTGTGTATCGCCGTCTGCACACACAAGCTGCCTAGCTGACAGAGGTTAGTCCTCTTTGCTTGATCATATAATCATCCTACTATGTTCGATTTCTATTTTTTTAATACTGATAGATAGGTTGTTTCAAGGGCTGTTAGCACGACAAGTTTTAGCTTCGTCAGAATAAAAATTGAGGAGATATTTACCTGCAAAGTGGATTTTTCTTTACAGTTTCTTTCCGCCGACTGACTTGTGTATTGTCGTCTGCACACACAAGCTTCCTAGCTGACAGAGGTTAGTTCCTTTTGCTTTATCATATAATCATCCTACTATGTTCGATTTCAAATGTTAAAATACTGATAGATAGGTATTTTCAGGGGCTGTTAGCAGGACAAGTTTTAGCTTCGTCAGGCAAAAAATTGAGGAGATATTTACCTGCAAAGTGTATTTTGCTTTCCAGTTTCTTTCCGCCGACTGACTTGTGTGTCGCCGTCTGCACACACAAGCTGCCTAGCTGACAGAGGTTAGTCCTCTTTGCTTGATCATATAATCATCCTACTTTGTTCGATTTTCAATTTTTTAATACTGATAGATAGGTTGTTTCAAGGGCTGTTAGCACGACACGTTTTAGCTTTGTCAGGTTAAAAATTGAGGAGATATTAACCTGCAAAGTATATTTTTCGTTCAAATTACTCCCGGCTGACTGACTGTTGTGTACCGCTCTCTGCACACGCAAGCTGCCTAGGTGACAGAGGTTAGTTCTATTTGCTTGATCATATAATCATCCTACTATGTTCGATTTCAGATTTCTCTATACTGATAGATAGGTATTTTCAAGGGCTGTTAGCAGGACAAGTTTTAGCTTTGTCAGGTTAAAAATAGAGGAGATATTAACCTGCAAAGTGTATTTTTCTTTCCAGTTTCTTTCCGCTGACTGACTTGTGGACCGCCGTCTGCACACACAAGCTGCCTAGCTGACAGAGGTTAGTCCTCTTTGCTTGATCATATAATCATCCTACTATGTTCGATTTCTATTTTTTTAATACTGATAGATAGGTTGTTTCAAGGGCTGTTATCACGACAAGTTTTAGCTTCGTCAGAATAAAAATAGAGGAGATATTAACCTGCAAAGTGTATTTTTCGTTCCAGTTACTCCCCGCCGACTGACTGTTGTTTACCGCTCTATGCACACACAAGCTGCCTAGCTGACAGCGGTTAGTTCCTTTTGCTTGATCATATAATCATCCTAGTATGTTCGATTTCAAATGTTTAAATACTGATAGATAGGTATTTTCAGGGGCTGTTATCAGGACAAGTCTTAGCTTCGTCAGGTTAAAAATTGAGGGGATATTTACCTGCAAAGTGTATTTTTCTTTCCACTTTCTTTCCGCCGACTGACTTGTGTATTGTCGTCGGCACACACAAGCTTCCTAGCTGACAGAGGTTAGTTCCTTTTGCTTTATCATATAATCATCCTACTATGTTCGATTTCAAATGTTTAAATACTGATAGATAGGTATTTTCAGGGGCTGTTAGCAGGACAAGTTTTAGCTTCGTCAGGCAAAAAATTGAGGAGATATTTACCTGCAAAGTGTATTTTGCTTTCCAGTTTCTTTCCGCCGACTGACTTGTGTATCGCCCTCTGCACACACAAGCTGCCTAGCTGACAGAGGTTAGTCCTCTTTGCTTGATCATATAATCATCCTACTATGTTCGATTTCTATTTTTTTAATACTGATAGGTAGGTTGTTTCAAGGGCTGTTATCACGACAAGTTTTAGCTTCGTCAGAATAAAAATAGAGGAGATATTAACCTGCAAAGTGTATTTTTCGTTCCAGTTACTCCCCGCCGACTGACTGTTGTTTACCGCTCTCTGCACACACAAGCTGCCTAGCTGACAGAGGTTACTTCCTTTTGCTTGATCATATAATCATCCTACTATGTTCGATTTTAATTTTTTAAATGCCGATAGATAGGTATTTTCAAGGGCTGTTAGCAGGACAAGTTTTAGCTTCGTCAGGTTAAAAATTGAGGAGATATTAAGCTGCAAAGTATATTTTTCGTTCAAATTACTCCCGGCTGACTGACTGTTGTGTACCGCTCTCTGCACACGCAAGCTGCCTAGGTGACAGAGGTTAGTTCTACTTGCTTGATCATATAATCATCCTACCATGTTCGATTTCAGATTTCTCTATACTGATGCATAGGTATTTTCAGGGGCTGTTAGCAGGAGAAGTTTTAGCTTCGTCAGGTTAAAAATTTAGGGGATATTTACCTGCAAAGTGTATTTTTCTTTCCAGTTTCTTTCCGCCGACTGACTTGTGTATCGCGGTCTGCACACACAAACTGCCTAGCTGATAGAGGTTAGTCCTCTTTGCTTGATCATATAATCATCCTACTATGTTCGATTTTCATTTTTTTAATACTGATAGATAGGTTGTTTCAAGGGCTGTTAGCACGACAAGTTTTAGCTTTGTCAGGTTTAAAATTGAGGAGATATTAACCTGCAAAGTATATTTTTCGTTCAAATTACTCCCGGCTGACTGACTGTTGTGTACCGCTCTCTGCACACGCAAGCTGCCTAGGTGACAGAGGTTAGTTCTATTTGCTTGATCATATAATCATCCTACTATGTTCGATTTCAGATTTCTCTCTACTGATGCATAGGTTATTTCAAGGGCTGTTAGCAGGACAAGTTTTAGCTTTGTCAGGATAAAAATAAAGGAGATATTAACCTGCAAAGTATATTTTTCGTTCAAATTACTCCCGGCTGACTGACTGTTGTGTACCGCTCTCTGCACACGCAAGCTGCCTAGGTGACAGAGGTTAGTTCTATTTGCTTGATCATATAATCATCCTAGTATGTTCGATTTCAGATTTCTCCCTACTGATGCATAGGTTATTTCAAGGGCTGTTAGCAGGACAAGTTTTAGCTTTGTCAGGATAAAAATAGAGGAGATATTAACCTGCAAAGTGTATTTTTCTTTCCAGTTTCTTTCCGCCGACTGACTTGTGGACCGCCGTCTGCACACACAAGCTGCCTAGCTGACAGAGGTTAGTCCTCTTTGCTTGATCATATAATCATCATACTATGTTCGATTTCTAATTTTTTAATACTGATAGATAGGTTGTTTCAAGGGCTGTTAGCACGACAAGTTTTAGCTTCGTCAGAATGAAAAAAGAGGAGATATTAACCTGCAAAGTGTATTTTTCGTTCCAGTTACTCCCCGCCGACTGACTGTTGTTTACCGCTCTATGCACACACAAGCTGCCTAGCTGACAGAGGTTAATTCCTTTTGCTTGATCATATAATCATCCTAGTATGTTCGATTTCAAATGTTTAAATACTGATAGATAGGTATTTTCAGGGGCTGTTAGCAGGACAAGTTTTAGCTTCGTCAGGTTAACAATTGAGGGGATATTTACCTGCAAAGTGTATTTTTCTGTCCAGTTTCTTTCCGCCGACTGACTTGTGTATCGCCGTCTGCACACACAAGCTGCCTAGCTGACAGAGGTTAGTCCTCTTTGCTTGATCATATAATCATCCTACTATGTTCGATTTCTATTTTTTTAATACTGATGCATAGGTTATTTCAAGGGCTGTTAGCAGGACAAGTTTTAGCTTTTTCAGGATAGAAATAGAGGAGATATTAACCTGCAAAGTGTATTTTTCTTTCCAGTTTCTTTCCGTCGACTGACTTGTGGACCGCCGTCTGCACACACAAGCTGCCTAGCTGACAGAAGTTAGTCCTCTTTGCTTGATCATATAATCATCCTACTATGTTCGATTTCTATTTTTTTAATACTGATAGATAGGTTGTTTCAAGGGCTGTTAGCACGACAAGTTTTAGCTTCGTCAGAATAAAAATAGAGGAGATATTAACCTGCAAAGTGTATTTTTCGTTCCAGTTACTCCCCGCCGACTGACTGTTGTTTACCGCTCTCTGCACACACAAGCTGCCTAGCTGACAGAGGTTACTTCCTTTTGCTTGATCATATAATCATCCTACTATGTTCGATTTTGATTTTTTAAATGCCGATAGATAGGTATTTTCAAGGGCTGTTAGCAGGACAAGTTTTAGCTTCGTCAGGTTAAAAATTGAGGAGATATTAAGCTGCAAAGTATATTTTTCGTTCAAATTACTCCCGGCTGACTGACTGTTGTGTACCGCTCTCTGCACACGCAAGCTGCCTAGGTGACAGAGGTTAGTTCTACTTGCTTGATCATATAATCATCCTACTATGTTCGATTTCAGATTTCTCTATACTGATGCATAGGTATTTTCAGGGGCTGTTAGCAGGAGAAGTTTTAGCTTCGTCAGGTTAAAAATTTAGGGGATATTTACCTGCAAAGTGTATTTTTCTTTCCAGTTTCTTTCCGCCGACTGACTTGTGTATCGCGGTCAGCACACACAAGCTGCCTAGCTGATAGAGGTTAGTCCTCTTTGCTTGATCATATAATCATCCTAGTATGTTCGATTTCAAATGTTTAAATACTGATAGATAGGTATTTTCAGGGGCTGTTATCAGGACAAGTCTTAGCTTCGTCAGGTTAAAAATTGAGGGGATATTTACCTGCAAAGTGTATTTTTCTTTCCACTTTCTTTCCGCCGACTGACTTGTGTATTGTCGTCTGCACACACAAGCTTCCTAGCTGACAGAGGTTAGTTCCTTTTGCTTTATCATATAATCATCCTACTATGTTCGATTTCAAATGTTTAAATACTGATAGATAGGTATTTTCAGGGGCTGTTAGCAGGACAAGTTTTAGCTTCGTCAGGCAAAAAATTGAGGAGATATTTACCTGCAAAGTGTATTTTGCTTTCCAGTTTCTTTCCGCCGACTGACTTGTGTATCGCCGTCTGCACACACAAGCTGCCTAGCTGACAGAGGTTAGTCCTCTTTGCTTGATCATATAATCATCCTACTATGTTCGATTTCTATTTTTTTAATACTGATAGATAGGTTGTTTCAAGGGCTGTTAGCACGACAAGTTTTAGCTTCGTCAGAATAAAAATTGAGGAGATATTTACCTGCAAAGTGGATTTTTCTTTACAGTTTCTTTCCGCCGACTGACTTGTGTATTGTCGTCTGCACACACAAGCTTCCTAGCTGACAGAGGTTAGTTCCTTTTGCTTTATCATATAATCATCCTACTATGTTCGATTTCAAATGTTAAAATACTGATAGATAGGTATTTTCAGGGGCTGTTAGCAGGACAAGTTTTAGCTTCGTCAGGCAAAAAATTGAGGAGATATTTACCTGCAAAGTGTATTTTGCTTTCCAGTTTCTTTCCGCCGACTGACTTGTGTGTCGCCGTCTGCACACACAAGCTGCCTAGCTGACAGAGGTTAGTCCTCTTTGCTTGATCATATAATCATCCTACTTTGTTCGATTTTCAATTTTTTAATACTGATAGATAGGTTGTTTCAAGGGCTGTTAGCACGACACGTTTTAGCTTTGTCAGGTTAAAAATTGAGGAGATATTAACCTGCAAAGTATATTTTTCGTTCAAATTACTCCCGGCTGACTGACTGTTGTGTACCGCTCTCTGCACACGCAAGCTGCCTAGGTGACAGAGGTTAGTTCTATTTGCTTGATCATATAATCATCCTACTATGTTCGATTTCAGATTTCTCTATACTGATAGATAGGTATTTTCAAGGGCTGTTAGCAGGACAAGTTTTAGCTTTGTCAGGTTAAAAATAGAGGAGATATTAACCTGCAAAGTGTATTTTTCTTTCCAGTTTCTTTCCGCTGACTGACTTGTGGACCGCCGTCTGCACACACAAGCTGCCTAGCTGACAGAGGTTAGTCCTCTTTGCTTGATCATATAATCATCCTACTATGTTCGATTTCTATTTTTTTAATACTGATAGATAGGTTGTTTCAAGGGCTGTTATCACGACAAGTTTTAGCTTCGTCAGAATAAAAATAGAGGAGATATTAACCTGCAAAGTGTATTTTTCGTTCCAGTTACTCCCCGCCGACTGACTGTTGTTTACCGCTCTATGCACACACAAGCTGCCTAGCTGACAGCGGTTAGTTCCTTTTGCTTGATCATATAATCATCCTAGTATGTTCGATTTCAAATGTTTAAATACTGATAGATAGGTATTTTCAGGGGCTGTTATCAGGACAAGTCTTAGCTTCGTCAGGTTAAAAATTGAGGGGATATTTACCTGCAAAGTGTATTTTTCTTTCCACTTTCTTTCCGCCGACTGACTTGTGTATTGTCGTCGGCACACACAAGCTTCCTAGCTGACAGAGGTTAGTTCCTTTTGCTTTATCATATAATCATCCTACTATGTTCGATTTCAAATGTTTAAATACTGATAGATAGGTATTTTCAGGGGCTGTTAGCAGGACAAGTTTTAGCTTCGTCAGGCAAAAAATTGAGGAGATATTTACCTGCAAAGTGTATTTTGCTTTCCAGTTTCTTTCCGCCGACTGACTTGTGTATCGCCGTCTGCACACACAAGCTGCCTAGCTGACAGAGGTTAGTCCTCTTTGCTTGATCATATAATCATCCTACTATGTTCGATTTCTATTTTTTTAATACTGATAGATAGGTTGTTTCAAGGGCTGTTAGCACGACAAGTTTTAGCTTCGTCAGAATAAAAATTGAGGAGATATTTACCTGCAAAGTGTATTTTTCTTTACAGTTTCTTTCCGCCGACTGACTTGTGTATTGTCGTCTGCACACACAAGCTTCCTAGCTGACAGAGGTTAGTTCCTTTTGCTTTATCATATAATCATCCTACTATGTTCGATTTCAAATGTTTAAATACTGATAGATAGGTATTTTCAGGGGCTGTTAGCAGGACAAGTTCTAGCTTCGTCAGGCAAAAAATTGAGGAGATATTTACCTGCAAAGTGTATTTTGCTTTCCAGTTTCTTTCCGCCGACTGACTTGTGTGTCGCCGTCTGCACACACAAGCTGCCTAGCTGACAGAGGTTAGTCCTCTTTGCTTGATCATATAATCATCCTACTATGTTTGATTTTCAATTTTTTAATACTGATAGATAGGTTGTTTCAAGGGCTGTTAGCACGACAAGTTTTAGCTTTGTCAGGTTAAAAATTGAGGAGACATTAACCTGCAAAGTATATTTTTCGTTCAAATTACTCCCGGCTGACTGACTGTTGTGTACCGCTCTCTGCACACGCAAGCTGCCTAGGTGACAGAGGTTAGTTCTATTTGCTTGATCATATAATCATCCTACTATGTTCGATTTCAGATTTCTCTATACTGATGCATAGGTATTTTCAGGGGCTGTTAGCAGGAGAAGTTTTAGCTTCGTCAGAATAAAAATTTAGGGGATATTTACCTGCAAAGTGTATTTTTCTTTCCAGTTTCTTTCCGCCGACTGACTTGTGTATCGCCGTCTGC
Source organism: Luidia sarsii (assembly GCA_949987565.1). NCBI lineage: Eukaryota > Metazoa > Echinodermata > Asteroidea > Paxillosida > Luidiidae > Luidia > Luidia sarsii. Next base: position 10,115,389 of record OX465116.1, read on the forward strand.
ACACACAAGCTGCCTAGCTGACAGAGGTTAGTCCTCTTTGCTTGATCATATAATCATCCTACTATGTTCGATTTCTATTTTTTAATACTGATAGATAGGTTGTTTCAAGGGCTGTTATCACGACAAGTTTTAGCTTCGTCAGAATAAAAATAGAGGAGATATTAACCTGCAAAGTGTATTTTTCGTTCCAGTTACTCCCCGCCGACTGACTGTTGTTTACCGCTCTATGCACACACAAGCTGCCTAGCTGACAGAGGTTAGTTCCTTTTGCTTTATCATATAATCATCCTACTATGTTCGATTTCAAATGTTAAAATACTGATAGATAGGTATTTTCAGGGGCTGTTAGCAGGACAAGTTTTAGCTTCGTCAGGCAAAAAATTGAGGAGATATTTACCTGCAAAGTGTATTTTGCTTTCCAGTTTCTTTCCGCCGACTGACTTGTGTGTCGCCGTCTGCACACACAAGCTGCCTAGCTGACAGAGGTTAGTCCTCTTTGCTTGATCATATAATCATCCTACTTTGTTCGATTTTCAATTTTTTAATACTGATAGATAGGTTGTTTCAAGGGCTGTTAGCACGACACGTTTTAGCTTTGTCAGGTTAAAAATTGAGGAGATATTAACCTGCAAAGTATATTTTTCGTTCAAATTACTCCCGGCTGACTGACTGTTGTGTACCGCTCTCTGCACACGCAAGCTGCCTAGGTGACAGAGGTTAGTTCTATTTGCTTGATCATATAATCATCCTACTATGTTCGATTTCAGATTTCTCTATACTGATAGATAGGTATTTTCAAGGGCTGTTAGCAGGACAAGTTTTAGCTTTGTCAGGTTAAAAATAGAGGAGATATTAACCTGCAAAGTGTATTTTTCTTTCCAGTTTCTTTCCGCCGACTGACTTGTGGACCGCCGTCTGCACACACAAGCTGCCTAGCTGACAGAGGTTAGTCCTCTTTGCTTGATCATATAATCATCCTACTATGTTCGATTTCTAATTTTTTAATACTGATAGATAGGTTGTTTCAAGGGCTGTTAGCACGACAAGTTTTAGCTTCGTCAGAATAAAAATAGAGGAGATATTAACCTGCAAAGTGTATTTTTCGTTCCAGTTACTCCCCGCCGACTGACTGTTGTTTACCGCTCTATGCACACACAAGCTGCCTAGCTGACAGAGGTTAGTTCCTTTTGCTTGATCATATAATCATCCTACTATGTTCGATTTCAAATGTTTAAATACTGATAGATAGGTATTTTCAGGGGCTGTTAGCAGGACAAGTTTTAGCTTCGTCAGGTTAAAAATTGAGGGGATATTTACCTGCAAAGTGTATTTTTCTTTCCAGTTTCTTTCCGCCGACTGACTTGTGTATCGCCGTCTGCACACACAAGCTGCCTAGCTGACAGAGGTTAGTCCTCTTTGCTTGATCATATAATCATCCTACTATGTTTGATTTTCATTTTTTTAATACTGATAGATAGGTTGTTTCAAGGGCTGTTAGCACGACAAGTTTTAGCTTCTTCAGAAAAAAAATTGAGGAGATATTTACCTGCAAAGTGTATTTTTCTTTCCAGTTTCTTTCCGCCGACTAACTTGTGTATTGCCGTCTGCACACAGAAGCTTCCTAGCTGACAGAGGTTAGTTCCTTTTGCTTTATCATATAGTCATCCTACTATGTTCGATTTCAAATGTTTAAATACTGATAGATAGGTATTTTCAGGGGCTGTTAGCAGGACAAGTTTTAGCTTCGTCAGGCAAAAAATTGAGGAGATATTTACCTGCAAAGTGTATTTTGCTTTCCAGTTTCTTTCCGCCGACTGACTTGTGTATCGCCGTCTGCACACACAAGCTGCCTAGCTGACAGAGGTTAGTCCTCTTTGCTTGATCATATAATCATCCTACTATGTTCGATTTCTATTTTTTTAATACTGATAGATAGGTTGTTTCAAGGGCTGTTAGCACGACAAGTTTTAGCTTCGTCAGAATAAAAATTGAGGAGATATTTACCTGCAAAGTGTATTTTTCTTTCCAGTTTCTTTCCGCCGACTGACTTGTGTATTGCCGTCTGTACACACAAGCTTCCTAGCTGACAGAGGTTAGTTCCTTTTGCTTTATCATATAATCATCCTACTATGTTCGATTTCAAATGTTTAAATACTGATAGATAGGTATTTTCAGGGGCTGTTAGCAGGACAAGTTTTAGCTTCGTCAGGCAAAAAATTGAGGAGATATTTACCTGCAAAGTGTATTTTGCTTTCCAGTTTCTTTCCGCCGACTGACTTGTGTGTAGCCGTCTGCACACACAAGCTGCCTAGCTGACAGAGGTTAGTCCTCTTTGCTTGATCATATAATCATCCTACTACGTTCGATTTTCAATTTTTTAATACTGATAGATAGGTTGTTTCAAGGGCTGTTAGCACGACAAGTTTTAGCTTTGTCAGGTTAAAAATTGAGGAGATATTAACCTGCAAAGTATATTTTTCGTTCAAATTACTCCCGGCTGACTGACTGTTGTGTACCGCTCTCTGCACACGCAAGCTGCCTAGGTGACAGAGGTTAGTTCTATTTGCTTGATCATATAATCATCCTACTATGTTCGATTTCAGATTTCTCTATACTGATGCATAGGTTATTTCAAGGGCTGTTAGCAGGACAAGTTTTAGCTTTGTCAGGTTAAAAATAGAGGAGATTTTAACCTGCAAAGTGTATTTTTCTTTCCAGTTTCTTTCCGCCGACTGACTTGTGGACCGCCGTCTGCACACACAAGCTGCCTAGCTGACAGAGTTTAGTTCTCTTTGCTTGATCATATAATCATCCTACTATGTTCGATTTCTAATTTTTTAATACTGATAGATAGGTTGTTTCAAGGGCTGTTAGCACGACAAGTTTTAGCTTCGTCAGAATAAAAATAGAGGAGATATTAACCTGCAAAGTGTATTTTTCGTTCCAGTTACTCCCCGCCGACTGACTGTTGTTTACCGCTCTATGCACACACAAGCTGCCTAGCTGACAGAGGTTAGTTCCTTTTGCTTGATCATATAATCATCCTACTATGTTCGATTTCAAATGTTTAAATACTGATAGATAGGTATTTTCAGGGGCTGTTAGCAGGAGAAGTTTTAGCTTCGTCAGGTTAAAAATTTAGGGGATATTTACCTGCAAAGTGTATTTTTCTTTCGAGTTTCTTTCCGCCGACTGACTTGTGTATCGCCGTCTGCACACACAAGCTGCCTAGCTGACAGAGGTTAGTCCTCTTTGCTTGATCATATAATCATCCTACTACGTTCGATTTTCAATTTTTTAATACTGATAGATAGGTTGTTTCAAGGGCTGTTAGCACGACAAGTTTTAGCTTCGTCAGAATAAAAATAGAGGAGATATTAACCTGCAAAGTGTATTTTTCGTTCCAGTTACTCCCCGCCGACTGACTGTTGTTTACCGCTCTATGCACACACAAGCTGCCTAGCTGACAGAGGTTAGTTCCTTTTGCTTGATCATATAATCATCCTAGTATGTTCGATTTCAAATGTTTAAATACTGATAGATAGGTATTTTCAGGGGCTGTTAGCAGGACAAGTTTTAGCTTCGTCAGGTTAAAAATTGAGGGGATATTTACCTGCAAAGTGTATTTTTCTTTCCAGTTTCTTTCCGCCGACTGACTTGTGTATCGCCGTCTGCACACACAAGCTGCCTAGCTGACAGAGGTTAGTCCTCTTTGCTTGATCATATAATCATTCTACTATGTTTGATTTTCATTTTTTTAATACTGATAGATAGGTTGTTTCAAGGGCTGTTAGCACGACAAGTTTTAGCTTCTTCAGAAAAAAAATTGAGGAGATATTTACCTGCAAAGTGTATTTTTCTTTCCAGTTTCTTTCCGCCGACTAACTTGTGTATTGCCGTCTGCACACACAAGCTTCCTAGCTGACAGAGGTTAGTTCCTTTTGCTTTATCATATAGTCATCCTACTATGTTCGATTTCAAATGTTTAAATACTGATAGATAGGTATTTTCAGGGGCTGTTAGCAGGACAAGTTTTAGCTTCGTCAGGCAAAAAATTGAGGAGATATTTACCTGCAAAGTGTATTTTGCTTTCCAGTTTCTTTCCGCCGACTGACTTGTGTATCGCCGTCTGCACACACAAGCTGCCTAGCTGACAGAGGTTAGTCCTCTTTGCTTGATCATATAATCATCCTACTATGTTCGATTTCTATTTTTTTAATACTGATAGATAGGTTGTTTCAAGGGCTGTTAGCACGACAAGTTTTAGCTTCGTCAGAATAAAAATAGAGGAGATATTAACCTGCAAAGTGTATTTTTCGTTCCAGTTACTCCCCGCCGACTGACTGTTGTTTACCGCTCTATGCACACACAAGCTGCCTAGCTGACAGAGGTTAGTTCCTTTTGCTTGATCATATAATCATCCTACTATGTTCGATTTCAAATGTTTAAATACTGATAGATAGGTATTTTCAGGGGCTGTTAGCAGGAGAAGTTTTAGCTTCGTCAGGTTAAAAATTTAGGGGATATTTACCTGCAAAGTGTATTTTTCTTTCGAGTTTCTTTCCGCCGACTGACTTGTGTATCGCCGTCTGCACACACAAGCTGCCTAGCTGACAGAGGTTAGTCCTCTTTGCTTGATCATATAATCATCCTACTACGTTCGATTTTCAATTTTTTAATACTGATAGATAGGTTGTTTCAAGGGCTGTTAGCACGACAAGTTTTAGCTTCGTCAGAATAAAAATAGAGGAGATATTAACCTGCAAAGTGTATTTTTCGTTCCAGTTACTCCCCGCCGACTGACTGTTGTTTACCGCTCTATGCACACACAAGCTGCCTAGCTGACAGAGGTTAGTTCCTTTTGCTTGATCATATAATCATCCTAGTATGTTCGATTTCAAATGTTTAAATACTGATAGATAGGTATTTTCAGGGGCTGTTAGCAGGACAAGTTTTAGCTTCGTCAGGTTAAAAATTGAGGGGATATTTACCTGCAAAGTGTATTTTTCTTTCCAGTTTCTTTCCGCCGACTGACTTGTGTATCGCCGTCTGCACACACAAGCTGCCTAGCTGACAGAGGTTAGTCCTCTTTGCTTGATCATATAATCATTCTACTATGTTTGATTTTCATTTTTTTAATACTGATAGATAGGTTGTTTCAAGGGCTGTTAGCACGACAAGTTTTAGCTTCTTCAGAAAAAAAATTGAGGAGATATTTACCTGCAAAGTGTATTTTTCTTTCCAGTTTCTTTCCGCCGACTAACTTGTGTATTGCCGTCTGCACACACAAGCTTCCTAGCTGACAGAGGTTAGTTCCTTTTGCTTTATCATATAGTCATCCTACTATGTTCGATTTCAAATGTTTAAATACTGATAGATAGGTATTTTCAGGGGCTGTTAGCAGGACAAGTTTTAGCTTCGTCAGGCAAAAAATTGAGGAGATATTTACCTGCAAAGTGTATTTTGCTTTCCAGTTTCTTTCCGCCGACTGACTTGTGTATCGCCGTCTGCACACACAAGCTGCCTAGCTGACAGAGGTTAGTCCTCTTTGCTTGATCATATAATCATCCTACTATGTTCGATTTCTATTTTTTTAATACTGATAGATAGGTTGTTTCAAGGGCTGTTAGCACGACAAGTTTTAGCTTCGTCAGAATAAAAATTGAGGAGATATTTACCTGCAAAGTGTATTTTTCTTTCCAGTTTCTTTCCGCCGACTGACTTGTGTATTGCCGTCTGCACACACAAGCTTCCTAGCTGACAGAGGTTAGTTCCTTTTGCTTTATCATATAATCATCCTACTATGTTCGATTTCAAATGTTTAAATACTGATAGATAGGTATTTTCAGGGGCTGTTAGCAGGACAAGTTTTAGCTTCGTCAGGCAAAAAATTGAGGAGATATTTACCTGCAAAGTGTATTTTGCTTTCCAGTTTCTTTCCGCCGACTGACTTGTGTGTAGCCGTCTGCACACACAAGCTGCCTAGCTGACAGAGGTTAGTCCTCTTTGCTTGATCATATAATCATCCTACTACGTTCGATTTTCAATTTTTTAATACTGATAGATAGGTTGTTTCAAGGGCTGTTAGCACGACAAGTTTTAGCTTTGTCAGGTTAAAAATTGAGGAGATATTAACCTGCAAAGTATATTTTTCGTTCAAATTACTCCCGGCTGACTGACTGTTGTGTACCGCTCTCTGCACACGCAAGCTGCCTAGGTGACAGAGGTTAGTTCTATTTGCTTGATCATATAATCATCCTACTATGTTCGATTTCAGATTTCTCTATACTGATGCATAGGTTATTTCAAGGGCTGTTAGCAGGACAAGTTTTAGCTTTGTCAGGTTAAAAATAGAGGAGATTTTAACCTGCAAAGTGTATTTTTCTTTCCAGTTTCTTTCCGCCGACTGACTTGTGGACCGCCGTATGCACACACAAGCTGCCTAGCTGACAGAGTTTAGTTCTCTTTGCTTGATCATATAATCATCCTACTATGTTCGATTTCTAATTTTTTAATACTGATAGATAGGTTGTTTCAAGGGCTGTTAGCACGACAAGTTTTAGCTTCGTCAGAATAAAAATAGAGGAGATATTAACCTGCAAAGTGTATTTTTCGTTCCAGTTACTCCCCGCCGACTGACTGTTGTTTACCGCTCTATGCACACACAAGCTGCCTAGCTGACAGAGGTTAGTTCCTTTTGCTTGATCATATAATCATCCTACTATGTTCGATTTCAAATGTTTAAATACTGATAGATAGGTATTTTCAGGGGCTGTTAGCAGGAGAAGTTTTAGCTTCGTCAGGTTAAAAATTTAGGGGATATTTACCTGCAAAGTGTATTTTTCTTTCCAGTTTCTTTCCGCCGACTGACTTGTGTATCGCCGTCTGCACACACAAGCTGCCTAGCTGACAGAGGTTAGTCCTCTTTGCTTGATCATATAATCATCCTACTATGTTCGATTTCTATTTTTTTAATACTGATAGATAGGTTGTTTCAAGGGCTGTTATCACGACAAGTTTTAGCTTCGTCAGAATAAAAATAGAGGAGATATTAACCTGCAAAGTGTATTTTTCGTTCCAGTTACTCCCCGCCGACTGACTGTTGTTTACCGCTCTCTGCACACACAAGCTGCCTAGCTGACAGAGGTTACTTCCTTTTGCTTGATCACATAATCATCCTACTATGTTTGATTTTAATTTTTTAAATGCTGATAGATAGGTATTTTCAAGGGCTGTTAGCACGACAAGTTTTAGCTTCGTCAGGTTAAAAATTGAGGATATATTAAGCTGCAAAGTATATTTTTCGTTCAAATTACTCCCGGCTGACTGACTGTTTTGTACCGTTCTCTGCACACGCAAGCTGCCTAGGTGACAGAGGTTAGTTCTATTTGCTTGATCATATAATCATCCTACTATGTTCGATTTCAAATGTTTAAATACTGATAGATAGGTATTTTCAGGGGCTTTTAGCAGGACAAGTTTTAGCTTCGTCAGGTTAAAAAATGAGGAGATATTTACCTGCAAAGTGTATTTTTCTTTCCAGTTTCTTTCCGCCGACTGACTTGTGTATCGCCGTCTGCACACACAAGCTGCCGAGCTGACAGAGGTTAGTCCTCTTTGCTTGATCATATAATCATCCTACTATGTTCGATTTCAAATGTTTAACTACTGATAGATAGGTATTTTCAGGGGCTGTTAGCAGGACAAGTTTTAGCTTCGTCAGGCAAAAAATTGAGGAGATATTTACCTGCAAAGTGTATTTTGCTTTCCAGTTTCTTTTCGCCGACTGACTTGTGTATCGCCGTCTGCACACACAAGCTGCCTAGCTGACAGAGGTTAGTCCTCTTTGCTTGATCATATAATCATCCTACTATGTTCGATTTTCAATTTTTTAATACTGATAGATAGGTTGTTTCAAGGGCTGTTAGCACGACAAGTTTTAGCTTTGTCAGGTTAAAAATTGAGGAGATATTAACCTGCAAAGTATATTTTTCGTTCAAATTACTCCCTGCTGACTGACTGTTGTGTACCGCTCTCTGCACACGCAAGCTGCCTAGGTGACAGAGGTTAGTTCTATTTGCTTGATCATATAATCATCCTACTATGTTCGATTTCAGATTTTACTATACTGATGCATAGGTTATTTCAAGGGCTGTTAGCAGGACAAGTTTTAGCTTTGTCAGGTTAAAAATAGAGGAGATATTAACCTGCAAAGTGTATTTTTCTTTCCAGTTTCTTTCCGCCGACTGACTTGTGGACCGCCGTCTGCACACACAAGCTGCCTAGCTGACAGAGGTTAGTCCTCTTTGCTTGATCATATAATCATCCTACTATGTTCGATTTCTAATTTTTTAATACTGATAGATAGGTTGTTTCAAGGGCTGTTAGCACGACAAGTTTTAGCTTCGTCAGAATAAAAATAGAGGAGATATTAACCTGCAAAGTGTATTTTTCGTTCCAGTTACTCCCCGCCGACTGACTGTTGTTTACCGCTCTATGCACACACAAGCTGCCTAGCTGACAGAGGTTAGTTCCTTTTGCTTGATCATATAATCATCCTACTATGTTCGATTTCAAATGTTTAAATACTGATAGATAGGTATTTTCAGGGGCTGTTAGCAGGACAAGTTTTAGCTTCGTCAGGTTAAAAATTTAGGGGATATTTACCTGCAAAGTGTATTTTTCTTTCCAGTTTCTTTCCGCCGACTGACTTGTGTATCGCCGTCTGCACACACAAGCTGCCTAGCTGACAGAGGTTAGTCCTCTTTGCTTGATCATATAATCATCCTACTATGTTCGATTTCTATTTTTTTAATACTGATAGATAGGTTGTTTCAAGGGCTGTTATCACGACAAGTTTTAGCTTCGTCAGAATAAAAATAGAGGAGATATTAACCTGCAAAGTGTATTTTTCGTTCCAGTTACTCCCCGCCGACTGACTGTTGTTTACCGCTCTCTGCACACACAAGCTGCCTAGCTGACAGAGGTTACTTCCTTTTGCTTGATCACATAATCATCCTACTATGTCTGATTTTAATTTTTTAAATGCTGATAGATAGGTATTTTCAAGGGCTGTTAGCACGACAAGTTTTAGCTTCGTCAGAATAAAAATAGAGGAGATATTAACCTGCAAAGTGTATTTTTCTTTCCAGTTACTCCCCGCCGACTGACTGTTGTGTACCGCTCTATGCACACACAAGCTGCCTATCTGACAGAGGTTAGTTTACTTTGCTTGATCATATAATCATCCTACTATGTTCGATTTCAAAGATATCAAATTCATTATGAGGGAGAGATTAATTTGCAAAGTGTAATTTTCCATGTACTCCCTGCCGAGTGTTATGATGATATAATCCCGAACCAAATACCCCTAACCCCAAATCCCATACCCCAAAACCCAAACCTTAAACCCCAAACCCCAAACCCCAAACCCCAACCCCCAAACCCCAAACCCCAAACCCCAAACCCCAAACCCCAAACCCCAAACCCCAAACCCCAAACCCCAAACCCCAAACCCCAAACCCCAAACCCCAAACCCCACACCCCAAACCCCACACCCCAAGTCCCAAAACCCAAACCAAAAACCACAAACCACAAACCCCAAACCTAGTCCCAAACCCCAAACCAGTAATATTAATCTGACTATTTTCGATTTGATATCTTTTATTACTGATAGAAAGGTTTTTCCAAGGCCTGTTAGCAGGACATGTTCTAGCTTCGTCAGGATGAAAATGGAGGAGATATTAACTTTCCAAGTTCATTTTTCTGTCCAGTTACTCCCCGCCTACTGACTGTGGTCTACCGTTCTCTGCACACACAAGCTGCTTATCTGACAGAGGTTAGTTTACTTTGCTTGATCATATAATCATCCTACTATGTTCGATTTCAGATTTAATGATACTGATAGCTAGGTATTTTCAAGGTCTGTTAGCAGGACAAGTTTTAGCTTTGTAAGGATAAGAATGGAGGAGATATTAACCTGCACAGTGTATTTTTCTTTCCAGTTGCTCCCCGCCTGACTGACTGGTGTGTATCGCCTTCTACAGACACAAGCTGCCTAGCTGACAGAGGTTAGTTCTATTTGCTTGATCATATAATCATCCTACTAAGTTCGATTTTAGATTTATCTATACCGATACATTGGTTATTTCAAGGGCTGTTAGCAGGACAAGTTTTACCTTCGTCAGGTTAAAAATAGAGGAGATATTAACCTGCAAAGTGTATTTTTCGTTCCAGTTACTCCCCGCCGACTGACTGTTGTTTACCACTCTCTGCACACAGAAGCTGCCTAGCTGACAGAGGTTAGTTCCTTTTGCTTGATCATATAATCATCCTACTATGTTCGATTTCAAAGATTTAAAATTTATTATGAGGGAGAGGTTAATTTGCAAAGTGTAATTTTTCCATGTACTCCCTGCCGACTGTTATGATATATAATCCCAAACCCAATACCCCTAACCCCAAATCCCATACCCCGAATCCCAAACCTTAAACCCCAAACCCCAAACCCCAAACCCCAAACCCCAAACCCCAAACCTCAAACCCTAAACACCAATCCCAAAATCCCAAAACCCAACCACAAACCACAAACCACAAACCACAAACCTCAAACCCCAAACCCCAAACCCCAAACCAGTAATATTAATCTGACTATTTTCGATTTCATATCTTTATTACTGATAGAAAGGTTTTTCCAAGCCCCGTTAGCAGGACATGTTTTAGCTTCGTCAGGATAAAAATAGAGGAGATATTAACCTGCAAAGTGTATTTTTCGTTCCAGTTACTCCCCGCCGACTGACTGTTGTTTACCACTCTCTGCACACAGAAGCTGCCTAGCTGACAGAGGTTAGTTCCTTTTGCTTGATCATATAATCATCCTACTATGTTCGATTTCAAAGATTTAAAATTTATTATGAGGGAGAGGTTAATTTGCAAAGTGTAATTTTTCCATGTACTCCCTGCCGACTGTTATGATATATAATCCCAAACCCAATACCCCTAACCCCAAATCCCATACCCCGAATCCCAAACCTTAAACCCCAAACCCCAAACCCCAAACCCCAAACCCCAAACCCCAAACCCCAAACCCCAAACCTCAAACCCTAAACACCAATCCCAAAATCCCAAAACCCAACCACAAACCACAAACCACAAACCACAAACCTCAAACCCCAAACCCCAAACCCCAAACCAGTAATATTAATCTGACTATTTTCGATTTCATATCTTTATTACTGATAGAAAGGTTTTTCCAAGCCCTGTTAGCAGGACATGTTTTAGCTTCGTCAGGATAAAAATGGAGGAGATGTTAACCTTCAAAGTGTATTTTCCTTTCAAGTTACTCCCCGCTGACTTACTATTGTGTACCGGTCTCTGCACACACAAGCTGCCTAGCCGACAGAGGTTAGTTCTATTTGCTTGATCATATAATCATCCTACTAAGTTCGATTTTAGATTTATCTATACCGATACATTGCTTATTTCAAGGGCTGTTAGCAGGACAAGTTTTAGCTTCGTCAGGTTAAAAATAGAGGAGATATTAACCTGCAAAGTGTATTTTTCGTTCCAGTTACTCCCCGCCGACTGACTGTTGTTTACCACTCTCTGCACACAGAAGCTGCCTAGCTGACAGAGGTTAGTTCCTTTTGCTTGATCATATAATCATCCTACTATGTTCGATTTCAAAGATTTAAAATTTATTATGAGGGAGAGGTTAATTTGCAAAGTGTAATTTTTCCATGTACTCCCTGCCGACTGTTATGATATATAATCCCAAACCCAATACCCCTAACCCCAAATCCCATACCCCGAATCCCAAACCTTAAACCCCAAACCCCAAACCCCAAACCCCAAACCCCAAACCCCAAACCTCAAACCCTAAACACCAATCCCAAAATCCCAAAACCCAACCACAAACCACAAACCACAAACCACAAACCTCAAACCCCAAACCCCAAACCCCAAACCAGTAATATTAATCTGACTATTTTCGATTTCATATCTTTATTACTGATAGAAAGGTTTTTCCAAGCCCCGTTAGCAGGACATGTTTTAGCTTCGTCAGGATAAAAATAGAGGAGATATTAACCTGCAAAGTGTATTTTTCGTTCCAGTTACTCCCCGCCGACTGACTGTTGTTTACCACTCTCTGCACACAGAAGCTGCCTAGCTGACAGAGGTTAGTTCCTTTTGCTTGATCATATAATCATCCTACTATGTTCGATTTCAAAGATTTAAAATTTATTATGAGGGAGAGGTTAATTTGCAAAGTGTAATTTTTCCATGTACTCCCTGCCGACTGTTATGATATATAATCCCAAACCCAATACCCCTAACCCCAAATCCCATACCCCGAATCCCAAACCTTAAACCCCAAACCCCAAACCCCAAACCCCAAACCCCAAACCCCAAACCCCAAACCCCAAACCTCAAACCCTAAACACCAATCCCAAAATCCCAAAACCCAACCACAAACCACAAACCACAAACCACAAACCTCAAACCCCAAACCCCAAACCCCAAACCAGTAATATTAATCTGACTATTTTCGATTTCATATCTTTATTACTGATAGAAAGGTTTTTCCAAGCCCTGTTAGCAGGACATGTTTTAGCTTCGTCAGGATAAAAATGGAGGAGATGTTAACCTTCAAAGTGTATTTTCCTTTCAAGTTACTCCCCGCTGACTTACTATTGTGTACCGGTCTCTGCACACACAAGCTGCCTAGCCGACAGAGGTTAGTTCTATTTGCTTGATCATATAATCATCCTACTAAGTTCGATTTTAGATTTATCTATACCGATACATTGCTTATTTCAAGGGCTGTTAGCAGGACAAGTTTTAGCTTCGTCAGGTTAAAAATAGAGGAGATATTAACCTGCAAAGTGTATTTTTCGTTCCAGTTACTCCCCGCCGACTGACTGTTGTTTACCACTCTCTGCACACAGAAGCTGCCTAGCTGACAGAGGTTAGTTCCTTTTGCTTGATCATATAATCATCCTACTATGTTCGATTTCAAAGATTTAAAATTTATTATGAGGGAGAGGTTAATTTGCAAAGTGTAATTTTTCCATGTACTCCCTGCCGACTGTTATGATATATAATCCCAAACCCAATACCCCTAACCCCAAATCCCATACCCCGAATCCCAAACCTTAAACCCCAAACCCCAAACCCCAAACCCCAAACCCCAAACCCCAAACCTAAAACCCTAAACACCAATCCCAAAATCCCAAAACCCAACCACAAACCACAAACCACAAACCCCAAACCCCAAACCAGTAATATTAATCTGACTATTTTCGATTTCATATCTTTATTACTGATAGAAAGGTTTTTCCAAGCCCTGTTAGCAGGACATGTTTTAGCTTCGTCAGGATAAAAATAGAGGAGATATTAACCTGCAAAGTGTATTTTTCGTTCCAGTTACTCCCCGCCGACTGACTGTTGTTTACCACTCTCTGCACACAGAAGCTGCCTAGCTGACAGAGGTTAGTTCCTTTTGCTTGATCATATAATCATCCTACTATGTTCGATTTCAAAGATTTAAAATTTATTATGAGGGAGAGGTTAATTTGCAAAGTGTAATTTTTCCATGTACTCCCTGCCGACTGTTATGATATATAATCCCAAACCCAATACCCCTAACCCCAAATCCCATACCCCGAATCCCAAACCTTAAACCCCAAACCCCAAACCCCAAACCCCAAACCCCAAACCCCAAACCTCAAACCCTAAACACCAATCCCAAAATCCCAAAACCCAACCACAAACCACAAACCACAAACCACAAACCTCAAACCCCAAACCCCAAACCCCAAACCAGTAATATTAATCTGACTATTTTCGATTTCATATCTTTATTACTGATAGAAAGGTTTTTCCAAGCCCTGTTAGCAGGACATGTTTTAGCTTCGTCAGGATAAAAATGGAGGAGATGTTAACCTTCAAAGTGTATTTTCCTTTCAAGTTACTCCCCGCTGACTTACTATTGTGTACCGGTCTCTGCACACACAAGCTGCCTAGCCGACAGAGGTTAGTTCTATTTGCTTGATCATATAATCATCCTACTAAGTTCGATTTTAGATTTATCTATACCGATACATTGCTTATTTCAAGGGCTGTTAGCAGGACAAGTTTTAGCTTCGTCAGGTTAAAAATAGAGGAGATATTAACCTGCAAAGTTAATTTTTCTTTCCAGTTTCCTCGCGCCGACTGACTGTTGTGTACCGCTCACTGCACACACAAGCTGCCTATCTGACAGAGGTTACTTCTCTTTGCTTGATCATATAATCATCCTACTATGTTCGATTTCAAAGATTTAAAATTTATTATGAGGGAGAGGTTAATTTGCAAAGTGTAATTTTTCCATGTACTCCCTGCCGACTGTTATGATATATAATCCCAAACCCGATACCCCTAACCCCAAATCCCATACCCCGAATCCCAAACCTTAAACCCCAAACCCCAAAACCCCAAACCCCAAACCCCAAACCCCAAACCCCAAACCCCAAACCCCAAACCCCAAACCCCAAACCCCAAACCCCAAACCCCAAACCCCAAACCCCAAACCCCAAACCCCAAACCCCAAACCCCAAACCCCAAACCCCAAACCCCAAACCCCAAACCCCAACCCAGTATTATTAACCTGACTATTTTCGATTTCATATCTTTTATTACAGATAGAAAGGTTTTTCCAAGGCCTGTTAGCAGGACATGTTTTAGCTTTGTCAGGTTAAAAATGGAGGAGATGTTAACCTTCAAAGTGTATTTTTCTTTGACGTTACTCCCCGCCGACTGATTGTTGTGTACCGCTCTCTGCACACACAAGCTGCCTAGCTGACAGAGGTTAGTTTGCTTTGGTTGATCATATAATCATCCTACTATGTTCGATCTATTTTTTTTTAATACTGATACATAGGTTATTTTAGGGGCTGTTGGCAGGGCAAGATTTAGCTTCGTGAAGATAAAAATGGAGGAGATATTAAAATGCAAAGTGTATTTTTCTTTCCAGTTTCTCCCCGCCGACTGACTGTAGTGTATCGCTCTATGCACACACAATCTGCCTAGCTGACAGAGGTTAGTTGTCTTCGCTTGATCATATTATCATCCTACTATGTTCGATTTCAGATTTTGTTACAAAGAAATATAGGTATTTTCAAGGGCTATTAGCAGGACAAATTTTAGGTTCGTCAGGATAAAAATGGAGGAGATATTAACCTGCAAATTGTATTTTTCTTTCCAGTTACTCCCAGCCGACTGACTGTTGTGTACCGCTCTCTGCAAACACAAGCTGCCTAGCTGACAGAGGTTAGTTCGCTTTGCTTGATCATATAATCATCCTACTATGTCTCATCTCAATTTTTTTAATACTGATATATAGGTATTTTCAATGGTTGTTAGCAGGACAAGTTTTAGCTTTGTCAGAATAAAAATGGAGGAGATATTAACCTGCAAAGTGTAATTTTCTTTCCAGTTACTCCCCGCCGACTGACTGTTGTGTACCGCTCTCTGCACACACAAGCTGCCCAACTGACAAAGGTTAGTTCTCTTTCCTTGATCATATAATCTTCCTATTATGTTCGAATTCAGATTTCGTAATACTGATAGATAGGTTTCTTAAGGGCTGTTAGCAGGTCAAGTTTAAGATTCGTGAAGATAATAATAAAGGAGATATCAACCTGCAAAGTGTGTTTTTCATTTCAGCTACTTCCCTCCGACTGACTATTGTGAACTGCTCTCTGCAACGAGACCCATTGACTAGAATACAGGCGGACGAAGCAGAGACCAGTACACAATAGTCAGTCGGAGGGAAGTAGCAAAAATGAAAAATACACTTCGCAGGTTAATTAATATCTCCTTCATTATTATCTAGACGAACCTAAAACTTTACCTGCTAACAGCCCTTGAAGAAAACCTAGCTATCAGCGTTCGAGCAATGAACGCACTACCGGTAGCGGAATTCGCCGTAGTGTGTCCTCCAGGGACCGGGGGAAGTGATAGCTAACCCGCTCCGCCGGTACCGCTGGTAGCTAGTGGCGGATGTCATACTGCGAGTGGGACTGTCAAACAGGAGCTCCCGTGCCAGTTATCTGCGGTCAAGGAAGGCCGAGAGCAAGAGAGACGGCGTATAGCTACATCATATAGAAAAACAGTTACTTGTACCATTCTACGGACTTGCAGGCTGACCGATGGTTTGCAGCTAGCTAGTCGCCCTGGTCTACGCCCCCATTACCCTGTTGTAGGCGAGGACACACTAAAAGTCACAATATGAAACGTTGGGTCAGCCGAAGAGCCGCTTGGCCCGGCCAGGTTGCCAGGGGTGGAGGGAGGGTCAGCGCGGGCCTTCAGGCGCTGAGCTGAGCTACCGATAGCGGCACATCGCTGTCATCAGTGGTTCCAGCTCGGGGAGGGGACGAACTTGAACCGTCAGAGTCCAGACTGAAGTCGCAGTCGGAGTCAGAGTCAGACTGGCTTAGACCGAGGATTCAGACAAAACTTATGCCATCGAGATACGAGGAAGAGAGCAGAAGAGAGGATCGAGGCGCATCGATGAAGAGAGTAGTTTACACTGTGCGAGCTACAATTAACTAACATTTATTAGCAAATTATATTGTTCAAGTCAATTATGCAACATGGCCTGGAAATGAATTGAATGACTAAACTGTCTCTATTCCTGCATCCCGTCACTCAACTGTTTTGAGAATGTGTAGCAGGGGTGCCTGCTACATGTACAATCATGAACAGGCTACATGTACTTTGTTTTTGTTATTAGTAGTGCGTGGCGGCCTGTATACCATGACGTACCACACATCCGGGTGCGGTTTCCCGTGGTATTTGGGCCTTATCCTCCCACACACAGCACTACACACGCAGTTCGATGCCTCCGAGAGGGAAACTTTAGTTCCTTAATTAAGTACTATTTATACATATTATATGGAAAAGGATTGATTTTTGTCCTGTTTTTCGGAGAGCCGTTTGCGTGACAGTCAACACTTATTTAGTCGGATTGCTAGCTTAGCCTGAAGTCGTTGGCCCGCATAGATCACGTATACGGTCCCACAAATTTCCTATACGGTTTGTGTGGGTTTTCGTATCTGGCCGCCAACACAGCATCCATGGTTTCTTAAACGCTCATAACCTTGTAATTGTTATTATTGTAATTAAACGAAAGAATTGAAAGAAAGAAAGAAAGACAGAAAGACAGAAAAAGAAATAAAGATAGAAATGAAAAAGAAGTGAACAGAAGTAATTAAAGTGTGGTCAGTTGACCCGGTTGCTTTAGCCCACAGTCTTACCAATCTGGGAGTTGTGTTGCCTTATTTGTATCAAGAGTTAAAAGTATAAATCGCTGCTTTTTATTCGACATTCAGTTTAAGCCACCGTTATTGTTTGTCTTTCACAAGAGTCAACTATCTTTGCCGTTATTAATTTGATTTCTATAATGGACTAAATCGAAGGAAATTTTAAAAATTGAGTAAGGCATTTTATATACGCAATTTCCACACCAAAATGTCCGTGGCTATCTTATTTGAAGCTTGTAGTCAGAGATTGGTACGAGTGGTAAGGTATCAAGTTCAAAGGTGGAGTGCCTTCTGGATGGCCCGTCCGATGGCGATCAGGCGCCTGTCCTCCCCACTGCACGCCTCGATCTGCATCCCGAACGGAACTCCGGCTGCTCTGGTGAAGCCACAGGGGAGCACCAGGCTGGGGTTGTTGCAGATGTTCGCCAGGTTGTCGTTCTGGATCACCAGATCGCATATCTGGGTGTTGTCCGCCGCGAAATCTCTGAGGCTGGGCGGCGGGATCTTGTTGGCAGGCATCAGCAAACAGTCGATGCCGTGCTCCTTGAAGTACAGGCTGAGGTCCTCCCTGAGCTTTTCCCGAGCTGCCATGGCCGACTTCATCGTGTCCTCGGTCACGGGGTTGCCTTCAAGGACGCCCAGGAAGACTGCCATGACGTCGGCAGAGGCGATCTTGTGGACGACCTCTTCCGCGGTGATGTCGTGGCCGTGGTGGGCCAGATACTCCTTTAGCCGTGGGAACATCTCGTGATTGATGGTCGGATATAAGAAATTATCTACGAAGTGCCGTAACCCGGGAATCTCCGGCCCCTCAACGATGTCGAAACCCCTCTCCTTCAGCCGTGCCAGGAACCGTTCGGACTGCTCCTCCACCTCCGTCTCCAGGCCCTCCCAGAAGTGAGGGCGCGGGACTCCGATCCTAATCTGGGACGGCAACAGCTCTGCGTGCACCTCTTCCCCGCTCACGACGTGGTCCAGTATAGCGATGCCCTCGATGCTCCGGGATAGGGGACCCACCGAGTCTAAAACATTGGACGACATGATACCGTAGTCGGAGGGCCAGCGGCCGCTGGTGGGGCGCAAGCCGAAGACTCCGCAGTAGGAGGCCGGGATCCGAATGGAGCCTGTCGTGTCAGTGCCCAGGGCCACCGGAACGATATCGGCCGCCACGGAACCGCCACTGCCCCCACTACTGCCGCCGCACGAGTAGTCGAAGTTGTGGAAGTTGTGGCTGTCGCCAGTGTAGGCGTTGCATGTGGAGCCGCCGGAGGCCAGCTCGTGCATGTTGAGCCGGCCAGCGTGGATAGCTCCCGCCTCAAGGAGTCTCCGCACCACCTCGGCGGTGCGTCGGGGCTTGAGACCGGCAAGGCCCGGGGTGCAAGCCCCCGTGGCCTGCCCCTCGATGTCGATGTTGTCCTTGGTGGCTATGGGGACGCCTTCCAGCGGCCGATTGGTCTTGCTCCTGTAGCGGGCGTCCGCCTCCTTGGCCTCCTCAAGCATCTTGTCCGTATCCATGGTGACGAAGTAGTTAAATAGGCTGAAGTCCTGAGCTCGTTGGATGGCCCGCTGTACGTATTCTTCGCAGGTCAACGATCCATCTTGAAATCGTTCCAGCAGCTCCTTCACGTTAACCCGGTACATCTTTCTAACACTTGTCTGACCTGAAAAAGGGCGGAAAATGAAAGCAGACGTTCTCATTATTGAGAGCAAATTGTAACACACTTCTAAACTGTAACACTGACAATGATACGTGTACGTAGGCCTACATAATTTATGGACCTCAAAATCCGTTACCGTCTAGAAATTCTGTATAGCAAAATGAAAAGCCATACGGTCATGGATCAATTTCGATCAGATCTTAGTTTTTGCTTGTGAGACATATCAGAACTGACTAGTACTAGGACTAGCAAGTATGAGATTTACCTGGGCTCAAAATAAGAACATGTCTATAATTGATTGCATCACTTCCTTGCTTAAAAAGGCGGCATGGAAAGGAACTTGAGTAGTCACCCTACCTCATCATGTCATGGCCACGTAACACAGTGTGATTTGGTAACATATTAATGATGTATAAGCCAACCTTTACCTTCATAAAAAGGATATACTTCACCTTTTTGACAGGTGAGTGCGAATACATTTTGGTTGATTATTTTGGCGATTCTTATATTTTAATTCCCTCGTAGCTGTTTTCCTATGCAACCATCATTTCAACTGTTCAACCGAGCAGGGTTACCTTTTACCCCTTCTCACTTAATTGGTACTTCTTGGCGATTGTTTTCAAAGCGCAAAGGAGGTCTATGAAGAGGAAATTTGACAAATCAAATATTCGGGTTCCTTCATGAGTATTCATGGCCACACAATTATACCCCCTTCAGGCTAGCAATATTTTCACCAGATGCACCGGCCGGTGGCAGCCGGTGAATCCCTCACTGTGAAAGGAATTTTGGATAGATAGATTTTTCGAAATTGTTTACCTCGAACCTTCCTGCGTAAAATTAGGTATTCTACAGTTGAACGCTTCAGTGTGAAAGGTCGTCGCGGTGAAACACCCAGTAAACTAGCGGTTGTCCACCTTTGGACACGCAGTGTAAATGGTCATTGCGTTCAAAACACCCGGCGAAACATTCCGAAATCGAACAAGGTCAAAAGTAGATTTTTCCCCAACAACATGCGCGCGTGCGCGTAGGTGGAATTCCCGTAGCATTGATGGTGGTTCCCCTTTGCAAACAGTTTAAGAGGGGTATAATTAATAAGTATCCCTTAGTATAATGGGTTGGCAGTACTGCATAACCACGAAATGAAGAAAAACCAGGAAAACGGTAAGCAAAAAATCCTGGCGAGCCATCCTGTGACAGAGCAAGGACATCCTAACCACTGGTGTTTGTTTACGTTTTAAGGGGTTAGACTGGCCAGGGTAATAATTATGTCCTTGCCTGAGGCGATAACAATTGTTGTGTTGGCATATGGCAGCAGTCATCACACACGCCATGTACATGTACATGCAAATGTAAATGTACTGTACATGTGCATGTACATTTTCTACTTTACACAATACATGGACATTACACTAGTGTACATGTATATAGACTATTAGACTATACTGTATAAATGCATGTACCTTGTGTACATTGCACTTATATACATGTGCGTGTGCCTATAATTTACTGTATAATAAATACATGTACGCTGTACTGCACTGTAAATGTACATCGTGTCCATGTACATGTAATGTACACGTGGTCATGCAGGTGTACTTTACATGTACTGTACACGTACTGTACGTGTACAGTACGTTCATTCATTCGTGAATAAACCTGTGGTAAATTTCTTTGGGTAAACTGCCGACCTTGGAGTAGGCTTAGTACTATACAAGTACTATCGGGGAAAATCGCTACCCGACGCGCGCAATGCAATGCCCCTGTGAGTATGAGATCCATAAGCAAGATTGAATTCCCTGTCCCTGGTAAACAATGCTTGCTATCGTATCATGCAGTGCGATTAGAAATCTATAGGAACTATATATCTGTGCACATCACTGTACCGTGGCCTACTCCTACCTCCATGTTTGTACCAACGTAATTGTTGAGGAAACGTACAAACAGTATGCATCCTCAGTTCGTCACAAGAGTAGCCTACTGGCATCGTAGCATATCACAGTTAATTGCATGGTTTAGTATTCCGATATATTAAAATGACCACGGTTAACGTAGCCACGCATTGTGACTTCCAAGCCTATATTATACCGTGCAACTGAGAAAAACATCCGCATCGTGATTCTATTTACCATACTTACTTACTGACCGACGTTTGTGCGAAGTTAGTTGTGGACCCACAGACAGCACTGCAGTAAGCATACAACCGGTACGAACGAACCTACCGAAACTACCGAACCATGCGCAGAGTGTACAGAATGAGTCACAACTTCCAAACTCCAAAGGGTTTTGTGATTGTTAACGTACGTGGTGTGAAAAACAACATTCATTCACGACCGCACTTAATCTAATAACGATATTTCCATGCATGCATGGCGTGTAACTGTACTCAGCCAGTGGACGTGTCACGCGTTGACCCCAAATTTCTCGTCCACACAAATCGAATGTCACGTGAGCACAGCGAAAGCGGCCTTGAAAAAGGCTTCGGGAAATTGTCGTTGTCTATGCCTCAGCGTATCAAATCCTTTCAAATCCAACTTTTCTAGGTAGTTGAAGATCTAATGCGTGCCTCCAATAAGGTTTTTCTTTTCCAAAATGATGATTAATATGTATTTTGAGGGTTGTTAATTCACCGAAAAATCGATTGAAAAAGTGCGACGTAAATTCTTATTTTTCTCGACGAAAACAAAAGTCTCCTCTTAGCTGAGGTAATCATGGGAAAGAATGTACCTTGATCTAGCAAAACCCCGTGAAGATGATGTCGTAGGTGTTTTAAGAATGCGATGTACACCTGAAGTTCTCAACGAGTCCCACACTTTTTAACGTACGGGATCGGCCGCCATTATTCGAGCAGGAAAATCCGTGACCTTGTGACCTGAAATTTCTCAAAGTATACAGTTGAAATGACGTGATTTGTAGCGTGGTCATTGCGTATATAGTGTCGATCTAGTCTAGACTTTGAGAAATTTCTCAATTTTGATGGCCGCAGCCCAGTTCCTAAACAACTCAGGTCTCTAGTTCTTGTTGAGAACTGCATGGAAAGATTTCCCCAGCTTTTTCCCGCTGGCATTTTGACATCCAAAAGCCTGGCAGTACACCATCGTTCAGCTCGCGAGTGTATAACTGCACGAATTAAGTATATACAAGTAGATGGGGAACCTCCGTCGGGGCCCATGCGGGAGTTTTTCGTTGCGATGTCACACCCCCGCAGTGACTGGTGGGCCATTTGAAAAGATGGTGGTTTGTGGGAACGCGAATTCGACCATCGAATTCCATGATTTTTCACTCTTTATGAAACTCGTAGGTGAGTATATAGCACATTGGTAATTGTAGGTTGTTTTTAACACCCAATCAGATAAGCCAACATTTTTATCTGGGTTTCATTCCCTTTAATGCATGCGTTCTAGTGTCTGTGCCATAGTGACTGTGCTCTAGCAATGAGGGGGAAGTACACTTTACCAGCGACGAGGAGCGAAACACGGTGCACGAATATCGCTGCTGAAGTTTACATAGGCTGCGGGCGGTCCTCGGAATGGCCATAACCTTAGCACTGGGCCGGCCGATGTGCTAATAAAGGGTAAACAATGTCACAAGAGGGCAGGCTGAGTTGTGACTCCTGTTCCTGGCCTCAGGTCGGCCATTCCCAATAAAGCATAACACAACGGCTTTACAATACAATTTGGTAAGCGTATTAAAGGCCATGCTCAATGGCAGTGGAGCTTCCTACCGGCGACTGTTTCATGAGCCGATATATTTGCAGAACTTTGCAATCACTGAAACAGGCATCAATTTTAGCGGAGCTATAAGCAATATGAATTTCACATAATTGGGCAGACTGACTCGGGCTGTCATTCAAGTCAGTCGACGTGGTTCATGCAATTAATCGCACGACCCCATAGACACGGTGGCTTATCACGGTCCTTGAGGATCATTATATATTTACTGATTATGGTCCTTCAGACACTCCCGAGGAAACAATACGGACCTCGAGAGGTGATATGTATTAAATATAGACGAATGGTGCAACCCGATTACTGAATAAAGTAACCCAAATCTCAATTTTTAGTAGATCGAGTGAGTTCCTTACTATTCAATCTTAACATTATGCAGTCACCTTCGGATATAATAAAGTTATACGGCCCTGTATAGGTAGTAGTATGTTTATAACAATAAACAAAAGTAATATTGACTATCTATAATGATACGAATCTCAATTTAGAGAGCCTGACATTTCGATCCTGGTCCTGCTAGTACTAGGATTGAAACATCAGGCCTTCTGAATTTATGTTTTAACAAAGTGGTTAACAAAGCAATACGAATCAGTACAAAGACCCTTTTTGACGCAAGTTGCCATATGAATTCCAAGATTAGCAACAGTAATTAATTTGTGCAATTGCACGTGGGAGCTTTACTTACGGTTGCATGCAGTCAAAAGGTTTTCGAGTACAGCGCCATAAGCTTAGAGCATTGCGATAACCATGGAGCGTTTTCCAAAGTATTTTTTCCGTGTTCGAGCAAGACCTTTAGATCGAGTGGATTTTACCATGGATATTATATCCTTAGAGTAGCTGTTGATTCTGTTTTCTTCTCCTCGCTCTACCTGATTTCTTCCCTGATGTTCTGATTTTTTTTCACCGATCGAGTGTTTTCTTGAGCTTTCACGACCGGGAGTAAAACCAGCCGTCTTCTGACCGGTCCAGCACACCGAGTCTTCAGGAGTTTCTTTTCGCGTCACCCCTCAGCTTGCACTTCGGATTTTGCACTACCTTCCATGCTTGGAAAACTGAACTGGACATGATTTTGTTTTGTTACGCCCTCTCTGCGGATCTTTTCGGGACATCGCGGCATATACTTACTCTTCACCGATTCACTGTTCCATTCAGTGATTCACCAACATGTGCAGTGATAGGTATGGTGGCACATCATGTACATGTATATGTTTTGCCTCCAGACCTTACGTTGATGTCGTATATTATGTCAACATACCGTCTTCGGTTTGTAGTTTATCATGTTGATTGTTTTTTGGCGACAATATTGTGTTACATGAAAAAAAAATGACGTTGATGTTATCATTGTATAATACATTCCCGGACAGAATAATTAAAATCAATATTATTTTTCCTATGGGGATTGAAGTAAGGTTTGTAAGTTTTGGTTCCACGCAATGCTTATAGTCCATGTCTACTGGGCACTGAGTTGAAGGATGTCTCTGTAGAAAGTGAACTCTCATGTAAATGGTAAGGTAATGTGTATTTGTATTGTATAGCTTTGGCATTATTGGGATCAAGTAGAAGTTATTTGAATTATTTATCTTTATGATTGGTGACGAGATTGTGTGACTGTGCACTTAATGTGCGTTTTCTTTTGGGATTACACGTACAAAGTGATGTTTATTTTGGGGGGTTGCTTGTTGCAAAACTCTATTAAATTCTGATAACATTGTCAGCATGCATGTTGGTCTTATTTCGTCCATGTGCGTTTTCTTTAACACATCAATTCAAAACGTTAGCAAAATGCTTACTCGCTAAAATTGCCAAACGCCGAACATCCAAAACTAGGAGGAACTGACGTTTTGATCTTAAACGTTTGGCCCTTCTAATTTGTGTCACAGTATTCACTGGTTTTTCTACTTTATGCTATGCAAACCATACATGGAACTATGGAAACACCAGAAAACAAGCCTGCCTGCTGACGCGGTTGCATTGATAGGTCGTCAGGATCAAAAACACGAGCGTCTGGCCATGGGCATGAGATGTACGCGGAAGATCGACAGCAAAACACTGAATTGGGAGTGATAAGCCTAATATCTTTTCCTGCACCATTACAAAAATATTTCTTTTTAAAAAGGCGTATTTGTCCTAGCATTTGCTTGGGGTATTTCCCCATGGTTGGTGTTTTTTTGCCTAGGCGTGGAGGAAGATGTGTTCCATTCCCGGATCTGCACTTGGGGGCTCCATATTTGTATTACCGCTAGAATTAATAGATAATTGATTCATGACGTTTTCTCATGTTGTACCTAGTCTGTCCTTAGCGGACATACCTATCAGGTGTAACACACGATAATTGGGTATGCGGAGGTTATTACAATTCCATATGTTTGTGTACAATATTTAGTTTAAAACTGTCAGAGAGTATTGCATTTCTTCAGGAATAGTGCTCAGGAATTGATGTTGCTCTGATTTCATGCTTCTGTATAATTCCGAGAGAAACTTATTAAAGTAAAAAAAGGAACATAAAAACATAAGCAATAAAAACAATGAAAAAATAGGAGCATAAGTGCTGTTTTTTGCTGCTACGAGGAAGTTTAATTTTAACTGTACACATACAATTCAATCATAACTGAATGATTTCTCATCTGGGAAACCCTAATTCTAACTCTGACACAGTTTCTTCCTGTTTTTATATTTTTCTACGCTGAAATAGTGAAATATCTCAAAAATGGATGAAATATTCATTATTAATAGTTCATTAGCTAATTATTCATAATTAACACTAATTATGTAATCAAAATCCGCACATGGACATTTATCTGCAAGTACAAATTAAGACCTTCCGTTTCTGAGATAAATAGGGGGCCTCCCCCAGTATTTTCATGGACCGAAGTAGCCCAATGCATACAGGGTTAAATAAGATCATTTCAATGCTGCGTTTGACAATACAGCAGTTAATGGTTAAAGGGGAATGCAACCCAAGAAATAAAGTCTACTCATCTGATTGGGTGTTAAAAGCAACCTTCAATTACCTATGAGTCACTCGCGTACGATTTTTATAAAGAGAGAAAATTCATGGAATTGTAGGTAGAATTTGCGTTCCCGTACACAGCCATATTTTCGAAAAAAGCCGCCGCTGATTGAGGGGATGTGACGTAAGAACGGATAACGGCCGTATGACTATGAGTATAAGGTGCCCGGATGCGCCCCCTAATGCGTGCAGTTTGTGTACACTCGCGAGCTGAACGTTTACTATCAGACGGTTTACTACCAGACATTTGCCTGTAAAAATGCCAGCGGGAGAAACCTGTAAAACACTTTCCATGCAATTCCCAATAAGGACAAGAAAACTTAGTTACATAGGAAGTGGGCTGCGGCCATCAAAGAGGAACAATTTCTCAAAATACCAATACTCAATAGAATTCGAAATGATGTGAATGTGATTTGTACTGTGGCGATCGCTTCACATCCATGCTTCACCGAGGAGGATTGGGGGAGTCTTGCGGGCCAGACTCACCGGCTCAAAGCCGAGAAAGGATACTGAAAGAACATGCTGTTCCTTCTTTATATTCCACATCGACCAGCGGTAACAACAGGTGAATCGACAGCTTCATGAATTTCCGAATTGTTTTCATTTCGGTCGCTGCGTGAATGTTTACTTATTCTCCCATGCACGTACATGTGAGATGCTTCTCAGTTAAGACTGCATGAATCAGTTTGATTTCTTTATCTAAAAAAATATGAGTAATATACAAAAATGTTGCAAACTGCTTACTGACTACAATTACCAAAATACAAATCTCAAAATTTAGTGGGCCTGACGTTTCGATCCTAGCAGGACCTTTCTCAAAGGCAGAGTGACAAGGAAAAAACAGATACATGTAGGCCTACATGAAGGAATGGGAAGAGAGTGAATAGGACACGGATGAGAAACAAAGGACAAAGAGTAAAGCTAGTAGGGCGAGATCAAAGGGAAGGACAAGGAGTAGGGTAGCGATTAGTGAGAAGAGGGCAAGATCAAAGAGAGAAGTGTGGAGGAGTGAACACAAACTGACAAAAGAAGGATTATCAGAAAGCTGCATGGTGTTAGTCATTACCCTCCTGGATGTTGAGACCATGTGGTTGAATAATCCGAGGACGCTTCATCCACATTTTCTCACGGCTAAGACGGACAGCATTACTACGGTGAATAAGGGATTCTATGCCCAGTACACTCATAGCTGATATCGAATGATCAGGGAGATTGGAGTGATACCCTACAGGGGTTTCCATTTTGCCGGTTTTGAGGGTGTTTTTTGTCTCGCCAACATACTGAACATTACAAACTCTACAAGAGATGAGGTATATGATGTTTGAGGTAGTGCACGTGATAGAGCCATAGGTCGTGTGGGTAGTTCCAGAAGAATGCCCATTGAAAGAGTCTATTTCCTTGACATGTGTCTTGCAAACAATTCATTTCGAGGTACACCCAAATGTACCAAATTTGGTGGAAGGTGAAGTGGCAAAAGGGAGAACCTCTGCTCGGACTATTAAGTCACGCAGGTTACGGGGGCGCCTGAAAGCCAAAACAGGCGGATTTGGAATGGCATTAGCCAGACGATCTGAAGTGTGGAGAATATGGTGGTTTTCCTTAGTTATCTTCCTGAGAGAAGGGAGAGAAGGGTGGTAGGAAGTAACTATAAGGGAACTTTGGGATTGTCCTTGGGACGTGGTGGCTTTTGTTTGAGTGCCGAACTTCTTGGAATGAAATAGACTTTAGCAATGGAGTTCTTCATTTGGTGAGAACTATAGCCTCCAGCAACCAAGTTACTGGCCAATACGCGTGTATGGCGGCGAAAGTCAGACTCATTGGAACATATATAATTATGCGCCTCAATCTGAGGGCCTGGCTGTAAGCTATACTAGTCTTACGTATTACAAATACAAGTAAGTTAAAACAAAAAAGTTTAGATTCATGTATGACTTGGTTTTGTGAAAATATTGATTAATAACTTTATAGAACAGGCTTGAACAGGCTTAATAAACTTTTTGGACGTTCGCAAAGCATTACGGGTATAGATGACAAACCGGTCGTATTTTTATCACACAACTCTAAGGTAAAGCATGACAAATCGATATATTTTTTTAAAGATTGAGTTCAGAAATGAAACTCACACATAATATTCGTCTAGATACCAGGAACAAAAAATTTGTTGTCGGAACGTTGAGTGGGTAGTTTCGGAGAAATCAGTGGACATTCCCTAATGTGAGTGAATGGCAAACTGCACGCGATAGCTGCAAACGATGCACGCATTGTAATTGTAATCCAGTCATTGATTTCTCCGAAACTACACACTCAACGTCCCGACAAAAATATAACTACAACCAAAACTGCAACGAGGGGTCATTTTGGTGGTGTCAAATAAACACAAAAATGATGAACAGAAACTGTTTATGCTTTTATTTCACACTTTAAATCAGTGTATTTATAGATTTAAAATGGGATAGTAGAAATTTAGGCTTCACCCTGCCTTTAATAATGTTGTATTGTACGAGTGTATATTAAAGAGGTCAAAACGTCAAAAGAGTCCTCTAACATATTTACTTCAAGTACCAGGAGACAATTAGTAATCTTATGCTCCAAGGTGATACCCACTAGGGATGGAATATGATGCTATAAGACCACTAACAATGCTTTTGAGGGTCAGGGGATGCAAATGAGGTCAAGCTAAATATATAATACGGTAGGCAGACATTGACTTAGTGTCCGGAGTGCCCGTCCCCATACAGATACCATTTTGTATAACTATCTGTGTACTGTGCCCTTCTCTGGGAAGCAGTGTTATGCACAAATCTCAATCCTTAAAGCCGTTGCGGGATAGAGGTGAAGTTTTGGTCGTTTAAATGATCTTCAGGACGAGTCCGATGACAAGGGGAATAAGAGCAACACAGGGCACACATCCAATGATGACGAATGCCAGGTCATAGCTTCCCGTGGCGTCGTATAGCCAACCTGTCAAATAAAAGACAAACAGCAGTATAAAGAAGAAAATAAAGGAAAAACTGGAACACGAACGCTGAAAAAAACAAGTTTGGCAATATCGACCGCAATTGGACAGCATATAGACTTAGTAAAATCATCATAATTAGCCAATGAACGCTAAACCATTAGGGTAGTAGGCTACTCATGAAGGTAGCAAGATAGATTAATACACTGTAGTGAGAGGTGGTCGATCCGATGTACAACTAATGTAGTGTCAGTTCGCTCTGAGAAAAACTGGTTAAAAACCACACATACAGCCATTCTCGGCCTCGCAACCTATAATATGATAAAATTGGGTCAGATGGTTCAACGCAAAGGGAATATGAATTTTCAGGCTAGATGACCTTTTGCCCAGCGTTCCACCCGAGAGCTATAAAACACTCGAACCAGTGCTCAACTGTCCGAGCTTTTACAAGAAAGCTACACAGGTTTTGAGTAGTTCCGATGTGGTCATTGCATTTCATGTATTTGATGAAGAAATTTCGACTGTGAGATAGCAATGCTCATCTGAACATCGTGACGTGTCAGTCCAATCCAACTTATTCTAACCAGAGCAGGTTCTGTTTTGGCTTTTTTCGCCAAGAAGCGAAGCCGAGAAGTCTTACTTTTAGTTACTGATTACTGATTTCTTCAGATGTTTTCCAGTTTACTTCTTCATCTTCTTTGACCGTTTTTTTACGCATGCAATCTAGAAAAACCGCACAAGATCCTTCAAATTTTACATACACAAAGCGCATAACTTGGTTTGAATTGAGTTGCTTAAAGAATGTTCACGTGACAGCACTTTTATATCTTAAATTTGAAAACATTCAACAATTCATAATAAACTGTTGCTTTTTGTTTTCCTTCCGTGGAACGACCGACCGAAAAATAGAAATGCTACCCTTGCCGATCGATTGTGTTCGCTCTACCATTCCTGACTGACGATCGACTGCCAGCCCGAACCTTATCAGGCATAACAAAGTTTACTGGCCTTGCTCCACCTATTGTACGTAAATACGTAGTATTGATATCATAGTCTCTACACATAAAGACGTATAACCCCTATCATCAAAAAATCAAAACGTATCTGGAAATGAAATGATATCGACCTCGTTCGAACTATTTACCAAAGTTTGTCCATCTCAATGACCAACACCACGTGGATAATAGTACAGGCTGGCTACTCAGTTTATGTAAATAAGGGTCACGTTACGCTAAATCCACCCTTTTAATTGACGCAAAAGGCTAGGAATAATTAAGATTTCGATTATCAAGACGGATATCCAAACGAAATTTAGTCTTTACCTGGCAAAAATCCCGATAGTAGCATTGCAACGACCGTAGCGAGCCTTAGCCACGCGTAAGCATTCGGCAACTGCTCTGCACCAAAGACTTCTTTTGCCAAAACGTCGTTGAGCGTGTACAGTGAAGCAAGGGATATACCGCACAGAAAGGTGACAAACACAAAGCCAAGAATGCTGTTCACCCAGGGATCAACGATAAACGACACGCCCAACATCAGACTGCTCGCGATCAACGCAGTGGTGCATCGCACGTAGCCTCTGTCGATGAAAGGTGACCAAATGAAGGTCCCCAAGAAGTAGCCCACAGCTGCTGCTGAGCAAAGCGAGGCAGCCACTTCCGAGGAGAACCCTTTGTCCTCAAGATGCGGAACGTAATAGATCAGCCACGAACTGTTTGAAAAGTTCACGGCGAGTCGGCTGAATACTATCACCCAGTATTTCGACTCCAGCAACACCGTCATCCCTGTCCGTTGGAAGAGACCGACGAGAAACGCGTTCATAGAAGACGTTGGGTTGGTGTTGGCTTCATCGCTGACATCTCTATCGGGCACGGGGTCGTACTCTGCCTTGTCATCTCGGATGAGCATCGCACAGGGGATAGAGTGACAACAGATTGCAGTGATGAGCGCCATCGCTCCTCTCCAGCCATAAGTGTCAAGGAACAGTTGCGTCAAAGGTGCGAAAATGAAGAGGGAGATGGCTCCGCCACTGTGACCTATCCCACAGACCAGGCTGAAATGCCTACTGAAGTGACTTCCTAGCAACCCCAGTATGATAACGTCAAAGATGCCAAGGGACAATCCTGCAACATTCAAATGATAATGTGGGGGTCAGGGCATCAATTGTTTATTATAATGTTGCCGCTGATCCTTCCTAGTAAAGATCCCAAAGCTACTGATATTGTCGTGGTTTAATAGCTAAAGACACATTTCCCGTTTTCTTGTTTTCTTTGTAATAATTATTCCTAGTGTGTTCCTGCCCACATTATTTATATTACTGATTTCTCACTTGTCAAAAACCCATTTTTCCTATTATATTTCTTTTCTTTTTGTTTATCTGTTTTGTTTTTAAAGTGTAATTTCTGCCAAAATACGTCGTTTTTTATGTGGTCCGCTCCCACAGGGCACATACCTACTAGAGCGGTCAACGGAATGGCAATAAAGATGGGACTGGTTGCTATGGAGACCAACATCAGACCACAATTCAGGAGCAGGGTGCAAGCGATCACCGATCTCCGACTTCCGAGTTTGCAGGTGACTGGCCTTGCTAGAATACCTGAAATAGAACAGAGCATTTATTTTTGAATTGCAAAAGAATTCATCGTTAATCGCATGAAAAATATACACTGGTTAATAAAATGTATTCTCTTGCTTAATTTACGAATGTAGACATGAGCAGCATCAGATCGGTTTGGTCATTTTCCTGCACCGATCGGTGCATGTAAACATGTAACCATGTGACCATGTAAATTTTTAACCATGTTAATGTTAAAATGTAACATGTACATTTTAACATGTAACCATGTAACCCTGTAACCATGTAAACATGTACATGGTTACATGTTAAAATTTAACATGTACATTTTAACATGTAACCATGTTACCATGTAAAAATGTATATGGTTATATATACGTCAAATGTTTTAATATTTATGACTCATACTCGACAGCAAGGGCTGGCCCCCAGAGAGAATGTTCGAAACAGATCTTCGTATATCCATGGAGGAAATAAGTCTTATTCCTCCATGGTCAACGTGTATTATTTTAGACGATTGTGTACATGTACTGTACATGTACATGTACATGTACATGTACTGTACATGGACATGTACATGTACATGTACATGTACATGTACATGTACATCATGTACATGTACATGTACATGTACATGTACATTGCACACTGTACAGTACACAGTATGTACCGTACATGTACATGTACATGTACAATGTACGTACATGTACGTGTACACTATACAGTACATGTTTACATGTACACTGTACATGTTTACATGTACACTGTACATGTTTACATGTACACTGTACATGTTTACATGTACACTGTACATGTTTACATGTACACTGTACATGTTTACATGTACACTGTACATGTACACTGTACATGTTTACATGTACATGTACATGTACTGTACATGGCCTCATGTAATGTACATGTACATGTACATTGTGCCCTCGTTCAATTATTTTTTCTTAATTGGATTTTTGTTATTGTTTTCTTTTAGTTTTTATTCTTTACTTGTATTTTTAAATTCTGTAAAAGTGAAAAATATATTTAAATTGTTATTTGTAGCTATATTCAAATCAAGTTTAATAGCGGGCGTTAGAGTGATCGTTTGAGCATGGTTTGAGGCTCAACGGTTACAGTTTGAATGGCGGCATTTTAACGTTTGGAGTTGGCTGCTTCCTGACTGACGTGCGTCTTGTTTGTTTGTGTCCTTCAAAATCACCTTTAAATTTGTTTCACTTCAGATTATCTCCATGGTTCACGTTTTTCTTGAATTAGGAGAGCCTAGCAATAAGCAAGTTCTGAAATTCATGTTCGATAATCGTGCTAGTGCTTAGTCCGAGTGGTCCGAGTAACTTGGACCTTGGACCGGCTTAAAAAGTTGTTGAAAATTTGGAGGGTCGGGTGACTGTCGCCCGACAATCCAAAATTTTAAAAAAGTTACTCGTACTAATGCATAATGCAGCATGGTAAAAAAGAGCATTTTAACAAAGTGTTTTCGATTCATATTTATTTAATCATTATTTAAATGGGAGGAACTTTGACAGTTTTAGTTGAATCTTTGACTTGAGTTAATAAATGCAACATTCAAGTACTTACTAAACTAGTACTAGTAGTAGTACTAGTACAAAGTAGTAGTAGTAGTACTAGTACTAGAGTAGTAGTACCCCCAGAACTGTGGAGTGTGGGGTTCTACGTCGTCCGCTGCTCTCCCGACCAGAACCCCACAGATAACTAGGCTTTTTTCCCATAGGCTTCTGTGTAACGTTCACAAGTGCTGTGGCATAGGGATCAGCAGGTTCAGCATAACTCATAAAAATACTGCTTCATTTGGCCGAAGATTTCTGGTAAATGTGGTTTACATACCACGCACCTGTGTGCAACTGTCCATTTGGCGAAAATGTGTCGATTTCCCCCAAAAAACCTCCTGGTTCGGTTGCAACATTCAAACGGCAGCTCCGTAACTGGCAGTCTGGTCCCTGTAGTACGGTATAGCGCCTTGCTGCGAAGACGTACAGGGGACCAGACTGCCAGTTGCGGCGCTGCCGTTTGGATCTTGCGACCAAACCGGGAGGTTTTCGGCCATTTTTTGGGGGGAAATCGACACATTTTCCCCAAATGGACAGTTGCACACAGGTGCGTGGTATGTAAACCACATTTGCTAGAAATCTTGGGCCAAATGAAGCAGTATTTTATGAGTTATGCTGAACCTGCTGATCCCTATGCCACAGCACTTGTGAACGTTACACAGAAGCCTATGGGAAAAAAGCCTAGTTATCTGTGGGGTTCCGGTCGGGAGAGCAGCGGACGATGTAGAACCCAACAGTTCTGGGGGTACTAGTAGTAGTACAAGTATTTAGTAGGGCCTAGCCTACATTTGTTTTTTTCAACCGGCAACGGCATTCTGCTGTTGCTGCGTGAACATTAATATTATCAAAAAGGTTATCTCTGCTTTAGTGCTCACTCTTTCGCTGCACTTCTTTAATTGTCATCATGATCAAGGCATAACCTAAAATTAACTCTGCCTTTGAGAAAGGTCCTGCTAGGATCAAAACGTCAGGCCCACTAAATTTTAAGACTATAATTAACTACGGTATCTCTTCCTTCCATCCAGGAGCAGTGTAGAAAAAACGCTGTTTAGTTTTTGACCGCGAGATCAAGGCCAGCATATTGTCGGACTGGATGAAGCATTCAAAGACAAGGAGAGACAGCGAGGAAAGGTAGTCTGCTGTGCTTGATGATGGAACGGAGATGCATGAAGATGGAGACAACACCCAACAGTGATTAATGTATTTTTATTTTGGCGTGTAAATGTAAAACTGAAATCCAGGTTGGACCGTTGGATAGTTGTGATAGTTGTGATAGGTACGGTAACCGTAAGTGTAACCTTCGTCCTCCCGAAGGTTGGAGACCTGAGGGTTACAGACCGCTTTGTAAAAAAATCGACCGAAGTGTGTTTTTCCAATTTTTGAAACACTACTCACTAGTCACTACTGTCGGGATCGCCTCCTTATTCCATCCTTTTAAAAATCGCCACACACAATCTAAGGACATAGATTTGAATCCCAAATGTACATGTATACCGGTACTGAATGTGATCAGATAACTCAAAACATCGTGGTAAAATATTTTTCCTACAAACGTGCCAAAACCCACCCAAATACTGTCTGAAAATGTCCCGTCAACGTCTTTGCCAGGTTCAGAATCTGAACCTGGCGCCTTGACCAATCAGCGTTTAGTCTCATGACATCCCACACGACGGCTATTTGCAGATTTGCAATAACAGCAAATAGCCGTCTTGCGGGATACATGTCACGAGACTAAATGCATGGTCGAGACACCAGGTTCAGATTCTGAACCTGGCGGAGGGAACATTTGCAGACACTATTTGGGTGAGTTTCTGCCCGTTTTTCGGAAAAAATGTTTACCCACGATGTTTTCAGTTATCTGATCACATTTAGTATACATTTGGGATCAAATCTATGTCCTTAGATTGTGTGTTACGATTTTCAGAAGGGTGGAAAAAGGGGGCGATCGGGACAGTAGTGTTTCAAAAATGGTGCAAACACAAACTTCAGTCGATTTTTGTACATCTATAGCGCCTTAGCAGTCCATAACCCTCAGGTCTCCGACCTTCGGGAGGATGAAGGTTACGGTTACCGCAACTAGCAAGTACATGTAGTATTATGACTGATGTCCAGGATTGGGGTGTTTCTGATAATTTGGAAATTTCAGAGACCAATTTTTTTGTACTTTTTCCTGGCAGAGCATATTCCTTATGTCCAAAGCCTGTAGATGGCAGGGTATGAATCATTGAATCCTGGACATTAGTTACATGTACTACTTGGCAACAAAGCTGACAAGTCACCCAACAAGTCACCTTTTTTTATCAAAATTTTGAATTTGGAGGGTCGGGTGATTGTATTTGTAGGGTCAAAGCAAATTGGTACACACATACATGTATATGAAATGCTTGAATTTACTACCCCCACCAAAATCCCCAGATTTTACCCTGGAAATCACCCGTGAAACAGTCCCACTCGGCTCTCGCCAATTTTTTGTATTCAGTAAGAATCACAGATTGCAATACTGGTCATTTTCTTTACTCACGTTTGGGGAAAAGGGAGAAATTTCTGTTCATATGATCGAGAAGATGTCTCTCCCGTCCGACCAGCCGAAATGAGGCGGCCATCTTTGATTTCCAACTGAACACACAATCGGTACACGCAGATCGATGACGTTCTGACAGGTCTCTTTGAGCAGTGGGGCTGTGTGCGTGCGCATCGGCACTTGCACGCGTTGCACGGTAACTTTTCCTGAACACCAGCGCAAAAAAACCGCTCTGTGCTCTTGGATCTGTCAGAACGTCATCGCTTTGCGGGTACCGATTGCGTGTTCAGTTGGAAAATCAAAGATGGCCGCCTCATTTTGGCTCGTTGGACGGGAGAGACATCTTCTCGATCAAAAGACCGACAATTTCTCCTTTTTCCCCAAATGTGAGTAAAGAAAATGACGAGTATTGGAATCTGTGATTCTCACTGAATCCAAAAATGGGTGTATACAAATTGTATACAAATACATGTATGGTGTTTAGAGATTAGTATGAGATTAAGCATCTCTCATTTCCATTTTTGGTCAAATACAAAAATAAAAATAAATCTTCATGTGCTTGATGGACGTTCAACCTTACCTGGACTAGTGACATTCTAATTTTCCTTGAGAAATTATTGTTTAAGATCTTAGGGCCCCATATACATGTATGCCCTCTCACGTCCTGAGCATTGGGGCGTGATGTTTCGGACTGGTTACAACAAGGTAAATAAGTATGTCTGAAGGATCCCCTAAGTTATAACCCTTATCAACCAGGATCGATTGTACACAAGTAATTATAATCTATCAGTGCAGTGGACAACTAAACTAAACATGCAATTTGTAATTTTGTATCATGATGAGGATGGATTGTTCGGTGAATCGGGTCATGAATTGGTATATAATGTGGAATAGTTACAAGCATTTTGAAAATTACAAGCATTGGGACAAAATGGAAATCGTTTCATTTAGAGTGTTCTGTGGTCGATTTTATTTAATTATGTTATTGTAATCTACAGGAACCATTTCAGCTGGAGAATCAACTTGTATTCTTGCCTACTTGCTGAAAACTAAACTATGGTCCTTTTTTCTCTCGAAATTTTGTGACAACTGCAAGTATATATTCACTGTACTGTTACTACTGTATTTCTTTTGGTACTTGAGCTAGTGTGAATTTGCCGGACGTAAAGCTCAAGAAATTACCGGTATGCCAAAGAATGTTGCGTGTTCCATTGATTTTATTGTTCATTTTGTTGCTTACAGATAATTACGGGTTCTTCACAATTCACATGTACATGTACAAGGAAATCATGGAAGGGAAGGGGGTTTATGTTTTTACTTCAAGTGACCAAAATTCAAATTCTCAAGAATTTAGAGCCCGGACATTTCGATCATACCATGAACTTTCCCAAATGTTTCTTTAAGGGAAGGTCCTGCTGTGGATTAAGCTTACTGTGGATCAAAACATCCGACCCCTATATTCTTTGTATTTTAAACTTGTTTTTTTTTATTTATTTTTTTATTTTTTATACGTCATGTATATGTATTTCCAGCTGTGGCAACATTTTGTCAAAATGTGTACGTTGTATATACCGGTACTGTACGTTGTACATGTCTTTACAGCCTATTTTTTCATCACTACATGACGTTAATAGGATCAGGAAGATTCAACGAGATTTGTTGTCCATGTTAATGTTCTTGAGAGAAACAAGATTATATGATGTTGGCCTGTTCAATTGCAAAAGCTGCAGATAGAAATGTGTATGATGTTGTCCATTTAATCAGAAACATTTCACTTGCCAGAATTGCAAACGGGTAATACAAATGTACTTTGCAATACACATGTTTATTTCTTTAAGATGTTTTGTATTGATATGCACACATGAGTTTATTGTTTACAACCTAACAGGCATGTAGCAAAGACATATAGTGTGACTGTTTTTTTTTACATTTTATTACATATTATTTTATTCAATTTGTGATTGTAAAACTATTTAGAAATAATATATGTCAGCTTCTTACATGTGCTTCTTGTTTACTTAAGCCTATACCACACCCGTGTATGAAGACAGTTTGAAACCATGATTTTTATTCAGGAATTCCAGTTACTATTACGCGATCCATGTATAGGTGCAAAGTTATAGCTATACTGTACATATATGCGGCTGCAAATGTTGGAATGGTACATGTACGTTCAGAAGACGTTCGTAAAGGGTCGCCACTTTCATATATGCATGTTCAGACAACGTTCAGAAGACGTTCATCAGTGAACGTCCTGGGGACGTAAAGTGGTGGTGCAAATTAACGGAAAGTGAACGTCGAATGGCTACGTCCAGTAAACGTTGCTGCAGACGTTTATCATACGTTCAGAAAACGTTAGAGCGAACGTCATGGTGGTGCAAATTAACGGAAACTGAACGTCGAATGGCTTTGTCCAGTGAACGTTGCTGCAAACGTTTATCATACATTCACTGCTAGCTGGGTACATGGTTACATATTGAAATTTAACGTGTACATTTTAACATGTACATTTTAACATGTACATACATGGTTACATGGTTACATGTTAAAATGTAACATGTACATTTTAACATGTACATTTTAACATGTAACCATGTAACCATGTACATTTTTACATGGTTACATGGTTACATGTTGAAATGTACATGTTAAATTTTAACATGTAATTTAACATGTAACCATGTAACCATGTACATTTTTACATGGTTACATGTTGAAATGTACATGTTAGATTTTTACATGTAATTTAACATGTAACCATGTAACCATGTACAGTTTTACATGGTTACATGGTTACATGTTAAAATGTACATGTTAAAATGTATATGTTAAATTTTAACATGTAACCATGTACAGTTTTACATGGTTACATGGTTACATGTTAAAATGTACATGTTAAAATGTATATGTTAAATTTTAACATGTAACCATGTACATTTTTACATGGTTACATGGTTACATGTTAAAATGTACATGTTGAAATGTACATGTTAAATTTTAACATGTAATTTAACATGTAACCATGTAACCATGTACATTTCTACATGGTTACATGGTTACATGTTAAAATGTACATGTTGAAATGTACATGTTAAATTTTAACATGTAATTTAACATGTAACCATGTAACCATGTACATTTTTACATGGTTACATGTTGAAATGTACATGTTAGATTTTTACATGTAATTTAACATGTAACCATGTAACCATGTACAGTTTTACATGGTTACATGGTTACATGTTAAAATGTACATGTTAAAATGTATATGTTAAATTTTAACATGTAACCATGTACAGTTTTACATGGTTACATGGTTACATGTTAAAATGTACATGTTAAAATGTATATGTTAAATTTGAACATGTAACCATGTACATTTTTACATGGTTACATGGTTACATGTTAAAATGTACATGTTGAAATGTACATGTTAAATTTTAACATGTAATTTAACATGTAACCATGTAACCATGTACATTTCTACATGGTTACATGGTTACATGTTAAAATGTACATGTTGAAATGTACATGTTAAATTTTAACATGTAATTTAACATGTAACCATGTACAGTTTTACATGGTTACATGGTTACATGTTAAAATGTACATGTTAAAATGTATATGTTTAATTTTAACATGTAACCATGTACATTTTTACATGGTTACATGGTTACATGTTAAAATGTACATGTTGAAATGTACATGTTAAATTTTAACATGTAATTTAACATGTAACCATGTAACCATGTACATTTTTTTACATGGTTACATGGTTACATGTTAAAATATACATGTTAAATTTTAACATGTAATTTAACATGTAACCATGTAACCATGTACAGTTTTACATGGTTACATGGTTACATGTTAAAATGTACATGTTAAAATGTACATGTTAAATTTTAACATGTAATTTAACATGTAACCATGTAACCATGTACATTTTTTACATGGTTACATGGTTACATGTTAAAATGTACATGTTAAAATGTACATGTTAAATTTTAACATGTAACCATGTAACCATGTACATTTTTTACATGGTTACATGGTTACATGTTAAAATGTACATGTTGAAATGTACATGTTAAATTTTAACATGTAATTTAACATGTAACCATGTACATTTCTACATGGTTACATGGTTACATGTTAAATTTTAACATGTAATTTAACATGTAACCATGTAACCATGTACATTTTTTACATGGTTACATGGTTACATGTTAAAATCTACATGTTGAAATGTACATGTTAAATTTTAACATGTAATTTAACATGTAACCATGTAACCATGTACATTTCTACATGGTTACATGGTTACATGTTAAAATGTACATGTTGAAATGTACATGTTAAATTTTAACATGTAATTTAACATGTAACCATCTTACCATGTACATTTTGGTTGGAGGTGAGTATTACCGCAGACTTCGTCTGACTGAGTACTTCTTCGATTCGGGCCCTTGAAACGTATGTGCAAGCAGTCAGTTCTCAAGTTTCCAACTCCTCTCATCTGACCCGTAAGCCCCACGACAATCTCCCTAGGGAAGAACGTCTTGCTCTCTTGATCTAGGCTGGCCATGCTACACTGCAGCACCATAACCCCTGTTCTCACATGCAGTCTACTTATCTAAAAGAAAAACAAACCCGCAGCCGTTACGTCGATTTACACCAGGCTTTATTCACTGAATAAAAGTTCGATTGTGACCCAAAGCACTCTCAAATTCTGTTTTTAATTTCACAGATTTAAGGCAGCCAAATAATTACAGGAAACAGGTCTCTAGAATGCCTACACTGAGTCCAGCCATAGTCCCGAGTATGTCCATCCTTCATGGTTATATATTGCTTTACTCTTATTCAAAAAAGGGCGGGAATCATAACGGACATGTATAGTGATAACATAAATCAGGTGGGCTGCGGTCAGCTACCACTAGGGCCTTTACTTGTATCTTGTAATTGTATACCATGTTTATACAGACAACAAACCAGTCTCTCCTACATTGGAATGCAGATTGCCGTTTTGTTTGCTGTTACTCAAGGTCGCTAAATTCTCTGTCCACAGTTTGTTTTTGTGTAACGCGATATAGCTGTACCACTCTGACTCTGACGCTTATTTTGGTGGTCAAGAGAACCGATTCCGGCCAGCAGATCGATCCCCCTTTTACTTTCAGTTGAACGGCTAGTGGTCCAATTTTTGTGGATGTGTTCTCCTCTCTTGACCTCAGTCTTCGTGGACTTTTCTCGGGCCTTCCCCCACGAGGAGTACGGATCACACGCCATGTTGCAGTCACCCGACGCTCGGCCCACCAAGCTTCGCCATCGCCCCTCAGCTCCCCCCGAAGTGCCGCTGCCTTTTGCCTGAAACCTGTTGTTCTCACCTGCAGCGGACCCGTTAATCGTCTGCCATTTGAGTCTTCCGCGGATCAGGATATACTCTTTTGTTTCGCCTTCCTCGGATCTTTTCGCGGGGCGTACTCTCACTTGTTTTCAGCTCCGCTCTCACTCTCAGTCCAGTCATTTTGCGTGGACTCTGGTGAATGATTTACCGGTTTTAGTTTTGATTATTGATTTGGCCTTTTCATTTGTGTGGATTTTTCGCTCTGCAATCTGCATAGAGACAGGAAATTCCCAATTTCAGTCTTATTCGTCAGTCATAGTTTTATTTTCATTGCATTTTTCTTTGACTTGTTTTCTGTATAAACTAGTATAAGTTCAGTCCCAACTGTCTCAAGCTGTATTGTCTGTAGCACAGATTAAAGTGTATAGGGTATATACTTTTTCTTAGATCATTCGCGTCCATTCTAGTGTCGATTCCTTAAAGCAAAAACAAACCTATATCCCTACATCTTCATTTGGTTAGTTTGTGGGGCTGGGGCTTGCTTACAACTCCATTGGTAGGACGGATGGCTTTTTATGAAGGGTACCGATTGGCACCCCTTCGTACCCCAACTTTGTACAGCGAAAACATAATCATTTTAATCTGTTATCCCAAGGAGGTATTAGGCGAGCTGGAGGAACAGCTTCAATTTTCTTATCGCCCGCGTTACGTAACTAGCAGTCGGACCACCAGAACTTCCAAGTACCGCTCGCCGCTTATCGCGAAGATCTTGCCTGTGGCGACAGCCGTCCCTCCCTTTACAAGGTGATGTTCGAAGCCGCTCAGTTAGCTAAGTGGAGAAACGAAATTTGAACAGACACACGGAGGCAATTCATAATGCCCATGCGCAGTGTCAGGAGGAAGCCATATTCCGTGCGTGCTCTATGCCATCGTGTTTGCCTAAATTTACTGAATCCATCGCTACTTCTTTCGTGAAAATCCGTCGAAAAATGGGTGAGTTATGATGTCTTTTTGTATGTATGATTTTGATTATTAATTATTTTCACAGGTTTATTACTTCATGTTCCGATTCGACCCTGCGTTAACGAAATATATCATTGGAAAGAGCGTGAGTTTTCCTTGAAAATGCGCCCGGTTTAAAGAGTGCCCGGGAGTGCCCATACATTGATAATTGCATGGAAAGGGAGCGCTACATTGCATTGCGTACGGCACGGTGTTGAGGATTCGATTAGGATCGGAAGCTCTTTGGCTCTTTGGTTGGATGGAGTGCGCGAGATCGATATTAATTTCTGGTGTGCTGTATGAAAATACTGTGGTCAATGACTCAGTCATACCATTCATGGTTTTCTTTGATTGAAGTGTGCCTGCCCTGATATAAAAAAAAAAAAATATTATACATTTTTAGCTCTTTATTGTCTTGAGTTGAAACTTGAAGATCGTTTATATCAATAATATATCATGTTTAGGCCTATATAATTATAAATCTTAATTCACTGATATGAGGTATAGACTAAAGACTAGTAATGATATGTTTTCAGATCAAAATCAGTTGATCAATGAAAGAATACTACCTGCGTTAGTGATGTTAAAATTTAATAATATTTATAACAACTACATCACATTTGCAAAACAAGTCAGATTGATTTTTGTCTTCAATGTCCTAATTCATATTCTGATCATTTGGATTGCATGAGTAAATCTGAAATTTACCAGTTTTGGTTTATAATGTACATAACATGATTGTAGGATGTTTTGTACGAACATGCTGCTAATTCATTCACAATTGTTTTTATTATTTCAATTAACCTTGGGACAGACTCGGTAAAAAAAGTGGTCATTCAGTAATGTTATTGATCATTAAATGATTGTATATCTAGTTTGTAAGGTTTGCCATACATGTATTTCATACAAAACTCAATGCAGTAATATGAAAACATGTTGCAAACTGCTTTCTGAGTAAAATTACCAAAAGCAAATGTCAAAGGACCTTTCTCAAGGCAGAAACTGCCTTTGAGAAAAATTGGAGGTCCTGTTAAGACTAAAATGTGAGGCCCCACTTGGTCCATTCGAGTGTTTTGAAGGACAGTTGCAGACGCTGAACACTTTGCCAGATTTGGGGAACATCGGGACAACTGTGATGTGGAGTGTATTTTGAAGACACTATGTGATATAATTATACATTTATTAAGTCTAAACTTTTTGTTCTGTTTTGTTTTACTTTTTTCTTATATACAGACATCCATGTTGAAACTACATGGGAGTTCTTCAAGTTGCTGGATCCTGCATTGCTACATCTCTGAGAGCCAATGTTCAAAGGCAGTCGAAAAAATCCCCACTAAAAGTCCATCCTCTCCCCAAGTCCTCAAAGAAGTAAAAACGGTCCAATTTCCATCCCAAATTGCGATGGGAATTATCAGTTGTTCTTTTCCATTTTGTCCTCTCTCCTTCCCCTTGTATCATTGGCTGTATCTTTGATATGTTTTCCGAAATACAAGCAATATATTCACACGCACAATTGGTATGTTTTGTTAATAACAATTGGAAATTTTGGAAGTGGGAGTAGATGATATCAAGCTCATTATTTAATGTAAGATGAAATAAGATCGAGGAAGGAAATGACGTCAGGAAGTGCAATAGACTAACAAACGTTTATTCGAGGATGAGCTCTTTAATAAATACTTTAATCATGTACACATATAGCATTCTTCAATCATCAACATGTGTATGTAAGTATTTAGCTTACATCAAGGTTACAACCACTGGAGTTGCACATGGCACAAGTCTAAGGGCACATTATTTTGTTCATTTAAAAAACCAATCTTTAGTAATTAAATTGTTTGAGCTGTACATTAATCTTCATTCAACTGTCAGAGTAGTTCAACATTTCCTCTTGTCAAATGTCTACTGACTTGCTATAATCCACCAAATATGTCTTAGGGACATGTAATACACAAATGTCACTGAAATAATGCAATTTTGTTGCAATCATATGGACAAGTATGTATCAATCTTTTATCACCATTTCAAAATAAGGTCTTACAAGTTTCAGTATGAACAGCATGTCATTCTAAAATCTGAAATTGGGTTTTACTGTAACTCGGCATTTCACTTTGGCATGTCAAGTCTACATATTCAACAAGATATTTGCACATAAAAACAAAAAAAGAATCCTGTACAGTGGAAATTGTAATAATTCGCAATACAAATTATGACAATATCTGATTCGAACAAACCAAGCATCTGATTTGAATAAATATTTAATATTTATGAAATGTATAAATACTGTATGAATGACATGAATAAGTGAAATGGCTCAGTAAAGAAACTTTCTGATATGAGCAATGTAAACTGAATCCTGCATTTACCATTCACTTCTTGCTAAGTTCTTTTCGAAGTCCTTTTTCTCCTCTGCTAGATCTATCGCATTGTTTCTTCTTCTCAAGATAAAGTTTCAAAACAGCACGGAGTCTGATCTCAATCCAGTAATTGACAAATGTTCGGAGCAGTCCTTCACTATTTGCCAATTCATCTCCATGAAGGGCATCCCACATGTTATTTACATACACATTTGAAATGAGTTTCTTGTATAATACCTCCTTGATGGACTTGGAACGACCTTCCACAAGGAAGTTGTCAGACAGGTGTTTCCGTGTTTCTACTTCCATTGCCTGAAACAATCTGAAGCAGGTGTCGTTGACAATAAATAAGCCACCACGATTTTGGAGTCTGGTCCACTCGTTGGTGTATTCCAAAAAGGAGTCTACATCTGTATGGTCTTCTTTGACCTTCAATTTTTCTAGGAATACAACATACTGTTTTGCTGCGTCTGACGACAGTTTTCTGTATTTCTTCATGAGGGCGTATGGGATGAACCCTGCAATGTATCGTAACACTTCTTGGTCATGAGTTGTGTATTCCTGTTCTTGTTTCCTTGATTCCTTATCTGTTGGGACAATGTTCCTCCTTTGTACAACAATCTCAAGAAGCTCCTTCAATGTCTCCTGCAAAACAATATTCTTCATAAATTCACTAATATCTATGTCTACTTGTTCTGTGAGAAACTTGCTCCATTCACCCCATAAACTGTCGCTTAACCTTAAACTATGGAAGTTTTTCCACATCTCTGTGTTGGCTGGTGTGCCAACTGGCAAGTTCTTGCCACTATCCACTACCTTCCATATTTCACGTAGGAGGTATGTTGAGATGTGCTGGAGGGTGTCATCATCACACAGCT
Source organism: Luidia sarsii (assembly GCA_949987565.1). Taxonomy (NCBI): domain Eukaryota; kingdom Metazoa; phylum Echinodermata; class Asteroidea; order Paxillosida; family Luidiidae; genus Luidia; species Luidia sarsii. Next base: position 10,160,295 of record OX465116.1, read on the forward strand.
GTAGTTTCTGACTGATGGCAGACATATCCTCTCCTACTGGCGTTGACATGACCATCGAGCTGTTGCTGCACATCGATCTCTGCAGCATGCTTACTGCCTCGGGAAGAAGATCGTCAAGGCTCACAGCAGGCTCGTTATGCACTGTAGGAATTCAAGAGTAAAATAAATCATAAGTTGGGTTATAAAACATCACATTTAATGGCTCAATACAACATTGGGAAGATCAGAACACATTGATGTCCACAGTTTGTAGATGAACTCAAGCCTCGCGCTTAAGTTTTTTTTTTACTAGCCCACCGGGCTAGTAAATTGAGTTTTTTGCTAGCCCGCAGCAAGTTTTACTAGCCCTGTAAAATTAATATTGAATTTAACACAAGGTTATTAGGTCAAGTAAAACAAATTATTAGTTTCTACTTTCTCATCTCCGCCCGCATAGGTTGTTTTTGGCACCACACCGCTGTCTACTTTTTACTAGTAAGCTGGGCTAGCAAAGTGGGCCCACAGCTGTTTTTACTAGACAATGACCGCTGGGCTAGTGCTAAGGTCGAGCCCTAATTATTGGTGATGATAGAAACCTCATGTTGAAATCTTACGGTCTTTGGACATTCATTAACAAAATACTTCATGTTAAAGACAGAAATGTGATAGCATACCTTGCATATGTCTTCTTGGTTTGCTTTGTTTTGATGACCCAGGTAGTGATTTTGAACTTCTTGTAGCATCAGATGTTGTAGCATCAGATGTTGTAGCATCAGATGTTGTAGCATCGTTATCTGCTGCTGGGACAACATCTATAAAAAGTAATAATACCAAACAAGTCATCAATCAACAGTAACTATTATTATAACAAATATGGCAGTTAATCCATGGAGGAATAAGAATCTATCATTACTCAGTTGGAAGGAAAAAAAATGCAGACATTCATGATTCATGCACAAGAAAGTTCGAAGTAGCAGGAATTTGAAAACAATTATTTTATTTCAATACACACAACGTATATGGTGGAAAATAATTCTACACCCACAATAGATCAATCATTTGTGGAAAATGGTCATTTCCTGTCAAAACCTAGCGCGGCTTCTTGCCGAAAAAAATCTGGTTTGCGGGAGCTGAGGTTTTCACGTTCAGTAAGTATTTTAGGATTGGCCAAGTGCATGTTTTATACCATCATGGAGGAAGGAAAAGGGAAAGGGAAAAGGGTCCATGTAAATTTTACAGTGTAGTCGGCTCACGTCAAAAAAATCATGATCTTGGGAAAACTTATCACTTATAAATAAAAGTAAAACTAAGCAAAGGTTCCAGTACAACTACAATTACAAATGATCGTAGTACTAGCCGAGTATAGAGCAAGACTCTATTTATTGCCGTCCGAGTATAAACTTGGACCTTAAATCTTACCATCAACTCCGATTTCCAAATCGTCAGGTAGAAGCTCAAGGTCCTCAATATCTCCCCAGAAGGTCACCTCTTCGTCAAGATCCATTGTGAATTAAGTAAGATCAGAGAAAGATTCGCTCGAGAAATGAAGAGAATGAACGCCGATCTCAATGGTGTAAAACAGCCCACGCGTTTCCGTCGAAGCTTCTGAACATTCGGATCTTACTACGTGTACAGTGTACAGCGTGGGGCTATAAAAACTGCATGTGTACAGCGTGCTTGTGTACACGCGCATGCGCAGAATCCCCGACTTTGGATTTTTTTTGCGCGAACAAGAGAACAGCTGGGGCGTATCACACTGCGGCCACCCACTGGTTTTACGAGGCGGCTTCTAAGCTCGCATAAAGAACTTTCGAGAGCTGTTCCTCCAGCTCGCCTAATACCTCCTTGGTTATCCTAGGCCTAGGATAGTTGGATTCTTATGAAGGGTGCCGATTGGTACTTCTCGTACCCATAAAGCTGTGTACATCGAGCAAATGTCATGTTATTCTGTGTCGGATGGGTGAACGGAAAACATATTTGATTCAACTGAAACATCGTAGTTTGAAAATGACGAATGATGTTGTTGAAACATCAAAATTCCTGATTATTTGCAAATTGCAAATAATTATGTGTAAAGTCGGATTTTTTTCCAAAAAATGTGCATTTGTAAAAGTTCTACTTTGAAACGCTTCAGATTGATTTTTGATCTTTAAAATATCGGGGTTAGTGATTTAATAGCGTAATTTCAAAACGCAATATTGTTGGTCCGGGAGACGAATGGACGTCCTACAATTGTAGAACTTCCATTCCGGGAGGCGAATGGACGTCCTACAATTGTAGGACTTCCCTTCCGCGAGGTTAATGGACGTCCTACAATTGTAAGACTTCCATTCCGGGAGGTGAATGGACGTCCTACAATTGTAGGACTTCCATTCCGCGAGGCGAATGGACGTCCTACAATTGTAGGACTTCCATTCCGGGAGGGGAATGGACGTCCTACAATTGTAGGACTTCCATTCCGGGAGGCGAATGGACGTCCTACAATTGTAGGACTTCCATTCCGAGAGGCGAATGGACGTCCTACAATTGTAGGACTTCCATTCCGGGAGGCGAATGGACTTCCTACAACTGTAGGACTTCCATTCCGCGAGGCGAATGGACGTCCTACAATAAGGATTTCCATTAGGATTTCCAGTAGGACTTCCATTCTCTGTTACACTTTACATATTTTGGTGTAAAATTTCTCAGTGCCAGAAAAAATAATGGATTTCACTGGAAAATATGGTCCTCAAACTTCATTAGCTGCAAAATAAAGGAAACGGTTTCTTTTTCCCGAAGAATTGGGAAATTTGTTTTATGCCACTTGTTTTCACAGGAAAAAAATAGAAAATGGGAGCATCTCATTATTTCAAAATTACTCTCACCGTGTTAAGGGCGGTTGTGCAAGGACTCAGATTATACATAGAAGAAGATACGGCACTCTCAAGTTCTGAGGTGGATATTGAAGTGGGTGTTGGCAATAATACAGCGTCTGTGCGAGGAATATGCCATACTGGACCGAGAGAGACAACGGTTGATTTTGTAGAACTTGATTGGATGTCAGTTGACAATGTGGGACCCAATAGAGCATCTAATAACAAATAGGAACCCGATACATTCGTAGATGTTGATAGGGAATCTAAAGAAACATTGGATGTACTGAATTCTCGAATCACTTTTTCAAACCTCGCATCCCTTTTCCCCTTTGTGTGCCTTGCATGTGATATATACAAATATCTCGGATTCCTTTTTCAAAACTCCAATCCGTTTTTCCTGGTCTGCCCTGCTTAACTGTGTACCGAACATTTTTTGTTTTCAAAACTCGCATGTTTTTCTTTTCAAAACTCGCATCCCCTTTTCCCTGGTGTGCCTTACATAATGCTATAAACAAAATTATCGTCTGCCTTGCATTTGATATATTCATAATTCGCTCATTTTGTTTTTCAAAACTCGAATACTCCGGTCCCGGTCTGCCCTGCATATGTGACCCGGCACAGCATAATGAGAAAATAATAACCCCACTTTTGAGATTTTGAGGTTTTCTAATGATGTGAAAGAGTATACCATTAGCTTTCAAATGATATCAAAATATAATATCCTCTAATGCTTAAAATTTCCGAAAATACCAAAAAATAAAATTGATTTGAAATCGAATTGTGAAGATACTTTAACTTCAGGCGTTGTTTACTCAAAAAGTGTTTTGGTGGGATATTCCTCATGTCGTTGTGCCGGGTCACATATACTATACAAAACTATCGCATCCTTTTTTCAAAAACTTGCATCCCCTTTTCCCTGATGTGCCCTGCATATACTACGTACATAATTCTCGTCTGCCTTGCATATGATATTTACATAATTATCGCATCCATTTTTCAAAAATCGCATCCTGTTTTTCCCTAGTGTGCCTGCATATACTATGTACATAATTATCGCATCCCTTTATGGAAATTCGCAACCTTTTCCACAAGTCTGCCTTGCATATGATCAATACAAAATTATTGCATTCCATTTGCAAAACCCACACAACATTTTCCTGGTCTGCCCTGCATAAGCTATGTACAGAATTATGGCATTCCTTTTTCAAAACTCGTACCCTCTTTTTCCCCGAAGGCTTCATATACTAACTATGTTCAGAATGCTTGCATCATTTTTCCAAAACTCACATCCCTTTTCACCTAATATGCCTAATTGCATGTACAGAATTTTCCCATTACTGTTTCAAATATCGCATTCCTTTTCCCTGGTCTGCCCTGCATATACGTTATACATAATTCGGCGTACACACTTTTAATGTTTTTTGTTTACATCGGCCATGTTCACTAGGAAAGGCAGATCCTGCTGATGACAATTGAAAACGTTTTAATCACCCAAAGATGTCAATTGATACGGCAATCTGAAAACCTTGGATGAACAATTGCCGACGGATTTTCGTCTCACTCTATCGGACTCAATTAGGGTTCACCATGCACATACCCCGGTATCAATCCCCGTGTTTAGGCTAGCCCTTACTTGACATAAGGATAAGCATGCACCCGTACCTACCAGATACAGACGATACACCCCCCAATAGCGAGGTTACAATGCCGATGATCCACGTACGTGTAGTGAACTGGTTTTTCAGCGTGGGCAGCAACACTCCTAAACTTTTGTACACGCCCTCCCATATCATGATGACAGCAAAGTACATTAGGACGAGGATGCAGCCACGCCACGTGAACTCTCGTCTTTCGGTAGCGCTCACATTCTCGGCCATGACGACGGATGTGAGGGGGAACAAGGATATTCCGGGTACACGCACTGTACTATACATATACACCACACCACAAGACGGAAATTATTGGTAAAGGTCAGGAAACTATTATGTGTACACACACTCACACAATGAACAGTGGTTTCAATGCCATCTAGGATTAAGGTAAGCAAGCGTTAGTATACTGTAGGTCAGGTCAAACAACACACAATTCCCTCCGTTCGAAACACGCCAAGTTGCCAGCCAAACCTGCTGGAAAACGCGTTTTTAAAGAGGCAAATGCTTCTGGGTGCAGCACACAAAATGATTATCATAAAGTGTGTACTCACAACTTTTTTTTTAATAAGGGGTCTTTGGAGGCTTATTAACTGATACATTGTAGAACAAGTGAAGCTTAAGACAACCTGGGGGCTCACTCTTCAATTTGGTATATGTAATTTGGACCATATCTGGCTTTAAATGTGGCCCTATTTGGCTGTGAAAGTTGAGGGGTCCATCCCAAAATCCTCGCAGAAATTCGGCTTGGACGGCTACACATTTTGGGGTGTTGAGTCAGATTTTTGCCCCCTTTAATTGTTCTTAACAACTCACATGTATAAGCCTGCTGTTTGGGGACGACTTGGCACAGTCTTTCAAAAGAATTCAAAACTCCAAAAAAATTGGAACTAAAGTACAGGCGCGGTCTGAAATTGCAGAACGGGGTATAGGAAAATACTCAAACCTTCCACGCCCTTTGGGAGAGTGGTGCCATACATGTAGGTCCTCATTTCGAAAGGGAGTTGCTGTTGTTGTCTGATGCGTTAAGCACGCTCTCTCAGCCAGCCACTTCAAGGCAGCTTCCTCACAATGGTGTCTAGTCGGGTAATGGGACAGTCATTCACTATGTTGTTCATTGTTTGGGTCTCTCCCCACAATCACAGCTTATACGCCACCCCTCCGGGAGGGGTGGCGTATCCCGCTGGAACAGGCTGGCGTGACAGGGTACATCGTTCGCTCGCTGGCGGTTGAGAAGTGACCACTGGCCTCGGGAAGTGTTGTGCAGTAGTTCAGTGGGGTCAGACACAAGTTACTTGGCTCTCCAAAAAGCTGCTCCATATGCTGGTGTTATTATCTCGACTGGAGGTCCATATGTGATTTCTTGATCTTTGTCTGGGTCTTGTGTGGTCATTTATATCGGTGTTGATGGGGGGATCTGGCATTGACTCTATTCTTGTTAATAAGTTTCTTGTGGCAATTTATCTCCTGACATCTGGCGGGGGTGTTACTTAGGACCGGAAGCTAGTCTTGCTTGGTGCATTGGACAGCACCACATACAGTCCTCATGACGTTGTTCAGCTGGACATCGACTAACTTGGTAGTTTTGCCAGCCAGGAGCACAGTTACTCAGCAGCAGAGTAGTTGATGAGGGCAAGAGCCGTTGTGCGGAGGGTTTTGGCTGAGGCGCCCCATGGCCATGTTGTTCCAGCTAGCATGTTGAGTAGGTTATTCCTTGTCCTGACTTTCCCTGCTGTCTTATGGAGGTGTGGCTTGAAAGTCAGGACCCTGTCTAGCGTGACCCCGATGTATGTAGGTTGGTTATCATGTTTGAGATGAGCTCCATTGAGGAAAATGTCCAGTTTTCGTGAGCAGTGAGCATTGTGTAGGCGGAACAGACTGGATACCGCTGGATACAGACTGGATACAGGCTGAAGACGCCACCTCGATCTTGCAGTACTCAATGATGGTGATCAGAATTTAGGACATTATCCAAGACTGGAAACTGCTCTGATTGTGTTGCGATGCAGATGTCGTCTGCATAGATGAACTTGCGACTGATGGTCTGGGGAAGGTAATTAACGTACAGGTTGAAGAGTGTAGGCACTAGCACGGATCCTTGAGGAAGGCAATTTCTCTGGTGTCTCCTTGTGCTGTTAGCACCCGCCATATGGACACAGAAGCGACGGTGTTGTAGTAAAAGCTCGATCACCTTCACTGCCCAACGATCGAGGCAGTACTCTTGTTATCGTCGTCAGCAAGCCTTTGTGCCAGACAGTGTCATATGTGGCAGCAGAAAGGTCAAGCAGCACCACCCCAGTCTTCTTTCGTAGCTGGCATCCGTTCTTAATAAATGTGGTCAATGCAAGTATTGGTCCTGTGGACTCCTTCTGGGTCGGCATCCCGACAAAAAAGGGCACCTTATTACCGCGGAGGTCAAGGGTCAGGAAAGATTTGGAAAGATTTCCCCAGCTTTTTCCCGCTGGCATTTTCATCACGTGATTCCCCCTCCCATCTTTGTAGGTTGTACTTTGTGGAACCCACCCTTGGTTTCAATTGGGCCAGAGTAATGGCTTTTACCTTTGAACTTTGAACACTGGTGAGAATGTGGGGGGTTGGAATTATAATTATGCCCGGGTCGTAACCGCGTGCTTTGTTATGCTTTAATCGCATGGTGATACAATCTCAAGGGATTCCTCACTACGGTAAAATATTCGCTCGTTTAATTGGAAAATTGTACACGTCCTCACATATCCTGTTGGCAGCGAAATACATCAAGAGCAATCGAACCGCATGTAGTAATTTGCGGGAATTCACTCTACAATAGAACATTCTTTACGATTCTGATTATAATCACTCTTCTCGTAAAAATCGTATGCTACTGGACAGGCAGATCCATTTTGGGCTCGGGTGTTGCCCTTTCTCTCGAGTTGTTGTCAGGGTTGTTTGAGTGGCCAGACAGCAGGGGGAGAATTGCACAACCCTAATTGACAAAATTATCTTGGCATGTGGGTTTGGATGGGGTTGAGCTACCGAGAACTGAACGAGCTCATCGGGACAAGAACGATAAACCGCAACATTATCTTAGTAAAAAGTGCTTTCAATTCAAGTTATGGTGTTATGTGAACACCATCGAGCTTTGGAGTCCTCACCCTTCCTCGCTGAACTGACCGCGCAAGACCGGCAAGAATAAGCAAGATGACAACAAAGAGATAAGGGACCGGTTCTCTATAAACGCCCGGGTAACCGAATTGAGTTTCTCTGCAAGATGATAGACAGCAGGACATTTAAAGGTGTTGAATACCCTGTGAGTTTAATCAAATCAGTGGTTACTTATTTTGTTCTGGTATATTCTGTTAAAAGTAGGAGATTGATTTTGCGTTGACTCGGTTTCTCTACCTCGATCATTATTTTCCACGTAAGTGGGAGCCCCTTGGAGGCAGCATGTATGATGCCAGTACATTTGATATATTTGGAGATGCTCTTCTTATTAATAATAAGAAGAAACAAATATTAACAATGCACCTTATGTAAACAGTGCCTTACAAAAATACAAAGTAAAGTTAAAACCTCTCCCATGACACGGTCCGCTTAAAAATGATAGTGTGGAACTATATACAAAACCGCAGAATAAAGCTGTCATTTGTTATTAACATCAACAGAAAAGTCTGGAAAACGTCTATTATAAAAAAAATAGCATCTTTAAAATTTACAATGTAGATAAGCGTTTGAGTTAAAAGTAATAGCTGGTGGTCGATGGTATCAAACGCAGAACTGAAATCTAGCCCAGCTAACACCATCTCATTGTATTTATTCAAAGCTGTTAAAATGCCATTGTAGACGCAAACAAGGGCTATCTCTTTATCGCTCGTTCCTACGTTAGTCCCTCAGTATACACTTTCATTAGTTGTCTTGTCAGAGAATCACATTTTACATGGTCACAGCGATATGGTGAAGGGTGGACAGTTCTTTTACTCGCTGTCTCTCAACCTAACCTTCCCAAACTCTAAACAGGCCAAGGTTCATATTTGCAGCTGCGTGGACAATTTGTTCAGCTTAAGGTTCGCGTGGGAATTCAACCAACGACCTTTTGCACTGCAGACGAATAATCTAAGTGTTGAACAGCGCGCCTCTGTCAGTTCTAGGTCACTCTGCTATTACAGCAAAAACATGGCTAGTGATTTATCGGGTCACGTGTCGATCCAGTTTTAATGCCCTTCAAAATATATTTCACACTTCCAACTTGAATCAGTCGTGTGCATAATGATGAACATCATTATTGCTATAAATATGCATCATTACGCTGTACATTAATTTTCTGATAACATTGCCGCTTGTAGTCGAATCATTGAGGTTGAAAAGATTGATTGACACATCGAAACATTTTACATATTATAACTGCTTGTTTTACATCGTCCCATTGCTCCAACGATATAAAAACACGAGTTAAAGAGTTCTATAAACTAGTCATTCTGCAAACATGCCCCACAATGAAAATGTATTACCCGTATACCTTCTGTTATTATGGTAAAATATTTGACTAAAAGTTAAGTATCATAAAATAATGCCCATTTATCAATTGCTGTAAATCCCCTATTTCAGATTTGTTACAGAAAAGAATACAATTCTCTTCAGCCTGTAATATTCGTTTGATATAAACCATCAATTTAAGCCAAGTAAAAACAAATATTAGTTTCTCATCCCCGCCCGCATCGCTTTTTTGTCGCGGTATAGATTTTTTTAACAATAAATAGACGAAATTTCAATTTATTTTCGCTATTTCCATATGCACACGCATATGCACAGCTTACATATTGTACCGTACTTAAAACGACTTGAAATTAAAAGGCAAAGAAAGTGGCCTCATCCTCCTTAAAAAAATAAGCTGAGAAACTATTATTTTTACTTGGCCTTATTGTTAGCATTGGCAATATATGTTCAAAATAAAAACACCCACTAACACAGTACACATTATAACAAGTAAATATTAATTACTACCTGTAATTATTCCTATTTGTATAAAAAAATTATTGCGATATATATCTTGGATAAGAAAAACTCACGGTTTAATCTCACGATTTGCATTTGATCATGACTTTTGAAGAATGTACAGACCTTTTGGTGGTTTCCTTGGTTTCATAATTGAATTTCTCCTGAAGTTTTGTAATAATCAATTCGTGAGCAGCATTCTATGCGGTTTATTAAATCTGTAGGTGGGATTCTAATGACTGCATTTTGCTGCTTTTTCCCAATCATTACAACTTCGCCCTTACCTTTTTTTAATTACCATTGCCTATTATAAAATGCATCGTATGTTGAAATTTCACGATTAGCGTAACTGACTCTTCCATTAGCAACGTATTGTCTATGTTATTTACATATTACAAATGTATTGGAGTCGTTTAGGTTTAGATTGCCTCTCAAGACCTCAAAGAATGGTATGAAACTAAGGAGGAACTTCAAACAAATCGTCTCTCTCCATTAAACGCTTGCACCCTATAGGTCACGTGGCCGATACTGGGTTAAAAACAATAAGAAAATGGCGGCTCCCATATCGAGGTGCCGCTGTTGTGAAGTACATGACGACTCTTGGACTTGTTTGCTCGATTGAGGCTTTTCTTTTTCGAAATCGAAGAAGAACATGCCAGAGTTTGACCCGAGACCTTACCGGAATACACGCTAGTCACGTGATGTCATCGCACAATCAGTTTATTATCTTAATGTCGGATTGTGTCACAACAAAATATAATGGTAAAGGAAAACCAATAATAGGGCCAGACGTTTCGTTCCTAGCATGTCCTTTAGGCAGAGGTAAAACTTAAAGGGAAAGTGTTAAGGGTAATGCTAGTATGGGATTGGCGTTTCAATCCAAGTATAAAACCTATGTGTGGTCTTCAAAGAGGCCGAGCGGTAACACTTAAAGGGAATCACAGTGTACAGAAACACGTAATGCGTACGTGCATATACCTCCTTTGAGAATGTGTGCAGCTTGGACAGACACCTAGCGATGGGCAGTGTGTCATTGCCTGGAACCTTGTGTAACTGGCTCCCCAAGAGCCTCACTTCTTAAAGGAGATCAGAACAAGCAGGGCGATCAAACCCATACAAGCACAAAATAGAAGGGAGACGACTACACTCCGCTGTAAACGGGATTTGAAGCCTGCCGATCAGGCACCGGTAGCTCCCCACGGAAATCCTGTGGGATGGAATCAAGAGAAGACAATGATTATGGAACATAAGTCAGGAATAGAAAATGCCGAAAACTAAGGATGAATGAGAATTTTTAGAATGGTTAATGGAATTTGACTAGAGCAGGACTTGAACGTACATGTACCATCACTCAATACAAGCTGTGCTATCCAGCCCTTAGATGATGTCCTTCCCAAATAATCAAATAGTGTTTTCCGGGCTGTGGGCAAAAGTCAGAGGCATTTAACTATTGATTACCGTCACTGTTTTTATTGAGATGAAAACATTAATGTGTCGTGTACTTGTGTAGTTTCGGTATCAGGCATGGATGTGGATTAAAAACGAAAACAAATATCTCAAACTGACAGGAACCTTCTAAATGATTTGAAACAATAACAAACAATTTTCACTTCCTTTGTCTATTTGAAAAAAAATAAAAATATTAGTTCGGAAATTTGAGAGTCACACTCTTGTGAAGCCCTCTTCTCCATCGAGCTGTGCGAATGAAATCAGGTAGCGCCAAGCACAGACAGAGCATTACCGAGGGAGGGTGATCAGAAGCAGGCACTCACCGGTTGGCCGCTGCCCTGGCCGGCCTCTGTACCACTGGCCACGTACGGGGCTACGAACGGCGTGCTGGTCCCTCGGTAGAACGACGGGTTAGGGAAGACGGTCATGAAGCGCGGCTGGTACACATCCACCCATCGTCGCGGCGGCCGGAGCCGTTTCCTGCCGGGAAACCGCCTGCAGCAGAGGCAGAGGCCGAGCAGGAGGAAGAGGAGGAGAGGTAGGGCGGTGGCCAGTATGATGAGGAGGACAGCCGAGGGTGACAGAGGCACTGCAACGGAGAAAACACGAGAGGGTAACCTTGTTTCAGAGAGAGTATCCTGTAGGAAATTATATCTCTCAGTAAACTTTTATTTTGTTTTGTTCTTGTAATCCGATTTCGACTTGCGATTAACGAAATTGAAGTACTAAATAAAAATTCAAACTGATTCCTTTTTTAACTGGACTGCTTCTCACTTGATCCTTCTCGAAGTGACATTTTCTGAAGGAACCTTTTCTGCATTGACCTTTGGTGACAACCCACTCTAAATTGACCTTTCCTGACCTTTAGGTGATCTTTACCGATTTGCCGCATTCGACCATGACGTTTTCCTGGGATTCCCTCATCTGACATATGCACACTGTAGCATAACCAGGGCCCAAGTTCATGGAATCCGTTACGGCATGATTCTGTTTTTACGGGCCGCGTTGAGCATAATTATATACATTTTCTGGAACAAGACTTTCGGCGCTTGAAATACGCAAACCATGAGCAAATAATAACTGCTAAGGTAAGCGAAGATTTTAGGCTATAAAACGGTAACGAATTCCATGAAACTGAACCCTGACTTGACATTTGACAGTGAACAGCATACAAAAGTCTTGCCATGATCTATGACATGGCCAGACATAATGGCAAGACATTACACATCCCTTGACGTTACAAGGTATGGCCTGAACTGAAGTGACATTTTGACATATGGCATTTACATTACATAACATACATGATCTCCATCCAATGGCATTATGCCTTAACACAATAAAGGACCTGCAGTGACTTCGTGCATACGACATTATGGCATATGTCATATTTCATGACATTATTTTCTTAAGTATTTTTCACATTTTCAATGAAACAAAGTGAAGGAAAACTGACAATAAAATTGTGAGAAATGACAATGTTTTGTTTTCAAAATTCAAAGTTCAAAATGAATGAAAATCGTCAGCTGTCCTTGACAGTGTTTGGGAAACACTAAGAAAAATGAGGTAAGTTCAATGTGATCCAACCTTGCTCGGGCGATGACGTTGTGTCTGGTCCAACGACAATTTCCTGTATCGGAGCATCGGCGATGGCCTGATCACACTGATCTCCCGTAAACCCTGTGGCACACCTGCGAGGTTGTGAAAAAATGTATAATTATAGTGCAGCATTTCATCTGATGGCTGCACTGGACTCAATAAATGCTACCAGTCAAGGACATGCGGGAACTTATTCCATCTGTATCGCCTCCGGGGGCATTAGTCTCCCCAATCTCTTTCTAGTTCTGCCTCCTGGCACCAAATGTCTGAGCATGTAAATAAGCTAAGCATGACAATAATTCCTGTGTGCATTGGCTTACAAACCAAAATAATTGCTGCGCGAGGTCTATTGATGTTTTTTTACTCGTTGACTTGTTTTCGACATTGCCGCCATAGTTATTAGCTTGTTCATATTAATTTGTCTTTTGTGTTACTACAATTACCTCTTGAATGTCTTTGATTTAGATATTTGCGCTGTACTTTGTTTACTCTCATTTGATGCTCATTAATGTGGAGATAAATTTCACATTGAATTGAACCGATCTTTTCTTTGCTTAGCTTTAACTAAAAATCGAAGTTTTGGTTGCCACGGATATCCTATGATTCATGAATTTTTGAGCTTGAGCAAATTTTAGTCATGCAAACAATGAAAAAAAAATGACTTGGAACCAGGGGATATAGGGCAGTCAATGGTTGAATTGCTTCTGACTAGCGCCCCATCCTGCAAAGACTAGTTCCCCTTTTGGGGAAGGCCACTTTCTAAGTGCTGGATTGCTCAGATGGAAGATCACTGCTACGTGAATCCAGAGGTCTCGTGTTTAAGTTCCGGTCCAGTCAAAGTTTCCTTTTCCATTTTTTTTTACCAATTTGAGCTACTTTTGAGCCTATGTTTTCTTGTGGTGTCCTATGCGCATGGATTTGCCACCTCACTAAGCGGCGTTTGAGCTCAATCGAAATGTCTTTGCATTGGGTGCTTTTATAATTTCAGATGATCGCAAGTCAAACAATGTTATTATCTTGTAAATCTTTTTGAGGCATCCATTTCGGAAGAACACCTTTTTCATATTGGATTTGGTCACCAGCCAATATTTACAGAATATGAGTGAGCATATAATTATTGTGAATGTTAAGACCGTAGAGATTACCGATCACCGGTTCTCAACGATTCTGGAAATATCATTCCGGTATACACTTGGCTGTGTCAGAGCTGCGAGAGCCTAACACTAAATGTACCTGCAGCTGTACTGGATCGATGGGTACTGATCCAACACATCGCAGGTCCCTCCGTTCTTACAGAAGTTGAGCGGACATGCGGTAGTTGAGTCTGCGGGAGAAGAACATGAAGGATAATGTGTCAGAGACCATAAAGTTGAGTCCGACACCGTAGGTCCGAGTCCGAGACCGTAGGTCCGAGTCCGAGACCGTAGGTCCTAGTCCGAGACCGTAGGTCAAAGTCCGAGACCGTAGGTCCGAGTCCCAGACCGTAGGTCCGAGTCCGAGACCGGATTCAAATAATGGATTCTTGTGTGGTGTTTAGCAGCGAGTACCGCGTTGCATCATAGATATAGCATGATGTTTGCGTCGAAGAGAATGTAATTCAATCAGGTTTTGCCCTTCCTCGACGTGACGAGCAAGGGCAAAACCTCGTTGAATTACATTCTCCTCGACGTAAACATCATGTTATATCTATAAAGAGAAGATTGATGTTGTCAGTCAGAGACCGTTGGTCTGAGCTCGAGACCGTAGGTGTGTGTTCGAGACCGTAGGTTGGAGTTCAATTACGTAGATTCGAGTCCTAGAACGTAGATTCGAGACCTAGAACGTACACTTTTAGCCCGAGTTCAAGCAAGTGGTTACCGTATCTCGAGCCCGAGTACGCGTCATGGAAAATTTGTTCACTCACCGGCAGCATCGACCGTGTTCAGGTCCAGCGTACTCTGGCCGTCCGTCAGGGACCTTGAGGAGGACAGTACGCGTATCATGGACATGATGGCTGCAGCCGTGATGGTCGAGTCCCCAGGCATCTGTGCCACCCCGGTGAAGACCAGCTTCCCGTCTTCCTCCGTTATCGCCACCCCGTGAATTTCCTCGATGTTCTCCCCAAAGTAAGGGCGAAGCTCGGTCTCCATCTGTGGAAGCAGCCGGAGTATTTGAACGCACCATAACATTATAGAGGCCGTGGCATTTGGATCCCAGCAGGACCTTTCTCGAAGGCATATCTTTGTTGTTTTCCAATGCTTTTTGAAGATGGTAGCCAAACTTGAATTCGAGTGTAAGTCCCAGTTAGAGTCACAAAATATCTAGTTCTAAATTCAAATCTGAGTCACATCTCTCGACTCCGAGCACGGGTCGAGTCCGACTCATGAAAATACGACTTGAGTCGGACTCGACCGGATTCCGAGTCACGAGTCATACGAGCCTACTGATCAGAATCATCCGGGATGGCGGTTGTCGTTTGATCCCTCGCGAGTTCCTCAATGGCTTGCACAAAATAGGGTCGGACACACTCTTTCGCAAGTGGCTTACAGTCTATAGTTTGACTTACCACGTCAGCCACCAGGGTGGAGAGCCTGCCAACGCCGAATTCATCCAGATTCACTAAGGTACCGTTCACGCCCTCAACGTCGAACTGAATGGTGACGGCATTGAAGCCTAAACGGGAGCCAAACGATGATGTGAAAGAGAAAATGCTCTTACTTAAAGATAAGTCTTTCAATTGTGGAGTTTATCGGCAGCAAGCCTCGAACACATCTCCGCATATCGTGTCTATGGTGCAATGCGGTACCCTCATACTTATTATAATATGTATACTTACTCGAATCCACCACGCGACCCCGATCAGCTCGGTGGTCGTATATGGGTTTGAAGTCTGCACTAGAAAGCAGGAGCCGCGGGTTCGAACCCAACCCTCTTCCCTAGCTGCTTGTATTTTTTCTCAGCAGCCAATCGGGCAAAGCATCGAGAATACCGTATTTAAATATACGAGTAAGGCAGATTCTTATTGAAGAGTATTAAAGTGTAAGAATCCACCATAATTATATATGTCCACACTATCAAACTCATAAGAGAGGATTCCTTAAAAGCATGCGCCTTACCATTCTTCACACAAGACTGCCCGTTGCTGTTGTAGAAGTAGCCATCAAGCTCGCGGCACCCACAGCCGTACCCACCGGAGACCATGAAGCAGTACTGGCCTATCGCATTGCATCGACCTCTGGTGATGGCGCACGAATCGGCATCGGTGGCACCGCCACTCCCTGTATATAAATCCATGAGGGCTTCTCTGTCAGAAACGTGGCCTTCTCCCTCGGATCGATCGCTGGTAAGGCGAGGGTGCTTCTTACTCTGAAGAATTGGCCTATAAGCTGACGGTAAAGTGTCGCAATGCTTTCCCCTCTGGTCGTCAGTGACCTGGGACCAGATTCATAGAGCTGCTTAAGCACCAGAATGTGCTGACAGGCAAAACGCCATGTCTCACAGGATGAGCTAGCCAACCAAAACTTCACTTTAGTGGAATAGTGGAATGTAAGTCAAACGCAATTGAGGTTGCATTTGGTGTATAACATTGTTTACACAAGGAAGACTTTGCATGCTTAGCGGGTTACCAAGCGGATCTATGAAATCGGACCCCTTACTCATAAAAGTAACCCCTCTAAGCTGAGGTGCGGTGAATTCCTACGACCGCCAAAGCTTCAACTGTATTCTGTGCCAAGCAAATCATCATTCAGAACCATGCCCTTTGCCCATTGCAAGTTTCCGCTGGCTGGTCAATATTATTGAATCGATGGTGGCTTTGCACGGTTTCAGCAGATTCCCACGCATCTGCGACAACGGAAAGAGGGGAACGGCATAAAGTGTTACCTGATAGGCAATCCACGGAGGCGCAAGTACAGGTGTATCCACTGAGGCCCTCCCTGCAGGTCATCCCTGATTCACACAGATTGTGGTCACAGTAGCCTGTGTCTGAGATCAAGCGGACAGGAAAAGGGAGAAGTCTTGGCAAAACGACCGCTATAAGAACACTTGGAAAGTGGTCACCTGTTCAAAAGGTTCGCCAGCGAAGCCCTTGATGCAACTGCAAGGTAAACGGTATAGCAGATGTACTGACCTATTTCACAATGTGTGCCCGCGAATCCATCCGCACATTGGCAAGTGTAACTATCCAGACCATCTGTACAGCTTCCTCCGTTCTGACAAGGATTTGGATCGCAGTCATCTGTATCTGATACGTGGAAACATAATAAAGGTACGAAGACTTCGACAATAGTATCGTACAATTGAGGACCACTTGGTGCCTTCAATGAAAACCAGAATGTGAGAAAGGGTAAGGTTTATGGAAAGTATAAGGATCGATCAATACAAGACCCTTTCCAGATGCAGGATCTGCTTTTGCAAACAATCCCGCTGGGATTGGAACATGAAGGCATGCAACTCCATAAATGAAAGATGTGGTATTCAGTTAAATTTCAGATTTTTGTTATGGGTTGACGATTTAGACAGTGCAAGAAAGGACATCAGATGCATGTTGAAGAAATAAATTGCTCAAAATTTAGTTTCTTTTGACAGTCTGTTTTTTCAGTTCAGAGTCCTTTCCACGGTGGATCTCCAGTAAATTATTCAGTGATGGCTTTGGCAACTACATTATAACTTTACTAACCTATTTCACAATTTGTCCCCGTGAATCCCTCTGCACATTGGCAAGTGTAGGTATCCAAACCATCTTCACAACTTCCTCCGTTCTCGCAAGGATCTAAGATGCAGTTATCTTCATCTGAAATTTAAAACGCAACATTAAAGTTGATAAGACCTCGTAAAATGATAAGTATCGTAAAATATTGGACCACATGGTGCATATAATAAAAAATAGAATGATAAATAAATAGACAGTCAAAAGAAAAATGACGGATACTATTGATACAAGAAATTTATCTGGTGCATTAGAAAACAGTCCTGCTGGGATTGCAGCGTCAAGCCATGCAACTCCATCAATGAAATATAATAAGGACGAAACAGATTCATGTACACGAAGGAAGGGGAAGAGAGTGGATAGAACACGGATGAGAAACAAAGGACAAAGAGTAAAGCTGTTAGGGTGACATCAAATGGACGGGAAAGGAGTAGGCTAAGGGTTTGTGAGAAGAGGGGGAAAGATCAAAGATAGATGTGTGGAGGAGTGAACACAAAAGAAGGATTATCTAAAAGCATGCAGTGTTAGTCGTTACAATCCTGGATGTTGAGACCATGTGGTTGAATAGTCCGAAAGCGCTTCATCCACATTTTCTCACTGCTAATACGGACACCATTACTACGGTGACCAAGGGATTCTATGCCCCAAAACTCTGATATCGAATGATCAGGGAGATTGAAGTGATACCCAACAGGGGTGTCCATTTTACCGGTCCTACTAGGATCGAGACGTCGGGCCCACTAAATGTTGAGGCTTGGTAGTGTGTTTGATTTCACATTATTTTTTTGAAATGAATTCACTGTTTGGAAAATGCAAGAGAGGATTTCAGATACATATTGAAGAAATTTGTGAGTCAACATTTAAATCATTTCTACAGTCTGCTTTTTTTAGTGCAGTAGTGTCCTTTCCCCGGTGGCTCTCATTAATTATTCCATAAAGGCCTCGTTAACTTAATGTACATTTTAATTTTACTGACCTGTTTCACAAACTGTCCCGGTGAATCCAGCAACACATTGGCACGTGTAGGTATCTAAACCATCTTCACAACTTCCCCCATTCTGACAAGGATTCGGGTCGCAGTCATCGTCGTCTTAAGTGGGAAAAAAAATCGAAAAGCAAGCTGAAAAGTGCTTAAGTACTGACTTCGATAACCAATTAGAAGTAATACTTAAAAAAAAAAAAATATCCAAAGCTCAAAAAGATGTAACAGTCAGTCAAAACTAGACAGGAACTTAAGGTCAGGTAGTCCAACCTGCAGAAAGTTGATTCAATCTTAATTGTTAGAGATAAATATGAGTGTGTTGACTGTGTGAGTTATTCAACAGGAAAACAAAAATAAAAACAATAATAGGTTCTAACGTGGCACAAAGTTTTCAGTAAAACGACAATTACGCTCAGATTTCTTCATAAATATAAATGTACAACACTAAATCTTAATCAGTTGTCCTAGTTTGTGAGGTGAAAATCATAGACAGAGAAGTCTTTGACGCCAATGAAGAGGGAAGGTCATTATCCTAGCGGAGCAGATGTCTCAGTTTTTGTCACTGAGAGCACAGTTTTTTAGAAATCCCAACAGATGGTAAACTTTGGATGATCCCGGACCGCCAACAAGGTGACATCATTTATCTGCGGGGCGAATAGTCTCAATCAATCCCTGGCAAGACCAACGTACCCTCGACAACACTGCAAATGTAGTTAAACTTGGAGTTACATGCATCGTCACCCCACGAATTGGTCACGTTTGTGTCTTGCCTAGTGCTGTCCTTGAGAGTGGAGACACAGTCCTGCCCCATTCCACCATTCGGTTCAGCTGGGTGTTGGTTGTTGTTCCAATAAGTCACATCCTGTGAACGAATGAACGAAAGAGTGAAGGAACGATTGAGTGATAGAATGATGAAACAATGGATGAAAAGAACAGTAGAATAACGGAAACTATGATAAATCTCACTGGCTAATTATCTCATTGTGATGGAAGGCCTACATGTATATAAATTTAGAGGGAACTAGCAGTTGAGGTAGAAGGATTTCGCCCAAACCGCTACAGTCACTGTGGTTCTTAATGGCCTTAGACTGCCAGTTGCATGCAATGTATTACGTATCCTCCTGCCGGTCATGTTGTACTAAATTACACTTAACTATACTATGTATGAAAGAAGTTGATTTTCTTTACTAAAACATGTGCAAATATTCACAGATTTTTTTTGTCGTCTGTGCATGGTCTCCAGTTCTTAAATTCCTCAAAAGCAGCAGGATAGGGATTTTTGGGGAGGATTTTTTTTAAATCCACGATAGAAACTTCACGTTTTGCATCGGTAATCCGTAAACAAGTTGCTTTGCTGCCCTCTCGTGGCACTGACCCTGAAAATTTTAGCATTTCCCTTACTATTGTATCACTACACTAGGTTCTACAACAACCAATATCTCTATTTCTACTCTGAATCATATTTTATTTCCTCCACACCGTCGTGACTAGACAGCTGTTGATACGCGTTTCGTTGAATCACAGAGAGTTTTACATAACAGCATGCGTTATGATCGAAGCTAAAACCCATGTGCCAGAAGGTGATTTGTCGTATTTTTATCATGGGGACCAATGCAAATCGGGTTAGGTCAAAAACGTACTGGTAAGTTGGCGGCGTGTGGATACGGGATTTTCCCCACGTACTAGTATGTTGGCGGCAGACTAAGGGGTGAGTGAATGTTTGTTTGGATAAGTTTAGGAAACAGAGCGCTTTTTCCATTCCAGCTTTGTGCTTGTATTTGTGTGTGCACCCCTTTATGCACATAGGTTGGCCAAAATGGCTATAACAATGAGTTTCATTTCTAATGACTAGTACTCGAGTCCGACTTTAATCTTTTCAAGATGACTCGTGAGATGGACACGATACTCCAAACTTTTGACCGCGAGTAGCTCGGTCTCCAGCTTTTTTTTCTTCTGGCATATGACTCAGACTCGAAAGACTACTTTCGTAACTCGGAACTTGGACGAGGGAGTCGAACTCCGGATTTGATGATTTGAATAAAAGCCGGCCACGTGGCAAGAGTATGCTTTCTATGTCGGTCATGAAACCTTTGGAATTTCGATATGATTGCCACCTTCCTTCGTACAGGCCACCCTATCAATAGAACGTCTTACGACCAAAAACATATTTTACGAGTGACTCAGAAACCGAAAACAGCGGGTGCCTCAGCCAAAATTAATGGAAGTTGACATTTTAAAGAATACAAAACCTTGGGTAAAATTCAGGGCACCGCCGCCACTTCCAATCATAAATCATGGGCGACAGTTGTTAGAATGTGACATCAAATGAAGCTATTACTGTATTAGCGTGTTATTTTGTTCAATGGTTCAGTGTTCGAAGACTGCATGAGCTGCCTGTATTTCTAGGTAAGCCGGTTCGAGTCAAACATCCAAACATGTTGTCCAAATACAATTTTCCAAATACAACTTCACCAAAACGTTTAGCCAACATGCATGGGGACGCGAGCCCTACCGTGGCGGTACCGTCGGACCAGATGTGGGTGCCCTCGTCATTCACCTCAGTGTCGGGGTTATCTTGATCGTTCAAACCAATCCAATAATTTTGGCCTTCAATGATATTATCTGTTGAAAAAAAAAACACATTACAGGTAACACGCCATTCTTTCACCCATCACGTCGCCAAGGGGAAGTTACACACCAGGACAGAGGTTTCCGTCTCTTGCCACAGCCGTTCTGCCGATTTAGCCTCAAATCTGTTTTCATTTTTTTAACAGCATAAGATGATTGTGGCGACACTCTGGGGTTGTGAGAATAACCCCGGGGTAGAATGTTCTTTCAGGCGGTGAGGAGGCGCCACAGGTTCT
This sequence comes from Luidia sarsii, assembly GCA_949987565.1. Taxonomy (NCBI): domain Eukaryota; kingdom Metazoa; phylum Echinodermata; class Asteroidea; order Paxillosida; family Luidiidae; genus Luidia; species Luidia sarsii. The sequence goes on from OX465116.1 coordinate 10,181,324, forward strand.
CTTGTGCTATTATGATGCACTGTTAGGAAAAGGAACTCACCGTAAAGGTAGGTCTGCTGTTGGAGAGTGTGGATGCTGGCCAGATGGCCTCCGTCTGTCTGACAAATAGTCGTCGCATCATCCCAGGATTTCCTGTCTCCTTGACTGGGGATGGACACGATGATATAGCAAATGCCATCTTGCAGGACCCAGCCACTTGGGCAGTTAACCGAGTCTGTGGTTTTGGGAATACAAAAGAAGTACTCGATTAAAGCCCCTACACAACATTGGACGAGGTCAAAGAATAGCATACAAACGTTGTATGGTCCAACATATATATAAAATAGCACACTTGTGAAAATTTCAGCTCAATCCACCAACTTAATCTCGAGAAAATCGTGCAAACCGCTTCATTTGTTTCGCATAAATGCAGCATTCAACGCCGTTCTGTTGCGAGTTTTTTTAGGCAGAAATACTTCAGTGAGAGGTTTCTACTATTACCATCTACAAACTGTATAAGTTTCATGTAAATCTGTAAACATTTCTGTTTTTCGATCTTACCAATGTTGTGTAGGGGCTTTAAATGACGGGAAATCAAAAAGACAGAATTCATTGAAAACGTTTTTTCATGATTTCAAAATACAGCAGTCTTACCGTGTCCTGTTTCACAAGTTGTCCCCGTGAAACCATCAGGACATGTACAAGTGTAGCTATCAACACCACCTTCACAAGTTCCTCCGTTCTGACAAGGATTAGTGTCGCATTTATTTTCACCTGAAAGTTAAAAAAACAACATTCAAATTGGTAAGATAATATTGTTAAAAAAAAAGACTACTTCGTGCCTTCAAGAAGAACTAGAATGCGAACAATTGAAAAGACAAAGAAATGTGTCGGGTCGGGTTCTATCTATAAAAAACCCTTACCAAGTGCAGAAACTGCTGGAATCGGAACGTCAAGCCATTCAACTACATCCATGAATTAGTTCACCATAATATGGTGCTCATCAGTTTATTTTTAGTCTTTTTGGAATGGTTTGACGATCAAAATATGGAAGAATGATTCCCGGGTACATGTTCAATCAATGGGTCCGCATTCAGTTATGTTACTGTTAGCATAACACTTAAAGTGGTGTACCTTCTCGCGATGGTTCTACTTAATACATCCATGAAGGCTTCAGCATCTACATTGTAATTTTACTGACCTGTGGAACAATTTGTCCCTCCAAATCCATCAGCACATTGGCACGTGTAGGTATCAAAACCATCTTCACAACTTCCCCCGTTCTGACAAGGATTGGGGTCGCAGTCATCGTCATCTGAAATGGGAAAGAAAATAGAAAGTCGTAGGCCTATAAGGTGATTTCTGACTTTGACTTAGTATCAAAAGCTCTCAAATAATTGTAAAATAGTTATGATGAGCCAAGAACAGAAGGTTAGGTTCTCGATTATGTTGTCCAACCTGTTGCAGGCCGATTTCATCTTAATTGAGATGCAAAACTGAGTGTGTGGGCTGTGATATGTTATTCAACAGGCAAAACAGGAATAGGTTCTTACGTGGTAAGGTTTCGGTAAAACGACATATGTATAAAGTAATATAATACACAACACTATCATAATCAGTTGTAGTATACGATTGGAAGATCTCAGACAAAGTTGCCTTTGGCAAACATGACGACGAAAGTGCTTAACCTAGCGGGGCAGAGGCCCCGGTTTTTGTCCACTGTGTTTTTACGAATCCCAACAGTTTGTTCACTTTAAAGTTGGCTGATCCAGGACCGTTCCGGCAAGATGGCATATTCATCTGTAGGGGCGAATAGTCTTAATCAATCCTGGCAAGACCAACGTACCCTCGACAACACTGCAAATGTAGTTATTCTTGAAGTTGCATGCATCGTCACCCCACGAATTAGACTCGTCTGTGCCTTCCGGCGTGCTCTGTTTGCGAGTGAAGGCACAGTCCTGTCCCTGTCCACCGTCCGGTTCCGCTGGCCTACGGTTGAGGTTCCAGTAAGTCACATCCTATGAACGAAGGAACGAAGGAACGAAGGAGTGAATGAAAGAAGGAGTGATGGAACTAAGAATGGAATGAACAAAGGACGAAGGTAGAAAACAACGATGGAACGAAGGAACAACGGAGAAACTTAATGAGTATGAGAACAGGATATCGGCTAATCCCTCATTGTAATGGAAAGGACTTGAGGAAGAAGGTTTCCAGCAACACCGTTTAAGGTCGATGATTGCGTGATGGGATAAGATCCCATTAGAATCAGTATTATAGGAAACAGGCCGCCCCTTACGATGTTTGCGTTTGCATTTATTCGAGTAGTGTGGGTGTTTGTGTGTGAAGCCTCGGTGCCCAAATATTGGCATGGACAGCTATGCCCTACGAGGCAGAGTTGTGAGCCTCTTGCAAATGATTTCGACTCAAGTTCGACTCAAACATTTAGAAGAGTCGAAATCCATAATTTGTGACATGAATACAAGTTAGCAAATTGTCAACAATTATAGCTTTTGTTGTCAAGAGTTCAATTGAATTTCGCGCAGAATTTCACTTTGTTTCGTAGAGGGTGCCATATTGAACGATCACTTACGACCACAAATATAACAAAAACATGGGTAAATTCCTAAAAAGTTTACATTTTGAAACAAAACAAAAACCTTGACCAGAATATAATGTACCGCTGCGGCTCCCAATAATTAATCACAGGCAAAAATATTAGTTCAAGGGTCCGGTGTTAGAAGTCTGCCTGAGCTGTCTGTGCTTCCTGGCGCTCTGTTTAGTGCTTATACATGAATTAATGTTGTTCAGATACAACTTTACAAAATTCACTACCCCTGGTACAAGTTTTAACAAAAAGGAAGGGGAGATGGGGGACCAGCGAACCCTACCGTGGCGGTACCGTCGGACCAGACATATGTGCCCTCTTCGTCCTCTTCGGTGTCAGGTTTATCTCGATCGTTCAATCCAATCCAGTATTTTTGACCTTCAATGATATTATCTGTTGAAGACAAAATGAACAGACAATATTACAGATACCATGCCAGTCACTCATCAATAAATACGTAGAGGGTAGTAACGCAACAGGACAAAAGATGCTGCACACTACCATTGGTCATACTTATAATAGTATATTACCTGCTCTTACCAGATCTTATAATACCAGTATGTTTACATTATGTGCATGTGACTTTTACATGACCAGTTGACTCGGTGTTTCGAGTTGCGTGGACTTTCTGGCTTACATAATTAGACCAATGGTTCTCTAGTGCTATGGTTATGTGCTGTTTAGAAAAGGAACTCACTGTAAAGGTAGGCCTGCTGTTGAAGACTGTGGATGCTGGCCAGATGGCCTCCCTCTGCCTGGCAAATAGTCTCCGCTTCATCCCACGTTACCCTGTCTCCCTGGTTAGAGAGGGACACGATGTTGTAGCAGAAGCCATCCTGCACGACCCAGCTACTCGGGCAGTTAACGGAGTGTATGGTCGTTTCTGAGTAAAATCAGTGGTTTGGGCGAAATCTAAACAAAATATCCGATTTGCAGAATTGTTGGGAAATCAATAGAGGATTTGTTTTCATGATTACTGACCTGTTTCACAATCTATCCCCGTGAAACCATCGGGACATGTGCAAGTGTAGCTACCCAGGCCATCTTCACAAGTTCCTCCGTTCTGACAAGGATTAAGATCACAGCTATTTGCCTTTTTTGTGGTTGTTATTTGATCTCTGACTGTGGTTGGGTCCTTGGATGTTGTTTGGTATGTGGTTGGTGCTGGATCTGTGGTTGTAGTTGGGTTTGCGGTTGTTGTTGTTGTTGTGTCTGTAGTTGTAGATGAGCTTGTGGTGGAAGTTGAGTCAGTGGTTGTTGTTGGGTTTGTGGTTGTTTGGTATGTAGTAGTAGATGGGTTAGTGGTAATAGTTTGGTCTGTGGTTGTTGTTGGGTTTGCGGTTGTAGTTGGGTTAGTCGGTGTTGTTGGGTCTGCGGTGGTAGTTTGGCCTGTTGTTGAAATGGGGTATGTGGTTGTAGTTGGGTTTGTGGATGTAAATTGATCTGCGGTTGTAGATGGGTCTGTACTTGTAGTAGGGTTTGTTGTTGGTTGGTCTGTAGTTGTAGCAGGGGTAGCGGTTGTAGTTGGGTTTGTGGTTGTAGTTGGGTTTGTGGTTGTAATTTGATATGTGGTTGTGGTTTGGTCTGTAGTTGTTGGTTTTGTGGTTGTAGTTGGGTCTGTGGTTGTAATTGGGTTCATGGTTGTTGGTTCTGTAGTTGTAGAAGGGCTTGTGGTGGTAGTTGGGTCTGTGGTTGTTGGGTTTGTGGTTGTAATTTGGTTTGTGGTTGTAGATGCGTCTGTAGTTGTAATTGGGGTCATGCTTGTTGGGTCTGTAGTTGTAGAAGGGCTTGTGGTGGTAGTTGGGTCTGTGGTTGTTGGGTTTGTGGTTGTAATTTGTTTTGTGGTTGTAGCTGTGTCTGTAGTTGTAGTTGGGGTCATGGTTGTTGTTACTGTAGTTGTAGAAGGGCTTGTGGCGGTAGTTGCGTCTGTAGTTGTTGGTTTTGTGGTTGTAATTTGTTTTGTGGTTGTTGGATCTGAGGTTGTTGATGGACTTGTGGAGGTAGTTGGGTTAGTGGTTGTTGTTTTGTATGTGGTTGTAGATGGAACTGTGGTTGTAGTTGGGTTTGTGGTTGTAGTTGGCTTTGTTGTTGTCATGTGATCTGTGGTTGTAGTGGGATCCGTGGTTGTGGTTGCTTTTGTGGTTGTGGTTGGATCAGTAGTTGTAGTTGGATCTGTAGTTGCCGAAGTCACACCTGCAGGAAGAAACGCAAGTTACATCATACCTGGGCTGTTCCTCCTCATTAACGGTTTCGACTGCAAATGTTAAAATGCAAAGCCTTAAAAATGTGATACTGAAAGTTAACATTAGGCCTACGTAAATCAGACATTGCATGATATTATCATAAACTGGGCTGTTCCTCCTCATAAACTGTCCCAACGGTTTCCACTGCAAATGTTAAAATGCAAAGCCCACTTAAAAAGGGTGTAACTAAAAGCTACCATTACGTAAATCTGTCATTGCATGATACCATCATAACCGGTTATTAACTCAGATAGAAACTGCACAGATACACAAAGCCCTTCAGACTTGAGATTCCCTTGGAAGTCGGGGCACTGGTTGGCAGACTGCTGGACTCTAGACTTCCTCTCCCCTCCCCGCTCTGATGCCCCAAAAGGAAACCAGAGACGTTTACATCGCGAAGCCATTATGGGGTGATATACAAGCCCCACGCCCCTTTGACTCACGAGGAGTACATGTTGATGTTACTGTGCGTAGGCTGCGCCAGATAACTCAACGAGCGGCAGAAAAAAACCGTATCTGGTTCCTTTTTTATAATCTGACGTTTATATTAGCAAAATAACAGCGTTCATGGAAATGGTTTGATCACATGCCAAGAACCTCAGCCCTCTCCTCTCCGATACCACGAGGCAGATATCTCACTTTAAATTTGTGTGGGCAGCGCCAGATCGTTCAACGAGTAGCGGAAAAACGGTACAGGGTTCTCACCTGATGTTTTTTTTAAAGAATTACAATCACACAACACTGTCACTTTTGTCCTTTGCGCGTACGCGTACGACGAGAAATGCTGAACCAAGCGGGGCAAAGACCCAAGTTTGTTATTCACTGCGTGCATCTGCCTTCGGGGATCTTAATGTTTTTATCATGAGATCAACAAGGAGCGTTCCAACCAGGCACATTTCTCAGAGGGCGATTAGTCTGAATCAGGCCCTGGCAAGACAAACGAAACGTACCCTCGGCAACACCGCAGATGTAGTCAAACCTGGAATTACAGCTGTGGTCACCCCACGAATTGTTCACGTCTGTCATCTCTGTTTTGTCGTCCTTGAGAGTGGAGACACAGTCCTGCCCCTCTCCACCGTCCGGTTCATCTGGATTTCGGTTGGTGTTCCAATAAATCACATCCTATGAACCATGAGACAAAGGAGGGATGGGATGAAGGAACGAAGGAACGAATTAACAGAAAGGACGAAGCGACGAAAGGGCAATGGGACGATGGAATGTAGGGATCGGGAACGAAGGGACGAAGGAACGAAGGGATATAGGCAACGAAGGAACGAATGGGACGATGGGATATAGGGATCGGGAAAGAAGGGACGAAGGAACGAAGGGATATAGGCAACGAAGGAACGAATGAACGCCCTGACGAAGGGGCGAATGGAATGAAGGGACAAAGGGATTTAGTCAACGAAGGAGCGAATGGACGCACGGACAAAGTGACGAAGGGACGAAGGGACGAAGGGACGCACGGAGAAAGTGACGAAGTAACGAAGGGACGAAGGAACGAAGGGACGAAGGGACGAAGGGACGAAAGGACGAAGGGACGAAGGGACGAAGGGACGAGGGTACGAAGGTACGAAGGGACAAAGGAACGAAGGGACAAAGGGACGAAGAGACGAAGGGACAAAGGGACGAAGGGACGAAAGGAGGAATGGACGGAGGGACGGAGGGACGAAGGGACGAAGGGACGAAGGGACGAAGGGACGAAGGGACGAAAGGACGAATGGACGAAGGGACGAAGGGACGAAGGGACGAAGGGCCAGGACGAAGGGGTGGAGGGACGAAAAGACGAAGGGGTGGAGGGACGAAAAGACGAAGGGACGAAGGGACGAAGGGACGAAGGGACGAAGGGACGAAGGGACGAAGGGACGAAGGGACGAAGGGACGAAGGGACGAAGGGACGAAGGGACGAGTGTACGAAGGTACGAAGGGACGAAGGAACGAAGGGACGAAGGGACGAAGGGACGAAGGGACGAAGGGACGAAGGGACGAAGGGACGAAGGGACGAAGGGACGAAGAGACGAAGGGACAAAGCGCCAAAGGGAAGAAGGGACGAAGGGAAGAAGGGACGAAGGGAAGAAGGGACGACGGGAAGAAGGGACGAAGGGAAGAAGGGACGAAGGAACGATGGAACGAATGGACGAAGGGAAGAGGGGCAGAAGAGACGAAGGGACGAAGGAACGATTTAGGGACGAATGGACGAAGGGACGAAGGGACGAATGGACGAAGGGACGAAGGGACGAAGGGACGAAGGGACGAAGGGACGAAGGGACGAAGGGAAGAAGGGACGATGGAAAGAAGGGACGATGGAAAGACGGGCAGAAAGGACGAAGACGGAGGAATGAAGGGCCGAAAGGACAAAAGGCAGAAGGGACGTAGAGGGATGGACGAAGGGACGAAGGGACGAAGGGACGAAGGAACGAAGGAACGATGGGACGAAGGGATGAAAGGAAGACGGGCAGAAGGGACGGGAACGAAGGGACGATTTAGGGACGAATAGACGAAGGGACGAAAGGCAGAAGGGACGGGGAAAAGGGACGAATTAGGGACGATGGGACGATGGGACGATGGGACGATGGGAAGAAGAGATGAATGGACAAATGGACAACGGAACGAAGGGACGGGGAAAATGGACGAATTAGGGACGATGGGACGATGGGACGATGGGAAGAAGAGATGAATGGACAAATGGACAACGGAACGAAGGGACAAAGCGCCAAAGGGAAGAAGGGACGAAGGGAAGAAGGGCGGAAAGGACGGGGACGGATGAACGAAGGGCCGAAAGGACAAAAGGCAGAAGGGACGGAGACGGATGGACGAAGGAACGATGGGACGAAGGGACGAAGGGAAGTCGGGCAAAAGGGACGAATTAGGGACGATGGGATGATGGGACGATGGGAAGAAGGGATGAATGGACAAAATTTGGACAACGGAATGAAGGGACGAAGGGATGAAGGGACAATGGGAAGAAGGGACGAAGGGCAAAATGGACGACGGAAACGAAGGGAAGAAAGGACGAAAATAGGAGGGGCAAAAGCGAAGAAGGCACGAAGGGACGAAGCTATAAAGACACGAAAATCGGACAATTACATTTATCGGTGTCTCATTGTGATAAAAGAGACTAGTTGTAGACGAACAAAGGTGAAAGTTTTGCGGTACTACCGTAAGAGTAGGAACTTAACCATGGGTGCACTGAGCTTGTTTCGCTCCATGAAAATACTGGTTGGGTCTCAGAGGTCCCCCTTTGATCTCAGAAACGGAAGGTCCGATCAACTTGAAAAATTTGCTGAATCTGATTGCATGATTGATTGATTTAATAATTAGCTTATTAACTGTCCATAAAGAATAGGCCCTTTTTATGTATTTTTGCGTTATTTTTCATAATTTCTACGAGAAAAATGTAAATATCATAAAACCGTGTCAAAATTAGGATAAGGTTTCCTAGAGGAGAAATTACGTGTACAGCTAAGACTTAACTTCCCTGTCACGAAAAAACAAACACGTTTATGTCCTGATGTTTCAATTGTTTGATTGCTTGATTTGTTATTGTTTTCATTCAGTTTATTATGTTTTATTGTTTCAAAACTTTAATTAGTTTCTCTCGGAATTATACAGAAACAATTAAATAATTTCGAAAATCAATTCATAAAGAAATGCAAGCCACAGTCTGACAGTTTGAAATTGTACATAAATACAATTATGCAATTGTAATGACCTGCGCATACTAATTCTGATATGGACAAATTAGATATCAAAGTGTGCGCAACACAACAGGAGGAACACTCGTGAGAATATTGTTAGCGGTCGCAATACAGTAACAAAATTGAGGGAAACTCCTAGCCCCTCCACTCCACTGCCAGTACAGACAGGGTTAAGTGCATGAATGTTTGTTTGGAAAAGAATCAGATATACTAGTACAAGTAATAGGTGCCCTTTCGGTGATCTCACGATTTCAACAAGTCCAGTGGTGTGTGGGTGGGGGGTGTGGGCTTACATAAGGTGGGTCGTGGGGTACCAGAACAATGGGTGGGTACTTAGAACAATGGGACCGCTCCCTGTGGGGGTACTTTGGGGGTTTTCAGGAAAATGATTATTTGGAATAAACTCAAAACGGAGGAATTTCCAAGGTATGTTTATCCGTCGCAAATATAACTGTTTAATATAAGAGACGTATGCTAGAAATTTCAGCCTATAGAAAAGTGATTCTGGTTCGAAAGGAAGCGATTTGAATTAGGCTTTTCTGGGAGTGTTTTTTAGTACACGAGAACAAAGGGAGTACCCAACAAGTATACGCGTGTAGGGGTGTGGGCTTACGTAAGGTGGATTGTGGGGTACTGGAACAATGGGTGGGTACTCAGAACAATGGGCCCGCTCCTTGTGGGGTACATTTGTTGGTACCCCATAAGGTTTTCACGAAACTAGTTATTTGGAATTAACTCAAAAAGGAGGAATTTCCGAGGTATGTTTATCATATGTATGTTTATTATATAAGGGACGTTCGCCAGAGATTTCATCCTAGGAAAGTGATTCTGGTTCGAAAGGGAGCGATTTGAAATAGGCCCTTCTAGGAGTATTTTTTTAGTACACGAGAACAAAGGAAGTACCCCACAAGTATACGCGTGTAAGGGGGGGGGGGGTGTGCGTGTGTGTGTGTGTGTGTGGGGAGTGCACCGAACCTGGTTACGCAGCAAGGCCAGGCTTCGCTTTGGCGGGAAATACATAATTCATCTGAATTTTACATAAATTATTTGCATGCACTTTTTCGTAGAGGGCGTCCTATGTATCTACGGTGTACGACCACATCCGACCACATCAGACATGAAAATAACCCACACACTGGTAATCGTGGGGTCCAAAGCGTCAGTTCATGGAAACTGGCATATGAAACAAAATAAAGAGCCCGACTATGGAGTCCTATCATGAACCATGGTAAGCACAAGTGAGTTGTTCAGTGATTCAGTATTCGAATACCGGTTCTTTGACGCATCCCTTCGTGCAAATTTGGGACTGAAATATCCATACAAAATATCGATGTCAAACGGACTGGGGAGGTGAATGACCAGCGCGCCCTACCGTGGTGGTACCGTCGGACCAGACATACGTGTCCTCTTGATCTTCATCGTTTAATCCAATCCAGTATTGTTCCCCTTCAACGAGGTTGTCTGTTGAGGAATAAGCGTACAGTTAGTATTGCAGATAACACGCCCGTGTTTCGCCCAATGCGTCTGGGATCTAGAGCTAACCAATGGCCATGCTCATATTTTCAGAGTCTTTCAAGCGATTTTGACGCAAATTTTTCCCGATTTGTTTACAATATCATAACTATGCGATGGCATCCTGTCGTTATGTCAACGTGTCATTTAGATGAGTGGTTTACTCGGTTTTCTTTTGTTTTGGTTTTTTTTTTTTTTTTTTGGGGGGGGTTGTGCAGTGTTATCATGCTGTTTTCAGGAGGCGCCACTGGTTATTGGGTGCTCTTCTGGCAGCTAGGAAAAGGAACTCACCGTAAAGGTAGGTCTGCTGTTGGATAGTGTGGATGCTGGCCAGATGGCCTCCTTGTTCCCGGCAAAAAGTCGCCGCATCATCCCATGATTTCTCTTCCGAATTACTGACTGTGTGCACCATGTAGCAGTAGCCGTCCTGAAGGTCCCATCCGCTAGGGCAGCTGGCCCCTGAAAGAAACAGACGGAGGAGTAGAATGCTTGGGGTGACACAATGAATTGCCATATTCCCCTCGTATGCCTGTGCATGGCTTTGAGAATAACCGGTAACCCCTGTTCATGTGAGTGAGTGTGGCATCAGCCCTTCACTCCAGGTCAGATTATTTATGATTTTTTTTGCATAGTAGGTTCACAATGTAATACTGTTTGTATGTTTGTGGTGACACACTGTGCAGAATCTGTTAATGTTCGTGAATGAGTGCGGCTATGAGAAGAGCCGACAACTACAGGTGCAATTCCAAGGTTTGCATGGTGGGTTCCCAATGTTTGCCGTGACACCGTTGGCAGAATCTGTTTCTGTGAGTTAGTGGAACGCTTCTGATGACTCTCATGCGTATCTCAAAATATTATTTAGTGGGGCTGAAGTAGCAGAACGTTTCACAAAGGCATTGTTTGCAAGACACATGTCAATGGAATAGACTCTTTCAATGGACATTCTTCTGGAACTACCCACATCACGACCTAAGGTTCTATTACTTGCACTGCCTGAAACATACCTCTTGTTGAGTTTGCAATGCTCAGTATATGTTGGCAAGACAAAAAACACCCTAAAAGGACGTATCTATGGCCATAGGTCTACCATCAAAACGGGTAAAATGGACACCCCTGTTGGATATCACTTGATCTACCTGATCATTCGATATCATATATGAGTGTACTGGGCATAGAATCCCTTGGTCACGGTAGTAATGCTGTCCGGCTGAGCCTTGAGAAAATGTGGATGAAGCGTTTTCGGACTATTCAACCACATGGTCTCAACATCCAGGGAGGTAATGACTAACACCGTGCATGCTTTCTGATAATCCTTCATTTCTGTTCACTCCACAATTCTCTCTTTGATATTTTCCCCTCTTCTGACTAATCCCTAACCTACACTTTGCCCTCCCCTTTGATCTCACCCTACCAGCTTTCATCTTTGTTTCTCTTCCGTGCCATTATTTTTCACTCTCTTCCCCTTCCTCCTTGTATCTGTTTTGTCCTTTGAGAAAGGTCCTGCTTGGATCAAAACGTCAGGCCCATTACATTTTGAGATTTGCATTTTGGTAATTTTAGTCAGTAAGCAGTTTGCAACATTTCGGTATATCACTTGGACTCTATGCGATACGAAGATCCGGTAGTTTAACTCAACGTTTCGGGCAGTACATGCTATACCCGTCGACATTCAAACTTATTCTCGAAAAAAAAAAGCAAACACGGTGTCACCGGAAATATCTTTTTCATTTTGATTACATCGTGCACGCCTCAAACAAACCTTTAACAAGCTAAAACTGGGGTAACCTTGGATTAATTCCTCTAGGGTGGATTTTAAAGGGTCCCGAACAGGCGGCACTTCCTAATCCGCTATTAACACAAACAGGTTTCAAGGGCAAAAATGAGCGACCGAAATCTGGGTCTACCACCGTGACAGTCGTTGGGGGTCATATTATTGTATCCCACGCATTGCTGTAAAAAAAAACATGTACGGTACTGGGTTATGCAAATGAGGAAACCGAGCGCTCACCATACAATTGCACTGTAATTGGAACGTATGATAGTATATATGATAGTTTTAAATCTAAAAATCAATCAATCATCAGAGACACGGACACTCAAGACAAAATGCATGTCGAGATCATAGCAGGGTCCGGGGCAAAATGAAAATAGAATCGTGTTCTCATTATTTTAACTAGAAATGTGTATGTGTCATGTGTGTAGCACTAGTGTCTGGCAGCTCACTTCAGCTCTGACTGTTCTCGTCCTTCCGTGTGTCTAATGTCACACTTACTGTTGCAGTCTGGAGCGCGGGGTTCTTTTTTTATAGTCTGACCATGGGACTATCTCTTTTTGATTATAAGTGTTCTGATTTTCAGCATTTTAGGGATTCATTTGTTGCCATCGTCCTACCCTTTAGGATACTTATCGCTAATATTTCAAACGTTAGTAGCTATGTAAGTGTGAAAGCAAGGCGTTTAACACTAACAATGGTTCAGTGATGGCCGCTAAAATTATAGGAATCAGGCCGGTGTGCCGCCTGGTCGGGTGAATGATCAATAATACACTAATGTGCAGCACTCACTACTCTATAGTACTTCACGGAACTTCAGCACCACTATTGTATAGTATTTCACTAATCTTCAGCACCACTACTCAGTAGCACTGAACGGTTTTATAGCACTAAACTGCTGTACAGCACTAATTAACTTCTCTATATAGCACTCCGCTACATTACACGACCGTGTCTACAGCACCAATCAAATGCTTTGTTGCACTGCACTTCTCTGAAGCACTTTACTACTCTACACCATACTCTATCACCCTACTGTATAACTGCTCTATGACACTCAGATATGAAAACTAAATTATGTACGTTTAAGGTCAAATGGTGAACCATTTCGGAAACTAAGTAATTTTGATCTGGGAGCATAAAACTATTTATGTATATATTTCAATATTGGATCTCTATTTCATTATTGCATCTCTATCATATAGCGAGAGTGTTCCATTGGATTTAGAGATAGTATTACATTTAAATTAGATTAGAATTGAGATATTTACGAGCTTTAAAGCATTTGAGCTGCTTTAGAGATGTATGTAGACCGAATTGACATCTCTAAATAAATCAGCAATATCTTCTAACCTTCTAAATATATCTATAATTCATTTAAAGGCCCTACACACCATTTGCACGAATCCGAATTTCGACCTGACGAATTTTGTTAAAGTAACTTACTCAAGTGGAAGTAAATACCAGTAGGAGACACACTGTGAAGTTTTAGCTCTTGGAATGCTGCAATTTTCCTAAAAAGTGGAATTTTGTACGATTTTAAAAAGGTAGTTTATAAACGACCTTTTCGAAAAAGCCATGCTTACCGCCCTCTATTGTCTGGATATAGTTACCCTTTCCGTATTCTTGAACGGGCAACATGTGTGCACGCGCGCGGGGACCGGCGGGGGGGGGGGGCAGAAACGTTTGTATAGCACTACATGTACATGTACATGTACATGTACATGTACATGTACTGTACACTGTATAATAATGTACTGTACACCCATATACGTACAGTACACACTGTACGTGTACATGTACATGTACACGTACATGTACGTTGTCGTGTAGGCCCTACACTTATTGCGTGTGACCATGGAGGAAGAAACATGTGACGGACCCGCATGTCACAAAGTTGCATAGGTCTGTGTAAAACCATGGTAAAACTAAAACTCAAAAGTTGAAGTCTGTAAAATCATGGATCAGGAACAGCGGAAACGTCGGCGGGGTTCCGCAGGACGGGTAGTTCTGTCCCCTGTTTCGAAAAGAAGATCTGTGAAATAGAAGCAGGCAAGGTATCGTGCGAAGCACGCAGCAGAAATCGAAGCAAAATGGGAGGCGTCATTCATGATTCAGTGTGACTGATAGTGATACTGTCAACAAGCGTCAGTCGGAAATAGTCCGAGCATCCGAGTAACTTGGACCCGACAATCACCCTTTTTTATCGAAATTTCGAATTTGGAGGGCCGGGTGACCCGGCCCTCCAATTTTCAAATTTCGATAAAAAGGGTGACTTGTTGGGTCCAAGTTATTCGGACTAAGTCGGACATGGGTCGGCCTGCAAGAACGGCTGCAGTGCAGGGATGAGAACAATGACCATAGGCATAACCATCACTATGGCATTATGAATGACGAGTCTTGCAAGTGAGTACTCAAGCCGAATTTTCCCCATAGCCACTGTACATTAGTTTATAAGTTAAAACTATTATTATTTAGGGCTTAGATTTGCAAATTGTTGGTCGGCCTAACACTGGATTGTTTTTATTGTCTAATTTGTCTTTGGGGAACCCCGTAACTATTCCATGAAGAGAAGAAAATACTGTTACTGTTAGTGTTACAGCCAAGTTTCTCAAATTTTTCCCAGAAAATATTCTGTAGCGACTAAGACCTTTGATATGCCTCCATGGATAGACAATGTCATTTTCAAGTGTTTGAATCTAGTGAGAACATCGTAAATGGAATAGTTTCTCAAGTAACAATTACTGTACCCGACATTTGGAAAACATTGTAAATTTGTAATGATTGAATATATTTTATTGTAAGGCCGTACAATTAATTTCATATTACATATGTATAAGGGTTAATTATAATATTGTAATAATTGCTAATTTAGAATCCCCATTCCTATTTAGTCAGAGTAACTTGGACCCGACAAGTCACCCTTTTTTCATTGAATTTTGAAATTTTGAGAGTCGGGTGAGAAGAAAATTATACTTTATTTGTAGCTAAGTTTTGTCTTTTTTAATTGAATTTTCCTGTATCACTCTGTAGTCTCTAAATCATTTCTTCCAATTAAAGGAAATCTAAGTTAGAAAATTACATTTCCAAGTGGTTGAATCTGGTTAGCAGCATCATAAATGGTACCGGGATTGAAGAGTAACAATTTTCATTTCAATGTAAAGTTGGTTAAGTGTGCTGGATATTGATAAATGTTCAACAATTGTTTTACAGGAGTCATTCATCAGGCCCTGGATCCCCAGGATCAAGTCATCAAGACAACCTTTTGCCACCTCAGCCCCTGTTGATTTTTCTAGTGCCCCAGTAAGGTAAGTCCTTTTAACATTACAGGCCAATTTCATAGGGAAAGAAACCTCCAACAATTCCCAGGAATGTACTCCTAATTTTTGAGATTTCTTCTGAAAAGAGGGTCATTTTAACTACTAGTACTACACTTGTGCAACTGCAAGTTTGGGGTTAGGGCCTATGTTAATCCCAGGAAATTTCCGTGTAAGCAAGTTCAATGAAAAGTCCAACCATTAGGCCTATAATTCCCGGATTTACCTGATTGAAAGGAGGTTACCTGCACTGTGCGGCAACTTATTTCATCATGAGGGAACTTACACATGTAGTTGAATTATTGAATTTGTAAATTGCTTTCCAATTCCAAATATTAAACTTTACAGACAAAACCGAGACTCAACAAATCATCACTCTTTGTGTTTACTTACCCTTTCATCTTTCCCCTCATGATCTTTCTTTTGTGTTTATTATTTTACCCTTTCATCTTTCCCTCTTTGATCTTTTTTAGTGATTGTTACCTAAATTATCTTTCCCCCACTGTGATCATTCCCCACTCCATGGCCTTCCATTATTTTGTTCCCCCTAGTCTGTCCACCAGCTTTCCCACTTTTTTGCCTCATTTTGTCCTCTGTCATCAGCTGCTTTCTTTTCCTACACTGTCTGTAGGCCTCTCTGTTTCTGTTATACTGTCTTCGTAATTTTGCCTTTGAGAAAGGTATACTAGGATTGAAACATCATGCCCTATAAGGTTTTTTTATGTATTTGTCATTGGTGCTTGAAGTTGACACAACCAGCTGTCAATAACTCTTATATATACAGCTTTATTTATAAGATTAGTTTATGACAGCTGACACTTCCTGGCATGCATAATTATGTGAATCACCAAATCTTCAAAATGTTTCCATTTTATTTTTTGCAGCATAAGCGTTGACTACCAACATGATGGGGACTTTGTCTGCTTGGAGGACGCTGTTTCTGATGAAGGAGACCTGGACGAGACATGGGAGCCTGTTGTCTCATTGAAGAGCAGGTAAGGCGCTACAGCTCAAACACTTCAAATACATTGTTTTTGAAATCACAGAGGGTCGTTCTCTGTAATGTGGTGTGCCACAATGCTACTTGTTTGTTATGGTAGCGATTGAACTACATTTGTGATGTTTCATGCTTGAAGCTAAACTTGGTAAGATGCTATCGTACATGCAAACATTTATACTCAAACATAAGAATCATGACATGAAGCTATAACATAAAGATAAACATTTTTGTTTCTAATTTGCATGAAGTCATTTCCTTTGCTCCAATCTTTGAAGATTTGCTCTCTTTTTTGTATAAAATGTTTGGCTACTTTTCACCTCTGACATTGGTGTCTGAAATCATATTTTTGTTGGCCACAATAATTGTGCTAATTTTCCACAAGCAGTCTGATGATCATCATGACATAAGAAGCAAGCTAAATAGTAATAATAATTTATAACTTAATATTGTTCGTCTTTTGTACGATTGAAATAGTCAACAGTCAATTTAGTAGAAGCGGTATTTCTTAACTTTCTTAAACATTTTGTGATTTTTTTAGGGTAAATCTAGATGGTTTGGATTATATGGCAACCAGTGAAGAGGTGTATGGAAGAGATGAAGAGGCAGATGATGAAGAGACTGGGACAGAAAAGTCCTTCACAAGGAGTGGGCTGCACCGGGTGTTGAATAAATGTGAGGGCGCGGAGCAGACCAAGCTCTACATAATAACGGAGACAAGGCAGTGGGGGCTGAACAATAAATAATTATGTCAGTAGTATTTCTCTCAGCAGCTTGAAATAGAAGATCTCTTGCTTCTTTCAGGTTCAAACGGCCTATGTCATCCTGTAATGAACCCTAAACAACATTGATAAATTGTTCAAATAATCATGTCAAACAGATGTGTTTTGTTTTAAAAACTAGACAGTCATTTGTAGAATTAGAATTATAAAAAAATAATGTGATGAATCATTTCTAAACTTAGGGATTAAGCAAGGCTAAGACATTCATCAGCTCCCATGCTTATCACCGGTTTCTAATTTCCATGTAATTTTCACACACATTAGTGCTAATACACATTATACATGTTGATAATATTTGTGTACTGTTGTAATTGTAAATTTGAGTACTGTATCTAAAAAATAGCTGTGTGCGTTAGCGTACTCTCAACCTGTGTCATAGTTAATCGGCCTAATCAACCACTTGTTGGCCTTGTGCAACAGGTTGAAGATCCCCTACCCGTTGTTGTACGGCTTCTTTATCCTCTCTCTCCTCTTCCTGTGACATTTTCTCTATTACCAGATGCCCTACTTCCTCTCCTACCCACACCCCTTGCTCTTCTATTCTACAAGGAATAGCAACCTGACAACAATGCATATACATGTACATGATGTAAACTGTAAATAAAATTGACAAGACACTTTGTAAAAAGAAAGTAACTTGAATCCGTCCATCACTTACTGTACTATGATTATGTACTTCAAATTAAACTTACGGGTATGCCTCAGGTTAGTCACATTTTGGTAAAATCTATATTTATTTTATTGCAAACCTACATGTATCTAGAATGAAACAAACCCTGGATCAGATTGGAGCAGTCAGTTCAGTCACATAATTATGTACAACCAAAACCAGCTACATGTAATTGCACTATTTATGGACATGCCTCACTCTGCATCAGTACCTACAACAAAAATAAGAATGGACATGTTGCGGACGTGGAGGTAAACATTATAACGCGGTGGATGGTTGTTGCTAGGTGTTTGACTGTAGAGAATTAATAACTAATCCTGCTTGCATTCTTTCTCCAGCCAGCGGATTAAGTTACAGACTACAAACCCATTAATGACTCATAAATATTTACTGGTCAATGACCGGAGACAGTTTCAAGATGTGCAGTTGACCACAATATTCATGTCACTCGGATAGTCACTTTTGCAGGCATGTTAATGTTTTTATTTGTAAATGTCGACAAAGGTGATCCTTAGGAAAAAATAAATAAACTGGTATCAAGCAAAAAATCACATGGCCTGCCGGCCGCGATATTTTTTTCCGTACCATATAAACGCTATCGGCCCATATGTTTGTGCACAAACAAAGTACATGTACCTGTACATGTATGAAGAATTGAGTCTCAGGTCCCACTCAGACGGTATGGTACCGGGTGCGGGACGCAAGTGAACGACGAACATGTACATGTACAGTACATGTACAATGTACACAATGTACATGCACATGTACATGTACATGTACATGTACTGTACATTGTACAAACGAACGACGTTTAGGTTGTTCGTTTTTGCCATGGCAAAACAATAATAATATAACGACACAGCGAGAACACATCAATTTCACATATAATTCATTACCCAACGTTATTAATATTTTTTCTTGAGCATTTTCAACTTCAATTTCGTTGATACTGCCAGATACCGGTTGTGATTGATAACACCATGATAACACGTGTCCAGATTTCACACACATGTATCATATGACACCGTGGAAATATGATTATACTTGATTAAAATAAACACACATGACACCGGTTTGACATTTTATGTGAAATTCAGACAGTTTTTCTGTCAAACAGGTCTTGGAAAAAACACGTGAGTTCGATCAGACTTTTGCACGGCCGGCCATGTACAGTACGTACGTCCATGTATCAAAACAACCAAAGACCAAACAACGCACGGTCCATACACAGCTAGCTACACATTCAGTTACCGTTGTGTGCAACGCCGCGTGCAGTGCATGCATTGAAAGCAACAGGACACTCAGCGGCTGTGGCCATGTGGTGACCTTCGAAGCTCCTGGCAACACAGAGCTGGCCAGATGCCTTATCATATCGGATTACATTGGCCGATTTGGAATTCGGAAGTTTTACGGTTAAACGCACGGTGGCGCTATTTAAAATTCTGCTATGTGCATTTTACGATCCTCGAAGCTGACACAGTCTGATGAAAAAATGAGTCAGTTTTTCACCATTTTCTCGCGACTTGGTTGACGGATTGAGCTGAAACTTTCACAGGTGTGTTATTTCATGCATATGCTGGATTAGACAAAGTATGGGCGCGTTTCTAAGACCTTTACCAATGGTGTGTAGGGCCTTTAAAGATAACTTTAATCATCGTCGCATAGGTAATACGTTAACTGTTGACCCTCAAAGACCCAGGTTAGTTACATACTCTCACAGCTAGCATTCAGATCTCGGTGGTTCAATGAAGGATTACAACGATATTTGGAGGTAAATAGATAATCGAATAATATACATTCGTGTACAATTTTATTCGAATAAACTTATGATTTGTTCTAATTATAGCTCGTTAATTATTCATAATTCCATATTTTTTTAAAGAGCGTTTAGTCGACAACTGCATATACGTACAGCAATATTAATGAGCTAATTATGCACTATGCACTATATATTCTGCAATATGATGCTATGCTATGTATGTCAATGGAACAATTTCCATCAAACTACACCATGCCCCTGTAAAATGTGAACAGGTAGAGAACGACACCTCCAATTGTAATAAAATTGGTGTCAAAATGTGCCCAATAAGCTTGCAAAACCATTCATAAATCCTCAGCACGCAGAACAGAACCATCGAGACGCTATACAAAAGGGGGCGGAATCCGTCCCGGCTCTTTAAAGGCCCAATACAACATTGGTAAAGGTCAAAAGATTGCCAGAGTCTGTATTAAACCATCAAACGTCCCCAAAAAGCAATCCTGGGAAGGTCCTAGCTCAAATGGTGATCTGAGAAAGTAGAATAAGTTAAAACACCATCACAGTTTTTGCACCATTCTGTAGTGTGAGAAATAGTTTATGATTTGCGAGTAAAAAACTAATTGTCGATGTTTGAGTGAAAATCCAAAACCGTAATATTTCAACATTACGATTATACCATGTCCATCTACAAACTGTGTAAATTAGAAGGAAATCTGATGAATCGATGTTTTCCGATCTTCCCAATGTTGTATTGGGCCTTTAAGGGTTAAAACTGTTTGATATAACATGTTCATGATTTTGAGGTGAGATATTTTGTACTAAATAATCGGTGATTAGTTATCGAGTAGGGGTTTCAGGGTTAATAGAAGTTTAGTTTAGAGATATGTCTAACCCTTTGTCGTTTGAAAGCAAGCAATTGGGCAAAGCACCGAAAAGAGGGTCTAACGTTTCGAACGCAGCAGCTCTTGAATTTAGGAGGTGATCTTTAACTGTTTTTTGGGGAGATAGAAATGTCGGGATCTTTCTCACTGGCAACGAGGGGCCCTTCAAGAAAAAAACATCCTACCAAGTTCGAAACGTCTGTCTCTTTAACGTTTCTTCACGGGACCATTCTCAAAGGAATAAC
Source organism: Luidia sarsii (assembly GCA_949987565.1). Taxonomy (NCBI): domain Eukaryota; kingdom Metazoa; phylum Echinodermata; class Asteroidea; order Paxillosida; family Luidiidae; genus Luidia; species Luidia sarsii. Next base: position 10,201,783 of record OX465116.1, read on the forward strand.
ACAGGACCGTTCTTATAGGAAGAACACATGACCTTTCTCAAAGGAAGAACGCAGTACCTTTCTCACAAAGGAAGAACACATGACCTCTCTCAAAAGAAGTACTCGGAAGCTTTATCAATTAGAAGGTCTTAATACCAGGCCCTCCAAATTTGTTCAAGATTTGCAATGTCCACTTAGACTAAAGATGATCCCGAAAAAGGTCGCGGTGATTTGGAACACTTACCTCCGAAATCCACCAGGGAAAACAAACAAGCCAAGAAAATCGCACGAGTCTGCGCATTGTAATCCATTGTTGCTGCAACGATCCCTTAGTCAGCGTTCGTTGCATACAACCCGCGATCTGGCGAAAATAAAACTTCACTCTGGAGATCTACATTTCGCAACTTTGCCAAACCATCTTGATATCCCTCCGCGGTAGCTACAGACGCAACCTATCCCGCACACCGCGCAGTGATCTGGCCGCCTGGTGCCAACTGCGCACGCGCAAGTAAACACAGTAACAGTGAATGGCCACACGCAAGTGGGTGACATTGTCATAGAGTGATGGAAGGCAGGTGGTGATTTTATTGTCATGATTTTATGTTGCAACAATGACTTGTTTTTACTGAGTCTTGAAAATCTAACAGAAAGGATATGGAATGTACGTGTTTACATATTTCTACGGCAAATGCCAACCCCAACCCCACAACGGACCGATTTGCAGAGTTCAAATCAAAGTAGTCGAAATACTGACTGGAAACTGACGCTATATGCTGTCGTGGTTCCTTGCGTGGGGAAAATGTGTCCAATAGCTGCACATCCAACTATATATGGCAAGGGGCAGGTTCGTCTTGTTTAAGAGGTAGCGGGGTCTATAAGCGAAACCAAATTTTAGAGAGCCAGGCGGTTTCAACCAAGCACCACCTTTCACAAAGGCATAATGCTTCATAGGCAGAATGTCAAGTCCTTTGTTAAAGGCTGGTCATGTTGGATCTACACCACACTATATAATTGTTTTTAGATTTGGATTTTCTTCATTTTAGTCAGAAAGCCGCTTCCAACATTTTTTGTAAATTTCCGTCATACCAAATCTGGGTTTTTTTTCAAATGAGCTTAACATTCAAACGATAACAACGGCCGAATGCTTCGGGGAATGTCCTGGAAGAATCAAAACTTCATAAGTCATCTATCAACATTCAAATGGGCTGGATACCTAAGTTTCTGAAATTAGGCTTCATAGATTTGAAGAACACTCATAAAAATGCATGTATTTGTATGGAAAATTCAATTCACTCTGCCTTTGAGAAAGGTCCTGCTAGGATCGAAACGTCAGGCCCACTAAATTTTAAAATTCAATAAGGTTTTATTCACTCCCCTCATCACCGCTTACTCAATATCTAACTCAAGGTCGAACTGAAAAAGCGAAACTTTCACTTTCTGTACTGCGGTGTTTCGCCGAACCGTTGGAATAGCATTCAGGTTCAGGAAATCCAGAAAAGGTTGCCCGCCTACTTTCTTCTTTTCCCCGACTCTGCGACCTCGAGGAATCCATTTAGTTTAATTAATGTTGCGAACACACAAAGCAGACCGCAACGAGTGAATTGAATGCGGCGCTTAGCGGGTTGTATTCTTGTCTGGCGATTTGATTGCGTCAGTTTGTGTGTTTATACTGGACCTTCTGATGACAAATAGGTCTAAATATTGTAGTGATCATGCAAAGTTTGTGGCGGTGAAGGTTGGATACTAACAGAGTATAATTATGCGTGTTGTGCCAGGTTCTCTGGTGCCCCGCGCTGAGGGTTGGGGGTCCGTCTGACGCACAGCATTCCAGCTAGTCGATCGACCAAGAAGCCACTCCCCTTACTGGCACAGACCCGTGGTTGCGGAAGCGATTGGCCGGGATGAGCGACCTTACCGGCGATTGTCCGACGTCGATCATCGAACACAACCGGATCAGCCTCCCACAGAGTACTTGGCCCATGCACCCTGCCATCGAATAGCGAGGAGGAAGAACTCCCAACTCCCCAACAATAAACAACAACAACACCACACAACACTCAAACCAAGCCCCGTACGTGAAGCTTAAACCAACTCAAGTGTAGCACCGGAAAAGATAGTTTCCGTATTGTAGAGTATCATGAAACTTCTCGAAAGCAGTGGTTTTTACTTCACAATGACGGACACGACAATTCGACAGTGTTCCAAAGGCAGACTGGGTTTGAGGAGCCTTCCCCTTTGTCCGCCCTGTTTCTGTGGTTCTATCTTTTTTCGTTCAGTAGTGGGTGTTGTTGGAAGTGCCATGACCGGGGGGCTTGAGCAGAGTTCAAGATCAAACCGGGCCCGGTTGCGTGTGGTTCCACAAAGACACCAACCTTGACGATCGATCAGCCGTAAACGGCCGCTTTGGTTGGTTTTACCCTTATTGCACATCTATACCTCACACTAAGAGGACAGGGCAAATGGCCCCCTTCCCATAATCATTTGTGTTTCATCTTCCCGATGTAAACCCGTTGATGATTTATTTAGGTATTATTTTGTTTTACCTTTCCTTTCCGTTCCACAAGCATGGTTAACAATTATACGTCATAGTCGTTGAGTATTGTCCCTTCGACGTCATTGAATTTGAGTAAACAAGCAAGCAGACAAAACAGTTTACAGGCGGACAAAAGCAGGTGTGCAGGCAGGCAATCAATCAAACAAGTGTGTCGGCACGCTGGCAAACCAGCAAGTATACGATAACAGGCAAGTAACCGTATATATGCATGGGTGTGTAGGCAGACAAGCAATCAAACAAGCATGCAGGCAGACTGACATAAAAGTTAGGGAGACACACACACACAACAATGTATACAGGCAGGCAAGCAAGTAGGCAGGGTGACAAGCAACCAGGTATATATACAGACATGCAGACAGGAAAACAATCAATCAAGTATGCAAACCGACAGGCAGGCAAGTAGGTAGGCAAGCGATCAAACAAACATGCATGCAGACAGCTATGTAGGCAGGCACGAAACAAGATAGGCAGATTGGCATTCAGCTACAGCAGCTACTTCTTGATGTAATTCGACTAAAATATCACTTTATATCAACGATGCAGATTTGGATTTCCGTTTTCTGATGGCAACCGTCTGTCCATTCCCAATGTTCAAAATCTTTCAGGGTTTACTTTAATGACTTGTCCATGTATCTGAATTTGATCACACAAAAAGGCTACAGTTTTCGATATCCTGACGATTTCACGCTCGCAGATAGTCAAAGCAAAGTAGCCTGGCGTGTTTGTATGCAACTTTGCCAAAGTTACCCCAGGGGGTCTGCCTACACGAGACGTCACTTGAAACACGCATACATATACCACGACCAGCCACGCCATCAATGTCTCTATTAAAATCTATTTTTTTTGAAAAATTGACAAAGTAAACCTTGAGTCAACGGGGACTTGAACCCCAGACCTCTGGACTAACGTACCAGTGCTCTTCCATCTGAGCTATCCATCCATTAAATGGTCGCCTCCCAATTAGTCTTTGCAGGGGTGGCACAGTTCCCAGTATTTTGTTTTCGTGCATTTTCAAAGCTAGGCCGTCATTGACTATTGAAATGGAAGTGGGGAACTAAAAGTTAGAGGAATAATGCAGGTAAATAAGCAAGCCCGAAGGAGGCAAGCAACCATGAAGGCAGGCAAGCAAGCGAACTAGCAAGTAAGAAAGTTTTAAACGTACGCATCCAAAGGTAAACAAGTTAAAAAAAAATATTTACCCGATAAACACATTCAGCCCACGCCAAACACCATTGAATAAATACTGTAAACAGACTGACTTCGACAAACTATCCCGCTGAAGGTCGACTGGCATGAACAAATGGTGGTGGTGGTGATGATGGCGGTGATGGTGGTGGTGAGGTTGGTGGTGGTGAGGTTGGTGGTGGTGATGGTGGTGGTGGTGGTGGTAGTGGTAGTGGTGGTGTTGGTGTTGGTGTTGCAGGTGGTGGTGGTGGTGATGATGATGTTGGTGGTGGAAGTGATGGTGGTTGTGGTGGTGTTGGTGTTGTAGGTGGTAACGGTAGTGGTGAGGGTAGCGGTGGTAGTGGTGGGGGTGCTAGTGTTGCTCATGGTGATGGCGCTGGTGGCGGTGGTGGTGCTGATGGTGCTGTGGTGTTATACCCCACCCATTCTGCATCTGAGAAAAGCCCTTCTGGAGAGACCACGCATATAGATGCTTAGTGCTGTCATTATGTCAACAAATGAGGGGCCATTTGTTGAGTATTTGGGGTGTTGTCCGGGGCTCGACAGAGATTAATCCAGCTCAGACACGGGTGACTTAGTTTCAGTATCCAGCCTACCTGTTCCCACGTCTCCGGTGCCCCTCGCCCCCGCTGTTTAAATAACAGTGTCACATGCCTTTGCCACACACTACTATTCGACTTTCCCGCTTACTTCGAAACTATTTTTAATTATTGGTATTTGATTCATTTTAAAGAGAGTAATTCGGTCATGGGAGGACAGATGAGTAGCATTACCGAAACTGATAAGATTAGCACGGCAGTGACGCATTCACGCTGCAAGATTTTAACTGTCGACTCCTGAAAAGCGCTACACAGATGTCGAAACTAACCCTGCCCGAGCATGATTTGAGAACACGTTGAAAGTGGTGCTGTGGACGCAGATGCTACATGCTGCTATAGTTAGGCGTGATGTGCATAAGCATATTCTAACGAACTTCCAAGGTGGAGTATCCTGCCTGTGATGAATGTATGCTCGGGCAGTGTGAACAGATGCACACACATGCGGGTCGAAATTTGTACACGTGCGTTGTGTGAACGCACAGCATGATAGATCCGTGTCGAAATTTGGAAGCGTTTGCACGGGGTTGATCGGCGTAAGTTTTATTTCAGGATCCACAGCGATTACCCATATCAATGATTTAATGAGAAGCTGATTAAAACGGTATAATTAATATCGCTCTGACGGAAGGTACGGTAAGTATACCCGGTTTTATTGTTTTTATTATTGTGTTAATATCAGTGCAAAGAAAATTTGACAGCCTTTGGACTTGCACCCAAGCCCCAACTTTAACGTGCAAACGCTCCCCCTATCCACCCCTTAAATGGGGGCCTTGCCCAAATAGTCCATGCTCGACTAGGAGCGCCTGTCAGCCTGAAAGAATCACTAATAGCCGGAAACCTCTATGCCTGGTGTGTTTTGGTATCACAGTTGAACGGACGCAAATGGAACATCCAAGGGCAAAACAGTCGAACAGCAAAACAGTCAAAGTCGAACATATGCAAATGTACCGGTACTGTACCTCTCCGGTCACGGGTTAAAATGTTGTGTGTAACACACCTGTTGCGGTAATATATGAAATCCAAGCCGGCATTACAGTCGTTGCAGTTTGTTATAAGCTCAATCCACAGACGCCCTAATGTGCCCTGGTACCGCAGCGCGTTCCAAAATTGATTACTGCTATCCCAAACCACCCGACGCGGCTGCGTCAATGTAATGCGGAAAAGTTCACCAGGGTTCCTGCGCCTTCTCCCGAAATAATGTTTTTGACTTTTTCATGGTACCGTTATTTAAAAAAAAACCCGAGGATTTTGTTCCCTCTGGGATGCCATGTACACTTAAGCGATTAGAGAAAAAGGAATGGAACTTACGACATTATGTTAGCATAAGTACTAATTGTGTGCAACTAATCTTATCAAATTGGCAAGTTCGCAAGAACAAAATTCACTGGACCGGAACTTGAACCCGAGACATCTGGATTAACGTACCAATGCTCTTCCATCTGAGCGAACCAACCCATAGATGCTAGCCTTCGCAAAAAAAAATCAACTAGCCTTTGCCGGGGTGGAAGCGCCATTTTTCAATTTGCTCAAATGTTTCACTTCAGATTGTCCTTTGTTTGTTTGACTTAACTTTCGTCTACAAAGACTCATCTCAATATACCTAAGAAAAAAACAAAGAATGGTGAAAAAAATCAGTGATTTGTCAATCTTTGAAATGGAATTCCCAATTGAGCATGGTAAGCTGGCAACGTTTCTCAATTTGAAAAAAAAAAATACAATTATAAAATGTCACAAACAGATGTGAATTGAAAACAAAGCTCTAAATTTCAGCGAATTTCCTATTACTTTTTCAGGCCTGGAAAACAATTTAGAAATTCCATGAGTTTTCCAAAGTTTCCATGACACCATGCAAAAACCCTGGTGTTTGTTAGGCTAGATCTCCATTACCGTTATGCAGCTTCGCACCCATTGGAACTTGTTTGGACTCCCAGGAGTCAAGTCTGTATAGATTTTCAAAATGGCGTTCGAATACTACACTCTAAAGAATTCCGGGTCAGATTCCGGGTCAGATGTTTTACCCAAATGCTGGGTCAGATTTATTTGACTCATCCTGGGTCAGAATAACCCGGAACAGGGTTTGGCCCCCTGGGACTCTGATTCCAGGTAATATCTGACCCAAAGTGAGTCAAATTTGACCCGATATTTTTCAGAGTGTAATAATACGGTTCGGGCCAGTTTCGAATGGTTTCTGGCAATTCCTGGTGAGGCATTAGCTCAAGAATGAAGCTCGAATGAAGTCGCAACACAGAGGGAGCACTCGGAACGCTGTCAGAATGCAGTCAGGATATTCAGACTGCTCTTTGCATAATATACAGTAATGTGCAAAGAATGTTCATTCTGACGGCAGTGTGGCACGCTTCAGCTCTCTAATGAGACTGAGTATGCAGCCTTATCCACCGGCCTACGTTGGGTTCCTGGGTTGATTTGATGCCCGTAAGCCAGTTGATCGCTGTCATGATCGGAAGAACTCTTGAATTGTCGATGCTTGAGTCAGACATGATAGCACGCTGTATATGGTCCTGTAAAGTAAACCGACGTGTGCGAACTGATAGTGACATCACAATTCTTCGGCTTAACCATCTGTGCTTTTGTTTAGTATTTTGCTCCGAGTAGGGGATGTAAATAGGGTCGTGAACGCTGTAATTTTTAACATAATCTTTTCCTCGCATTCCAGAACTACGCAGATGTGTTTTCTGGTTAAATGTTTGCCTGTTTATGTATTGAAGTATGTTTAAAAAAAATCAGCACGGCACATCCTCTTTATGGATTTTGGTTTTCTAATCGCTTTCTCGACTTATGAAAAAAACGGTTTTTTTTCTCTCTCTCTTGAATCATGTTATCGGTCCCTCAAAATAATATAGTTTACAAATCTTGTAGCTCCCTTTCTAAAAAGGCTTCAATCATCATACAAAATTTCCCCACTTTCTAACGGCATTCCCACAAGTAAGTATCGGAAGAAAGAACTCGTCTATCTAGATCATAGGTTCATTGTCATGAGGAGTTTAATCACGTACAGCACCCCCCCCCCCCTCCGCCATATACCCCAAACGGACCGCGTCTACCTGTTCTGCTTGAAGATTGGAATTCAGTGATAATTTACCCTGCGTTGAGTAGTGGGCGAAACCACATTGCGCAGGCTAGTCAAGGGCGGTCTCTCCGGTACGGTTACAGGCAGCGTCATTTACCCCATGACTGGAAAGGCCACCATTAGCTGCATAAAGGCGCTCTAATTGTTGCACTTACCAACCCCAGTTTTGATTTGAGTGCATGTATGGATAATTATGTATATGTACATGTACAGTATACATGTGTGTAGGCCTATATAATGTGATTAGGCTATACTGTACTGAAGATGACAGCGCGCAAAATTGCCATGAATAATTCATAATAAAATGCAACCAATAGTGCGCGTTTTTGTTAATGGTTGCCTTTCCTATCATGCGAAAAAAAAAACGTGAGACGAGATCCAAACCCTACGCATCCTAGGCCCTACGGATCGCAGCCGTAGAGAACACGCAAGCGTGCCCGTACATGTTGTATGCGTGCAGCCGGCCCCCGACATGTACGCCTGCATGCAGAGAAATTGTGCATGACCAGCGCATGCTGCGGACGGAGAATGGGGCTGTAGGTCGGATATCACTCGCGTCTGTGAACCGGCAAAGCAACATAGGACAGTATGCATGCATGTAACGCATATAAAACGGGCCGCCGGCCGGGTTGAATCATATTTTTCCATGGTTGTGCAAGGATTTTTTCAAGATTATTTTTGTGTCGAAAGTAAACGTTCCGCCCATTTGTCTCCCGGCAAGACAGGCAAAATGGCAAAACTACCCTCCTTTTCGAGAACAGCATAGTGCCACTCCAAAAATATTTTGAGCGCAAACACAGTGCGCAAACAAAACGCAGCAGGTGAATGTGAACATGGCCTTGGCAGTCATCTCAGAAGGGAATTCATTGCCAACTGCCTTCACGCCTTTGAAAGACATTACCCACAGTCGATCAAAACTATGCTATGAATGCGTCGACTCGCGTCACCGACGACTTTGAAAAAAAATATATACCGCAAAGTGCTGGAGCGGTGTTCACAGACCGCCACGGAAGGACCCTCTCGGACAAGTCAGGTAGTCCAGCATGGTGGTGCTATGCTGTCCTTACCTTTGGACTGATTCCATGCAACCCACGCTACCAAAGGCAACATGTCGAGAGGGAAATCAAGCTAGTTGGGCTGTGAGGAGCGAACGACATAGACCTTACCGTCAAAGGTTACTGGATTTTTCGAAAATGCATCCTTCCTTCGCGAGGATTTCTTCACTTTCCTCCTGGACTCACTCTGGATATTAGAATGCAACTTTGAGGGTCGGCTTTTTTTCTTTTTTTGTCTCAAGGCTCTAAAATATCCCAACAAATCAGAAGTTTAAGCAAAACCTAGTGAGTAATGCCTCTGTGATGTGGACCCGCAGCCGATTTCAAGAAACATAAAATTTTGCGTACGCAACGTTTTGTTGCGTAGCTTGCGTAACTTAATATTGCTAAAAAGAGTCTTTTTGGCAAAAGAATTACCGGTACGCAACACTCACCACTACGTGTGGCACTATAACAATACCAGCTGCATCACGTGATGAACATGCTATTCCTCCAATAACTGCACACTGCACTTCAATGTGTAAAGCATGTATCTGTATAAAATAGGCGATATATTCCGCACCATATTTACGTTTGTTCCACATGCGAAATAACGAGAAAAATCAAACGTTTTTGAATTTCCGATATGCCTCTCGACCCTCTCGCTTAAAATGCTTTTAATATTTTTTTGTTATTGATGTAGATTCGCTTAAAACAATTGCAAGACTATGAAGCCACTCAGGGTTAAGGGGCAAGGAAAGAAGTTCATAAAGGCCTATAGGGAAAAACCCATTAAGGCTGGAATTGACATTCTCCTTATAAGGGGCAAGGGCATACAATGGCGGGAAACAACATGAACAGAAAAGGAAATTCAATGGAAGGGAATTTCGGAGAGAGGCAAACCGCGCGTAGGCTGTTCTGATACGTCTTTGGTTCTACACCTTGGGAGAGACAGAGAGTATGGATGAGAGGATGCAAACATCCTGGTTGCCTGCTTGAATATTCTAGCCGGGGGGGTACTAGTCGGCCAGCCTACGGTATTGCTGTAGATTTTCCTTTAGGAACTGAAAATGATGACCCGAACCGCAATCAAACAAATCAACCACACGGTATGGTGATGCTTAGCTAGGCACCTTGATACATTACTGTTTTAGGGAAGGAGAAAATAGACAGCCCTAGCTTCCGTGGGAAAAGGTTTCAACATCAATATAATGTTAAAATCCGTAAAGTTAGGCCTACAAGTGAGGGGATGGTGCAGCCATAGTTCAACCGTCGCGCTATGAATAGCACCGTAATTCAGGTGAAATTAACTGCGTGTGAGAAGTAACTTCCACCGCTCTGGTTTTCGTGGGACCCCTGTGGGATGGGCTTCACTTTATCGACACTAAGTTCCCGCCCATTCTGTGTCTCATAGGTCAACATGGGTACTCGCACCTTGTGGTTGATCGGATAGCTAGGGTGGAAGAAGGAAATCAGGCAGAAAGACCCCCGAATAGGTACGATGTCGCCTACCGGTACCTTAGCACACACGCCCTTTTGGAACGCCAACATGTTTAGCTTACATTATTTATACATAATAAAGCACATTGGTAGACCTGGCAATGTTGGTATACACACAATGACCGCATCGAACATCCTAGCTGAATATTAAAGCTCAATAATGATCCAAATAGGAATTCGAAATTAATAGAGGGAAACATGGGGTGAAACAGTTATGGAACTGTGTCTTATTAATATTAACGTAAGGATCTAATTTGTGGTTTGTCGCCGTGTTTAAAGGTTTGTTAGCTTGTTAAGTACAAAGTATCTAACTAGATATTGTGGCCACACGTTTGTTTCTAGATGCCTGTGACATTATAACAAGTAAGAGAAATGTTCTTGTTTCCCCCTCCATACGATCTTGCCCTTTTTAAAGGAATGTAAGCCTAATTCCAATCTCCAGCCTTCCTGAGTCCCTCTCTATCTCCTTCTCCCTCTAGACCTTAAAATCGATTGGCTGTTCAGCTTTGTTTTGGGCGATTTTACATAAAAAAACAACCACATGCACACCGGTGTAGATACCGATTGCTGTTTTGCACTGCCTAAACTCGCGCAGCGTAAGTGTTTTACATATCTGTGTTTATATTTAAATCATTTGTACGATTTTTGCAAGGGTCCTCAAACTGTTTATTTTTTTGAGGAAACAGATCAGACAAAATGATTTTACTAAAGAAGAAAAAGTAATGAAATAGAATAAAGACAGACGACGTCATACGGAATCGCATCCTCCCAGATCTGCTTCATTCTAGTGGATCCAGTCGCGGCTGGTTGGGTAGGTTACTTAGATGGGGCCATAACCTCTTCACGAAAAATCCATGTCAAGTATGCCAGGGGACGATTCAAGGGTTAATAAGGTTGTGCTTCAGTTCCACACTGATTAAGAGGGTATAAAGTAGTGTTACCACTAAAGACTTGGATATGTACCTCAATAGATTCGAGGTATGGATTGGCTGGGCCGTAGTCGGAGTCGAGTTGGAAGAACACAGGTAAGTAAGCTCGCAGTCAAGACACTTAAAATAGCATTTGAAGCAATGTTCGTTAAGTGACCACGGATGCAGTTTCCACTGTAAGAATGCCACCGGAGTTGCCCCGAATTTGAGGTTCCCGTGAAGCAGTTACCTACAATGGACTGCTTTTGTTTAGAGAGTGCTGTGAAGCCGGCTGACTTCCTTCCGACGGTCTGGATCCTGTCGGCAGAGGGTTGGAGTTTACCAGAGGCGATGGGCCTTGGGGTACAGGAACGTGGGTTGATTGGGCAGACTTCGAACCCGCGGCTGCTTGGTACTTGGACGTGAGTCATTGCAGCGGGATCTATTTCATTCACTAATAAAATGGCCTTTATTGCCTGGATCGCTTATAGCATAGCACTGTCTCGGTGGGGTCCCTGACTGGACATTGGTTTACTGCTGCACTGCGAGTACATCAGGGCGCAGGGGGATGGGACAAGGCCTGTGTAGATTACATCACCCATTCCGTGTTGTTCCAACCTCTTAGCTTGAGGCGGGCGAGTACCTCGTCAGCTGTAGTCAAGCCTTCACCTCCACACGGGGTTATACTTTTGAGGGAGTCTACCAGGCATTGTCCCTGCTGCTCTTCGGGAAACTGATAGCGCTCTATTTAGTGCTAGACCGCAATGACATACTCGTCCATCGGTGATGTCGTCATGGCCACTGAAACTGGGAAGCTTCCTATTTGGGGTCATCACTAGTGTAGGCAGGGTGAACCGGGTGGTCTCGCCTCCTTCCTTCACTACTATACCATTGATGCATCCTTTCAATGTCCGCGTATAACTATCGAGGGACAGTTTCTCCTCTACTGGCGTGAACCGCACTACATTTCCTGCCTGCTGACTGAATCGGACAGCGATGTTCAGCTGACTTTCCGCCACCGTTGTGTCTTATATGGTGCCATAATACAAGCCTCATCCCACTTCTGACACTTGTAGAGGGAAGGCAAGTCGCATAGAAACAACAGCTGAATGGATGTATAGAGGTAAAATAGGAGGAACCAGGAGAATGGAAGACGGAGAGACGACGAAGCCGAGACCTGGTTTACTACTTTTCCCCTTGGCTCTGAAGTTTAAAAAACAAGCCACCACCGTTCCTTTCCTCTCCGTCTTTCAACCTTCCGCCAGCTCTAAAGAGATGCGGGTACCCATTCGCTGATGGAGGTACAGCGTTTTCCAACGTCTGATGCAAATGGGAGTTCAACCAGCGACAGCACACGAGCACAGTACGAGTTGGACTACCGCGCCTCCCTCAGTACCAACTTCTACCAAGTAACTCCGCTATTCAAACATGAAAGGTCACTGGTTCATTGGCAGGCGTTTCTGTATTCGAAATCCAATTTTATTGTCCTCCAAAACATCAGCCAATTATTACAAGTCGGGGAAATGTAATTCACAATTACAGCTTGAAACAATCGTGTGCATATTGATGAACATCATTGTTATGAATTTGCATAGTTGTGGTGCAAGTTATCTATGAAATACTATCAACGTGCTAGTTTGAGTCGAATCGTTGATTTTGAAAATATATATTGTCATAATTGCTGATCTACATATAGAAACATCAAATTACATATTGCATTAAATTGTGCGTGGTCAACGTACTAGGCCCAACACCTGCATCGAGATATAAACACCATTCACCACAATGATATATCTTGTCCGTATAACTTCCATTATAATGGCAAAATAATATTTTAACTAAAAGCTTGATATCCGCAATGCCCTCTGATAATTTGATATTAAAAACAGTATTAACATTTACTACGCAATAAAATAAACAATGTCTAAATCTATATTAGTCTTTTGATATAACCCTGAAATTATTGTTAGTATTGTCATATTGAAGTTACTCTTGGCGTATACATTATAAAACTACCAAAAATAACCGTGAATGTTTCATAATTAGTACCTGTAACCTGTTTTAAAAATATAATATATATGCAGTGTATCTCGCAAAATATAAACTCATTGTATAATTCCGAGGTATGTATTCGATCATGTCCTCTGAGGAATGTTCAGACTTTTCGATCGGTTTCCTTGATCTCATGATTGAGCGTTTCCTGAGGTTTTATAAAAAATTATTTGTCTGCAGCATTTTCTGTTATCATCTATTTCTCTTTGCTTGATATCTTTTTTTCAGGAATGCTAATGACTACATTGTACATGCTATGATTTCCATTCCTTAAAACTTCGCCCTCCCCTTCATTATTATTGCCTAATATCAAATGCTCCACGAGTCTAAAGTTCGGGATTATCATAACTGACTATTACAATAGTATACCGTTTTCATTATTTTTAGATTATTTCCTTGAATTCGAAAATCAGTTTTTCCCTAGGTTTTATAGTACCAGGTAATTAATTTATCAGTAGTATTTTTGGCTCATTGAATTCTCTGTGGTTGAGTAATTCTATATGTGGGATTATATTGACTGCATTTTGCAAACTTTCAATTTCAATCATTAAGCATGTGTACGGGGCTATTTCGCTCTATGAAAATACAGCCCTTGTAGGCTTCAATTGATCTCAGAAACGGGAGATCCGATGAACTTAACAAATTGAGAGAAGATGGACTGTGTGCTGAATCAAATGGCATGACTAATTTTAATCAAATGTGCATGTTTCGGAGTAATTAGCTAATAAATTATTCATAATAATTGTTTTTGCATTATTGCGATGTGTTCATAATCTTAATGTAACAAAGTATACAAACACGAGGAAAAGGTGTAAAAATTGGGATGTTTTCCATATCACAAATTATTCAGTTCCGACTTAATTTTATCTGTACAGCTAATTCTCACATTCTACATCACAACAAAAAGCCATCACTTTTTTACAGTTTTCAAGTGTACAAAAATATGTAAAATTGTAAAGACCTGCACATACTGATTAGGTTCCTAAAGTGAAACAGTGAAGGTGCTTTACATTTTGATTCGACCATGTCGTTTTCGCACAGGTAAAGGGTAAGGAGTCAAGGTCAAAGGGTAACGAGTAAAGGACAAAGGGTAAGGAGTAAAGCTCAAAGGGTCAACAGTAAAGCTGAAAGGGTCACAGTAAATGTCAAAAGGTCAAGTGTAAAGGGCAAAGGGTCAAGAGTTTTAGTAGGCCTGACGTTTCAATCCGAGAGGAAACTTTCTCAATGTAGACACTAGCTAAGGGTCTGAAGATCTGATCTTAGCGTCCGGGACAGTTACACCCATGCACGAACAAAATAAAAAGGAAACGACTACACTCCGCTGTAAACAGGATTTGCAGCCTGTCGATCAGGCACCGGTAACTCCCCACGGAAAGCCTGTGGATTGAAATCAAAAGAAGAAAGTGAAACATAGGTTAGGAAAAAACCAACATAATACTGTTGATAAAAATGGTCAAGTTTGTTTCGTAGGTACTGTACTGTATAATGTATCATCCAATGAATATAATATACAATATGTGTATGTTTTTGTTATATAAATCTGAAAACTGTTGTTATAAGTTCTTATTTTATCTTATTCAATACATTGCATAGCCCCCTCTTGTGACCATTTGCAATATGGGCATTTCTTATTGCACACAACAGAAAATCAACATGGTGACCAAGCATCCTGACCGTAACAGGCTCACATGGTAAAAGGAAGACCAAATTAAACATTGAAGGTGAGTATTTTTTTGCAAACTGTTAAAGAGGTTGAAGGTTGGAGCTATGCTGTGAAAAATAAGACTGCTATGCTGAAAAAGTGGGGTAAATTATATCAATTTGATTAATTGAAAATTGAACATGAGACCACTGACTCTTAACATGTAAGCTGTTTAACCATGACATTTTCTTAAATGATTTGAAATAATGACAAATAAATTTGACAGGCCAGTAGGTTTCCCTTCCGTTTATTTTTTGTTTGCGTGAAAAAAAGGTCGGAATTTAAGAGTCACACTTTTGTGAGGCCCTCTTCATTGAGCAGTACGAATGAAGACAGAAGCACAGATGGAGCCTTATCAGAGGGCGAGTTTCAGTAGCAGTGACTCACCGGTCGGTCGCTGCCCTGGCCGGCCTCTGTGCCGCTGGCCACATACGGGGCAACGAACGGCGTGTCCTTCCCTTGGTAGAACGACGGGTTAGGGAAGACGGTCATGAAGCGCGGCTGGTACACATCCACCCATCGTCGCGGCGGACGGAGCCGTTTCCTGCCGGGAAACCGCCTGCAGCAGAGGCAGAGGCCGAGCAGGAGGAAGAGGAGGAGAGGCAGGGCGGTGGCCAGTATGATGAGGAGGACAGCCGAGGGTGACAGAAGCACTGCAACGGAGAAAACACGAGAGGGTAACCTTTTTTCAGAGAGAGTATCCTGTAGGAAATTATATCTCTCGGTAAACTTAAAATATAGATCTTGTCTCTTTTCTTGTAATCCCATTTCGACTTCGGATGAACAAAATTGAAATGGAAGTGCACAAGCTATTTTTCAGGACCTAATTTTGTTTTAACTTGACCTCCCATGACCTTTTGCTCATTGACGTTTTCTACCTATGACATGATCTGTGCCATGACAAGACAATAAAGACAATGCACGGTACACCATGACATATAACATGATTGCTACCACATTGCATGATATCGCCTGACCTAAAGTGACGTTTTGACATACATGTACAGCACACTACATCACATGCCATGATCTATGATAAGGCACAATAAGGCAATAAGTCTTACTAGGTGGGGACATTAAAATGACAAAAAGTGACATATGGCATTTCATATAATTATGGCATATGGCACTTGACAAGGGGTCATCCTTTCTTCAAAATTCTTCTTTTACAATTTAAAGGAAAACAAAGTACATGTACAAAGTACATGTAGAAGAAAACTACAAATTGTGAGAAATGGCAGCGTTTTGTGCAGTTCAAATTGTTTAAAGCCCCTTCACAACATTGGTAAGATCGAAAAACAGAAATGTTCACAGATTTACATGAAACTTATACAGTTTGAAGATGGTTATAGTAGTAACCTTTCACTGAAATATTTCTGCCTAAAATTGTGTATTTTGGGAGAAATGAGTAAAAGAAATATTTTTCGTCTCACCGAGATCTAATCTATTTTTCAGAACAGTACAGCGTTGAATGCTGCATTTTCGCGAAACAAATGGAGCGGTGTTCACGATTTTCACGAGACTCGGTTGGCAGATTGAGCTAAAATATTCACAGGACTTTCAACACATGCTATTTCATGCATATGTTGGATCAGAAATCGTATGGATGCTATTCTTTGACCTCGGTCAATGTTGTGTAGGGGCTTTAAATCAAGGTGCCCCGTCAGTTTTCCTTCATTTTAATTGGAAACACCAAGATGAATGAGGTGAATGAAATGTGATCAAACCTTGCCCGGGTGATGACGTTGCGTCTGGTCCCACGACAATTTCCTCAATCGGAGCATCGGCGACAGCCCGATCACACTGGTCTCCCGTAAACCCAGCGGCGCACCTGCGAAGAGCCGAGAAAAAAGTACACTCAAGAAAGGATCGCATCTGATGGGTCCCCTTGACCCAATGGGCGCTCCCAGTCAACGACTGTCGCAAAATATTTCATCTCCATCGTCGTCCAGGCGAAAGACTCCCCTATGTTTCTGACTCCGGGACCAATTAATGCCATACAGCCGTTTAAACATGCATGTAATTAAGCTAAGCAGTCTTCCTCGTCTAGCATACACAGGATTACAAACCATATTGCTGCTTGAGATCAGTGACATTTGACTGGTTGACTTTATATTAGCTTGTTCATGTCTTGCTTTCTTTTTAGATTGAATACTAGTTAGCTCTTTGATGTCTTTGATTAAAATATTGGTCCTGATTTGTTTTACTTTCCTTTGATGTTCAACAATATGGACATCAATGTCATATTGAATTGAATTGGACTTTCCTTGTTTACATAGCATGAAACAAACGTGAAGTTTGGGTTGGCAAGAAGATCCTACGAATAATGACCTTTTAAGCTCCAGCAATTTTAAGCTCCAGCAATTTTTGGTAATAACCGTCAATGGAGATGGTTTTAAGACATTCGTTCTTGAAGGGCGATCGTTTTACATCGGACTTGGTCAACCGCAAATATATCCGACCACAGATTAGGAAACCGTAGAGATTACCAGATTTTTAAACTTTTGTCATGCAACTTTGCCCAAAACAAGACTATAAAGCCACTCAAGGTTAAAAGCTAAGGGAGGAAGGAAATAGAGAGGGACTCATGAAGGCTGGAGGTAGGAAATCAATTGACATAGGCTGGAGGAATACATGAACCAGATGATATGATAACATATCAGATGATTATCACCGATTCTGGAAAGAACTTCCCCTTATACTGTTGACTGTATCATTGTTTGGTGTCAGAGCTGCGGGAGCCTAACACTATTAAAGTTTACCTGCAGCTGTACTGGATCGACGGGTACTGGTCCAACACATCACAAGTCCCTCCATTCTTACAGAAGTTGAGCGGGCATGCCGTGGTAGAGTCTGCGGGTGAAACACAAGTAGGATAATATGAGTTTCGAGACCATAGGTCCGTGTCCGAGACCTTAGGTTAGAGTCTGAGAAGGAATTTTGTTTAGTCAAAGACCGTGTGTCCAAGTCAAAGACAAATGCTCAGAGTCAGAATCGAGTACAAAACATTGGTGGCCGTAACTCGAGTCATGGAAAGTAATTTGTTCACCTACCGGCAGCATCGACCGTGTTCAGGTCCAGCGTACTCTGGCCGTCAGTCAGGGACCTGGAGGTGGACAGCAGGCGTAGCATGGACATGATGGCTGCAGCAGTGGCGGTCGAGTCCCCAGGCATCTGTACCACCCCGGTGAAGACAAGCTTCCCGTTTTCCTCCGTTATCGCCACCCCGTGAATTTCCTCGATGTTCTCCCCAAAGTAAGGGCGAAGTTCGGCCTTCATCTGTGGAAGCAACCGGAGTATTTACAGGCCATGCCGTTTCGGTCCCAGCAGGACTTTTTCTCGAAGGCAGATTCTTCTTTCTTTCGTATTGCCTTACTGTTTGAATATGAAATACGAGTCACAAAATATCTAGTTCCGAATCCAAATCTAAGTCGCATTTCTCGACTCCAAGCGCAGGTCGAGACATGAAAATACAAATTGAGTCGGACTTGATCATATTCCGAGTCACATGAGCATTCTGATCTAAATCCTTGGGGATGACGGCCGTCGTCTGATAGGTAGCTCACAAAATCCTAAATGGCTTACACAAAATAGGGTCGGACACACTCTTTCGCAAGTGGCTTACAGTTTTATTTGACTTACCACGTCGGCCACCAGGGTGGAGAGCCTGCCAACGCCGAGTTCCTCAAGATTCACCAAAGTGCCGTTCACGCCCTCAACGTCGAACTTAATGGTCACGGCATTGAAGCCTAAACGGGAGCCAAACGATGACATGAAAGGGAAATGCTGTCACTAAAGGTTTAGTCTTTCTATTGTGGAGTTTGTCGGAAGTTTAATGGCAGCAGGGCTCGAACACATCACATATTATGTCTATAATGACATGCGGTACCATTATACTTATCCTAATGTATATTTATTCAACTCCACCACACGACCTCGATCAGCTCTGCTGTCGTGTGGATAGGGAAAAAGCAGGAGCCGAGGATTCAAAACCAACCCTCACCCCAAGCTGCATGTATTTTGTTCAGCAGGCAATCGGGCAAAGCATCGAGAATACCGTGTTTAATAACACATCAAGTAGGGTAAACTCTTATGAAGGCCTATATTGTAGTCGAAGATTACACTATAATTATTCATCTGCACACTGGTGTATCTAAGACATAAAGGAGGACTCGGGTGCTTTACCATTCTTCACACAAGACTGCCCGTTGCTGTTGTAGAAGTAGCCATCAAGCTCGCGGCACCCACAGCCGTACCCACCGGAGACCATGAAGCAGTACTGGCCTATCGCATTGCATCGACCTCTGGTGATGGCGCACGAATCGGCATCGGTGGCACCGCCACTCCCTGTATATAAATCCATGAGGGTTTCTCTGTCAGAAACGTGGCCGTTTCCTTCGGGTCGACCACTAGTTACTTAATTACTTTGTATATATTATAAAGACCTGATCATCCGACAGTATATTGTTGCTGCGCTTTGCTCTCAGTGACCTGAACTCATTAATTCAACCTCTCATCTGTATTCTGGGCCATGGGAATCACTATTCTTCCAAAACAAGCACAGTGCCACATATACATAACATATTCCACTTATTGGTCATTCTATTCGATTTCGACTCATCTAACAGCTACTACAACAGAAATAGGGAAACGTCAGCGTTACCTGAATGGCAATCTTCGGAGACGCACGCACAGGTGTATCCACTGAGATCATCCCTACAGGACATCCCTGATTCGCACGGATTGGGGTCGCAGTTGTCTGTGTCTGGGATCAAACGGACAGCGTAAGTCAGAAATGTTGGCAAAAGGAGTGGTACAAGAACACATGTACAAATCACCTTTTCAAAAGGTTCGGCAGCGACGGACGCGCTCGATGCAACTGCTGCAGGGCCAACAGTGCTGCAGATGTACTGACCTGTTTCACAATTTTCCCCCGCGAATCCAGTGGCACATTGGCAAGTGTAGCTATACAGACCGTCTGTACAACGTCCTCCGTTCTGACAGGGATTGGGGTCGCAGTCATCTTCATCTGAATTTGGAAAGTTATAAAACAAAGGCCCAAAAGAGCTTACAGACTTAGATCACCAAATGAATGAAAATAATATATACATGTATCCAAATATTCAAAGCTCTCCAATGAGAAATGAGTTAGGTAGTCCCACCTGCTGTAGGTTGATTTAATCTTAATTGTGAGGCAGAAATCAAAGCATGTGGGCTTCTCTGCGTTATTCAAATGGATAGGTTTTTACGTGGTAGAATGAATTCGGTAACCCAAAAACCTTCATATTTCTACATTAACACAAATACACAGAACTATCTTAATTTGTTGACGTACTATGTGAGGTGAACATTTCAGACAAAGAAGTTTTTGTGCATATGACGAGGAAAGTGCGAATCAAAGTGTGGCAGAGAGCCCAGGTCTTTGTCTACTGTGGTGCACACAGTGGTGTTAACTGAACCTCACCCAGGACTGGTCCAACCAGATGACATATTTATCAGCGAGGCGAATATTCTTAATCAGGGTCTGGAAAGACAAACGTACCCTCGGTCACACCACAAACGTAAGTGTTTTATTCACCTGCGCTCATCCAGCACCGCTCCAATCAGATACATGTAACACATATCAGCGGAGCAAATATTATGAGTCGGGCCCTGGCAAGATCAGGTACCCTCAGCAACACTGCAAATGTAGTTATTTTTGGTGTTACAGCCATCGTCACCCCACGAATTGTTCACGTCTGTGTCTTCCTTTTTGACGTCCTTGAGAGTGTGGACACACTTAATCGGAGCCTGGCAAGACAAACGTACCTTCGGCCATACTACAAATGTAGTTAAACTTGGAGTTACAGGCATGGTCACCCCACGAATTGGTCACGTCTGTGTTTTCCAGCGTGATGTCATTGATAGTGTAGACACAGTCCTGCCCCGCTCCACCGTCCGGTTCAGCTGGACTTCGGTTGGTGTTCCAATAAGTCACATCCTATGAAACAAGGGACAAAGGAACGATGGATCACAAAAACGACAGAAAAAAGAAACGAAGGGAAGCGGGCAGGCAGTCAGGCAGAACAGGGAGGGAGGGAGAGAAGGAAGCAGGGAGGGAGGCATGTGGATTGGCAGGCAGGCATGGAGGAATGTAGGAAGGCCGGCGGGAAGGCAGGCAGGGGAGGTGAGGGTCCAGCGAGCCCTACCGTTGTGGTACCGTCGGACCAAACATAGGTTCCCTCCTCGTTCACCTCAGTGTCAGGGTTATCTTGATCGTTCAATCCAATCCAGTACCTTTCACCTTCATTGATATTATCTGTTGACGAAAAAATGAACAGACATTTTTGATGACACCCCAGTTTTTCACCTACCGGGTATTATGACAGGGGTATAAATGCAACAGGACAAAAGCTGTCTCCCAATACCTCTGGTCAGGCTTACGATAACCGACTCTTGCTATATTCGTTCAACCGTTTCCCCCATGTGTTTGTTTTACAGTATAAGAGGCTTCCGGTGACAACCTGTTCTGATGGGAATGCTTCATTTAGAGGGGCGGTGAACTCAGTGTTTCGGGTAGCGTTTCTTTCAGGCTACTTTTGATATGGGCTGTTAGGAAAAGTAACTCACTGTAAAGGTAGGTCTGCTGTTGGATAGTGTGGATGCTGGCCAGATGGCCTCCGTCTGTCTGACAAATAGTCGCTGCTTCATCCCAGGATTTCCTGTCTCCTTGACTGGTGACGGACACGATGATGTAGCAAACGCCATCCTGCAGGACCCAGCCACTCGGGCAGTTGACAGCTAAAAGAAACAGACGAGGGCATGGAATGATTGGGGTGACACAAAGTTCATAATCCACTCGCTAACTGAGTATGTGGTATTTCCTGGGTGAAATTAGAGGTTTGTTTGAAATACCCCCAAAATACCAAATTTTCAGAATTGACGGCAACTCAAACAAACCCCAAAACAGAACTCTTTGGAAATCCCTTTCATGATTTGAAAATATATTACAAATTACTGACCTGTTTCACAATTAGTCCCCGTAAATACATCAGTACATTGGCAAGTGTAGCTATCAACAGCATCTGTGCAACTTCCACCGTTCTGGCATGGATTGGGGTTGCAGTTATCTTCATCTTAAATGTGGAAAACAACATACAAGTTGATTAGACTAAAGTGCACAATAAGTTAGGCAATAACGTCTCCGGATTTTGGACCACTATGACCTTATCATCAAAACAAAAATGTAAGTAAGGAAAAGGACACGGTGAAGTGTCAGGTTTGATCGTTACAAGACATTCCGAAAAGCAAAACCTGATTTGCGGAAACAGTCCTGCAGGGATTGGAACGCCAAGCCAAGCAACTACATCAGTGGAATGTTTCGCCATAAATATGGTACTCAGATTATTTTCTTTTTGGAGGAATGGGTTAAAGATTGAAGAAAATGCAAGAATGACTTCCAGGTAGTACATATTAAGGAAATCGATGGGTCTACATTAAGCTCTGTTTGCATAACAGTTAAGTGTCCTTTAAAAATTTCATAAAAGCATCGGAAACTACATCATAACTTTACTAACCTATTTCACAATTTGTCCCCGTGAATCCCTCCGCACATTGGCAAGTGTAGGTATCCAAACCATCTTCACAACTTCCTCCGTTCTGACAAGGAATTGGGAGGCAGTTATCTTCATCTGAAATGAAATTATAAACAGCTGAAAATTAGTAACTGAATTGGATACCCTGATAAATGAAAAGATATATATTATACAGAAATCAACTTTCCAATAGGTAAGGTACATGTAGTTTCACCTGTTGCGGGTAGATTTAATCTTAACTGTGAGGCAGAAATCGAAGAATGTTCGTTTTAAGGGGTTATTCAAAAGGCAAACATGAAAAAAAAGAATGAGTTCGAACATCAGGATAAAGAACTCGGTAAAACGACAACCTTCATATATATCTCCAGAGTAATACATATACAAAACACTTTTGTAATCAGTTGACGTAGTATGTGAGGTGAACATTTCAAACATGAATGAGGACGAAAGTGCTGATCCAATTGTGGTAGAGAGCCCAGTTTTGTGTCCTGTCCACTGTATCACACATAGTGGCGTTTACTTGAGCTTACCCAGGACTGCTCAAACCAGATGACACCTTTATCACCGAGACAATTACTCTTAATCGGAGCCTAGCAAAACAAACGTACCTTCGGCCATACTACAAATGTAGTTAAACTTGGAGTTACAGGCATCGTCACCCCACGAATTGGTCACGTCTGTGTTTTCCTGCGTGATGTCATTGATAGTGGAGACACAGTCCTGCCCCGCTCCACCGTCCGGTTCAACTTGGCTTCGTCTGGTGTTCCAATAAGTCACATCCTATGAACCAAGGGACAAATGATCAATGGATCTGAGAAGCGACGGAACAAAAAAACGAACGAAGGTAGGGAGGGAAGTTGCAGGCAGGGAGGCATGCAAGGAGGGATGGAGGCAGGTAGGGAGGGAGTCAGGCAGGTTGCAAGGGAGGCAGGGAGACCGACAGGGAGGTACATGTAGGGACGCAGACTATAGGCAGTCAAACATACAAGCAGCGCTATAGGAGGGAGAGAGACAGGCAGAGGGAGGCAGGGGGACAAGGAGGGAGGGAGGGATGGATGGAGGGAGGGAGGGAGGGAGGGGGAGGGAGGGAGGGGATGGACGGAAAGGGAGGTTGGGGGAAGGAGGGAGGGAGGTGGAAGGAGGGAGGGAGGGATGGGGAAGGAAGGAGGGAGAGGGAGGGACGGAGGGACGGAGGGACGGAGGGACGGAGGGACGGAGGGACGGAGGGATGGAGGGACGGAGGTAGGGAGGGGGAGGAAAGGAGGGAGGGGAGGAAAGGAGGGAGGGTAGAAAGATAGGGAGGGAGGGCCGGGAAGGAAGGAATGAGGCAGGGAGGCAGGGAGGCGGGGAGGCAGGGAGGCAGGGGGTAGGGAGGCAGGGAGGCAGGGTGGTTGTATGCAGGCAGGAAAACAGACAGGGAGGGAGGCAGGCAGGCATGCAGTTATACAGAGAGGGAGAGAGGGAGGCAGACGGGGGAGGTAAGGGACCAGCAAGCCCTACCTTGACAGTACCGTCGGACCAGACATAGATGCCCTCGTCATCCACCGCAGTCTCAGAGTTTTCGATATCATTCAATCCAATCCAGTATTTTTCACCTTCATTGATATTTTCTGTTGACGAAAAAAATAACAGACATTTCAGATAACACGCCAACTTCCAGCTATTATGTCAGGGGTATCAACGCAACAATACAAAAGCTGTCGCACACTACCCGGGTAGCGTGTTCACCCAGGCTGTGAGGAGGCATAAGTGGTTCTCTAGTGCTATGGCTATGGGCTGCTAGGAAAAGGAACTCACCGTAAAGGTAGGTCTGCTGTTGGATAGTGTGGATGCTGGCCAGATGGCCTCCGTCTGTCTGACAAATAGTCGCTGCTTCATCCCAGGATTTCCTGTCTGGTTGACTGAGGATGGACACGATGATGTAGCAAACGCCATCCTGCAGGACCCAGCCACTCGGGCAGTTGACAGCTGAAAGAAACAGACGAGGGCGTAGCATGCTTGGGTGACACAGTTTTCATAATCCCCTCGCTAACCGAGTATGTGGTTGTCCCTGGGTCAAATCCTGAGGTTTGTTTGAAATACAAACAATACTCGATTTCCAGATTTGACGGGAAATCAAAAACACTATAAAACAGGACTCATTAAAAAACACCTTGTTTTCATGTTTTCAATCATACAATACAAATTACTGACCTGTTTCACAATTAGTCCCCGTGAATCCATCAGTACATTGGCAAGTGTAGCTATCAACAGCATCTGCGCAACTTCCACCGTTCTGGCATGGATTGGGGTTGCAGTTATCTTCATCTTTAACGTGGAAGACATCGTTCAAGTTGATTAGATTAAACTGCACAATAAGATAGGCAATAACATCTCTTGATTTTGGACCACTAGTTAGGACCCTATCATTAAAACAAAAATGTAAGTAAAGGAAAGGACACGGTGAAGTGTCAGGTGTGATCGATACAAGACATTCTCAAGAGCAGAACCTGATTTGCGGAAACAGTCCTGCAGGGATTGGAATGCCAAGCCAAGCAACTACATCAGTGGAATGTTTCACCATAAATATGGTACTTAGATTATTTCTTTTGGGGGGGAACGGGTCGAAGATTGAAGAAAATGCAAGAATGACTTCCAGGTAGTACATATTAAGGAAATTGATGGGTTTACATTAAGCTCTGTTTGCATAACAGTTAAGTGTCCTTTAATAATTCCATGAAAGCATCGGAAACTACATGATAACTTTACTAACCTATTTCACAATTTGTCCCAGTGAATCCCTCCGCACATTGGCAAGTGTAGGTATCCAAACCATCTTCACAACTTCCTCCGTTCTGACAAGGAATTGGGATGCAGTTATCTTCATCTGAAAAAATGAAATTATAAACAGCTGAAAATTAGTAACTGAATTGGATACCCTGCTAAGTGAAAAGATATATATTATACAGAAATCAACTCTCCAATAGGTAAGGTAGTTTCACCTGTTGCGGGTAGATTTAATCTTAACTGTGAGGCAGAAATCGAAGCATGTTAGTTTCAAGGGGTTATTCAAAAGGCAAACATGAAAAAAAAGAATGAGTTCGAACATCAGGATAAAGAACTCGGTAAAACGACAACCTTCATATATATCTCCAGAGTAATACATATACAAAACACTTTTGTAATCAGTTGACGTAGTATGTGAGGTGATAATTTCAAACATGAATGAGGACAATAGTGCTGATCCAATTGTGGCAGAGAGCCCAGTTTGTGTCCTGTCCACTGTATCACACATAGTGGCGTTTACTTGAGCTCACCCAGGACTGCTCAAACCAGATGAAACCTTGATCACCGGGACAATTACTCTTAATTGGAGCCTGGCAAGACAAACGTACCTTCGGCCATACTACAAATGTAGTTAAACTTGGAGTTACAGGCATCGTCACCCCACGAATTGGTCACGTCTGTGTTTTCCTGCGTGATGTCATTGATAGTGGAGACACAGTCCTGCCCCGCTCCACCGTCCGGTTCAACTTGGCTTCGTCTGGTGTTCCAATAAGTCACATCCTATGAACCAAGGGACAAATGATTAATGGATCTGAGAAGCGACGGAACAAAAAAACGAACGAAGGTAGGGAGGGAAGTTGCAGGCAGGGAGGCATGCAAGGAGGGATGGAGGCAGGTAGGGAGGGAGTCAGGCAGGTTGCAAGGGAGGCAGGGAGACAGACAGGGAGGTACATGTAGGGACGCAGACTATAGGCAGTCAAACATACAAGCAGCGCTATAGGAGGGAGAGAGACAGGCAGAGGGAGGCAGGGGGACAAGGAGGGAGGGAGGGATGGATGGAGGGAGGGAGGGAGGGAGGGGGAGGGAGGGAGGGGATGGACGGAAAGGGAGGTTGGGGGAAGGAGGGAGGGAGGTGGAAGGAGGGAGGGAGGGATGGGGAAGGAAGGAGGGAGAGGGAAGGAGGGAGGGACGGAGGGATGGAGGGATGGAGGGACGGAGGTAGGGAGGGGGAGGAAAGGATGGAGGGGAGGAAAGGAGGGAGGGTAGAAAGATAGGGAGGGAGGGCCGGGAAGGAAGGAATGAGGCAGGGAGGCAGGGAGGCGGGGAGGCAGGGAGGCAAGGGGTAGGGAGGCAGGGAGGCAGGGTGGTTGTATGCAGGCAGGAAAACAGACAGGGAGGGAGGCAGGCAGGCATGCAGTTATACAGAGAGGGAGAGAGGGAGGCAGACGGGGGAGGTAAGGGACCAGCAAGCCCTACCTTGACAGTACCGTCGGACCAGACATAGATGCCCTCGTCATCCACCGCAGTCTCAGAGTTTTCGATATCATTCAATCCAATCCAGTATTTTTCACCTTCATTGATATTTTCTGTTGACGAAAAAAACAACAGACATTTCAGATAACACGCCAACTTCCAGCTATTATGTCAGGGGTATCAACGCAACAATACAAAAGCTGTCGCACACTACCCGGGTAGCGTGTTCACCCAGGCTGTCAGGAGGCATAAGTGGTTCTCTAGTGCTATGGCTATGGGCTGCTAGGAAAAGGAACTCACCGTAAAGGTAGGTCTGCTGTTGGATAGTGTGGATGCTGGCCAGATGGCCTCCGTCTGTCTGACAAATAGTCGCTGCTTCATCCCAGGATTTCCTGTCTGGTTGACTGAGGATGGACACGATGATGTAGCAAACGCCATCCTGCAGGACCCAGCCACTCGGGCAGTTGACAGCTAAAAGAAACAGACGAGGGCGTAGCATGCTTGGGTGACACAGTTTTCATAATCCCCTCGCTAACCGAGTATGTGGTTGTCCCTGGGTCAAATCCTGAGGTTTGTTTGAAATACAACCAATACTCGATTTCCAGATTTGACGGGAAATCAAAAACACTATAAAACAGGACTCATTAAAAAAACACCTAGTTTTCATGTTTTCAATCATACAATACAAATTACTGACCTGTTTCACAATTAGTCCCCGTGAATCCATCAGTACAGTGGCAAGTGTAGCTATCAACAGCATCTGCGCAACTTCCACCGTTCTGGCATGGATTGGGGTTGCAGTTATCTTCATCTGAAATGTGGAAAACAACATACAAGTTGCTCCAAGACATAAGATCGGTAAAAAGATCATAGGATTTTGGACCACTAGAGGTGCCTTAAGAAAACAGTCCTACTAGGATTGAAACTTCTAGCCATGCCACTACATCGATGGAATAGTTCAATATCTTGTACTCTGGGTTGTATTTTAAACATTTAAATATCCTTTTCTCCACGGCTCTCGTTGGTACCGTAATTCCATTAAGGTTTCGGAAAATTTACATGGTAATTTTATTAACTTGTTTGATTGTTTTACAATTTGTCTCCGTAAATCGATTAAAACATTTGCACGTGTAGGTATTCAAACCATAGATCTTAGCAACTTCCTCCGTTCTGGCAAGTATCTAAGATACAGTTATCTTCATATTAAAATTTAGAACACAACGTTAAAGTTGTTAAAACTTTGGCAATAGTATTGTGCCTTCAATAAAAAGCAGGATGAGAAATAAAGTGAAAAGAAAAAAAAAACCTGTTGGGTTCTATCGAGACAATACCGTTCTCAGGTGTAGAATCTGCTTCAGAAAACCGTCCCGCTGGGATGGCATTGTCAAACCTTGCACTATGATTTGTTCAAAGGACATGGTGGCCAGTGGTCATGACTTTTGAAATGGCTTGACGGCTTGGAAAATGAAAGAAAGGATTTGAGCCGCATGTTGAAGAATTCAAGGGGTCAATATTAATTTATTTTTGACAGCCTGCTTTCTGCAGTTAAGGGATTTTTCCTCGGTGGCTCTGGTAAATTATTCCATACAGGCTTCGGCAACTACACTGTGATTAAACCGACCCGTTTCACAATCTCTCCCAGTGAATCCATTAACACATTGGCACTTGTAGGTATCCACACCATCTTCACAACTTCCCTCGTTCTCACAAGGATTGGGGAGGCAGTTATCTTCATCTGAAATTCAGGACACAACATTCAATCTGATCAGACTTTGGCAATAATATTGGTTAATTATGAAACACTAGGTGACTTTAATAAAAAGCAGAATGAGAAAGGAAGTGACAGGAAAAAGGAAAGTGTCATGTTCTATCGATACAAGGCACTTCACAAGTACAGAATCTGCTTTTGAAAACGATCCTGCTGGGATTGGAACGTCAGGCCATGCAACTAGATCAATTAGGACTAAATTGTTCACGATATGGTATAAATGCAGTTAATTATAGATTTTTGAAATGGTTTGACTGTTTGAGTGGAAAATGCACGAAAGGATTGCAGATACACGTTGAAGAAATCAGTGAGTCACCGTTAAGAATGTAAACAAGGGAAAGACTATTATTGGACACACAATTGCGGGGGATGCGGTCTCTTAGATGTTGAATCCAAATTAATGAGTTTAAACATAAGTTGGTTGTCTCGTTACTTTACCTCTGAAGGAAAGTGGAAATATCTTTTCGATTATTGGATTAACAAGGCCAGTGACAACAATTCTTTCGGTTGGTATGTTTTTAGCAATAACTGTAAGATCCATAATTTAACTAGCACATCATTTTATCATGAGCTTATCCATGCCTTCCAGAAAGTTGGAGGGAAATTGATATGTAATTTCTCAAGTCTTAAAGAAACAGGACAGATTCCATTATTGAACAATGGTATTATTACAGGAAACAATACTTGCATCAACAGTAACCTCCTTAAATCCTTGGGTTTACGAAAACTGAAAGATATTCTCGTCGATGGTGATCTCATTACATTTCAACAGTTGGCTAAAATGAGTGGTAGCAAACATAATAATGCAGGGAAATCGGTTGCATATATTCGTAAACAAATTGATTTTACCTTGGTTAACGAAAAACGGATCGGGCCATCAAACCATATAGGTAAATGGCTAGTTATTGCAAAACAAAAAGACAGCAATGATTTGACGCCAATTTCGAAAACCAGTGCAAAATCAAACTATATGAATCTTATTGAAAATAAATTCGTTGTTCCTCATTTTCAAAGTACTTGGCAAAATATTTTCAACATAAGTTGCAATCAAATTGGCCTGCCATTTGGAAGAGTGATCTGATGAACCCCCTTTTAGATCCAGAAGATAAAGATTTCATGTACAAGTTGAGACATCGTATCTTAGCCACAAAGGATTTTGTTTGTAAAATTTGTAAAACTGATAACTCTAGATGCTCATTATGTAATGAAGAAACGGAAACCCATGAACATTTGTTTATTTTCTGCGTCCGCACCATTGATGCATGGTTCTATGTTGAAAATATCCTTAAAAAGTATACTGGAAAGAACACTTTTTATCTAAATGACTCGATGAGAATTCTGGGCTATAAACTGTCCATAGTGTAATTATCATTACAATGCTAAGACAAATATGGAAAGTTAGATGCAAAATAGTTTTTGACGAGATTATTGAATTGGACAAAGACATATTAAGACATTTTAAGAAAAGTTTAAAGAGTTTCTTGCGTTTTGAGTTTAAGAGATTGACACTCGAGACCTTTAAATTGGTGTATGGTAAAAATAATGCCCTATGTTCTGTTGATGAGTGCAGCAATCTGGTCTTTCCTTACTAGCTGAGAAATTTATGATGAATACACTTTTATAATGGTATTTTATTTTTAGCCTACCATTCTTTGTATTGTAATGACAAAAGCATGACCGTAATGTAAGATATTGATGTGTTGAAATAAATGGAGTCTTGAACTCCACAGCGACAAAAAAGGGAAAGAACAGGGGTGAAAACGATTCTACTGGATGACGTCACCAGGTCCGGGTGCGGAGTGGTCTGCGGAAGTGTTTGCGAGCGCGGTGCGCTGTCTCGCATGTTGCTTTGCACTGCTGTTCAGGAAACAGTCGTAGGGCTCAACACGTGAAAGCGCTTGCGCACACTTCCGCAGACCACTCCGCACCCGGACCTGGTGACGTCATCCAGTTTTCAAATCCAAGATGGCCACCCCAACTCTGCTCGTCGATCTGTTCTCGGTCAACTGAGGGGAATTTTCTCCTTTTTCCAAAACGTGAGTAAAACAAAAGGACCAGTATTGGAATCTGCAATTCTCACTGAATCCTCAATGGGCGCTTGGGACGGTTTCACGGGTGTTTTAGGGGTAAATCTGGGGATTTCGGTAGGAGGTATTTTTCAAAAATTACATTACATAGATTTTAGACGATGAAGTAGCATATGCATAGCCACGATTCTTGGACCCTACAGTCACCCGTCCCTAAAAATGTCAAAATTCGATAAAAAAGGGTGACTTGTCGGGTCCAAGTTACTCGGACTATAGTAGTCCAATTAACTTGGACCCGACAAGTCACCCTTTTTTCGGGTGACTGTAGGGTCCAAGAAAAACCCAACATCGCTAATAAAAGTACTACTACTAGTAATACTAATACTTAATAGGGCCTATGTACAAACCGCCAAAAAACATTTTAACCGAAAAACTACCCGACCCAAACCCAGGTAGTTTTTCTGTCGAAATGTTTTTTTGGCGGTTTGTACACATTAGTTATGTTGGGACCCTACAGTCACCCGAATCTCAAAATTTCAAAATTCGATAAAAAAGGGGTGACTTGTTGGGTCCAAGTTACTCGTACTAGGACTATAGAGTATAGTACTACTACTAGTAGTACATACTACAGTCAGTAGTACTAGTACAGTAGTAGTACTGATACTACTAAAGTACTAGTACTAGTAGTAGTAGTACTAGTAGTACAGTAGTAGTAGTCTACTACTAAAATACTAGTACTTTAGTGGTAGTACTACTAGCACTGACCTAGTGTACACTACTACTATTAGTACTAGTACTACTAGTACTAGTAGTACTAGTACTAGTACTAGTACTTTAGTAGTAATACTACTATTGCACTACTCCTAGTACTAGCAGTAGCAGGGCGTAACAATTGAAAATGGATATTGCGTTACGGCTGCCTTAACGATAGCCACTGCCTTTTTTAACTGACCTGCTTCGCAATTTGTTCCCGTGAATCCACTCGCACATTTGCAAGTATAGCTATCCGGACCTTCTTCACACGTTCCTCCATTCTGACAAGGATCGGTACCACAGCTATTTGCCTGGTCTTTGGTTGTAATTGGATCTGTAGTAGCTGGGTTTGTGATTGTAGTTGGGTCTGTAGTACTAGTAGGGTTTGTACTTGTGTTTGGGTCTGTAGTTGTAAATGAGTTTGTGGTTATAGTTGGGTCTGTAGCTGGAGATGGCTTTGTGGTTGTAGTTGGGGTAGTGGTTGTAGTTGTGTCCGTAACTGTAGAAAAGTATGTGGTTGTAGTTGATTCTGTAATTGTACTTGTAGATGGGTTTGTGGTTGTAGTTGTGGTAGTTGTTGTAATTGTGTCAGTAACTGTAGATGGGTTTGTGGTTGAGTCTGTAGTTGGAGATGGGTTTGTGGTTGTAGTTGGGTCTGTAGTTGGGTTTGTAGTTGTAGATGGGTCTGTGGTTGTAATTGAGTCTGGAGTTGGGTTTGTAGTTGTAGGTGGGTCTGTGGTTGTAGTTGAGTCTGTAGTTGTAGATGGGTTTGTGGTTGTAGTTGGGTCTGTGGGTGTAGTCGGGTTTGTGGTTGTAGTCGGATTGGTGGTTGTAGTTGGGTTTGTAGTTGTAGTTGGGTCTGTAGTTGTAGATGGGTTTGTGGTTGTAGTTGGGTCTGTGGGTGTAGTCGGGTTTGTGGTTGTAGTCGGATTGGTGGTTGTAGTTGGGTTTGTGGTTGTAGTTGGGTCTGTAGTTGTAGATGGGTTTGTGGTTGTAGTTGGGTCTGTGGGTGTAGTCGGGTGTGTGGATGTAGTCGGATTGGTGGTTGTAGTTGGGTTTGTGGTTGTAGTTGGGTCTGTAGTTGTAGATGGGTTTGTGGTTGTCGCAGTCGTACCTGGAGGAAGAAGGTGAAAATATAAGTTGCAGATTGTACTCATGCTACCATCCGTATCTCATTTTTCATCATGCATTGGCTGTTACAGGAACGGCTGGGAGTGCAAGTCGCAAAGCCCGCCTTCATTTCACAAGCTTTGCGACCAAATAAGCTCATGCAAACAGACCAGAGTCGGGGTCTGTCACTTAAACTGGTAAAAGTAACTAATATAATAAGTGAGGCTAATGATCAAATTAGTTCGTCAAACATCAGCGGTGATTCCAGACAGATATTACTTTGAAAAATGCCCCTGAGACATAGGATTCCCTTTACGCCTGGGGCACACGATGGCAGACGGCGGGACTCTTGACTTCGCGTATATCAAGAAGCTCT
The DNA here is from genome assembly GCA_949987565.1 of Luidia sarsii. Lineage (NCBI taxonomy): Eukaryota > Metazoa > Echinodermata > Asteroidea > Paxillosida > Luidiidae > Luidia > Luidia sarsii. The sequence goes on from OX465116.1 coordinate 10,234,231, forward strand.
GCCCTCTCCTCTCTGATGATGCAGGTGTCCGTGAGACTGTCACCTTGTGAAACTATATACGGTGATTAACCGACAAGCGAAGCGGGCAGGACACTGTTTGGAAACCCGCCAGATTACTTAACCAGCGGGTCGATATGGGGTTCTCACTAATTAATGTCATTTTGATTTGGTGAATTGGTTTAATTCCTTCTGACTCGCGCCCCCACCCCGGCAAAGATTCGTTGACTATTAGGAAAGGCCGCCATCTAAGTGCTGGATAGCTCAGATGGAAGAGCACCGGTACGCTAATCCAGAGGTGGTTCATGGACCCGTTAGTCAAAGTTCTCTCTGCCAATATTTCAATTTCAAAGTTTATGGGCCTGACGTTTTGAACATAGCTCAGGACCTTTCCCAAAGGCAGGGAAAGGTCTTTGAGAATGGTCATGCTAGGATCGAAACGTCAGGCCCACTATTACTTTTTTTAGATTTGCATTTTGGTAGTCTTAGTCAGTAAGCAGTTTGCAACATTTTTGTATATCACTTGAAATATTCAAATTTGTTCAAAAGTTTCCAGTTATTCCTTTGTCTGATTGACTTTAATTTTACTTTGTTTAGCAAAAGGGCAGTGTTCATTCGTAAAATGCTACAAATACACAAGATTGCTATTTTTGGCAGTGAGGTGAAAATGTCGGACGATGAACTCCTTGCAGCACAAGAAGAGGGAAGTGCTGAGTCTAGAGAACCCAGCCTTTTTTCACTATATGCATGGCATTTACAAATCGTAAGGGTTTGTCCATCAGGGTCCATCCAACACTGCCCCACAACCCGATAACACATTATAGCTGATATTATAAATCAAATATTATAAATCGGGGACTCGCAAGACAAACGTACCCTCTGCCACGCCACAAATGTAGCTAAACTTGGAGTTAAAGCCATCGTCACCCCACGAATTCATCACATCTGTCTTTTCCGTCTTGGTGTCCCTGATAGTGGAGACACAGTCCTGCCCCGCTCCACCGTCCGGTTCAGCTGGACTTCGGTTGGTATTCCAATAAGTCACATCCTATGAACCAAGAGACAAATGATCGCGATGGATTACATGAACGACGGATCAGCGAAACGAGGGAGGGAGGGAAGTAGGGAGGTAGTGAGACAGAGAAGGGAGAGAGGCAGGGATATAAGGGACGCAGACAGAAAGGCGGGTAGACATACAGTCAGTCATACAGTCAGGGAGGCAGGGAGGGGGAGGGAGGATGGGAGAGAGGGAGATGGGACATAGGGAGAGGGGGATGGAGGTGGTATATTGGTTGATGTATCATTCTGACGGAAAGGCCTCTTTATAGTGTGAACTAGGACTTGAGGCAAAAGGTTTGCATCAAAACGTTTATAAGCTGGAATTAGGTGAGTAAAATACAAACATGCAGGGGAGGTGAGGGACCAATGAACCCTACCGTGGCGGTACCGTCGGACCAGACATAGGTTCCCTCTTCATCGTCAGTGGTGTCAGGGTTATCTATATCGTTCAATCCAATCCAGTACTTTTCCTTTTCTTCGATAGTATCTGTTGACGCCAAAAATAACAGACATTTCAAATAACAAGCCACTTTTGAACTATTATGTCAGGTATAGTAACTCCACAGAACAAAAGCTCTCGCAAACTTACCTTGGTCAGGCTTTAAGGACTACTACATTCGTTCAAGCGGTTTGGCCCCAACTCGTGTTTTTTTTATAGCATAAGATCGTTTACAACCTGTCCTTGTGTGAATGGCTTATAGGGTAGTGGTTTACTTGATTTTCGGGTAGCGTGTTCTCTCAGACATAAACTTCATCGCTTGATCACAACAATAAAAAACACATTGCATAGACCATTAAACTGTGTATTCCAGGAAATGTGTTCTCTCAGGCTGTCAGGAGGCGCCACCGGTTCTCCAGTTATATTGTTATGGACTGTTAGGAAAAAGAACTCACCGTATAGGTAGGTCTGCTGTCCAAGAGTGTGGATGCTGGCCAGATGGCCTCCCTCTGACTGGCAAATAGTCTCCGCGTCAGTACATGATATCTTTTTTCCATTTCCCAAGAGCACAATGTTGTAGCAGAAGCCTTCCTGCAGGACCCAACTACTCGGGCAGTTGGCCCCTGGAAGAAACAGACGGGGTGTAGAATGCTTTGGGTGACACAATTTCCATAATCCCCTATAATTATGTTGTGCTCGAGTGTTGCTCTGAAAAGAACCGGTAACTCCTGGTCAGATGTCAAGGTTCGCATGGTGGGTTCGCAATGTTTGCGTTGACATCATTTGCAGAATTTGGTTCTGTGATGAGTGAGTGAGTGAGTGAGTGTGATAACCGCCGGCCAAACAAAAATCCAGATTTTCCTCGCCGTACAGGCACATTGCACTTTTTTTTTCGCGAAAATAATTTTGGGACAAAATTGGTTAACATTAATGAGAAAAAAACCGTATTCGGACGTCTACAATAAAGCAGACACGACCCATGCAGCCCTCCTATATCGAGTCGTGACAGTATTGGTAGTCAGGGAAATTATAAAATATTTCATTATAAAAAAGAGCCGTTATTTTATGATTATTGCATCAAATTCATATTCACAATTGTGTCCCCAGGGAGCCTCTCTGGTCCAGATAAATATACGAAATTACATGACGGGATTTTCAATTAAAATTGCCCTTCGTACAACCCCTTGTTATAATACAATTTCGTGACGAAAATTAATTAAAAGATCCCCTTTAGAGGGACGCAAGGATTCCATCTATATTTGAGATTTGATGGTTTGCCTGCGGGATACACAATAAGGTTTGCGTTGACACGATGTGCAGAACATTTTAATGTGTAATGGCTATGATATGAGTCGTTAACTCCAGGTGAGATGTGGAAGTTTGCACGGTAGGTTCCCAATGTAAAACGGTTTGCAGTGACACCATGTGAGGAATCCGTTTGTATTAGTGTAGGCCTACATAAGGCTTGTGATGACTACCTTTGTGTAATCTCTTTCGAGAAATGAGCGTAGCTCCAAAAACAAATGATTAATTCGACGTTTCGGGCAGTGTACGCTCTGCCTTCTGTCATTCAAACATTGAACAAGAGTAAACACGGTGTCACCCATGAGAATATGAACTATGAACTGCAAACTATTCTTGAATAAGCTACAACTGGGGCAACCTTGGATTAGTGCATATAGGCTAGATATTAAAGGGTACCGCAGAATCGGTCCTTTCTAATCCGTCAAAAACACAAATAGGTTTCGACGCTAAAATGAGCGACCATAATCCTGGGGTCTCTTGTATCCCACTCATTGTTATATAAACATAATATGCTTCACCGGATTATGCGACTGAGAAAATTGAGCGCTCAACAAACAACTACACTGTATTTGGAGCAACAGACTGAACAGCGCTTCAAAGTATGATAGCGCAAGCCCAATAAATCAATACAAAATGCATGTAAATGTTATTTCAGCGTCCAAGGCAAAATAAAAATATGTTTGTCTTTTAATGTTTGATTTACAAAGGGGAAACACGTGGGCAGAGAAGGAAGTACACTTCTCTTCCTCTTTACAGAATGTTCTTTGGCATGGTCCACATTTTGGTGGTCACAGCTTAAACAGCAAGCCCCGAAACTTGTCATATCACCCTACACGGATTTCCAAAAAGAAAATCACGGAAAAAGCGGAACTCAACCTGACCTGGCGGCGATACCGAGATAGCATGGACGACGGCTACCCAAAACCCCATCGAGCAATATGAACCCGATCAACCCTACGCAAACATTTACCTACAAAACCTCCACCACTTCTATAAAATAACTTGACTTAGGCCTATAAGCATTTTCAAAGGTTGCTTCCACACAAAATCACACGGAAACGCGCCAAAACCCACCTCGAATGTCTTCTCACACTCTCAAGTATTCATCTACGGAGAATGTTTCCCATATGGAGGAATTCTGAAGACTTCACAGAAACGTTAAACATAAAGGATACTCGATAACAGGGTACTCGAAACCCGATATCGGCTTTGTTTCAAGCGAAGTATCTTCCGAAATTCCACTGCGTTTAAAAGTCAAGCGCAATGAAATTGGAATTATTTTTGATTACAGGTTTTTCAAATAATTATGAGTGTGGTGTCAGTAAAATACATCAATTTTTTTTAATTCAAACTTTTAAATAAAACAATAATTTCACGATGTCGTGATTATGATTGTCAACCCGGTCATCACTTTCGTCGGGGAAGTTTGGTACATTTGCATAATTATAGGCCTACAGATACAAACAGTCAGCGCACTTTTTCTTTTTCAAAAGAACCGAAATCGGGAGTGAATATTGGCACATTTGTTGACATGTCTGCAAGCTTCGTTGTTGAAGATTGTGGCAATGATATAAACATGTATTTAAGCCCTGATTATCGTAGCATAAGCTGCATTTAGACGTCAAAAAAACACGCTGACACGACCGTCCCGTCAAAGCGCGTGCAGTACATGCAGTGACCATTTTGAAGCTTGTTTTCACGTAGTCCATTCGTGCCATAGGAATCTCTTTTTTTCTGAATACTTTATCATTGTTATCGATTTTGAGTTCATCGGATTCCGATGAATACGCTAGTGGAAAGGGTCCATCAACGCGCCCAAAAAGGGTGCATTACTCGCCGAACACGTCAGTGGAACTTCTCCCTGACCATCACATGGAGAGAACAAATCAAAATAGGGGATCACCCTAAAGATGAACATAATTATTTTAAATGGAAGTTACTTCCTCCTTCCTTAGACCTATCAGCTTATTTAGAGATGTCTCTCAATCGAATAAGTAATATTTCTAAATGTATCTAAATAACTTTATGCCCTATCTAAAGGAACATACAGAAAAGTTCGAAACTGCTCACCGACTTATTTAACCAGAAAATCAAATCTTAAATTTGAAGGGGACCCGACGTTTCGATCATACAGGACCTCTCTCAAAGGCAGAGTGGATAATCTTTCTCAAACGAAGAAAGCTGGACCTTTCCCTAAAGAAAAAGTGCACGACCATTCTCAAAGGAAGAACGCATGATCATTCTTAAAGGAAAATCACAGGACCATTATCAAAGGAAGAACACAAGACCATTCTCAAAGGAAGAACACAAGACCATTCTCAAAGGAAGAACGCAGGACCATTCTCAAAGGAAGAACGCAGGACCATTCTCAAAGGAAAATGTAGTTTTGTTTGGCGCGCAGAATCGGTTCCCTGTTACGTAATACAATGCATTCCGGCATGCATTCCGCATGCGCATTGGAGCTTAGCTAGTACTTAAACCTCGTCCCACCCAACGCGCTCCACTTCAGGCTCATGCACACACGCTGAACGTTGCTCTATACATTCTCACCGTCTTCTCTACTACCCCCTCAACACTTATCGGTAATGTCGACTAAACCGGGACGTCCTTCTGACACAACCCTGATCTTCGAGAAGTTCAAGGATTACTTCGACCAAAGGTTCAATTCAATAACGACTCCACAAAATGAATCTAGTTCCTTGAGAGAACTCAAAAACAAACTTGAAGCTAGAAAACTCTCCAAAGCAGGCAATATTGCCCAATTCGAGTTTTGTGGTAAGATAGAACTGGCCCTTGACAAAATCAAAGAAGCCATAACCGAGAAATCAGATATTGACTCAGCGATTGAAGTTCTTCGAGACGCCGAACTTCTGGTAGCAGAGAGGAAGAGAAAAATTCGAATCGCGGACCAAAGCAAGGCCGGTTGGGCTACCGTCTCCCAGCTCGACAAGAAAGACACGGAACACCTAAATTCAGAGCAACTGAAGAGCGTACGGATCGCTGAGGAAGAAGCTTTGAAGCAGATAGAAAGCAGATAGCGCAAGAGACGAGGTGGCTTCGACTCTGCTCCGCGGGATCCTTCTGACCGTCGTCTTTTTCGAGGTATTATAGACATACTAGCTATATATGCACACTTATAGTACACTAGGCTGACTATAGCCCACACCTATTTACTTTGTTTGTTCAGTATGCATCATTGTGCATACAGTCTACCTCCCATGCTGTCTGAATAAATTAATATCTGCATATAATATCATGTGTATCCTTGTTTCATTTAGTTCCTTCGTAGTATAAAATGAAACTGCTTTTCATGCGTATGAGTGTTGCGAAGAAGCATGAAAAACGCAGGACATTCTCAAAGGAAGAACACAGGACCATTCTCAAAGGAAGAACACAGGACAATATTCAAAGGAAAAACGCGAGACCTTTCTCAAAGAAAAAACACCGGACCATTCTCAAAGGAAGAACACAGGACCATAATTATTCAAAGGAAAAACGCAGGACAATATTCAAAGGAAAAACGCTTAACCATTCTCAAAGAAAAACGCAGGACCATTCCCAAAGGAAGAACAAAGGACCATTCTCAAAGGAAGAACGCAGGACCATTCTCAAAGGAAAAACACAGGACATTCTCAAAGGAAGAACACAGGACCATTCTCAAAGGAAGAACACAGGACAATATTCAAAGGAAAATCGCAAGACCTTTCTCAAAGGAAAAACACCGGACCATTCTCAAAGGAAGAACACAAGACCATTCTCAAAGGAAGAACACAGGACCATAATTATTCAAAGGAAAAAACGCTTAACCATTCTCAAAGAAAAACGCAGGACCATTCCCAAAGGAAGAACAAAGGACCATTCTCAAAGGAAGAACGCAGGACCAATCTCAAAGGAATAACACAGGGCCATTCTCAAGGGGGAGATCGAAATGGCAGGCCCTCTTTTTTTTTTAGAGTTTTTATTGGTCACTTAGACTAAAGAGGATCCCGAAAAGGGGTCGCGGTGATTTGGGGGGAAAAACACTTACCTCCGAAATCCACTAGGGAAAACAAGCAACTTAAGAAGATCGCCTGACTTTTCACACGGAAGCCCATAGTCGCCGAAAAAAAAGGACGTCGGCGCCCGTTGCATACAACTCCCCGTCTGGGTAAAATGTAGCTTTGCTGGAATCTACACTTCACAACGCAGCCGCGCCTGCTTGATATCCCTCCGCCTCTCCGCAAGTGCGGCCCTATCCTCTTCACGTGGAGTGATACGGGAAAAGTTTGTGCTAACTGCGCAATCCCGAGAACATGCAGTGATCATGAACGGCCATACAGAAAAGGCTAACACACGTGATAGAAGGCGTGGGTGATTTTATTTCCATTCATATTCATTATATTTATGTTACAACGATGGCTTGTTTTGACAGAGAGACTTGAACATTATACACGGAAGATAGGGTAGCAAGCATCCACGCCGATTCCTCCATGGAATATGTGGCTTACCTATATTTAGGCTGCGAAGGCCAAACCCAACCCCACAACCGAGCGATTTGCAGAGTTCAAATTGAAGGGGTTAAAATTCTGACTCGAAATAATGCTCTCGTATTCCTTGCGTAGGGATAATGTGCCTAATAGCTGCACATTCAAAGATAGGTCAAGGGCCAGGTTCGTCTTGTTGAGAGATAACGGGGTCTATGAGCGAAACCAAATTGTAGAAAACCAGACGGTTTCATCTCAGCAGCACCTTTCCCATAATTATGTACAATGTCTCAAAGACAGAAAGACTCAAAGGCAGAATGCCCAGTACTTTCTCAAAGGCAGGTCATGCTTGGATCCACACGTATAGGGCCCCCATTTTTGAGATTTGAAATAATGGTTATTTAGTCAGAAAGCAGTTTCCAACATTTGTATATGATTATTCCTGTCGTTCCTAACACGTATGTATAATGAACTTCGAATCCAAACGGTGACATTTTTATGAAAGATTGGGGAAAAATTATAACAAAATTCAAACAGAAAAAGCTATTAAAAACGGGATTCGGAGAACGTTTTATGTGCAAGATTTGTTTATAATTGACAAGTGTAGCCCCGGTGATCACTCATTGCAGTGATCCTCAAAAGTGTAACCCCGTGGTTTTTTTTTAGCAAGCCACACCAAGATTATTGAAAAAAAATCATTTACTTTGCTGCAGGAATCGTTCATCCAAGAGATAAGTTTTGATGGATTCTCGAGAGACCGGGATATGGGGTTTTTCGAGTTAAAAACACATCCTTTGACATAGTGTAGCTATAGTTGCAAAATGCTGAAATCAGGTTGGCAAGGCCATCCTCCACAAAAGGGGAAATGCCATAGATGAAACTGCAAGTGAATGTGGGCAAATACAAATCACGGAGCATATTTTCCATATGCCACACAGACTCTATAGACGTTTACGAAATGAAGGCTAAAGGCCACCGCACACTATACGATCCGACTACGACCCGACTGTGCAGTCGGGTCGTAGTCGGATCGTATAGTGTGCGGTGGCCTTAAGGCTCCGGCTCAGGCTTCGGCTCTGGCTCAAGCTTTGTCTCCGTCTGACAAAACCTGAAAATCAAGGTTGTGGTTTGTTTCCGAATTTGAAGGTTTGTTGGCTTGGTATACGTACAGGGTATTCCCCAAGAACCTGGGGCCAAACGCTTGTTTTTTGCGATGCTTGCTTTTATAACGCGTCATATAAAATAATAACCTGTGTCTAAGCCCGAGCCTTTGGACTTCGTTTCGTAGAACGGCCTTTGACTGACCAATCATAACAGTGTAGCCTAGCGTTCCGATTCCAGCAAGGTCTGTATCAGAGCGCCCCTGAGAAAAATAAGACTTTAAGGGAGGGTGTGCGGTGACACTTGTTTAAGGTCTGCTTAGGAAGAAGTATAGTTTACCCAGGCACTTTACAGTACCATACCTCTTCCTAAAGCGACCTCATGCATGGTGTCACTGAAAACCCTCCTTATTATTGCCCCTGACGAAAGGTCCTGCTGGGATACATATCCACCTTTTGGGATAACTTACCCTCCGTTTTGAAAAAAATATTGGCCTCCACTCGATTCATTTAAACACCTCCTTTTGATTACTCATGCATTTCTATTTTGTACTTTCTTTACTTCTTGTAACCTTCTCTTCTTCTAACTCTTCTAACTACACCTAGAGCACTCTACAGAGTTGATTTGGCGCATTATAAATCATGTCAATTGTAATTATTATTAATGATTTGTTAACTTCCCCTCCCTTGTTACTTGTTCCAGGGCAGTAACTTGGCAAAAGGCCTAGGAAAAGCGAAACTTTCACTGATACTATAATTATATAGCAGTGTTTAGTTTAGTCGTTGGACAGGCATCTAGGTTCAAGATTCAAGGAATCCAGAAAAGATTACCCACCTATGCTTTATTAACACTCTCCAATGTTATCCTCGCCGTCTCTCCGCCCTCGAGAAATTTATTTTGATTATATTTGCGAACACGCAAAGCAAACAGCAGCTAATGATGCGAAGACGGCACACAATGGATATAGTTCTGATGTCTTGCACTTATGTCTCGCCCATGTTGTTTTTGTGGGCGTCAATAAGTTTCGGGGGCGTTTCCAAGTACAGGCCTACATGTACTTATACAGAACCTTCTGATGATGACAATTGAAACTATCCGTATTGTATTGATGAGCCTATCCCTGTGAAGAGTGAGTTTTGGGGTATATAGACGCCTGACATTATTGTTACAAATTTAGATTTGTGTAAAAAAATTCACTAACATAAACGGGGAAAAGAAATGAAAATACGGTGGTAAAATTAATTAATCTATGTTTGCAAACAAAGAAGGGTAGATTGTATGTCTCATATAATGATTCCCACAAGCAAAGAGAATTCGAAGTTTTCATTTCTAATTCAGCAATGTTCCGTTGCAAGTATTTATTTCACTCGAGCGTGTTTCCATAATTATTTACTTGATTTGTTTCGTGCCATTAATGCTTTCAAATAAAGACAACAAAACCATTAAACAGAATTAAAATCCCGACGGCCGGCAAGTGTTTCACCAATTCAAACGTATAGTGTACAACGCCTTTGTGCATAAAACATATCGGACAAGGACTTTGTGCATCAGAAACCTATGGGACGGGGGTAAGCCCCGCCCAGTTTGTCACCGCAGAGGGTCGTCAGGGACGACCCCATCATTGATACCCCATCTAAAAGTAGCGTAGGCTATGAAAGTTAGGAGGTCAAATGAGCTCGTTTGGGTGAGGCGCCGCATTGCGTGGAACGATCAAATCACGTGGTTCTTGTCTTATGACAAACTCACTCGTCGCAGGGTTATGCATAGTCAGTTGTGGTTGCATATACTCTCATACTCAGCGTATACTGTTCTCTGTTGCCCGCGCTGACAAGAAATGGCGCCCGTGTGCGTTGGGAACAGTAGTCTTGGTTCAAGACGTTGTTCGTTGAGATACTCTAACGCCCGAGGGCGCAATGAATACGTTTCCCGAATGATCCGCAAATTCACGTACGCACCCACACAGACCGGTCAACACACACGGCATACGAGCTCGCACAGGGATCCGCACACACGTACGCGTTGAACTGAGCCGTTGTTGTTGACCGGTCTGTGTGGGTGAGTACGTACGTGTGTTTGCGGATCATTCGGGGAAACGTTTTCATTGCGCCCTCGCGCGGCGGGCGTTAGAGTATCTCAACCAACAACGTCTTGAACCAAGACTAGGGGAACAGCCACCGTGGGCGGGCGATGGGCTGATTCCTCGACGTCGATCAGCAAAGACAACCGTCTCAGCCTCCAACAATTAAGCAATTGTCCCATGCACCCTGCCATCGAATAGCGAGGAGCAAACACTCCCAACCCCCAACAAAAAAACAAACAATCAACAGCAAAACAACAACGCAACACTCAACCAAGCCCCATCAAACCAAGCCCCATCAGCTTTAAACCAACTCGCGTGAAGGGCCAGGAAAGAATTGTTTACGTGTTATCTTTTCTGACGCAGGAGTCACACCTCATTGTGGCGATCATGGCTTTTCGACCGTGTCCCAAACGCAGAGAGACTAGATATGAGCAACCTTTCCCTTCGTAGGCCCTGTTGATTGTTGTTTTATCTTCAGTAGTCAGTGTGTTACAGCGGAGTTTAGTCTCAAAGCGGCCCGGTGGCGTATGTGTTCTCAATAGCGCCCAGCCTTGACAATCGATCGGCCGTAAACGGGTGCCTTTTGTTGATATATTTTTTTACGAAAGGGCTGATTGTATTGTATTTTCCTTAGCGTTCCTCGAGCATGGCTAATGATTACGACAGGAGATAAATCAGATCAGATAAATGTTCAGACACTGCTTAAATTTCCAGTTACTTGTATGTGTAGTAGTGGGTTATAGAGCAGACTTCAAGCTCAAAGTGGGCCCGGTTGCGTGGGGTTTCACAATGACGGCTAACCTTGAGAATCGATGGTTTTTACCCGTACGCCACACCAATCTCAATCATAAAGACAGTGCAAACTTCCCCAAACTTTTTGGGTAATATATTTAGGTATTGTTTTTTTACTTTCCTATAAATACGTCATACGTTGGAGTATTTGTCCTTTCGACGTAAATTGAATTTGAGCTTGCAAGCAGATAAACAACCATACGGACATACAAGCATGGAAACAGATATGCCGACGGTTAGGCAATTACACAAGTATAAAAATTATGTTGGCAAGCAGTCCAGCAAGTAAGCAAGCAGACGAGTGATCACGGGTATGCAGGCAGGAAGGTTGGTAAGCAACAAGGTGTAGAGACAGGCAGGCATACAGGCAAACAATCAAACAAGTACATGTATGCAAGCATACGGGCAAGCAACGTATAGTGTACAGACAGGCAAAGTAAAATCCAGCTGTGGATCAGAACTTTCACCCGCTTTCATTAATCAAAACAGTATCATTCTTATATTGGGTCTACAGATAATTGTGTATGACAATTACAGTCCTCACATGGCCGTTTATCAGCTCAATCGTTTCCGGGGTTTTCCTCACTGGCTATTTTGATCAGTTTCAATGATGCTACTCCTCAGCAAACGTTTTTCTCTTGAAATAATTAACAAACAATCAGTAAAATAAAAGAAATGGGACACAAGGAAGAAATTCAATGATCTGTTATTTGCAGGAAAAAAGGAATTAGAAAAAGATAATTGCAGTGCACGGCGGAATATCCATCCACGTTGAAGGCGGGCCACTCCGGCAGATCTGCACAAAGGCATGTTTCACGGTTGATATCCAGTTGGGCGGGGGCGCCGGAGACAGGTAGACCCGGAATACTAAGACTAAGTCCCTCGTGTCTGGGCGTGTCAAGTTTGGCCAGTACTAGTAAATGGTATTGTTGTTGTTCTTGTTGTTGCTGCTGTTGTTATTTTTGTTGTTGTGGCATTTGGGTGTTGCCATTGTGCACGACGGAGATTACGAACGGAGTTTTCGAATCAAATTGGAATACAAGATTTCACCCAAGAGAGGGAGAGAGACGTATCAAAGGGTGAAACATAAACTTTAAGATATGAAATTTGATGAGGAGCAGTACACTCATATTCCAAAAACTGACCTTTTATTGAATAATTATTTATGTCAAGTTTTGGCCAGTACTATAGTATATGGTATGTTGTTGCTGTTGTTGCTGTTTGCTGATGTTGTTGTTTTTACTGTTATTGCTGTTGTTGGTGTGTTATTGTGTTGTTGTTGGTGTTGTTGGTGTTATTGTTGTTGGTGTTGTTGTTGTTATTGTTGTTGGTGTTGTTGTTGTTATTGTTGTCGGTGTCGTTGTTGTTGTTGTTGTTGCTGTAGTTTTAGTTCTTGTTGTTGTTGCTGTTGTTGTTGTTGCTGTAGTTTTAGTTCTTGTTGTTGTTGCTGTTGTTGTTGTTATTGTTATTGTTGTTGTTGTTTCTGTTGCTGTTGCTGATGCTGTTGCTGTTGCTGTTGCTGTTGCTGTTGCTGTTGCTGTTGCTGTTGCTGTTGCTGTTGTTGTTGCTGATGCTGATGCTGTTGCTGTTGATGTTGCTGATGCTGTTGCTGTTGCTGTTGCTGTTGCTGTTGCTGTTGCTGTTGCTGTTGCTGTTGTTGTTGCTGTTGCTGATGCTGTTGCTGTTGCTGTTGCTGTTACTGTTGCTGTTGCTGTTACTGTTGCTGTTGTTGTTGCTGTTGCTGTTTCTGTTGCTGATGCTGTTGCTGATGCTGTTGCTGTTGCTGTTGCTGTTGCTGTTGCTGTTGCTGTTGCTGTTGCTGTTGCTGTTGTTGTTGCTGTTGCTGTTGCTGTTTATGTTGCTGTTGCTGTTGTTATCAATTGTTGTTGTTGTTGTTGATATTGTTGTTGATGTTACTGTTGATGTTGTTGTTACTGTTGCTGTTGTCGTTGGTGTAACCTCATCCATTCTGCCACTGAGAAAGGCCCTACTGGATAGACTTCGCAAAAAAGGCTCCGTGCTGACGATATCAGAAAATGAGGGGCCATTTGTTGTGTTATTTGGGTTTTGCCATTGTGCACGACGGAGATTAATCCCGCTTAGACACGGGTGACTTGGTCTTAGTATCAGGCCTACCGGCGTCTTCCCGGTTACCACCATGAAACGTGCCTTTGTGCAGAAAACCCACGCACGTCAATCGAGCAATTTGGCCAGCCCTCACCGCATAAGATATGCAGCCTTGCACTACAATTCTATTTTCCACTGTCTTCCAAATGTCCACTTTTTCTGTGGCTAACAAATCATGTTGTTCTCTTCCTTGTTTTCCACTATTTGATTTTAATTCTTTTTTTGGGATTTGTTTTAATAGAGAGAATAATTTGGTCAGGACTAGCATCGTTGCAACTGCTCAAAAATAGTCAGTGCGGAAAACACCGGAAGTTGATAAACAGCCGTGTGAGGACTTTTATTGTCATACAAATAATAGAGCCGCTTCCACTACCCCAAATAAACATGATTTATTGGATTATTTTTAATCTTGATTCAAATCGCAATTATTTTCGTTGTGGGAACGGCCCTAATATCTGAAGGCTCAAAATTAAAACAATTAAAAAAGAATGATACTGTTTTGATTAATGACTGCGGGTTAAACTGCGGGTGTCCTTTTCTTACTTGCAATTTATATTTGTAATGATTTATCGACAATAAAGTTCCAGTTGAAAAAGCAAAAAAAAAGCCTGTCAGTCTGCCTGCCTGCTTGCCTGCCTGCCTATCTGCCTGTCAGCCTGCCTGCCTGTAACTATACATGCCTATCTGTCAGCCTGCCTGCCTGTTAACTATACATGCCTATCTGTCAGCCTGCCTGCCTGCTTGCCTGCCTGCCTATCTGCCTGTCAGCCTGCCTGCCTGTAACTATACATGCCTATCTGTCAGTCTGCCTGCCTGCTTGCCTGCCTGCCTATCTGCCTGTCAGCCTGCCTGCCTGTAACTATACATGCCTATCTGTCAGCCTGCCTGCCTGCCTGCCTGCCTGCCTATCTGCCTGTCAGCCTGCCTGCCTGTAACTATACATGCCTATCTGTCAGCCTGCCTGCCTGTAACTATACATGCCTATCTGTCAGCCTGCCTGCCTGCCTGCCTATCTGCCTGTCAGCCTGCCTGCCTGTAACTATACATGCCTATCTGTCAGCCTGCCTGCCTGTAACTATACATGCCTATCTGTCAGCCTGCCTGCCTGTAACTATACATGCCTATCTGTCAGCCTGCCTGCCTGCTTGCCTGCCTGCCTGCTTGTCTGCCTGCCTATCTGCCTGTCAGCCTGCCTGCCTGTAACTATACATGCCTATCTGTCAGCCTGCCTGCCTGCTTGTCCGCCTGCCTGCTTGTCCGCCTGCCTGCTTGTCAGCCTGCCTGCTTGTCAGCCTGCCTGCTTGTCAGCCTGCCTGCTTGTCAGCCTGCCTGCTTGTCAGCCTGCCTGCTTGTCAGCGTGCCTGCTTGTCAGCCTGCCTGCTTGTCAGCCTGCCTGTCGGCCTGCTTGTCAGCGTGCCTGCTTGTCAGCTTGCCTGCTTGTCAGCCTGCCTGTCGGCCTGCCTGCCTGCCTGCTTGTCAGCCTGCCTGCTTGTCAGCCTGCCTGCTTGTCAGCCTGCCTGCTTGTCAGCCTGCCTGCCTGCCTGCTTGTCAGCGTGCCTGCTTGTCAGCTTGCCTGCTTGTCAGCCTGCCTGTCGGCCTGCCTGCCTGCCTGCTTGTCAGCCTGCCTGCTTGTCAGCCTGCCTGCTTGTCAGCCTGCCTGCTTGTCCGCCTGCCTGCTTGTCAGCCTGCCTGCTTGTCAGCCTGCCTGCTTGTCAGCCTGCCTGCTTGTCAGCCTGCCTGCTTGTCAGCCTGCCTGCCTGCCTGCTTGTCAGCGTGCCTGCTTGTCAGCCTGCCTGCTTGTCAGCCTGCCTGTCGGCCTGCCTGCCTGCCTGCTTGTCAGCCTGCCTGCTTGTCAGCCTGCCTGCTTGTCAGCCTGCCTGCCTGCCTGCTTGTCAGCCTGCCTGCTTGTCAGCCTGCCTGCTTGTCAGCCTGCCTGCTTGTCAGCCTGCCTGCTTGTCAGCCTGCCTGCTTGTCAGCCTGCCTGCTTGTCAGCCTGCCTGCCTGCCTGCTTGTCAGCCTGCCTGCTTGTCAGCCTGCCTGCTTGTCAGCCTGCCTGCTTGTCTGCCTGCCTGCTTGTCAGCCTGCCTGCCTGCCTGCTTGTCAGCCTGCCTGCTTGTCAGCCTGCCTGCTTGTCAGCCTGCCTGTCGGCCTGCTTGCATGACTGCCTGACTGCCTGCCTGCCTGCATGCCTGCCTGCTTGTCTGCCTGCCTGTTTGTCAGCCTGCCTGCCTGCCTAACAAATACCGTGTAAAAATATATCATGTGCAGGAAACAAGACGCTCGGCTGACTCTCTGTTAAGGACCATTAAGGCTTACTTTTGTTGCCGATTGCAATCATTCAGGATCAAAACGATTATCCACGTGAATAAGAAAAGGGGAAGCCGATTATATTTGACAATTGATATTGCTTTAACAAAAGGTTGTATTCTACAGTAAACCTGGTTTTCGCAATTTTCCTGGTCACGTTATACTGAAATTGCTTAACGGCAATTTTGTTTTTACTTGGGGGTTTAATGAAAAGAGCACCGACAATTTGACAGAGTATCGACTTACAGAGCCCCTACTTTAACGTACCGACGATCTAGCTATCCAAACCTTAGACGAGGCTCGAAAGTTATCTAGCTTTGCTTGAATAGGGTGCCTGTCAGAGTGAAAGGACACTGGCTGTCTGGGTTTTATTATCATGGTTGGACTGACACAAATTTGAAAGATTTACGCGCCGCGTTAATCTTTCAGTGCTCTCGTCGTATACACATAATGTGCGACACGAACGGACGACACAAGAAGTGGTCGTACACATCCACGAGACGCGGATCGCGGCAAATAAGCCTAGACCCATACTCGACTTTGTGAGGTAAAACAGGAAAACCACCTTCAGCTTTATCACTTAGATAACATTTTACAATATTTACCGGACTCGGAGCCCCGTCCCTTTCAGCCCGTACATGCCGCATGCCCAGCATAGGAGGCCTGACGAGTAACGTTATATACTCATGGCCGGGTGCCTTCCGATTGAGCAAGAGATCAAACGTTTGGCGATCGGTTGGAAACAAGACAGTGAAGACTCACATAATCCTTGGTAGTTTAACTGCACGTAGCAGCAATACACCACGTTGTCATGACCAGAAAAACTGTAGTTGTGGGCCAAAAAATCCTGGAGTTCGTTCGCCTCGATGTATACCCGTTTTTCTCGTACTGAAACCAAACATCGAATCACACAAAATATCATTCACTATTTCATATTTTATTGGTTAATACATGAATAATGCGAACTAAATCCTATTAAAAGATCATCATTTAATTGCTTACTCGATGGCAACCTATTAATTTGTTCGGGCTTAGGGCGCACAGGACACCAATCTATCAATTTCAGTTCCAGTAAAAGAGACACTCGGAAAAGAGACACTCGGAAAAGGCAACAAAAGGGGGATTTTAAGAAGACCTTCCAAAATGCGGGGGTTCGTGCCTTTTTATTGGCATAGATGTTCCTACCTCACAGGGTTAAATTGTGATGTTTAACACACCTGTTGCAGGAATATGTCTTTATCTATTTCTGTATTTATTTCACATTATTTAAACCCGTTACCCCAATCAAGAGTGCTTGTTTTTCAAGTGGCTGTGTTTTGAAATACATTTTAAAATTTAAACAACACAAATATAAAATCAGAAAGTAAAATAGTGTAAGCTCTAATTTAAGTCCCTATCCCAATTACTAAAGTAATTAAGCACAGTTTACGTGTACGTTTTCATTCCAGTCCCTTTAAATTCATGCCCCTGTAGTCCGGGAAGTGACCAACCGTTTAGGTATGTGAAGGTCCCCTATGACATCATTGGTATAGTCACTATTCAAAGAAAGTATGTCTAGGACAAAAGCATGCTCCTATTAGGGAAACCAACTTATCATTCATTATTCATTATTCAGTCCCCTATAGTTTCTCCTCGAATCCCATCCCTTGTTCGACATTTGATAATTTGAGTATAATCACATAATTATTCAGCAAAAGATAAAAACAAGTCCTTTTAAGGTATTACCCCAAACCACTCCGGTCCCCATTATTTGTGTATAAAAGAAAGGTCCCCATCCCCTTCCAGTAGAATTCTTTACATCGCCTCCTCCTGCTGGCCAACCCTTGAGTATAGATCCTTGAGATCTATTCTCCTGCGAATAAAATCCCCATCTCTTTGCTTATCTGTGGTGCTCGGTCTCGTACTACCGCCCAAGTAAGGCCAAGACTAGTGTCCTAGCATTCTCCAAATTAAATCTAAGTGTTACAAAAGTATACACAATACCAATTAAAGTAAAACCGTAATGAAAAAATAAAACAAACAATACATCCAACCAAATTAAAATCAAAAGAGCATAACAGTAAGGCAATTGAAATATGTTGCATAAAATCTAAGTTTAAAAAGGTTAAATATTAGTGAAACACTTCATAATACTAAAGTCGAAGGTACACGACGTGCGCAGGCTACGGGCGGAGAATGGGGCTGCATGTCGGGTATCACTCGCAACGTTATAGCGGTAAAGTATGCATGCATGCAACGCGTATAAAAAGGGCTGCCGGCGAGAATGGAAGAGATTTCCACATCGTCGAACAAGGACTTGAGGTAAACATTCCTGCCCATTCGCCTTCCGGCAAGCCAAAATGGCAAAACTACCCTCCTTCCCGAGCACAGCAATTCTCTAAAAACATTATGAACGCAAACACAGTGCGCAAACAAAACGCAGCAGGTGAATGCGAATGTGGCCTTGGGAGTCATCTCAGCAGGGAAATCATTGCCAACTGCCTTAACGCCTTTGAAAGACATTACCCACAGTCGACCGAATCTCTGTCCTGTATGCATCGACTCACGTCACTGACGAGTTAGACCCCCCCCCCAACAAGCGCATTGCGATGTCGCAAAGCGCTCTTTGGAGTGTTCGTTTAAGTCTGACTCCCTGCACCCCACGCTACCAAGGCGGCATATCGAGGGGGAATTCATGCTACTTGGAGAAGAGGAGCGAACAAGAGAGTGGCTACCGTTGCAACTTACTAGATTTGTTGTGTTTCGATAATCCACCCTTCCCTATCCCTCTCCTCCAAGCATGGCTCCCGCCGGGTATTAATCCTATCTGCACCGGTGGCTTCCATACATTCGCTTATCAAATGCATCGCGACCGCTGTTTGTTGTCTTCTTGCGCACATGTAGATACCTAGTGTGTCCATATCGGACGTAACTGTTTAATGTGACTTGTCAATTAGTAATGAGTAATTAATTGCTCAGCACTTTATCTATTTGTGTAGGCCTACAATAAACTATGGCTTGCATGTATTTATGAATCAAGTTTGGAAACAATAAAAAAAAAAGAAATACTTTGAGACTCCCCAGAGACTGCATTGGTCATCCCAAAAAATAAGACGTGTAAAAAAAAAACCTACCGAGGTCCAGCTCTTTGCTGTTGATCCGAGTTCTAATAGCGCTAGAAAGCTGGCGAGCCCCACTGCTCACGACTACCACTGTCACTGTGCCACACCAGCGGAGACTATTCATTCAATATTTATACTCCCCCCCCCCCCCCATCGCAAGAGTGGTAGTAATACGTGCACTGTTCGTAGTTGCAACCAAATGGAGTAGACCTATGTAAAATAAATTATGTTTTCTTTTGTACCCTGCACATGCGCGGTATACGTGCTGGCATACTGAGAAATATGCATTGCTGTACAGTATGTAATTATACTCTACAGAGTCTGAACCATTATTATGTATGTTCGTTTCGCATGCAACCTATCAAGCAAAATATAAAGTTTTCCCCTTTTCTTTTTAAAGTCAGAATTTGAATTTCGAATACTTTGCCCCTCAAATGTCATTTAAAACGATTTTTATTTGACGGTATTGTTGTATTTTCGCTTTTTGGTATGCCCCCTACTGTAAAAAAGAAGACAACGATGAGCAGAACCATGAAAAGCAGACATCGATCCAATTATTATGGTGATGTATGACATATTTAAGCAGTTGAACAAATAGACTAGATTCCGGTGAAAACAAATCCAGCGTCACTATAATGTTGAAATCCGTACAGTTAAATATGAGGGGTTCGAGCATCGATAGTTTTACTGAAATTAGCTGTGAGTGACAAGTAACTCAGTTGGACCGCTCTGGGTTTCGCGGTACCACGGTGGGATGGGCTGCATTCTGGCGACACTGATGTCCGCCCGCTCTGCTTCCCATAGGTCAACTTGGGTCCTCTCACCTTGGGATGATCGGATAGCAAGGTCGATGGCAGGAGAAAATCAGGTAAACAGGGGGCCCGTATGAAGGTGCGGACACGCTTGCCTAAGTTGGCAGGCACGTCATGTGGCAACTACAGCATTGCTTACATTACATCATTTATGCACAATGAAGCACATTGGTAGACCTGGCAAAAGTACACCCATTGTACACACAATGGCCACATCAAACATTCTTACTTTCATGAGTCAGACACACTTCCATAACTACCCATATGCTTTTACTTCATTCAGTTCGAATCCGTATCGAGGCCATTATCGAAACTTAACGTCTGAAAACACTCCCATTTTTCTCGCAAGGTGCGCGTTCAATAAGTCTTGTATGGTCAACCAAAATGAACGAACCCCGTGACGAAAGAAATATCTATTGGTTGTAAACGGGGCTTAAAAAGCTACAATATTTCGACTTAACTCTGTTTCCACTAGGGGCCTGGGAGGCCTCCTCGATCTTATATTACTGCATCGCGACTGCTGGGATGTCGAATTCTCGCTTCGTGACTTTTTCGCTGTCTTCTTGAGCACATTTTGATACCTATTTTGGTCTCATCGGATATATCAATCTGGTGTTACAATATCGGAACGTATTTAATATAATGAATAGGCCTATGACCAATACAGTGTGCGTTTGGACAGCTTTCCCTAGGGAGACCACTAAATAAGTTAATAAGTTATCCCCAAATATCCCACTGACCCTGCTTCCTCGGTCGGTAGGTTCCTTGGTAGACCCAGTGAACCAAAGCGAATTCATGTCGCCAATGGTTATTCATGCGGAGCATCTGGGCCCAATTTCATAGAGCCGCTTAAGCGTGAAAATCTGCTAAGCAGGAAAAGTCTTCCTGGTGTAAGCAGGATTACAAGCTGCCCTGCAATGGGTTGTCCATTGCTTTTGACTTGTATTCCACTCTTCTTTACTTTGCGTGAAACAAAAATATACCAACCTATGTTTTTTAGGTTTTGCAGGAGCCGAAGGTTGAGCCGAGTCATCGGACCCTGATATCAAACAATCCTACACAGAATCTAAAATCGCGAGGCTACATACAATTTATGTTTATTTGAGTTCACGAGGAAAGCAGCTGTTGATGAAGCGGATGAGATTTTCCTATATCAGTTCAAACCTGAATACACCCAGCAGGAATTTTGCAACTGGAACGCGAAGCTTCTGACCACGGCATTGCGGGCTCAGCCCTGCACAAAAACGGAAAGGTGAATAAACAAGCTTTCTAACCATAGTATGGTACCCCATGTCGGACGTATACAAAAATAAATATGGGATGACAAAGAAGCCAGACCAACCCCTTTTCTGTCATTCACGAGCGTTCGCGAGTTTCGGCCCAAAGTGTGCAACTTCCGGTTGAATTATCGCGTCAAATACTTCATACTACAGCTTCAGAATGCCCCAAAAGAAGCCTGAAAAGACACTACATATTTGCCAGTGTTCCAGAACAACATATGGAGGAGAAGACATTTCAGATAATGTTGAATTTCTTCGATGAGAGCAAAGAAAAGACGATCTTGAAGTGGCATACTAGCTGGATGTATGATTGTTTATCTACCCATGCATGTACAGTGTACATGTACATTGACCAATACACGTTTACAGGCATGGTATTAGATCATTTGAATGGCATCATTTGGGGGGTAATACTCACTTTTGTCTACATATTTTTATATGGATAGAAAGAGTATAAGTTGTTGATTACAAAAATGAAGTCAAAACTTTCTCAGTATTTTTCTAAAATTATGAAATTTACATAAATATGAAAACAAATGAAATTTTCAAATTCAAATGAGAGATTAAAAATGGCCGCAATGTTTTTCCAAAAGCCCCTGGAGGATTTATTTCTGCACAGAAATGTAGCTTAATATGTGAGCTTTAGAATAGTATATAATGTGATGAGGTTTCTGAAATAAAAAAATGGACTTGTGAGGACAAAATCACAGCACATGAAAAACTCACAAAAATGGGCCTGAGCTTAAAGGGTTAAGAGCAAACTACTGTCTTTCCATAACGGCGTATTTGTCCTACGAGGGTGTCGATGGATTTGCGAAAGTTTCAACAAAAGGTAAAAAAAAGCTTTAAAATTACACAAAAGCAAGGCTAAATTGCAAAAAGCTATAATTATAACAAAAAAGTCACCCATTTGTCTATTTACACGTCTGATAAAGCGCTAAGGTATTGCTTAATGGCCCAGTGTATGGCTCTACCAAAGTTCTGGAGAGCGGAAAATGTAATATTTTGTATAGCAAGCAGCGTAAAAACGAAGCATTTCTGTCCTCGACAAAGTAACTAAGATGTGCTGTGCTGCGAGAATTCTTTCTCCAAAAAGCAGCTGTACGAAATTAGAAAATGAATGGTTGGCATCGCCCTAGAACTTTGAATGCCAAGATGTTCGGTTAGATGGCACGGGTATAGCCCTGTCTCTCTGACGTCATTACTCCTCCCTCTGAGCCAGCGTGGAAGCGCAAGCATGATCACTGATCACTGAGATAACACTGGCTTTAAACGAATTACGTATTCAGCAGCTCTAGCAAGGTTCTGAAGAACGGAAAATGTTATGTTTTTGTTTGGCAAGCAAGGCCCCCCCCCCACCAAAAAAAAAAAAGATTAGAAGAAAAGAACTTTTTCACAAATTAATATTAAAAAATGGCAAAGAAACCTTTTCACTGAACGGGATTTTGAACCCGAGACCTTTGGTTTTGTTACGCAAAACCAGAGGTCTCGGGTTCAAACCCAAGTTCGCTCAAAGTTGTTTTCGTCATTTTTCAAATTAATTAAAATTCTGCCTTTGAGAAAGGTTGTGCAACGATCGAAACCAAATTTCGGTATTGAATACAAAATAGTTTTATCTGAGAATGAACGTGAATATTTTGACCGATGTGGTAGGGTAAGGATCTGAATAATCATGGTTTTATAATGAGGTAAGATTGCAGAAAGAAATTAGTAGAGATAGCAGAAGTTGGACATTAGGCATCATAGCTGCTTAGCAACAGGAAGACGTCACGTGCATGCTGCCCAACGGAGGGGCGAGTTCCCTCTAGTTTACCGTACACATATTATGAGTTGTGCCCAGTAAAATTCTTAATGCTCATCCATCCAGAGATACTTAACGTCATTCTCAATGGTCACCAAGTCTTCATTAAACGGCTTGTAGAAAGCGTGCAGACTTATCTTCGTTTCGGGAAGCATTGCTTTGCACGGTTTCCTGTAGACGTTGGCGTGGCGTTGCTGACAGGTTGACGTAAGATCGGCCGTATCCAGACGAGCTGTCAATGATGATACGAAATGAGGAAAGGGATATGAGATTAAGATAAAGACGGCCTAGCCCTGAGCGGATGAATTGGGCACGCCGAACAGAAAATTGGGTGGCAGCACGTACCGATTGGTCGGCAAATTTGAGCATGACGGGGAGTCTCCCAACTCCACCCTGAGTCGTTTTGATCTCGTAAGAAGATGCAAAGTTTAAATAGTATTTTCGCTCTACCCTTCACTTTTGGTCGGTCAGCATTGGAACTCTTTAAATGTTTCCTCTATTTCAAATAAATAAAGGAAAACCTGATTTAGAAGTTTGTAAGATTTGTTTTAAAAAATGGTCAAAAGTTCCCAGTCAGTTTTTCCTTCATACTTTGTATGATTTCAAAAACTGCAGCCATTTTATTGTGATCCCGAACTGATGTAGCCAAGTTTAAACCATTGGCTGTTTCCATCTGAAGGAAATCGTGGTTAGTATCCCTGGAGATATAATGGCAGTTGATGGTTAAAGGGCAAGTAAACCGGTTTTAAAAAAACCTACATTTTGTGAGAAATATTTTCATGATTTGTTTATGTTTAAATATGTCTACAAAAACTTACAAAAAAAATACTAGACCACGAAAACTTCCGATTTTCTGCCATTTTCAACCCTTCGTGTAAAAAAAACAGTGTTTAGTCAGAACCAATCTCCAATCTACATAAAAAAATGCACAATGCATGAGCAGCGCGCGACGTATACATAAGGGGTCGTGTTGCAGCGTACTTGATGCCAACATACGCACAACGAACACAATTACTCCGTGGTTTTTTATCTTTTGGAAACGCAAAGAATCTCACCTCCCCATTCATTGCAGCATTAACCTGCGTGTGAACCCGCCAAAATACAAACGATACACACGCTGGTTTTCCGATTCCCCATATAAAAGTGTGTATTGAGAACCGATTCACCGATCGCTAAGTTGCGATGGATTTCAGACTTAACAATGGATTTTGGTGTTTGCGATGATCGTGAAGCGTTAGTGAAATCGACTCGGAGCTCTCGGGTTCAAGTACTGGTCCATTTGTTTAAACAAATCCTTTAATTCAAGAATATGAAATTAAAATCCCATAAACAACATTAACTCGCTTCCAAAAATATTATAACACGACCAACGGATGACGCGAGAGTATTATGCTCATGTTCAAGTGTGCACGGTATTATTCTCTTTTTTAGCCATTATGGATGTTAGGATGGCAAAACGTTTGAGGGAGTCATAGGCATGGATGATTAATTTTCGAGCTCGGCCACACACTTACTCAGTTGGAGAAAGTCGTGTAATTCCGAAAGGACGCCCTCACAGTCCCTACCCCAGTCCTCCATTCGTACGATCTTGATCTGGGCTCTTGGAAGCACTTTCATCCAGTCCCGCAGATAAACAGAATACATACCAATCGCTATTCTCTGTGTATGGAGGGGAGGCAGAAAATTCCAAATAGATAATGTAACATCTATGTCAGTAATGATTGGAAATGATGAAAAGGGTTTTTGATACCATAACGTTGGGAGAAATTTCGACAATTTCCACTCTTCCTCTCTCTCTCTCTTTTTCTTTGTTAAAATCAGCAAAACTCTGTCATTTTCTCTCCATTTCTCTCTCCATTTCTCTCTTTTCTGTCTCTCTTTCTCTCTTCTCTCTCTCTCTCCCTCTCTCTCTCTCTCTCTCTCTCTTTCTCTCTCTCTCTCTCCCCCTCTCATTCTCTCTCTCTCGCTCTCTCTACCCTAGATGATCGGTTTAGTGGCAAAGCTCACTGATCTCCCATGGAACCATGTTCACGAAGCTACGATTAAATGGTTGTATACAAATTTATTAAATATACATTATATATCATATGTTTTAATAATTCACTGGGTTGAAACAAAACCAAAACAACATACAGAATTACATACCACACCACATCTCTCTCTCCTCTATCTCTCCTCTCTCTTTCTCTCTCTAACCTTTTTCTGTCTGTCATCCTCTCTCCGTCTATCTCTTTCTCTCTCTCACTCTTCTCCCCCTCTGTCTATATGTATGTCTGTCTATCTCTCTTTAATTCTCTCTCGCCTTCTCTCTTTGCAGCACGTTTTTTATATACGGGTCAATGTTTTTGTTTTAAGATCACGGGTATAATTCGCCGAGTCGAACAAACAATCCAGTTTCCTAAGATGATGCACTGAATCATCGCCTCTCTCCAATAGACTTACGGGCCGGACTCCCTGAGAATCGTAGACACAGGTCCGGGTGTCGTTGTACCTCCTCTGACAGGATCTGAATCCCTCGATGGCCTTGACGGTGAGGTTGTGGAATAGGACGGGCCCCATCTCGAGGTCGTGTTTACCGAAATAATTATAGTCCGAGTACAACCTATAGTTGTGGAAAAGTGCGGGGGTGGGTTAGTTTTGAGGGAAATGGGTAATGCCTGGCTGGTTCGCTCTGCCTATGTTAACGTCTGGTTCCAGGATAACCAGAGGGTCATATAAGAAAGGGTTATTTTGGAGGACCTAGCAGAACTTTTGCATCACCCTTCTGCCTTTGAGAAAGGTGATATTTGCATGTTTGGTTATTTTATTAAGTAAAAATAATATACATCCTTGAGCGAACGGAGGCTGCCTTGCTCAATATATTCAGAAAACAGAATGCAGACTAATGCAATCCTATGATTTCGAAAAAATTATTTCCTTCAATACCTGCAAGATTTTTATATTAATAGGAGTATGCCGTAGTGATCACCGTAGCGATGATGGTCTTGAGAGCCAGAGGACGTTTGTGTCTTCAAACAACATTCAACCAAATGGCAACATCCAAGGGGGAATTATAAATGTCTTCGTATTTACTAATAATCTAAATTTGTCTGCTACCCTCACCGATGGATTTGGATATAATTTTGCGAAGAGCACAGGCGGAGGGTGAAAAAGCACTAGGAAAACACTAAATGTTACTAGTTTAATAACATAAAAGAGAGGATCTCCAACACTGTATATCAGACTGTAACTGTTGAAAACTATCACATCATTGTTTATAGGTCTTGTATAGGTCTATACACATGTGTACATGTGTCGTCAAGCAGGTTAATTGTATTTTCAATATTTACATAACTTACGTTACACCTGGTTTTGGAACAGGCTTTTCCGAGGTTACGTTGCAAGTAGCGGGTAGGGAATCTACTTGCGTATGTCGCTGTAGCTTGAGAAGCTATAGGCTCTGACTCCTGTGTTTACGGAATACGGGCGATTCACAAGAGTGCGTCCTTAACAGTTTGCAACGCGTTGGCCATGCACAAAAAAATGCACGTCTGAAAAAAAAAACCAGTCGACACATTTCGCGCGTTGTGGTTGGCCAACGGATTGCAAACTCTTGAGGATGCAATTTCGTGAATCACCTATATTCGACTTTGGCTGACTGTCGAATTCCGGTAGACGAATATTTATTGTATACACACTTCTTTAGTGACGAAATTCATTTCTTCTCCCATGACATTAAAGCTTGTAAATGTAAGACAGCTAACAGGTATTTTTGCACACGGCTATAGGTCTATAGTGCACTGACCTGGTCACGGGATTCCTCACGGTGACTATAACCTTGACCTTGGGTAGAACAGCACCGATAATCTCAGCAATGACGTGCGGGGGACCAACGCGGGCATCCGGGAAGAAATTTCGCCATTTTTTATTGTCCCAAAATGTCGACGCGGAGGCATCTCCTGTCAGAACAAAGCAGTGCAGATGTGACCGATCTCAGGGACATGTAGCAATTAGGATATTGATGTATCCGTCTATGTCTGTCCACTCTCCGTTTCACGTTCTGTCTTCGTCAATTACTGTCTCTGACCCCGTCAGTATCTCTGCATCTGCCGATGTATCTGTATCTGTTTCTGACCCTGTCTCTATTTGTTAATATCCCTGTCTCTGTCTCTTGTCTCTGTCGCTGACGCTGACGCTGTCGCTGCCGTTGCCTCTGCCTCTGCCTCTGCCTCCGCCTCCGCCTCCGCCTCCGCCTCCGCCTCCGCCTCCGCCTCTGTCACCGCCTCCGCGTCCGCCTCCGCCTCTGCCTCTGCCTCTGCCTCTGCCTCTGCCTCTGCCTCTGCCTCTGCCTCTGCCTCTGCCTCTGCCTCTGCCTCTGCCTCTGCCTCTGCCTCTGCCTCTGCCTCTGCCTCTGCCTCTGCCTCTGCCTCTGCCTCTGCCTCTGCCTCTGCCTCTGCCTCTGCCTCTGCCTCTGCCTCTGCCTCTGCCTCTGCCTCTGCCTCTGCCTCTGCCTCTGCCTCTGCCTCTGACCCTGTGTGTGTGGCTGTAGCTTTTTTTGTGTCGGTTCTGTCTCTGTCCCTGTCTCTGTCAATGTCGAGGACAATTTCTCAGCTCACCTACAATTTGATCAAGACACTTTCCCTTCGCGACCTTTGGTGCCAAATGCTCAGAGATGAAGTTGATGTACTTGTTCAATTTCATGGAATTGCTCAAAGTCGATTTCGACAGACCTTGAATTGAAAAGGAAAAGGACGTATCAGTGTTGCAGTGCCTTTTAGTGCAAACCAGCACATTTTGGCTCACATGTTGTCTTTTGCTCAAACTCTATACCTTGTGGAAATAAACTCGGATAACAAAAGAATTTGTAATGAAAATAATAAACGAAAAATACGTTCAGGCCTATAATTGAAATGGTATTCGTTTTCCGCAACCGAAAAGCAGGAATGAGCAAACGGTAAAACCTTCCCCAAATCCTTTGGCTTTACCCTTTTCAGGTCACGTCCCTACACTCACGTATCGAAATATGGCAACATTAGAGGCCTAGAATCTTCCGATTTTCCACAAAACCCTAAGCATTGAATACTCAGGTTGCCCTAAAGAATTAATTTATTGTACAATACAGGAGTTCATTAGCCCACAAAAAACCTCCTTAATTTAAACGAAAAGTAGATTAAATTAGCTTCGCCTAGCAGACGAAGGTTAACCCGCGCGACCTCTGCTTTTATCACTGCTTACGTTGGGAGTGAAGACGTCAGAGCAAACCAGGGTATGACTAGGGAGACAAGGGGAAAGCTAACCGAACGCACTCTTGTCTGATAACTGGTGGCCAGCCGACTGCCATATTGAACTTATCTGGAGTATTGCGCCCTCTTATGAGTTTTAAGTGGCATATCCCCTACAACTAACCTTCGCCGATGCGCTCACGCGTCCACCAGTGTGGCTCTTTAGCCCGAGTCCGGGAAATCTGCGGGTGTCCGAGCAGCTTGGCGTAGATGTCCGTGGTGCCCGCCTTGGGGAACCCGGCGAGGAAGAAGTAGGGCAGGCAGCGCACCGAGGGCGCGGCCGCCTTCGCCCGGCCGGCCTTCGGTTGCTGGGGTCGCCAGCACGGGTTCTTGAACTCCGCCGAAAAGTCCGCGGGCACTCCGTCGAAAACCTGCATAGTATAGTCAGTTGCTAATGCCTTTATTTCCCTCAACCCCGCTCCAGGCTCCAGCCTCTTTCTCGCATCCGAAAGCCGGAAACACGTGTTATGTGTAGTGGCTCTATGTTGAGGTTAGAGCTACGAGGTCTCTTTCGAATCTGTGTATCGTCTCCAAACGCCTAGCTAAAAGGCTTAGACATTCATTTCTTTGGAATCGCTTCTTTTGTGCCTTGTGCATTTTTCTTCTGAATTGGCGCAAAATGAACTGAGATATGTATTTCTGTCATTTAATGCGATAAGATTGTAACGATAATCCCAATTTCGCTGAGAATCAGTCAGAAAGTACATATTACTACAGCACCTTCGGGAAGTTGTCGACATCCCCTTCAAGCGGATTTGTCGGGCGAAAAAACAACAGCCAGAAGGAACAGGAATTTTACGGCAAAAAAAAGAAATAGAAGACTGTAGCGCCTGAGCAATGCAAAGATCAACATTGTTGGGCGACTTCAATCATCCTTCCATGGAAATAGCCCAACACAGACCCGTGAGATCGCCTGGAACGTTGAAACTCTGTCCGTCTTGTTGGCCCCGAAGGTCACTTACGTTAGGAGCTAGCTGATACAATTCGTCTGATATGTTGCGTGCGTTGCGAGCAACATGAAGCCGCGGGCCTGGCCCGGGAGTCTCCGAGAGTGACGTGTTGTCCCGAAAGAGTGCGCCCTCTTTGCCTGCGGGTGGAGTCACGGGAGAAGTAATGAATGGCAGCAGAAACTACCCATGGAATACACCGAGCCAACATTGGGAGCAGCTTTGTGAGTGATTCTGGTTGGTGAAGCAGTGGTTGGAAAACAACTTCGAATCACACAACCTCGACCGTTGCGTTCGTAATGTAATGTTCTCAAGTGGAGAAAGATTTACATTGGCCACCGCCGAGCACCGCCGTCGACCTAAAAATAATTGCCATGACCTGCCTTTCAATACAGCTCAATAAAAGAAGTAATATACAGCGTGAGTTCCAGATTTAGAAATACGGCATTCATTGAACGTATAACTGTGAATGGTGTCCGCGGAATACCGCATCTAGAGGGCCAAGTACACAAAGCGGCCGGCAGATCGGTGTATACTGGTCAGGTTTAAACCACCAACAAGGACTATAGCTCCAGCATAATCATAGCGCCAGTTTGAGCTGTGTACTGCTGAACGTGACTGCATGTAGCCTCGGGGAATTTGGCGCCACTCTTGAATGAGCGGTGACAGAGGAAATGGGGAAGAAGAAGAAGACAAAGGCGTTACACCGCGTCTCACTAGTGCGACCTGCTGTCTCCAGCAAAGATTCCATACCAATAGCTGAATTACATCAGTAAGTGGAACAAATATTTATATAGAGCAATTAATCATGCAACTGAGATTTTGAGAGAGACAGTATGCAACAGAAGAAGAAGAAGAAGAAGAAGACTTTGACTTTTCAAATTAACTTTATTTCAATTCATTTGACATGAATCGACATACATGAAAATAAACAAATAATGAATATACATGACAGTGAACAGAATAAACAGAAAAGTAAAAGAGTTGTGTTTGAAATTAAGGAGGTTTGGGGGTTTAATCAGAACACAGAGGTATTACACCACGTCTCGCAATTGCGAGCTGCTGTCTCCAGCAAAAGTCACGTACCAAAAATTAAGTTACATCAGTAGGTAGAAACAATGTAATTATTTGAATTTTCAAATGGAAATTTAATTTCAATCCATTTACATTCATGTAAATAGATAAATAATCTTCATGAAAGTAAACAAATGAAGGGGATTTTTTTTAGCTGAAGACAGAGGCGTTACACCACGTCTCGCTACTGCGAGTTGCTGTCTCCAGCAAGAGATCCCGGAACTATTATAATGACATAGAGCAAATAATTTGGTAACTGAGCTATACAGTAGAAGAAGAAGAAAAAGAAGATGATGAAGAAGAAGAAGTAGAAGAGGAAGACTGAAGAAGAAGAAGAAGAAGAAGAAGAAGAAGAAGAAGAAGAAGAAGAAAAAGAAGAAGAAGTAGAAGAAGAAGACTGAAGAAGAAGAAGAAAAAGAAGAAGAAGAAGAAAAAGAAGAAGACGAAGAAGAATAAGTAGAAGAAGGAGACTGAAGAAGAAGAAGAAGAAGAAGAAGACTTTTTGACTTTTCAAATGGGAATATCGGGATTGATATGATGTAGCACTGGTAGAGATGGTATAATATTATGAAGGAGTTTGAACTGGACATCTCCTTCTTTCTTTGTGCATGGCAGTTTGTAGATGGACTTCCACTGGATGTAAGTGGAGGCGTCCAGAAAGCCCGGTTTATGCCAAGGGGAGATAGGGCAATCCGGGAGGGAGTTGAGGCGACTGTTTAACGAAGAATACAGGAGTCTGGAAGGTGCTGAGAGTCCTTTGGTGGAGGTGCCAAGTAAAAAGGAGATGGGGGAGACGGACGGTCCAGGATCTCGTGTGGCTGTTTGTGGTCGGATCGTAGTCCGGTGTCCGCAAAGATTCCAGGGAAGGTGGCGATGAGACTCAGCCAGAGGCCAGTGTCGACATTAAGCAGGTGGCGGAGGAGTCTGATCCCGCGTGCAAAACGTCGGGTACCAAGATTAGGTTCCCTGCCGAAAAAAGGTTTAAGAAGGGGCTGATTAGGGGAACGTTGATGACATGTTTGACGGAAGAAAAGGTATTTCGATTCGAGCTCCGGATTCACTCCAAGCACGCATAATGTCATAGTAAAAAGGAGGAAGACTGATTAAATATTTGGTTTCGACTTTACAGAGCAATAGGTGGTAGTCGAAATTCATTTTTTTGTTATAATAATTTACGGAGGAAAAATTCGAAGAAGGCAAAGGAAGGGTGATTTGGTTCGAAGAGATAGCGCTGGATTAACTTGAGGCGAAAGGCAAGGATGCGTGCTTGGAGAGAAGCTAGACCAAGACCTCCTCTGTCGGGTTGTAAAAATAGGGTGTCCGTTCAACTAAATGTTTTTTGTTGGACCAGAAGAAGTGAATAAGTATATTTTGGGTTAACTTAGGATGATGTCAGGGGGTGTAAGGACGGCAAGATAGTGAAAAATTTGTGAGGCAGCAAGTTGATTTGCTACTAGGATCTTTCTTTTATAAGAGAGCATGTATAAAAGTCTCGTCCATTTGTTGAGAGTTTTGGTCACTTTAAGTTTGCATTTTTCCCAGTTTTGTTTTACAAAGGAGGGATTGTTTCCTAAGTGGACTCCCAGGAAGCACAAACCGTCACTGTTCCAGTGAAATCCTAGAGGCTTGTCATTTCGCCCGGTCCAACAACCAGCCCATAAGCCTTGAGATTTGTGTGTGTTAAGGCAAGCAGCAGAGGCGCGACTAAATAAATCATAAGTATTACTGATAATTTCAAAACCAGATTCATGGGTTATGAATATAGAAACATCGTCTGCATACGCCGACACCGAGCACGAGGTTGTCCGGCCAGGAAGACAGAAATCTTTCTTTTGGAGATTTTCTCTTAATTTGTTAAGGAAAGGCTCTATGGCGATGGCATACAAAAGGCCAGAAAGTGGACAGCCTTGCCTAATTCCTTTAGCGAAGGGAAAAGGCGTTGTTAAGGAGTTGTTTATTTTAATGAGGCTTTCCGTTCCTTTATAGAGCAAGTTAATGTAATTTAGGAAAAGAAGACCAAAGCCCATGGCTCTCATTGTGGAGAACAAGTAGCTGTGATCAACATTGTCAAAAGCTTTCCTTTGGTCAAGGTTGATCACAGCTAGAGGAAGATCATTGATTGAATGCGCCAGAATATCACGTATTAAATTAAGGTTATCATATATGGATCTCTGGGGACACAGTACCCTTGGTCTTCATGGATAATGCTGTCAATGCACTGTTTTAATCGGTTGGCAAGCAACTTGGCCAAGATTTCGTCAGCAGATGTGGATGTCTGTCTGACATTCTCAGGTGGGGAGATTATCGGAGAGGGGGAGCTGACTTCGTCAGCAGATGTGGATGTCTGCCTGACAGTCTCGGGGGGGGGGGTTGCAATGGGTTGATCGGAGGGTTTGGATTTTTTGGCGGGGTTATTTCAGGCTGGATTTATTGTGATTAGAAGCAGCTGGAGGGTTGGATGGGTTATTTAATTTGTCGGGTGAGTCCGTTCCTACGTGTTCAACCTTGTCGTTTCTTGCAGGAGCGGCTAAAATGGCCGAACTCTCCACAGTTGAAACAACGCACCGATTCAGTTGTTAGGAACACTCGGTAATTTGCACCGGAGTAGGTTAGGTTTATGTGATCCGGGGGGACAATATTAGGGGCAAAGAGAACTTGCACAGATCTGCGGAAAGACATGATATAGGATAAGTTTGGTTGTTTGAGACCGAGGGGGATGGGGCGAATCTTTGAGACCACTTTGCAGAAGGAGGACAGGTATTTTTCCAAGAGGGCATTAGGGATTTCAGGGAAGACATTTGAGAGGGTGATTTTGGTTGTAGGGAGAACAAGGGGGGTAAGTTGAAGAAAAGTACCTTTATAATCAAAACCCTGTTGGACAGCGCTCACGACAGAGTCTATTAAGCTCAAATATACGGCGACTCGGCTATTGGATATGCGCGAGGCGGCCATGGCATCTTTAGGGGATTGTTGTTTTGTAAAGTGGTCTATGTAAGACTGCACGGAAACAGTGTTAGTCGCTGGGAAGCTGACTCCATTGTATCGAGTGAGGTTGGTGAATGGACCAACACCTGGGATAGTGGATCTGACCGCGTTTGCCGTGCTCACGCATGGCTGGTTCTCAATAAGTGATTCTGCTCGACTAGCCAAGGGTACAATTTGACCTTAAAATACAGGAAATCTACCTTATCCGACAGTGAGGCTGGTCTAGCTAGATCTATAATATACAATAAACAAACTAATATAGGATCTGTGACCCTACAAGGTCTGGGAACTACAAAAAAAAACTTACTCCGGAGCTCGATTGAACTGCGTCAGAACAGACAAAAAAGAAGAAGAAGAAGAAGAAGAAGAAGACTTTTTTTTGACTTTTCAACATAGATACTTTAATTCAGTTCCAGTGAGAAGCTATGTACAACAAATGGGAATATATGTATATACAATATTTACAAAACAGTACAGAAGAAGATTGAAGAAGACGAAGAAGAAGAAGAAGAAGAAGAAGAAGACTTTTTTTCAAAAGGAGAACTTTATTTCATTATTTTGAAAATAACCGAAACAAAAACAAACCAAAATAAACAATATTTACAAGTAAGACTTGAAAATAATAAACTAAATAAATGAATATAACAAAAGAAGAAGAAGAAGAATAATGAAAAGAAAAAGACGAAGAATAAGAAAAAGAAGAAGACGAATAAGAAGAAGGAGCATGTTTGGAGACAATCCAAAATGTAGTTGCATAGTTGTAGAATAGATAATTTGCACAGAAGGTTCATGAACAAGATATATGCTAAACCTCTATATTGGGGAGTCAGAACGAAGATGCCTCGAAGAAGGTGACAGCTCGCGCCCAGATTTGTGTCCGTGTATATACCGTCCAACTAATAACCACCTTTAGATTCTACACTGGAATTAAAAATACCGTGTACTGTGTTGCTAACATAAAAAAGAAAATAGGAAAAATCAACTGCATATCTATTTCCTTTTACAGGGATATTATATCATCATAATTAGGCCTTTACCCCTTTCCGTTCTACACCTTTGTAAAAGAATATACAAAAAGGGAATGTATTCCGCTCATTGTGATTTGAATCTTAATCAAATATGGAGATGAAATTATGGTTCCAAATTTTCTGTCAACAACACGTCCTGTCAAAGCTGTCTAATTTCACCTCAAACACTAATGACCGAACTCGGATAGCTGAGAAGAGAATGTTGTTACCAGAGCACAAATGCCCCCAAAATGGTAATAGGAAAAGGGAAACACGAAACCATTCTCTGATAATAGCAGCCGTTCCCTCAGTACACAAGCTCTTAGGCGAGAGACTCAACCAAATAAATGCCCGGGTTTCCTGGGCACTGTAAAAGAAATATATTCACGGCCACTCGTGTGTGCACATGTACATATATGTAGACATTTATACGTTAACACTGTGCACTGTCAAATTATTCGATCGGTTTTTTTTCTGTAGTGAATTTAAAGACGGTAATCGGTTGGACGGTATATACATAATTAATCTCAATCATAGAGCTCTATGAATAAACTAGAGTGTTGTGCACTCATCGCGTGGCGCGTGCCGACAAGGGGACTGCGACGCCATTACCAAAGAGGTGCGAATGCGTAGATCTCTATGGGGCAAACTAATCCCATTTTTTTGTAAAGAAAGAAGGACATTAGAATTCGCCAATCCCTTGAAGTATTGATGGCCTTTCCTTTCATTACTAAAAACCACTTCTACAACATTTTAGTTTCCGCATTCACATTATCGGCTATACCTTTCCCCATTCATATTACGCGATTTCTACTGACATCCGGGCACTTCGAGCTGGAGTTGACCTCTTTGGTAATGGCGGATACGCGTACATGTCGGCACACGTTCGTACCGCGCGTTGATAGGGGAGTGCGCACTCTAGTTTATTTATAGAGCTCTATATCTGAATCAATATATCTTTCACGGAGACTGTGATGACATGATGAGATCTGTCCTGCATTCTCTGTCCCTAGCATCGCATTTGAAAGTGAAGAGCAACATGGAACAGACTCCAGTTCGATGGAAAATTTGAGAGTGATATGGTTGGACGACCTCTGCGCCGAGGTATATACACGGACCAGTTTACCCGCCAGATACAATTTACCTGAAGGGTCTCGCTCCGTGTGTTGTTGTTGGCGGAGTTGGTCTCCCAGATTGGCTGGCTTGTGCGCTCGTGTGGACCCTCCCGCTAGCGGGATACCGTGTGGCTGGAAAACCGTTACGCCCAGCGTAACGACCGCCACGGCCATCACAAAAAATGGCCCGTACTTTCTCACCTGGTAATGAGGAGAGCGAAGAACAAATGGATAACGTTTGAAGATTTACATGGTGGAAATACCAAAAAGGAGGTTCGCGGTGTACCGGTACATCATCTCTTAAGAGCAGGACTATATACGGCTATGAAAAAAACCGGTAACTCAATGTTTCGGGAAGTGTGTACTTAGCCTGAAGAAGTATATGGCTCTGAAAATAGCCAGTAACTCAACGTTTCGAGTACTCTGTGTAAATCTGCCAGTATCCTGACGACGAGCAGGGTGCACACTTCCCGAAAGGGTTGAGCTAACAAGATCACATACCGGTAGCCCAGCACTGAGTATGTCCTATTCAAAGTTGGTACACCAGTGTAATAGTATTGCCATCTCTGACTTTTTTTTAAGTACACTACACTCTCAATTTTTAAGTACACTACAAAAACGGTGCACCAATATCGAAGACAGGGTTCGAGTCTGGTTGTAACCGGAAACAGGATGGTATGAAGACATAGGCAATGGTGACTTCTTCAACCTTCTCATTCCAGACGGAGGTGCATATGTGCTATCTCGCCCCTTGGTGGGATATTTAACGAGAGGAGCAATGCCATGGACACTGCTGTTAGTGTAGGACACGAGGGCGTAAACATGGATCTTCAGGTGGGAGGGTTCTTTGAAGTGAGTATCCTCTCCTGGCAGTGATTTCGTGGGCATTGATTGTAAGTGTTTGATGGCAGATATGTTGCCCTCGGTCGGTGGCGCCTAATTATGCGTTAAGTTAAAGGCTGAAACCCCATTCGGCATGGCATCGGCAGATACCCCCCCCCCCCATCCGTGTAAAGGGCAGTACATATTCCAGATTAGGGGTATTGCCAAGCAATGACTGTTGAATGGACATTATTCGGCAAGGATTGAGTATAATATACTACGCAAGTGGAGCGGTATACAGCAGTAGCAATTAAAAGATAACAATCTATGTTGTTTCCTTTCGCTTGCGTCAGCAGATGGCTGTCAACACAGTTACCAGGATCACCGCCAGAACTGGGGTGGACAACAGCCGTCACGGCAGTCAACACGCAGTCGCAGTTTGGTAAGCAGCGGCTGCCTTCCATCCACGGTGCAGTGCCAAGACAGCTGTTGCCCATGCAGTTCAAACACTGCGAAGTGCTTGGAAAAGGGGCAGGGGGCAGGCAATTTGCAACGCTCTGTGGCTTTGCCGCCGCTGCAGCGTACACTGTCGATCCAAATCCTTATAATGATATGAGCAAAAGGATGGACGCCGAAATGTATAATGGCTGATAAACCATTTGGACGCGTTCAGATTAAATAAGAATACCGTTTACAAAATGAACTGGTTTCAAGGATAATTATTTACTAAACACAAGGCTGCTAATGCATTGTACGATGGATAAAATCTAAACATAGTCTTAACTATGAACGCGTTATTTGTTTCTAATCTGAAATGCGTACATAGTTTTTTGTTAAATCATCTAAACACAGTTTGAACACCATTTCAACACTTATTCATTTAAAATGTGGTCATTGAATGAATCGATAGTATTTGATTTTCAGCACCTTTTTCTTTAGTGAAGTTAAGTGCACATTATTTTACTTTTAGGCTTAAACATGCATGAAAAATAGAAATCCTCCTAAGAAAACCAGTACATCTCGTAAGCTTAGGCATCAAAGCATGAAATAGAAAATGGTGGTCTTTTTCACGCTGCTGGGAACACGGATGTTGTACGCTTTGTGATATCGACCAAAATAAGCCGGTCACGCTGCATGGGCCAAACCTGTCTATTTTATGTCTAGGCAGAGAGCACATTACGAGGATTGTTCAGTACTATAGATCGAGAACTACTTTACCAAAAAGTAGGTCAAAAGTAGGTCAAAAAGTGGAAAAACATTCGACAAGTTTACATGTAAAAATTAACGTCTTTACTACTGACATGGAGTCGTCAGTCTATTTCATCATATCCTTTAAACTGCTCTGAGCCAATCAGCCGCTTAAACTCGCTGGTCACCTGCTATTGGGGACAATTGCAGAGGAAATGGTACTGTTACCTTCCTTAGTTTTGATAGAAATATAAGGGCTGGCATGCTATAATATAACATACAATATGACACCGTAAGTATTAATATTATGTAGGTCAGTGAATGTGAAGGAGGCTACGGTCGTATTCCTACAAACTACTAGTCACAGTGCTCCCAAGCAATTTATTGTCTCCAAGGACATTATCATTAATGATGTATGAATTCATATGGCATGGAGCCCACTACCTTCTTGTTTGTGTCCATCCTTGCAAATTTGATCTTTATTTTTGCGGTTAATTTCATCAAACTCATCGTGACGTACAGCTAAATGCACGACGATATGCAATGCACGAAAGCAAAGGAAATAATCATAGCATACCATTATAGTGTTACAGTGCATCGTAAAGCAAGTAACAGTGCAAGATCGCAGACACCGAACAAAACAAACCATCACACGGGAACCTACTCTACACCAAGGATAGGCCTTTGGCCGGAGCTGAAGGTAAACAAAATAAGGAAAACACTAGTGTCATGGCTATTAAAAGATCTCCATGGGCTCCAAGGAAAATAGGAGTCGTGCTACTACTATAGTAATGAGGCTATAGAAATAACAGAAAAGCAAGGAAATCCTTGCTCCGTCTCTAGCTTACTCTCAGTGAGCGATAATACACCATTGATTTGCTAATTGAGCTGTCTCACTATTCAGACAGGGCATAGACTAGGGCCTATGCGTCGATTTTTCAGGGTCTCGGCCTCGGCTTCGGCCTCGGCCTTGGCCTCGCAGCGCACTGCCTCGGCCTTGGACCAGGGCCGGCCTCGGAACCTCCCGGCCTCGACCAATCGGTCGGAGGCCGGCTGGCAGGGGGACGCCCACATTTTCCAATGATTCAATGGTTTCTTTGTAGAAATGGTGATGTTCGTTCTTATGAGAATTTTCAAAATTACCCTGGTAAATTTAAAGAAAACAATCATCCAACTTCTCATCAGGTCGTGATAGAAAAATAATACCAAATTATAACCAGACGACTGGGCAATACTACACGTTTAGAATTACAAGCGCACAGGGCATAAAAAAAAACCGCGCGAACCGATTTTACCACCCATGATTATACTCCTTTACCCGTTCATGTTACATGACTCCGCAACCGATTAAATGCAAGTCTACTTCATAATTATCTGGTATCGTCTCATTTACATGTATACATCGTCTGGTGTTTGCCTCCGGCAGTGCGTTTATGTAGGTCTATTGATCCCTGCAATAGACACATAGCCCTATGGTCGTGGCTTCGCTGACGCTGCACATAGTGAAGTTGCACAGCCACTGCCCGAGTAGCGGCCTTTGCTTGGCTCTTTCCATAATCTACAAACAAGACATTCATCAGTTCATTTGTTCACCAATGACCCGACGATCTTACTATTTGTTAACATAACACTTCGTAGATTTTGAGATTTGTTTCATAATTATTTCACCTCTGAACAAGCATTGTTATACTGCAAATAAGACGCAAAACGGGTTGAAATAAAACGTCATTTGTGACCTGGCACAACAACATGAGGAATATCCCACCAAAACACTTTTTGAGTAAACAACGCCTGAAGTTAAAGTATCTTCACAATTCGATTACAAATCAATTTAATTTTTTGGTATTTTCGGAAATTTTAAGCATCAGAGGATATTATATTTTGATATCATTTGAAAGCTAATGGTATACTCTTTCACATCATTAGAAAACCTCAAAATCTCAAAAGTGGGTTATTCCTCATTATGCTGTGCCGGGTCACATTTCTTTTACTTAAATTCATTTTTAAAAATTTAGAATATCGTAGAGTTAAGTCGGAGACTTTTAAATTAAATGGACTAGATCTCCATTTGATCACATTTCCGGCACTCTGTTGCATTACCAGTAATGAGGAGAACATTGGCGAAGACAAGTTACAGTCGTGCGGTTTATACGGTCAGACCTGAAGCTTATTGTGAAGTTCTTGGAGCGCTGTGGCTTATGCACCGGGCTGCGTATTATCTCGAAATTTACGGTACCGACCATTCTTGAAATGTAATGAGCATTCAAACAGCATCTTCTTGAATTCCATCAATGTGTATTCTATTCCTTTACGGTGACAAAAATTATATATTTTAAGCAGGGTATGTACGCTTATACCGTGGCACGGCCGCCATCTCGTCGCGTCGATGTGGTTTTCGATTTTCGATTTCCTTTGCTTCTGCTTCGGCTCTGTCTCCTACTTCTGAATACTAACCGAGAGGCAATACATGAAAATATTTCAACGTCTGTCTTTACATCATTGACTGATTGAATGCTTTGAGGCATTACAGGCACCAAAATGAGACTGGAATTCCCGAAGTCGGAAGATAAAAGGCAAAGGCAAAGACAAATCCAGTCGTTTGAAAGACTTGTCCAGGACTCTGCCATTGCGGTGTTGCAACTTGCACATGGCTTGCGCTGTTACAAAAAGAAAACCATGCTGAAAGCACGAAGTACTCATTTGACTCATCATTCATTCATAAATGCGTCAAAAAAGTCATGATTGGACAACATAATTTCGTTTCTGAAAAGGCTATGGGCAGATAAACGGCAGTGTATTTAGAAGGGTACTGCACGACGAAAATCGTTAAACGTGCTCCCGACATAAACCGAAATAAACACGCGAACCTTGTGATTCGGTTAGCAGGCATGGCGCAATAAGATAATGCACTGCTGGAGGCGAAAACACACGATACAGAGAGGTATAAATAAAGTAGGCTTGTATCTACATGTAGTCAAGTGCCAAAGCTCACGCGTGCAAACAATGCTGACTCAGACCAGCGTTTGGGCTGTGCACGGATCTTTCGTAAAAAATCTAGTAGTATGGCATATCTTGCATGTACAACCATGTATATAGGACCTTAGGGAGACACATTGTTATTATTAATTATACCTTAGGGAGACACACAAACATTAGGGAGACAAATCAGTGTCTCCTATATGTCCGAACTTACACAAACATATTTTTACTGGCCACATCTTTACAGTAGATAGAAAATGCTCTCAAAAGAACACATGGAGAATTTCATTGGTTTGGGGATGTTAAGAAAAAAAGGTTGTAAAGTTTGAGCACAACCCTATTGGAATATCTCCCGAAGGTATTATCCAGTGTAATTGTCATTATTATGTACTTTTCGCCGGTATACGTTCATCGCAATTGCGCCAGAAAGATTGGGCACCAGCGGACTATACTAATGACAATAATACTGAACATTTACGTCGCGTCGGCATCCATCAAAATAGACGATAATGGTGCATACCAAAGACCCTAAATGAAAAAAACGAATTTATGAAAAGAGATTAAACAGTTATGTAGCGAAAAGTCAGGTTACACTTTGGTCGTGGGGGTCATGGCACTGTAAAGAGCTTTGGCAAGCGAACGGATACGTTTATTGCAACGGATACGTCATCGCTACGACCCACGCTATTCACTAGGTATATCCGATTAATGTGTGGACGACACACACATTTCGCTCGTTACACGAAAGGAAGAAATGCGTAGGAAAATTCGAATTTCTAGTAAATCGTATTTTCTTCAATACGAATGGCACTGATCAGAATTGAGTAATCGCTAAATATGTAGGGGCATTTATGTGAATGTAAAAGACTTTTTTTTCCATGTACGAGTCCCAGTAATCATCACTTTTTTTCATTTCATTTTGTTTTACATTTATTTTATGTCATTGTAATGTAGAAAAACAGTGTACCTAAGGTGATTTGATCAAACAAAGGTGACTCCGGGTGATTCGTGTTCATATAAGGCCACTCACAGAGGCAAGACCTATTTAGCCGGAGCTTGAGTCGGGTATGCCTTGACAAAAAGGACAGGACAGTTAAAGAAAGACAGACAACAATGAATCCAGGGTTACCGCTAATGACAACAAAAAACGAGAAACAACACCAATTTGGAAAAAAAAATAGTAAGGTAGAATAAGATACTTGAGCCCGCGTCCGACCCACAGGTCCTGCGTGTCTCGGCTTACATCTCAGAAAGAGCAAATTGACGACGAGGTTGTGACAACCACAGAAGACTTACCATTGTTGCTTGAAAACCCAACGCTAGAGCTGTGCCACGGTTGTCGGCGGAACGTCCGAATGTCACAAGGTAAACCGGTGGCCACCCCGTCTGTTCCCGCCTCCTCGTTAAATATTTTGCGTGGTATTAACAGCGCACACCAGCTTCCGCCTACCAAGCTGGAATCGATCCAATATCGGGCGCCAGACTGTAATGACATACACTAGGTATGAACGTATATCATAGAAAATCAATTATACCGGTACTTGCGCGGGCGTCGCCCAGCCTTGACAATCGATCGGCCGTAAACGGGTGCCTTTTGTTGATATATTTTTTTACGAAAGGGCTGATTGTTTTGTATTTTCCTTAGCGTTCCTCGAGCATGGCTAATGATTACGACTGGAGATAAATCAGATCAGATAAATGTTCAGACACTGCTTAAATTTCCAGTTACTTGTATGTGTAGTAGTGGGTTATAGAGCAGACTTCAAGCTCAAAGTGGGCCCGGTTGCGTGGGGTTTCACAATGACGGCTAACCTTGAGAATCGATGTTTTTTACCCGTACGCCACACCAATCTCAATCGTAAAGACAGTGCAAACTTTCCCCTTCCCGTAATGATTGTTTTACATTTTCCAGATATCAACTTTTCGGGTAATATATTTAGGTATTGTTTTTTTACTTTCCTATAAATACGTCATACGTTGGAGTATTTGTCCTTTCGACGTAAATTGAATTTGAGCTTGCAAGCAGATAAACAACCATACGGACATACAAGCATGGAAACAGGTATGCCGACGGTTAGGCAATTACACAAGTATACAAATTATGTTGGCAAGCAGTCCAGCAAGTAAGCAAGCAGACGAGTGATCGCGGGTATGCAGGCAGGAAGGTTGGTAAGCAACCAGGTGTAGAGACAGGCAGGCATACAGGCAAACAATCAAACAAGTACATGTATGCAAGCATACGGGCAAGCAACCAGGTGTACAGACAGGCAAAGTAAAATCCAGCTGTGGATCAGAACTTTCACCCGCTTTCATTAATCAAAACAGTATCATTCTTATATTGGGTCTACAGATAATTGTGTATGACAATTACAGTCCTCACATGGCCGTTTATCAGCTCAATCGTTTCCGGGGTTTTCCTCACTGGCTATTTTGATCAGTTTCAATGATGCACTCCTCAGCAAACGTTTTTCTCTTGAAATAATTAACAAACAATCAGTAAAATAAAAGAAATGGGACACAAGGAAGAAATTAAATGATCTGTTATTTGCAGGAAAAAAGGAATTAGAAAAAGATAATTGCAGTGCACGGCGGAATATCCATCCACGTTGAAGGCGGGCCACTCCGGCAGATCTGCACAAAGGCATGTTTCACGGTTGATATCCAGTTGGGCGGGGGCGCCGGAGACAGGTAGACCCGGAATACTAAGACTAAGTCCCTCGTGTCTGGGCGTGTCAAGTTTGGCCAGTACTAGTAAATGGTATTGTTGTTGTTCTTGTTGTTGCTGCTGTTGTTTTTTTTGTTGTTGTGGCATTTGGGTGTTGCCATTGTGCACGACGGAGATTACGAACGGAGTTTTCGAATCAAATTGGAATACAAGATTTCACCCAAGAGAGGGAGAGAGACGTATCAAAGGGTGAAACATAAACTTTAAGTTATGAAATTTGATGAGGAGCAGTACACTCATATTCCACAAACTGACCTTTTATTGAATAATTATTTATGTCAAGTTTTGGCCAGTACTATAGTATATGGTATGTTGTTGCTGTTGTTGCTGTTTGCTGATGTTGTTGTTTTTACTGTTATTGCTGTTGTTGGTGTGTTATTGTTGTTGGTGTTGTTGGTGTTATTGTTGTTGGTGGTGTTGTTGTTATTGTTGTTGGTGTTGTTGTTGTTATTGTTGTCGGTGTCGTTGTTGTTGTTGTTGTTGCTGTAGTTTTAGTTCTTGTTGTTGTTGCTGTTGTTGTTGTTATTGTTATTGTTGTTGTTGTTTCTGTTGCTGTTGCTGATGCTGTTGCTGTTGCTGTTGCTGTTGCTGTTGATGTTGCTGTTGCTGTTGCTGTTGCTGTTGCTGTTGCTGTTGCTGTTGCTGTTGCTGTTGCTGTTGCTGTTGCTGTTGCTGTTGCTGTTGCTGTTGCTGTTGCTGTTGCTGTTGCTGATGCTGTTGCTGTTGCTGATGCTGTTGTTGTTGCTGATGCTGATGCTGTTGCTGTTGATGTTGCTGATGCTGTTGCTGTTGCTGTTGCTGTTGCTGTTGCTGTTGCTGTTGCTGTTGTTGTTGCTGTTGCTGATGCTGTTGCTGTTGCTGTTGCTGTTGCTGTTGCTGTTGTTGTTGCTGTTGCTGTTTCTGTTGCTGTTGCTGATGCTGTTGCTGTTGCTGTTGCTGTTGCTGTTGCTGTTGCTGTTGTTGTTGCTGTTGCTGTTGCTGTTTATGTTGCTGTTGCTGTTGTTATCAATTGTTGTTGTTGTTGTTGATATTGTTGTTGATGTTACTGTTGATGTTGTTGTTACTGTTGCTGTTGTCGTTGGTGTAACCTCATCCATTCTGCCTCTGAGAAAGGCCCTACTGGATAGACTTCGCAAAAAAGGCTCCGTGCTGACGATATCAGAAAACGAGGGGCCATTTGTTGTGTTATTTGGGTTTTGCCATTGTGCACGACGGAGATTAATCCCGCTCAGACACGGGTGACTTGGTCTTAGTATCAGGCCTACCGGCGTCTTCCCGGTTACCACCATGAAACGTGCCTTTGTGCAGAAAACCCACGCACGTCAATCGAGCAATTTGGCCAGCCCTCACCGCATAAGATATGCAGCCTTGCACTACAATTCTATTTTCCACTGTCTTCCAAATGTCCACTTTTTCTGTGGCTAACAAATCATGTTGTTCTCTTCCTTGTTTTCCACTATTTGATTTTAATTCTTTGTTTGGGATTTGTTTTAATAGAGAGAATAATTTGGTCAGGACTAGCATCGTTGCAACTGCTCAAAAATAGTCAGTGCGGAAAACACCGGAAGTTGATAAACAGCCGTGTGAGGACTTTTATTGTCATACAAATAATAGAGCCGCTTCCACTACCCCAAATAAACATGATTTATTGGATTATTTTTAATCTTGATTCAAATCGCAATTATTTTCGTTGTGGGAACGGCCCTAATATCTGAAGGCTCAAAATTAAAACAATTAAAAAAGAATGATACTGTTTTGATTAATGACTGCGGGTTAAACTGCGGGTGTCCTTTTCTTACTTGCAATTTATGTTTGTAATGATTTATCGACAATAAAGTTCCAGTTGAAAAAGCAAAAAAAAAGCCTGTCAGTGTGCCTGCCTGCTTGCCTGCCTGCCTATCTGCCTGTCAGCCTGCCTGCGTGTAACTATACATGCCTATCTGTCAGCCTGCCTGCCTGCTTGCCTGCCTGCCTATCTGCCTGTCAGCCTGCCTGCCTGTAACTATACATGCCTATCTGTCAGCCTGCCTGCCTGCTTGCCTGCCTGCCTATCTGCCTGTCAGCCTGCCTGCCTGTAACTATACATGCCTATCTGTCAGCCTGCCTGCCTACTT
Organism: Luidia sarsii; assembly: GCA_949987565.1. Classification (NCBI taxonomy): domain Eukaryota; kingdom Metazoa; phylum Echinodermata; class Asteroidea; order Paxillosida; family Luidiidae; genus Luidia; species Luidia sarsii. The sequence continues at coordinate 10,279,112 of OX465116.1, forward strand.
GCCTGCCTGCCTATCTGCCTGTCAGCCTGCCTGCCTGTAACTATACATGCCTATCTGTCAGTCTGCCTGCCTGCTTGCCTGCCTGCCTATCTGCCTGTCAGCCTGCCTGCCTGTAACTATACATGCCTATCTGTCAGCCTGCCTGCCTGCCTGCCTATCTGCCTGTCAGCCTGCCTGCCTGTAACTATACATGCCTATCTGTCAGTCTGCCTGCCTGCTTGCCTGCCTGCCTATCTGCCTGTCAGCCTGCCTGCCTGTAACTATAGCCTACATGCCTATCTGTCAGCCTGCCTGCCTGCCTGCCTATCTGCCTGTCAGCCTGCCCGCCTGTAACTATACATGCCTATCTGTCAGCCTGCCTGCCTGTAACTATACATGCCTATCTGTCAGCCTGCCTGCCTGCCTGCCTATCTGCCTGTCAGCCTGCCTGCCTGTAACTATACATGTCTATCTGTCAGCCTGCCTGCCTGTAACTATACATGCCTATCTGTCAGCCTGCCTGCCTGCTTGCCTGCCTGCCTGCTTGTCTGCCTGCCTATCTGCCTATCTGCCTGTCAGCCTGCCTGCCTGTAACTATACATGCCTATCTGTCAGCCTGCCTGCCTGCTTGTCCGCCTGCCTGCTTGTCCGCCTGCCTGCTTGTCAGCCTGCCTGCTTGTCAGCCTGCCTGCTTGTCAGCCTGCCTGCTTGTCAGCCTGCCTGCTTGTCAGCCTGCCTGCCTGCCTGCTTGTCAGCGTGCCTGCTTGTCAGCCTGCCTGCTTGTCAGCCTGCCTGTCGGCCTGCCTGCCTGCCTGCTTGTCAGCCTGCCTGCTTGTCAGCCTGCCTGCTTGTCAGCCTGCCTGCTTGTCAGCCTGCCTGCTTGTCAGCCTGCCTGCTTGTCAGCCTGCCTGCTTGTCAGCCTGCCTGCTTGTCAGCCTGCCTGCTTGTCAGCCTGCCTGCCTGCCTGCTTGTCAGCCTGCCTGCTTGTCAGCCTGCCTGCTTGTCAGCCTGCCTGCTTGTCTGCCTGCCTGCTTGTCAGCCTGCCTGCCTGCCTGCTTGTCAGCCTGCCTGCTTGTCAGCCTGCCTGCTTGTCAGCCTGCCTGTCGGCCTGCTTGCATGACTGCCTGACTGCCTGCCTGCCTGCATGCCTGCCTGCTTGTCTGCCTGCCTGTTTGTCAGCCTGCCTGCCTGCCTAACAAATACCGTGTAAAAATATATCATGTGCAGGAAACAAGACGCTCGGCTGACTCTCTGTTAAGGACCATTAAGGCTTACTTTTGTTGCCGATTGCAATCATTCAGGATCAAAACGATTATCCACGTGAATAAGAAAAGGGGAAGCCGATTATATTTGACAATTGATATTGCTTTAACAAAAGGTTGTATTCTACAGTAAACCTGGTTTTCGCAATTTTCCTGGTCACGTTATACTGAAATTGCTTAACGGCAATTTTGTTTTTACTTGGGGGTTTAATGAAAAGAGCACCGACAATTTGACAGAGTATCGACTTACAGAGCCCCTACTTTAACGTACCGACGATCTAGCTATCCAAACCTTAGACGAGGCTCGAAAGTTATCTAGCTTTGCTTGAATAGGGTGCCTGTCAGAGTGAAAGGACACTGGCTGTCTGGGTTTTATTATCATGGTTGGACTGACACAAATTTGAAAGATTTACGCGCCGCGTTAATCTTTCAGTGCTCTCGTCGTATACACATAATGTGCGACACGAACGGACGACACAAGAAGTGGTCGTACACATCCACGAGACGCGGATCGCGGCAAATAAGCCTAGACCCATACTCGACTTTGTGAGGTAAAACAGGAAAACCACCTTCAGCTTTATCACTTAGATAACATTTTACAATATTTACCGGACTCGGAGCCCCGTCCCTTTCAGCCCGTACATGCCGCATGCCCAGCATAGGAGGCCTGACGAGTAACGTTATATACTCATGGCCGGGTGCCTTCCGATTGAGCAAGAGATCAAACGTTTGGCGATCGGTTGGAAACAAGACAGTGAAGACTCACATAATCCTTGGTAGTTTAACTGCACGTAGCAGCAATACACCACGTTGTCATGACCAGAAAAACTGTAGTTGTGGGCCAAAAAATCCTGGAGTTCGTTCGCCTCGATGTATACCCGTTTTTCTCGTACTGAAACCAAACATCGAATCACACAAAATATCATTCACTATTTCATATTTTATTGGTTAATACATGAATAATGCGAACTAAATCCTATTAAAAGATCATCATTTAATTGCTTACTCGATGGCAACCTATTAATTTGTTCGGGCTTAGGGCGCACAGGACACCAATCTATCAATTTCAGTTCCAGTAAAAGAGACACTCGGAAAAGAGACACTCGGAAAAGGCAACAAAAGGGGGATTTTAAGAAGACCTTCCAAAATGCGGGGGTTCGTGCCTTTTTATTGGCATAGATGTTCCTACCTCACAGGGTTAAATTGTGATGTTTAACACACCTGTTGCAGGAATATGTCTTTATCTATTTCTGTATTTATTTCACATTATTTAAACCCGTTACCCCAATCAAGAGTGCTTGTTTTTCAAGTGGCTGTGTTTTGAAATACATTTTAAAATTTAAACAACACAAATATAAAATCAGAAAGTAAAATAGTGTAAGCTCTAATTTAAGTCCCTATCCCAATTACTAAAGTAATTAAGCACAGTTTACGTGTACGTTTTCATTCCAGTCCCTTTAAATTCATGCCCCTGTAGTCCGGGAAGTGACCAACCGTTTAGGTATGTGAAGGTCCCCTATGACATCATTGGTATAGTCACTATTCAAAGAAAGTATGTCTAGGACAAAAGCATGCTCCTATTAGGGAAACCAACTTATCATTCATTATTCATTATTCAGTCCCCTATAGTTTCTCCTCGAATCCCATCCCTTGTTCGACATTTGATAATTTGAGTATAATCACATAATTATTCAGCAAAAGATAAAAACAAGTCCTTTTAAGGTATTACCCCAAACCACTCCGGCCCCCATTATTTGTGTATAAAAGAAAGGTCCCCATCCCCTTCCAGTAGAATTCTTTACATCGCCTCCTCCTGCTGGCCAACCCTTGAGTATAGATCCTTGAGATCTATTCTCCTGCGAATAAAATCCCCATCTCTTTGCTTATCTGTGGTGCTCGGTCTCGTACTACCGCCCAAGTAAGGCCAAGACTAGTGTCCTAGCATTCTCCAAATTAAATCTAAGTGTTACAAAAGTATACACAATACCAATTAAAGTAAAACCGTAATGAAAAAATAAAACAAACAATACATCCAACCAAATTAAAATCAAAAGAGCATAACAGTAAGGCAATTGAAATATGTTGCATAAAATCTAAGTTTAAAAAGGTTAAATATTAGTGAAACACTTCATAATACTAAAGTCGACGGTACACGACGTGCGCAGGCTACGGGCGGAGAATGGGGCTGCATGTCGGGTATCACTCGCAACGTTATAGCGGTAAAGTATGCATGCATGCAACGCGTATAAAAAGGGCTGCCGGCGAGAATGGAAGAGATTTCCACATCGTCGAACAAGGACTTGTTCAAAGAAAATATTGTGGGGCGGAGGTAAACATTCCTGCCCATTCGCCTTCCGGCAAGCCAAAATGGCAAAACTACCCTCCTTCCGGAGCACAGCAATTCTCTAAAAACATTATGAACGCAAACACAGTGCGCAAACAAAACGCAGCAGGTGAATGCGAATGTGGCCTTGGGAGTCATCTCAGCAGGGAAATCATTGCCAACTGCCTTAACGCCTTTGAAAGACATTACCCACAGTCGACCGAATCTCTGTCCTGTATGCATCGACTCACGTCACTGACGAGTTAGACCCCCCCCCAACAAGCGCATTGCGATGTCGCAAAGCGCTCTTTGGAGTGTTCGTTTAAGTCTGACTCCCTGCACCCCACGCTACCAAGGCGGCGTATCGAGGGGGAATTCATGCTACTTGGAGAAGAGGAGCGAACAAGAGAGTGGCTACCGTTGCAACTTACTAGATTTGTTGTGTTTCGATAATCCACCCTTCCCTATCCCTCTCCTCCAAGCATGGCTCCCGCCGGGTATTAATCCTATCTGCACCGGTGGCTTCCATACATTCGCTTATCAAATGCATCGCGACCGCTGTTTGTTGTCTTCTTGCGCACATGTAGATACCTAGTGTGTCCATATCGGACGTAACTGTTTAATGTGACTTGTCAATTAGTAATGAGTAATTAATTGCTCAGCACTTTATCTATTTGTGTAGGCCTACAATAAACTATGGCTTGCATGTATTTATGAATCAAGTTTGGAAACAATAAAAAAATAAGAAATACTTTGAGACTCCCCAGAGACTGCATTGGTCATCCCAAAAAATAAGACGTGTAAAAAAAAAACCTACCGAGGTCCAGCTCTTTGCTGTTGATCCGAGTTCTAATAGCGCTAGAAAGCTGGCGAGCCCCACTGCTCACGACTACCACTGTCACTGTGCCACACCAGCGGAGACTATTCATTCAATATTTATACCCCCCCCCCCATCGCAAGAGTGGTAGTAATACGTGCACTGTTCGTAGTTGCAACCAAATGGAGTAGACCTATGTAAAATAAATTATGTTTTCTTTTGTACCCTGCACATGCGCGGTATACGTGCTGGCATACTGAGAAATATGCATTGCTGTACAGTATGTAATTATACTCTACAGAGTCTGAACCATTATTATGTATGTTCGTTTCGCATGCAACCTATCAAGCAAAATATAAAGTTTTCCCCTTTTCTTTTTAAAGTCAGAATTTGAATTTCGAATACTTTGCCCCTCAAATGTCATTTAAAACGATTTTTATTTGACGGTATTGTTGTATTTTCGCTTTTTGGTATGCCCCCTACTGTAAAAAAGAAGACAACGATGAGCAGAACCATGAAAAGCAGACATCGATCCAATTATTATGGTGATGTATGACATATTTAAGCAGTTGAACAAATAGACTAGATTCCGGTGAAAACAAATCCAGCGTCACTATAATGTTGAAATCCGTACAGTTAAATATGAGGGGTTCGAGCATCGATAGTTTTACTGAAATTAGCTGTGAGTGACAAGTAACTCAGTTGGACCGCTCTGGGTTTCGCGGTACCACGGTGGGATGGGCTGCATTCTGGCGACACTGATGTCCGCCCGCTCTGCTTCCCATAGGTCAACTTGGGTCCTCTCACCTTGGGATGATCGGATAGCAAGGTCGATGGCAGGAGAAAATCAGGTAAACAGGGGGCCCGTATGAAGGTGCGGACACGCTTGCCTAAGTTGGCAGGCACGTCATGTGGCAACTACAGCATTGCTTACATTACATCATTTATGCACAATGAAGCACATTGGTAGACCTGGCAAAAGTACACCCATTGTACACACAATGGCCACATCAAACATTCTTACTTTCATGAGTCAGACACACTTCCATAACTACCCATATGCTTTTACTTCATTCAGTTCGAATCCGTATCGAGGCCATTATCGAAACTTAACGTCTGAAAACACTCCCATTTTTCTCGCAAGGTGCGCGTTCAATAAGTCTTGTATGGTCAACCAAAATGAACGAACCCCGTGACGAAAGAAATATCTATTGGTTGTAAACGGGGCTTAAAAAGCTACAATATTTCGACTTAACTCTGTTTCCACTAGGGGCCTGGGAGGCCTCCTCGATCTTATATTACTGCATCGCGACTGCTGGGATGTCGAATTCTCGCTTCGTGACTTTTTCGCTGTCTTCTTGAGCACATTTTGATACCTATTTTGGTCTCATCGGATATATCAATCTGGTGTTACAATATCGGAACGTATTTAATATAATGAATAGGCCTATGACCAATACAGTGTGCGTTTGGACAGCTTTCCCTAGGGAGACCACTAAATAAGTTAATAAGTTATCCCCAAATATCCCACTGACCCTGCTTCCTCGGTCGGTAGGTTCCTTGGTAGACCCAGTGAACCAAAGCGAATTCATGTCGCCAATGGTTATTCATGCGGAGCATCTGGGCCCAATTTCATAGAGCCGCTTAAGCGTGAAAATCTGCTAAGCAGGAAAAGTCTTCCTGGTGTAAGCAGGATTACAAGCTGCCCTGCAATGGGTTGTCCATTGCTTTTGACTTGTATTCCACTCTTCTTTACTTTGCGTGAAACAAAAATATACCAACCTATGTTTTTTAGGTTTTGCAGGAGCCGAAGGTTGAGCCGAGTCATCGGACCCTGATATCAAACAATCCTACACAGAATCTAAAATCGCGAGGCTACATACAATTTATGTTTATTTGAGTTCACGAGGAAAGCAGCTGTTGATGAAGCGGATGAGATTTTCCTATATCAGTTCAAACCTGAATACACCCAGCAGGAATTTTGCAACTGGAACGCGAAGCTTCTGACCACGGCATTGCGGGCTCAGCCCTGCACAAAAACGGAAAGGTGAATAAACAAGCTTTCTAACCATAGTATGGTACCCCATGTCGGACGTATACAAAAATAAATATGGGATGACAAAGAAGCCAGACCAACCCCTTTTCTGTCATTCACGAGCGTTCGCGAGTTTCGGCCCAAAGTGTGCAACTTCCGGTTGAATTATCGCGTCAAATACTTCATACTACAGCTTCAGAATGCCCCAAAAGAAGCCTGAAAAGACACTACATATTTGCCAGTGTTCCAGAACAACATATGGAGGAGAAGACATTTCAGATAATGTTGAATTTCTTCGATGAGAGCAAAGAAAAGACGATCTTGAAGTGGCATACTAGCTGGATGTATGATTGTTTATCTACCCATGCATGTACAGTGTACATGTACATTGACCAATACACGTTTACAGGCATGGTATTAGATCATTTGAATGGCATCATTTGGGGGGTAATACTCACTTTTGTCTACATATTTTTATATGGATAGAAAGAGTATAAGTTGTTGATTACAAAAATGAAGTCAAAACTTTCTCAGTATTTTTCTAAAATTATGAAATTTACATAAATATGAAAACAAATGAAATTTTCAAATTCAAATGAGAGATTAAAAATGGCCGCAATGTTTTTCCAAAAGCCCCTGGAGGATTTATTTCTGCACAGAAATGTAGCTTAATATGTGAGCTTTAGAATAGTATATAATGTGATGAGGTTTCTGAAATAAAAAAATGGACTTGTGAGGACAAAATCACAGCACATGAAAAACTCACAAAAATGGGCCTGAGCTTAAAGGGTTAAGAGCAAACTACTGTCTTTCCATAACGGCGTATTTGTCCTACGAGGGTGTCGATGGATTTGCGAAAGTTTCAACAAAAGGTAAAAAAAAGCTTTAAAATTACACAAAAGCAAGGCTAAATTGCAAAAAGCTATAATTATAACAAAAAAGTCACCCATTTGTCTATTTACACGTCTGATAAAGCGCTAAGGTATTGCTTAATGGCCCAGTGTATGGCTCTACCAAAGTTCTGGAGAGCGGAAAATGTAATATTTTGTATAGCAAGCAGCGTAAAAACGAAGCATTTCTGTCCTCGACAAAGTAACTAAGATGTGCTGTGCTGCGAGAATTCTTTCTCCAAAAAGCAGCTGTACGAAATTAGAAAATGAATGGTTGGCATCGCCCTAGAACTTTGAATGCCAAGATGTTCGGTTAGATGGCACGGGTATAGCCCTGTCTCTCTGACGTCATTACTCCTCCCTCTGAGCCAGCGTGGAAGCGCAAGCATGATCACTGATCACTGAGATAACACTGGCTTTAAACGAATTACGTATTCAGCAGCTCTAGCAAGGTTCTGAAGAACGGAAAATGTTATGTTTTTGTTTGGCAAGCAAGGCCCCCCCCCCACCAAAAAAAAAAAAGATTAGAAGAAAAGAACTTTTTCACAAATTAATATTAAAAAATGGCAAAGAAACCTTTTCACTGAACGGGATTTTGAACCCGAGACCTTTGGTTTTGTTACGCAAAACCAGAGGTCTCGGGTTCAAACCCAAGTTCGCTCAAAGTTGTTTTCGTCATTTTTCAAATTAATTAAAATTCTGCCTTTGAGAAAGGTTGTGCAACGATCGAAACCAAATTTCGGTATTGAATACAAAATAGTTTTATCTGAGAATGAACGTGAATATTTTGACCGATGTGGTAGGGTAAGGATCTGAATAATCATGGTTTTATAATGAGGTAAGATTGCAGAAAGAAATTAGTAGAGATAGCAGAAGTTGGACATTAGGCATCATAGCTGCTTAGCAACAGGAAGACGTCACGTGCATGCTGCCCAACGGAGGGGCGAGTTCCCTCTAGTTTACCGTACACATATTATGAGTTGTGCCCAGTAAAATTCTTAATGCTCATCCATCCAGAGATACTTAACGTCATTCTCAATGGTCACCAAGTCTTCATTAAACGGCTTGTAGAAAGCGTGCAGACTTATCTTCGTTTCGGGAAGCATTGCTTTGCACGGTTTCCTGTAGACGTTGGCGTGGCGTTGCTGACAGGTTGACGTAAGATCGGCCGTATCCAGACGAGCTGTCAATGATGATACGAAATGAGGAAAGGGATATGAGATTAAGATAAAGACGGCCTAGCCCTGAGCGGATGAATTGGGCACGCCGAACAGAAAATTGGGTGGCAGCACGTACCGATTGGTCGGCAAATTTGAGCATGACGGGGAGTCTCCCAACTCCACCCTGAGTCGTTTTGATCTCGTAAGAAGATGCAAAGTTTAAATAGTATTTTCGCTCTACCCTTCACTTTTGGTCGGTCAGCATTGGAACTCTTTAAATGTTTCCTCTATTTCAAATAAATAAAGGAAAACCTGATTTAGAAGTTTGTAAGATTTGTTTTAAAAAATGGTCAAAAGTTCCCAGTCAGTTTTTCCTTCATACTTTGTATGATTTCAAAAACTGCAGCCATTTTATTGTGATCCCGAACTGATGTAGCCAAGTTTAAACCATTGGCTGTTTCCATCTGAAGGAAATCGTGGTTAGTATCCCTGGAGATATAATGGCAGTTGATGGTTAAAGGGCAAGTAAACCGGTTTTAAAAAAACCTACATTTTGTGAGAAATATTTTCATGATTTGTTTATGTTTAAATATGTCTACAAAAACTTACAAAAAAAATACTAGACCACGAAAACTTCCGATTTTCTGCCATTTTCAACCCTTCGTGTAAAAAAAACAGTGTTTAGTCAGAACCAATCTCCAATCTACATAAAAAAATGCACAATGCATGAGCAGCGCGCGACGTATACATAAGGGGTCGTGTTGCAGCGTACTTGATGCCAACATACGCACAACGAACACAATTACTCCGTGGTTTTTTATCTTTTGGAAACGCAAAGAATCTCACCTCCCCATTCATTGCAGCATTAACCTGCGTGTGAACCCGCCAAAATACAAACGATACACACGCTGGTTTTCCGATTCCCCATATAAAAGTGTGTATTGAGAACCGATTCACCGATCGCTAAGTTGCGATGGATTTCAGACTTAACAATGGATTTTGGTGTTTGCGATGATCGTGAAGCGTTAGTGAAATCGACTCGGAGCTCTCGGGTTCAAGTTCTGGTCCATTTGTTTAAACAAATCCTTTAATTCAAGAATATGAAATTAAAATCCCATAAACAACATTAACTCGCTTCCAAAAATATTATAACACGACCAACGGATGACGCGAGAGTATTATGCTCATGTTCAAGTGTGCACGGTATTATTCTCTTTTTTAGCCATTATGGATGTTAGGATGGCAAAACGTTTGAGGGAGTCATAGGCATGGATGATTAATTTTCGAGCTCGGCCACACACTTACTCAGTTGGAGAAAGTCGTGTAATTCCGAAAGGACGCGCTCACAGTCCCTACCCCAGTCCTCCATTCGTACGATCTTGATCTGGGCTCTTGGAAGCACTTTCATCCAGTCCCGCAGATAAACAGAATACATACCAATCGCTATTCTCTGTGTATGGAGGGGAGGCAGAAAATTCCAAATAGATAATGTAACATCTATGTCAGTAATGATTGGAAATGATGAAAAGGGTTTTTGATACCATAACGTTGGGAGAAATTTCGACAATTTCCACTCTTCCTCTCTCTCTCTCTTTTTCTTTGTTAAAATCAGCAAAACTCTGTCATTTTCTCTCCATTTCTCTCTCCATTTCTCTCTTCTCTGTCTCTCTTTCTTTCTTCTCTCTCTCTCCCCCTCTCTCTCTCTCTCTCTTTCTCTCTCTCTCTCTCCCCCTCTCATTCTCTCTCTCTCGCTCTCTCTACCCTAGATGATCGGTTTAGTGGCAAAGCTCACTGATCTCCCATGGAACCATGTTCACGAAGCTACGATTAAATGGTTGTATACAAATTTATTAAATATACATTATATATCATATGTTTTAATAATTCACTGGGTTGAAACAAAACCAAAACAACATACAGAATTACATACCACACCACATCTCTCTCTCCTCTATCTCTCCTCTCTCTTTCTCTCTCTAACCTTTTTCTGTCTGTCATCCTCTCTCCGTCTATCTCTTTCTCTCTCTCACTCTTCTCCCCCTCTGTCTATATGTATGTCTGTCTATCTCTCTTTAATTCTCTCTCGCCTTCTCTCTTTGCAGCACGTTTTTTATATACGGGTCAATGTTTTTGTTTTAAGATCACGGGTATAATTCGCCGAGTCGAACAAACAATCCAGTTTCCTAAGATGATGCACTGAATCATCGCCTCTCTCCAATAGACTTACGGGCCGGACTCCCTGAGAATCGTAGACACAGGTCCGGGTGTCGTTGTACCTCCTCTGACAGGATCTGAATCCCTCGATGGCCTTGACGGTGAGGTTGTGGAATAGGACGGGTCCCATCTCGAGGTCGTGTTTACCGAAATAATTATAGTCCGAGTACAACCTATAGTTGTGGAAAAGTGCGGGGGTGGGTTAGTTTTGAGGGAAATGGGTAATGCCTGGCTGGCTCGCTCTGCCTATGTTAACGTCTGGTTCCAGGATAACCAGAGGGTCATATAAGAAAGGGTTATTTTGGAGGACCTAGCAGAACTTTTGCATCACCCTTCTGCCTTTGAGAAAGGTGATATTTGCATGTTTGGTTATTTTATTAAGTAAAAATAATATACATCCTTGAGCGAACGGAGGCTGCCTTGCTCAATATATTCAGAAAACAGAATGCAGACTAATGCAATCCTATGATTTCGAAAAAATTATTTCCTTCAATACCTGCAAGATTTTTATATTAATAGGAGTATGCCGTAGTGATCACCGTAGCGATGATGGTCTTGAGAGCCAGAGGACGTTTGTGTCTTCAAACAACATTCAACCAAATGGCAACATCCAAGGGGGAATTATAAATGTCTTCGTATTTACTAATAATCTAAATTTGTCTGCTACCCTCATCGATGGATTTGGATATAATTTTGCGAAGAGCACAGGCGGAGGGTGAAAAAGCACTAGGAAAACACTAAAGCCGCGTCCGCACTGGACTTATTTTTTACCGAGCCCGTGGGTAACATTCCAATGGGTAAATCTTCCCGGCGTCCGCACTTGGACTTTCGACTCGGGTAAACTAACCGAGACGACGCAGTAAAACTAACCGACTGGCGCGTATAAACGCAAGAGGGCGCTATGGTGGTGACCTTTCACCGGATGTAAATACCATAAAACTACGACACGTCGACCCTGCTCGAAAAGTAAACAACATTGTTGTATTGGGACCATGGCACGTCACGTGGTATTTAGGGCCTCTGGCAATGCGGGGCGCCGGATGTGGTTTTTTACCGAGTCGTTTACCGAGACGTCGTGTCCGGATTGGACTTTTCGGCTCGGTTAAACTGACCTGGTCAATTTAACCGGGCAGAAGTTGGTCGGTTAAACTACCCACTGGAGTCGGGTAAGTTACCTGGGAGGAAAACTTTCTGGCTGTCCGCACTGGACTTAAAATGGTCAATTTACCCATTTGCTCGGTTAGTTTACCCATTTTAAGTCCAGTGCGGACGCGGTTACTAGTTTAATAACATAAAAGAGAGGATCTCCAACACTGTATATCAGACTGTAACTGTTGAAAACTATCACATCATTGTTTATAGGTCTTGTATAGGTCTATACACATGTGTACATGTGTCGTCAAGCAGGTTAATTGTATTTTCAATATTTACATAACTTACGTTACACCTGGTTTTGGAACAGGCTTTTCCGAGGTTACGTTGCAAGTAGCGGGTAGGGAATCTACTTGCGTATGTCGCTGTAGCTTGAGAAGCTATAGGCTCTGACTCCTGTGTTTACGGAATACGGGCGATTCACAAGAGTGCGTCCTTAACAGTTTGCAACGCGTTGGCCATGCACAAAAAAATGCACGTCTGAAAAAAAAAACCAGTCGACACATTTCGCGCGTTGTGGTTGGCCAACGGATTGCAAACTCTTGAGGATGCAATTTCGTGAATCACCTATATTCGACTTTGGCTGACTGTCGAATTCCGGTAGACGAATATTTATTGTATACACACTTCTTTAGTGACGAAATTCATTTCTTCTCCCATGACATTAAAGCTTGTAAATGTAAGACAGCTAACAGGTATTTTTGCACACGGCTATAGGTCTATAGTGCACTGACCTGGTCACGGGATTCCTCACGGTGACTATAACCTTGACCTTGGGTAGAACAGCACCGATAATCTCAGCAATGACGTGCGGGGGACCAACGCGGGCATCCGGGAAGAAATTTCGCCATTTTTTATTGTCCCAAAATGTCGACGCGGAGGCATCTCCTGTCAGAACAAAGCAGTGCAGATGTGACCGATCTCAGGGACATGTAGCAATTAGGATATTGATGTATCCGTCTATGTCTGTCCACTCTCCGTTTCACGTTCTGTCTTCGTCAATTACTGTCTCTGACCCCGTCAGTATCTCTGCATCTGCCGATGTATCTGTATCTGTTTCTGACCCTGTCTCTATTTGTTAATATCCCTGTCTCTGTCTCTTGTCTCTGTCGCTGACGCTGACGCTGTCGCTGCCGTTGCCTCTGCCTCTGCCTCTGCCTCCGCCTCCGCCTCCGCCTCCGCCTCCGCCTCCGCCTCCGCCTCCGCCTCCGCCTCTGTCACCGCCTCCGCGTCCGCCTCCGCCTCTGCCTCTGCCTCTGCCTCTGCCTCTGCCTCTGCCTCTGCCTCTGCCTCTGCCTCTGCCTCTGCCTCTGCCTCTGCCTCTGCCTCTGCCTCTGCCTCTGCCTCTGCCTCTGCCTCTGACCCTGCCTCTGCCTCTGACCCTGTGTGTGTGGCTGTAGCTTTTTGTGTGTCGGTTCTGTCTCTGTCCGTGTCTCTGTCAATGTCGAGGACAATTTCTCAGCTCACCTACAATTTGATCAAGACACTTTCCCTTCGCGACCTTTGGTGCCAAATGCTCAGAGATGAAGTTGATGTACTTGTTCAATTTCATGGAATTGCTCAAAGTCGATTTCGACAGACCTTGAATTGAAAAGGAAAAGGACGTATCAGTGTTGCAGTGCCTTTTAGTGCAAACCAGCACATTTTGGCTCACATGTTGTCTTTTGCTCAAACTCTATACCTTGTGGAAATAAACTCGGATAACAAAAGAATTTGTAATGAAAATAATAAACGAAAAATACGTTCAGGCCTATAATTGAAATGGTATTCGTTTTCCGCAACCGAAAAGCAGGAATGAGCAAACGGTAAAACCTTCCCCAAATCCTTTGGCTTTACCCTTTTCAGGTCACGTCCCTACACTCACGTATCGAAATATGGCAACATTAGAGGCCTAGAATCTTCCGATTTTCCACAAAACCCTAAGCATTGAATACTCAGGTTGCCCTAAAGAATTAATTTATTGTACAATACAGGAGTTCATTAGCCCACAAAAAACCTCCCTAATTTAAACGAAAAGTAGATTAAATTAGCTTCGCCTAGCAGACGAAGGTTAACCCGCGCGACCTCTGCTTTTATCACTGCTTACGTTGGGAGTGAAGACGTCAGAGCAAACCAGGGTATGACTAGGGAGACCCAGGGAAAGCTAACTGAACGCACCCTTGTCTGATAACTGGTGGCCAGCCGACTGCCATATTGAACTTATCTGGAGTATTGCGCCCTCTTATGAGTTTTAAGTGGCATATCCCCTACAACTAACCTTCGCCGATGCGCTCACGCGTCCACCAGTGTGGCTCTTTAGCCCGAGTCCGGGAAATCTGCGGGTGTCCGAGCAGCTTGGCGTAGATGTCCGTGGTGCCCGCCTTGGGGAACCCGGCGAGGAAGAAGTAGGGCAGGCAGCGCACCGAGGGCGCGGCCGCCTTCGCCCGGCCGGCCTTCGGTTGCTGGGGTCGCCAGCACGGGTTCTTGAACTCCGCCGAAAAGTCCGCGGGCACTCCGTCGAAAACCTGCATAGTATAGTCAGTTGCTATGCCTTTATTTCCCTCAACCCCGCTCCAGGCTCCAGCCTCTTTCTCGCATCCGAAAGCCGGAAACACGTGTTATGTGTAGTGGCTCTATGTTGAGGTTAGAGCTACGAGGTCTCTTTCGAATCTGTGTATCGTCTCCAAACGCCTAGCTAAAAGGCTTAGACATTCATTTCTTTGGAATCGCTTCTTTTGTGCCTTGTGCATTTTTCTTCTGAATTGGCGCAAAATGAACTGAGATATGTATTTCTGTCATTTAATGCGATAAGATTGTAACGATAATCCCAATTTCGCTGAGAATCAGTCAGAAAGTACATATTACTACAGCACCTTCGGGAAGTTGTCGATATCCCCTTCAAGCGGATTTGTCGGGCGAAAAAACAACAGCCAGAAGGAACAGGAATTTTACGGCAAAAAAAAGAAATAGAAGACTGTAGCGCCTGAGCAATGCAAAGATCAACATTGTTGGGCGACTTCAATCATCCTTCCATGGAAATAGCCCAACACAGACCCGTGAGATCGCCTGGAACGTTGAAACTCTGTCCGTCTTGTTGGCCCCGAAGGTCACTTACGTTAGGAGCTAGCTGATACAATTCGTCTGATATGTTGCGTGCGTTGCGAGCAACATGAAGCCGCGGGCCTGGCCCGGGAGTCTCCGAGAGTGACGTGTTGTCCCGAAAGAGTGCGCCCTCTTTGCCTGCGGGTGGAGTCACGGGAGAAGTAATGAATGGCAGCAGAAACTACCCATGGAATACACCGAGCCAACATTGGGAGCAGCTTTGTGAGTGATTCTGGTTGGTGAAGCAGTGGTTGGAAAACAACTTCGAATCACACAACCTCGACCGTTGCGTTCGTAATGTAATGTTCTCAAGTGGAGAAAGATTTACATTGGTAAGGTATGTTAAGGCCACCGCCGAGCACCGCCGTCGACCTAAAAATAATTGCCATGACCTGCCTTTCAATACAGCTCAATAAAAGAAGTAATATACAGCGTGAGTTCCAGATTTAGAAATACGGCATTCATTGAACGTTACATGTATAACTGTGAATGGTGTCCGCGGAATACCGCATCTAGAGGGCCAAGTACACAAAGCGGCCGGCGGATCGGTGTATACTGGTCAGGTTTAAACCACCAACAAGGACTATAGCTCCAGCATAATCATAGCGCCAGTTTGAGCTGTGTACTGCTGAACGTGACTGCATGTAGCCTCGGGGAATTTGGCGCCACTCTTGAATGAGCGGTCTCCAGCAAAGATTCCATACCAATAGCTGAATTACATCAGTAAGTGGAACAAATATTTATATAGAGCAATTAATCATGCAACTGAGATTTTGAGAGAGACAGTATGCAACAGAAGAAGAAGAAGAAGAAGACTTTGACTTTTCAAATTAACTTTATTTCAATTCATTTGACATGAATCGACATACATGAAAATAAACAAATAATGAATATACATGACAGTGAACAGAATAAACAGAAAAGTAAAAGAGTTGTGTTTGAAATTAAGGAGGTTTGGGGGTTTTATCAGAACACAGAGGTATTACACCACGTCTCGCAATTGCGAGCTGCTGTCTCCAGCAAAAGTCACGTACCAAAAATTAAGTTACATCATTAGGTAGAAACAATGTAATTATTTGAATTTTCAAATGGAAATTTAATTTCAATCCATTTACATTCATGTAAATAGATAAAGAATCTTCATGAAAGTAAACAAATGAAGGGGATTTTTTTTAGCTGAAGACAGAGGCGTTACACCACGTCTCGCTACTGCGAGTTGCTGTCTCCAGCAAGAGATCCCGGAACTATTATAATGACATAGAGCAAATAATTTGGTAACTGAGCTATACAGTAGAAGAAGAAGAAAAAGAAGATGATGAAGAAGAAGAAGTAGAAGAGGAAGACTGAAGAAGAAGAAGAAGAAGAAGAAGAAGAAGAAGAAGAAAAAGAAGAAGAAGTAGAAGAAGAAGACTGAAGAAGAAGAAGAAAAAGAAGAAGAAGAAGAAAAAGAAGAAGACGAAGAAGAAGAAGTAGAAGAAGGAGACTGAAGAAGAAGAAGAAGAAGAAGACTTTTTGACTTTTCAAATGGGAATATCGGGATTGATATGATGTAGCACTGGTAGAGATGGTATAATATTATGAAGGAGTTTGAACTGGACATCTCCTTCTTTCTTTGTGCATGGCAGTTTGTAGATGGACTTCCACTGGATGTAAGTGGAGGCATCCAGAAAGCCCGGTTTATGCCAAGGGGAGATAGGGCAATCCGGGAGGGAGTTGAGGCGACTGTTTAACGAAGAATACAGGAGTCTGGAAGGTGCTGAGAGTCCTTTGGTGGAGGTGCCAAGTAAAAAGGAGATGGGGGGAGACGGACGGTCCAGGATCTCGTGTGGCTGTTTGTGGTCGGATCGTAGTCCGGTGTCCGCAAAGATTCCAGGGAAGGTGGCGATGAGACTCAGCCAGAGGCCAGTGTCGACATTAAGCAGGTGGCGGAGGAGTCTGATCCCGCGTGCAAAACGTCGGGTACCAAGATTAGGTTCCCTGCCGAAAAAAGGTTCTAAGAAGGGGCTGATTAGGGGAACGTTGATGACATGTTTGACGGAAGAAAAGGTATTTCGATTCGAGCTCCGGATTCACTCCAAGCACGCATAATGTCATAGTAAAAAGGAGGAAGACTGATTAAATATTTGGTTTCGACTTTACAGAGCAATAGGTGGTAGTCGAAATTCATTTTTTTTGTTATAATTATTTACGGAGGAAAAATTCGAAGAAGGCAAAGGAAGGGTGATTTGGTTCGAAGAGATAGCGCTGGATTAACTTGAGGCGAAAGGCAAGGATGCGTGCTTGGAGAGAAGCTAGACCAAGACCTCCTCTGTCGGGTTGTAAAAATAGGGTGTCCGTTCAACTAAATGTTTTTTGTTGGACCAGAAGAAGTGAATAAGTATATTTTGGGTTAACTTAGGATGATGTCAGGGGGTGTAAGGACGGCAAGATAGTGAAAAATTTGTGAGGCAGCAAGTTGATTTGCTACTAGGATCTTTCTTTTATAAGAGAGCATGTATAAAAGTCTCGTCCATTTGTTGAGAGTTTTGGTCACTTTAAGTTTGCATTTTTCCCAGTTTTGTTTTACAAAGGAGGGATTGTTTCCTAAGTGGACTCCCAGGAAGCACAAACCGTCACTGTTCCAGTGAAATCCTAGAGGCTTGTCATTTCGCCCGGTCCAACAACCAGCCCATAAGCCTTGAGATTTGTGTGTGTTAAGGCAAGCAGCAGAGGCGCGACTAAATAAATCATAAGTATTACTGATAATTTCAAAACCAGATTCATGGGTTATGAATATAGAAACATCGTCTGCATACGCCGACACCGAGCACGAGGTTGTCCGGCCAGGAAGACAGAAATCTTTCTTTTGGAGATTTTCTCTTAATTTGTTAAGGAAAGGCTCTATGGCGATGGCATACAAAAGGCCAGAAAGTGGACAGCCTTGCCTAATTCCTTTAGCGAAGGGAAAAGGCGTTGTTAAGGAGTTGTTTATTTTAATGAGGCTTTCCGTTCCTTTATAGAGCAAGTTAATGTAATTTAGGAAAAGAAGACCAAAGCCCATGGCTCTCATTGTGGAGAACAAGTAGCTGTGATCAACATTGTCAAAAGCTTTCCTTTGGTCAAGGTTGATCACAGCTAGAGGAAGATCATTGATTGAATGCGCCAGAATATCACGTATTAAATTAAGGTTATCATATATGGATCTCTGGGGACACAGTACCCTTGGTCTTCATGGATAATGCTGTCAATGCACTGTTTTAATCGGTTGGCAAGCAACTTGGCCAAGATTTCGTCAGCAGATGTGGATGTCTGTCTGACATTCTCAGGTGGGGAGATTATCGGAGAGGGGGAGCTGACTTCGTCAGCAGATGTGGATGTCTGCCTGACAGTCTCGGGGGGGGGGGTTGCAATGGGTTGATCGGAGGGTTTGGATTTTTTGGCGGGGTTATTTCAGGCTGGATTTATTGTGATTAGAAGCAGCTGGAGGGTTGGATGGGTTATTTAATTTGTCGGGTGCGTCCGTTCCTACGTGTTCAACCTTGTCGTTTCTTGCAGGAGCGGCTAAAATGGCCGAACTCTCCACAGTTGAAACAACGCACCGATTCAGTTGTTAGGAACACTCGGTAATTTGCACCGGAGTAGGTTAGGTTTATGTGATCCGGGGGGACAATAATATTAGGGGCAAAGAGAACTTGCACAGATCTGCGGAAAGACATGATATAGGATAAGTTTGGTTGTTTGAGACCGAGGGGGATGGGGCGAATCTTTGAGACCACTTTGCAGAAGGAGGACAGGTATTTTTCCAAGAGGGCATTAGGGATTTCAGGGAAGACATTTGAGAGGGTGATTTTGGTTGTAGGGAGAACAAGGGGGGTAAGTTGAAGAAAAGTACCTTTATAATCAAAACCCTGTTGGACAGCGCTCACGACAGAGTCTATTAAGCTCAAATATACGGCGACTCGGCTATTGGATATGCGCGAGGCGGCCATGACATCTTTAGGGGATTGTTGTTTTGTAAAGTGGTCTATGTAAGACTGCACGGAAACAGTGTTAGTCGCTGGGAAGCTGACTCCATTGTATCGAGTGAGGTTGGTGAATGGACCAACACCTGGGATAGTGGATCTGACCGCGTTTGCCGTGCTCACGCATGGCTGGTTCTCAATAAGTGATTCTGCTCGACTAGCCAAGGGTACAATTTGACCTTAAAATACAGGAAATCTACCTTATCCGACAGTGAGGCTGGTCTAGCTAGATCTATAATATACAATAAACAAACTAATATAGGATCTGTGACCCTACAAGGTCTGGGAACTACAAAAAAAAACTTACTCCGGAGCTCGATTGAACTGCGTCAGAACAGACAAAAAAGAAGAAGAAGAAGAAGAAGAAGAAGAAGACTTTTTTTTGACTTTTCAACATAGATACTTTAATTCAGTTCCAGTGAGAAGCTATGTACAACAAATGGGAATATATGTATATACAATATTTACAAAACAGTACAGAAGAAGAAGAAGACGAAGAAGAAGAAGAAGAAGAAGAAGAAGACTTTTTTTCAAAAGGAGAACTTTATTTCATTATTTTGAAAATAACCGAAACAAAAACAAACCAAAATAAACAATATTTACAAGTAAGACTTAAAAATAATAAACTAAATAAATGAATATAACAAAAGAAGAAGAAGAAGAATAATGAAAAGAAAAAGACGAAGAATAAGAAAAAGAAGAAGAAGAATAAGAAGAAGGAGCATGTTTGGAGACAATCCAAAATGTAGTTGCATAGTTGTAGAATAGATAACTGGCACAGAAGGTTCATGAACAAGATATATGCTAAACCTCTATATTGGGGAGTCAGAACGAAGATGCCTCGAAGAAGGTGACAGCTCGCGCCCAGATTTGTGTCCGTGTATATACCGTCCAACTAATAACCACCTTTAGATTCTACACTGGAATTAAAAATACCGTGTACTGTGTTGCTAACATAAAAAAGAAAATAGGAAATATCAACTGCATATCTATTTCCTTTTACAGGGATATTATATCATCATAATTAGGCCTTTACCCCTTTCCGTTCTACACCTTTGTAAAAGAATATACAAAAAGGGAATGTATTCCGCTCATTGTGATTTGAATCTTAATCAAATATGGAGATGAAATTATGGTTCCAAATTTTCTGTCAACAACACGTCCTGTCAAAGCTGTCTAATTTCACCTCAAACACTAATGACCGAACTCGGATAGCTGAGAAGAGAATGTTGTTACCAGAGCACAAATGCCCCCAAAATGGTAATAGGAAAAGGGAAACACGAAACCATTCTCTGATAATAGCAGCCGTTCCCTCAGTACACAAGCTCTTAGGCGAGAGACTCAACCAAATAAATGCCCGGGTTTCCTGGGCACTGTAAAAGAAATATATTCACGGCCACTCGTGTGTGCACATGTACATATATGTAGATATTTATACGTTAACACTGTGCACTGTCAAATTATTCGATCGGGTTTTTTTCTGTAGTGAATTTAAAGACGGTAATCGGTTGGACGGTATATACATAATTAATCTCAATCATAGAGCTCTATGAATAAACTAGAGTGTGTGCACTCATCGCGTGGCGCGTGCCGACAAGGGGACTGCGACGCCATTACCAAAGAGGTGCGAATGCGTAGATCTCTATGGGGCAAACTAATCCCATTTTTTTTAAAGAAAGAAGGACATTAGAATTCGCCAATCCCTTGAAGTATTGATGGCCTTTCCTTTCATTACTAAAAACCACTTCTACAACATTTTAGTTTCCGCATTCACATTATCGGCTATACCTTTCCCCATTCATATTACGCGATTTCTACTGACATCCGGGCACTTCGAGCTGGAGTTGACCTCTTTGGTAATGGCGGATACGCGTACATGTCGGCACACGTTCGTACCGCGCGTTGATAGGGGAGTGCGCACTCTAGTTTATTTATAGAGCTCTATATCTGAATCAATATATCTTTCACGGAGACTGTGATGACATGATGAGATCTGTCCTGCATTCTCTGTCCCTAGCATCGCATTTGAAAGTGAAGAGCAACATGGAACAGACTCCAGTTCGATGGAAAATTTGAGAGTGATATGGTTGGACGACCTCTGCGCCGAGGTATATACACGGACCAGTTTACCCGCCAGATACAATTTACCTGAAGGGTCTCGCTCCGTGTGTTGTTGTTGGCGGAGTTGGTCTCCCAGATTGGCTGGCTTGTGCGCTCGTGTGGACCCTCCCGCTAGCGGGATACCGTGTGGCTGGAAAACCGTTACGCCCAGCGTAACGACCGCCACGGCCATCACAAAAAATGGCCCGTACTTTCTCACCTGGTAATGAGGAGAGCGAAGAACAAATGGATAACGTTTGAAGATTTACATGGTGGAAATACCAAAAAGGAGGTTCGCGGTGTACCGGTACATCATCTCTTAAGAGCAGGACTATATACGGCTATGAAAAAAACCGGTAACTCAATGTTTCGGGAAGTGTGTACTTAGCCTGAAGAAGTATATGGCTCTGAAAATAGCCAGTAACTCAACGTTTCGAGTACTCTGTGTAAATCTGCCAGTATCCTGACGACGAGCAGGGTGCACACTTCCCGAAAGGGTTGAGCTAACAAGATCACATACCGGTAGCCCAGCACTGAGTATGTCCTATTCAAAGTTGGTACACCAGTGTAATAGTATTGCCATCTCTGACTTTTTTTTAAGTACACTACACTCTCAATTTTTAAGTACACTACAAAAACGGTGCACCAATATCGAAGACAGGGTTCGAGTCTGGTTGTAACCGGAAACAGGATGGTATGAAGACATAGGCAATGGTGACTTCTTCAACCTTCTCATTCCAGACGGAGGTGCATATGTGCTATCTCGCCCCTTGGTGGGATATTTAACGAGAGGAGCAATGCCATGGACACTGCTGTTAGTGTAGGACACGAGGGCGTAAACATGGATCTTCAGGTGGGAGGGTTCTTTGAAGTGAGTATCCTCTCCTGGCAGTGATTTCGTGGGCATTGATTGTAAGTGTTTGATGGCAGATATGTTGCCCTCGGTCGGTGGCGCCTAATTATGCGTTAAGTTAAAGGCTGAAACCCCATTCGGCATGGCATCGGCAGATACCCCCCCCCCCATCCGTGTAAAGGGCAGTACATATTCCAGATTAGGGGTATTGCCAAGCAATGACTGTTGAATGGACATTATTCGGCAAGGATTGAGTATAATATACTACGCAAGTGGAGCGGTATACAGCAGTAGCAATTAAAAGATAACAATCTATGTTGTTTCCTTTCGCTTGCGTCAGCAGATGGCTGTCAACACAGTTACCAGGATCACCGCCAGAACTGGGGTGGACAACAGCCGTCACGGCAGTCAACACGCAGTCGCAGTTTGGTAAGCAGCGGCTGCCTTCCATCCACGGTGCAGTGCCAAGACAGCTGTTGCCCATGCAGTTCAAACACTGCGAAGTGCTTGGAAAAGGGGCAGGGGGCAGGCAATTTGCAACGCTCTGTGGCTTTGCCGCCGCTGCAGCGTACACTGTCGATCCAAATCCTTATAATGATATGAGCAAAAGGATGGACGCCGAAATGTATAATGGCTGATAAACCATTTGGACGCGTTCAGATTAAATAAGAATACCGTTTACAAAATGAACTGGTTTCAAGGATAATTATTTACTAAACACAAGGCTGCTAATGCATTGTACGATGGATAAAATCTAAACATAGTCTTAACTATGAACGCGTTATTTGTTTCTAATCTGAAATGCGTACATAGTTTTTTGTTAAATCATCTAAACACAGTTTGAACACCATTTCAACACTTATTCATTTAAAATGTGGTCATTGAATGAATCGATAGTATTTGATTTTCAGCACCTTTTTCTTTAGTGAAGTTAAGTGCACATTATTTTACTTTTAGGCTTAAACATGCATGAAAAATAGAAATCCTCCTAAGAAAACCAGTACATCTCGTAAGCTTAGGCATCAAAGCATGAAATAGAAAATGGTGGTCTTTTTCACGCTGCTGGGAACACGGATGTTGTACGCTTTGTGATATCGACCAAAATAAGCCGGTCACGCTGCATGGGCCAAACCTGTCTATTTTATGTCTAGGCAGAGAGCACATTACGAGGATTGTTCAGTACTATAGATAGAGAACTACTTTACCAAAAAGTAGGTCAAAAGTAGGTCAAAAAGTGGAAAAACATTCGACAAGTTTACATGTAAAAATTAACGTCTTTACTACTGACATGGAGTCGTCAGTCTATTTCATCATATCCTTTAAACTGCTCTGAGCCAATCAGCCGCTTAAACTCGCTGGTCACCTGCTATTGGGGACAATTGCAGAGGAAATGGTACTGTTACCTTCCTTAGTTTTGATAGAAATATAAGGGCTGGCATGCTATAATATAACATACAATATGACACCGTAAGTATTAATATTATGTAGGTCAGTGAATGTGAAGGAGGCTACGGTCGTATTCCTACAAACTACTAGTCACAGTGCTCCCAAGCAATTTATTGTCTCCAAGGACATTATCATTAATGATGTATGAATTCATATGGCATGGAGCCCACTACCTTCTTGTTTGTGTCCATCCTTGCAAATTTGATCTTTATTTTTGCGGTTAATTTCATCAAACTCATCGTGACGTACAGCTAAATGCACGACGATATGCAATGCACGAAAGCAAAGGAAATAATCATAGCATACCATTATAGTGTTACAGTGCATCGTAAAGCAAGTAACAGTGCAAGATCGCAGACACCGAACAAAACAAACCATCACACGGGAACCTACTCTACACCAAGGATAGGCCTTTGGCCGGAGCTGAAGGTAAACAAAATAAGGAAAACACTAGTGTCATGGCTATTAAAAGATCTCCATGGGCTCCAAGGAAAATAGGAGTCGTGCTACTACTATAGTAATGAGGCTATAGAAATAACAGAAAAGCAAGGAAATCCTTGCTCCGTCTCTAGCTTACTCTCAGTGAGCGATAATACACCATTGATTTGCTAATTGAGCTGTCTCACTATTCAGACAGGGCATAGACTAGGGCCTATGCGTCGATTTTTCAGGGTCTCGGCCTCGGCTTCGGCCTCGGCCTTGGCCTCGCAGCGCACTGCCTCGGCCTTGGACCAGGGCCGGCCTCGGAACCTCCCGGCCTCGACCAATCGGTCGGAGGCCGGCTGGCAGGGGGACGCCCACATTTTCCAATGATTCAATGGTTTCTTTGTAGAAATGGTGATGTTCGTTCTTATGAGAATTTTCAAAATTACCCTGGTAAATTTAAAGAAAACAATCATCCAACTTCTCATCAGGTCGTGATAGAAAAATAATACCAAATTATAACCAGACGACTGGGCAATACTACACGTTTAGAATTACAAGCGCACAGGGCATAAAAAAAACTGCGCGAACCGATTTTACCACCCATGATTATACTCCTTTACCCGTTCATGTTACATGACTCCGCAACCGATTAAATGCAAGTCTACTTCATAATTATCTGGTATCGTCTCATTTACATGTATACATCGTCTGGTGTTTGCCTCCGGCAGTGCGTTTATGTAGGTCTATTGATCCCTGCAATAGACACATACATGTAGCCCTATGGTCGTGGCTTCGCTGACGCTGCACATAGTGAAGTTGCACAGCCACTGCCCGAGTAGCGGCCTTTGCTTGGCTCTTTCCATAATCTACAAACAAGACATTCATCAGTTCATTTGTTCACCAATGACCCGACGATCTTACTATTTGTTAACATAACACTTCGTAGATTTTGAGATTTGTTTCATAATTATTTCACCTCTGAACAAACATTGTTATACTGCAAATAAGACGCAAAACGGGTTGAAATAAAACGTCATTTGTGACCTGGCACAACAACATGAAGAATATCCCACCAAAACACTTTTTGAGTAAACAACGCCTGAAGTTAAAGTATCTTCACAATTCGATTACAAATCAATTTAATTTTTTGGTATTTTCGGAAATTTTAAGCATCAGAGGATATTATATTTTGATATCATTTGAAAGCTAATGGTATACTCTTTCACATCATTAGAAAACCTCAAAATCTCAAAAGTGGGTTATTCCTCATTATGCTGTGCCGGGTCACATTTCTTTTACTTAAATTCATTTTTAAAAATTTAGAATATCGTAGAGTTAAGTCGGAGACTTTTAAATTAAATGGACTAGATCTCCATTTGATCACATTTCCGGCACTCTGTTGCATTACCAGTAATGAGGAGAACATTGGCGAAGACAAGTTACAGTCGTGCGGTTTATACGGTCAGACCTGAAGCTTATTGTGAAGTTCTTGGAGCGCTGTGGCTTATGCACCGGGCTGCGTATTATCTCGAAATTTACGGTACCGACCATTCTTGAAATGTAATGAGCATTCAAACAGCATCTTCTTGAATTCCATCAATGTGTATTCTATTCCTTTACGGTGACAAAAATTATATATTTTAAGCAGGGTATGTACGCTTATACCGTGGCACGGCCGCCATCTCGTCGCGTCGATGTGGTTTTCGATTTTCGATTTCCTTTGCTTCTGCTTCGGCTCTGTCTCCTACTTCTGAATACTAACCGAGAGGCAATACATGAAAATATTTCAACGTCTGTCTTTACATCATTGACTGATTGAATGCTTTGAGGCATTACAGGCACCAAAATGAGACTGGAATTCCCGAAGTCGGAAGATAAAAGGCAAAGGCAAAGACAAATCCAGTCGTTTGAAAGACTTGTCCAGGACTCTGCCATTGCGGTGTTGCAACTTGCACATGGCTTGCGCTGTTACAAAAAGAAAACCATGCTGAAAGCACGAAGTACTCATTTGACTCATCATTCATTCATAAATGCGTCAAAAAAGTCATGATTGGACAACATAATTTCGTTTCTGAAAAGGCTATGGGCAGATAAACGGCAGTGTATTTAGAAGGGTACTGCACGACGAAAATCGTTAAACGTGCTCCCGACATAAACCGAAATAAACACGCGAACCTTGTGATTCGGTTAGCAGGCATGGCGCAATAAGATGATGCACTGCTGGAGGCGAAAACACACGATACAGGGAGGTATAAATAAAGTAGGCTTGTATCTACATGTAGTCAAGTGCCAAAGCTCACGCGTGCAAACAATGCTGACTCAGACCAGCGTTTGGGCTGTGCACGGATCTTTCGTAAAAAATCTAGTAGTATGGCATATCTTGCATGTACAACCATGTATATAGGACCTTAGGGAGACACATTGTTATTATTAATTATACCTTAGGGAGACACACAAACATTAGGGAGACAAATCAGTGTCTCCTATATGTCCGAACTTACACAAACATATTTTTACTGGCCACATCTTTACAGTAGATAGAAAATGCTCTCAAAAGAACACATGGAGAATTTCATTGGTTTGGGGATGTTTAGAAAAAAAGGTTGTAAAGTTTGAGCACAACCCTATTGGAATATCTCCCGAAGGTATTATCCAGTGTAATTGTCATTATTATGTACTTTTCGCCGGTATACGTTCATCGCAATTGCGCCAGAAAGATTGGGCACCAGCGGACTATACTAATGACAATAATACTGAACATTTACGTCGCGTCGGCATCCATCAAAATAGACGATAATGGTGCATACCAAAGACCCTAAATGAAAAAAACGAATTTATGAAAAGAGATTAAACAGTTATGTACCGAAAAGTCAGGTTACACTTTGGTCGTGGGGGTCATGGCACTGTAAAGAGCTTTGGCAAGCGAACGGATACGTTTATTGCAACGGATACGTCATCGCTACGACCCACGCTATTCACTAGGTATATCCGATTAATGTGTAGACGACACACACATTTCGCTCGTTACACGAAAGGAAGAAATGCGTAGGAAAATTCGAATTTCTAGTAAATCGTATTTTCTTCAATACGAATGGCACTGATCAGAATTGAGTAATCGCTAAATATGTAGGGGCATTTATGTGAATGTAAAAGACTTTTTTTTCCATGTACGAGTCCCAGTAATCATCACTTTTTTTCATTTCATTTTGTTTTACATTTATTTTATGTCATTGTAATGTAGAAAAACAGTGTACCTAAGGTGATTTGATCAAACAAAGGTGACTCCGGGTGATTCGTGTTCATATAAGGCCACTCACAGAGGCAAGACCTATTTAGCCGGAGCTTGAGTCGGGTATGCCTTGACAAAAAGGACAGGACAGTTAAAGAAAGACAGACAACAATGAATCCAGGGTTACCGCTAATGACAACAAAAAACGAGAAACAACACCAATTTGGAAAAAAAATAGTAAGGTAGAATAAGATACTTGAGCCCGCGTCCGACCCACAGGTCCTGCGTGTCTCGGCTTACATCTCAGAAAGAGCAAATTGACGACGAGGTTGTGACAACCACAGAAGACTTACCATTGTTGCTTGAAAACCCAACGGTAGAGCTGTGCCACGGTTGTCGGCGGAACGTCCGAATGTCACAAGGTAAACCGGTGGCCACCCCGTCTGTTCCCGCCTCCTTGTTAAATATTTTGCGTGGTATTAACAGCGCACACCAGCTTCCGCCTACCAAGCTGGAATCGATCCAATATCGGGCGCCAGACTGTAATGACATACACTAGGTATGAACGTATATCATAGAAAATCAATTATACCGGTACTTGCGCGGGCGTCGCCGTGACGTAGCGTCGTTTATTTCCCTCAAGCAATAAAGCAACTTATACCAGCAACATTTCGTCGGATTCCCGGCAAAGTTCCGTTCAGAGCCTGTACGGTTGAAAGCATGTTATATAATTATTATTAGTAGTAGTAGTATTAGTAGTAGTAGTAGTAGCAGTGGCAGTGGCAGTGGCAGTGGCAGTGGCAGTGGCAGTGGCAGTGGCAGTGGTTGTAGTAGGAGTAGGAGTAGGAGTAGGAATAGGAGTAGGAGTAGGAGTAGGAGTAGGAGTAGGAGTAGGAGTAGGAGTAGGAGTAGGAGTAGGAGTAGGAGTAGCAGTAGCAGTAGCAGTAGCAGTAGCAGTAGCAGTAGCAGTAGCAGTAGCAGTAGCAGTAGCAGTAGCAGTAGCAGTAGCAGTAGCAGTAGCAGTAGCAGTAGCAGTAGCAGTAGCAGTAGCAGTAGCAGTAGCAGTAGCAGTAGCAGTAGCAGTGGCAGTGGCAGTGGCAGTAGCAGTGGCAGTAGCAGTGGGAGTAGCAGTGGGAGTAGGAGTGGGAGTAGGAGTAGGAGTAGGAGTAGGAGTAGGAGTAGGAGTAGGAGTAGGAGTAGGAGTAGGAGTAGGAGTAGGAGTAGGAGTAGGAGTGGCAGTGGCAGTGGCAGTGGCAGTGGCAGTGGCAGTGGCAGTGGCAGTGGCAGTGGCAGTGGCAGTGGCAGTGGCAGTGGCAGTGGCAGTGGCAGTGGCAGTGGCAGTGGCAGTGGCAGTGGCAGTGGCAGTGGCAGTGGCAGTGGCAGTGGCAGTGGCAGTGGCAGTGGCAGTGGCAGTGGCAGTGGCAGTGGCAGTGGCCGTGGCCGTGGCCGTGGCCGTGGCAGTGGCAGTGGCAGTGGCAGTGGCAGTGGCAGTGGCAGTGGCAGTGGCAGTGGCAGTGGCAGTGGCAGTGGCAGTGGCAGTGGCAGTGGCAGTAGCAGTAGCAGTAGCAGTAGTAGTAGTACTACTAGTAGTAGTGTAAGCCCTAATTCCAGTACCTAGTGTTCACCCCAGCCATGTCCCTGTGGACCAAGTCCGGTAGTGACCAACCCCATAGGCATTTCAAGGTCTCCTATGACATCATGGGTATGGTCACTATTCTAAGAAAGAGTGTCCAAGACAAGAACATGCCCCTATTAGGAAAACCACCTTTTCATCCATTATTCATTATTCAGTCCCCTATAGTTTCTCATCCAACCCCGTCCCTTGTTCAACATTTAATGATTTAACTATAATTGCATATTCAGTAAATGATAGAAACAAGTCCTTTTTAGGTATTACCCCAAACCCATTCTGAGTCCATTATCCATGTATAAAAGAAAGGTCCCCATCCCCTTCCAAGTTAGATTTCTCCACCTTGCCTCCTTCTGCTGGCAAAACCTCGAGCAGTCAAGTTAGTCTGGGTTTCAAATAAACCACCCATCGACCCAATCTTGATGCTTCGTAGTCTCCTTTGCTATCTGTGGTGCTCGGTCTATTTCTACCGCCAAGTAACACTTCTCCACCTAGGCCTAGAGACCTAGCGGTATACAAAAACCAAGTCCAAGTGTTACAACTGGTGGCAGCGGTAGTGATTTTTCTAGGCCGCCTGTGCCATCGTCGCCCTCCGCCGAGTACTTCTGTTCCTGGCACGTCTCCTGCCCTGTGCACCACCAGCACAATCCACGGGTTTAATTGTTGCCTCCTGCAAGCTCCGTGAGACTTTGTCCGTTTCCTACAAGCTGTCCCAGTCTCTCCTGCGGTTCGTCTTCCAGTTCCTGTTTCTCCTGCTGTTCCTGTCTGTATCTTCCAGTCTTCAAGCTGTCCCAATCTTCGAACTGATCCCTTGCTGTCGTTCTGCTCTTCTAGCCGTTATCCTGTCTTCTAGCCGTTATCCTGTCTTCTAGCCGTTCCTGTCTTCTAGCCGTTCCTGTCTTCTAGCCGTTCCTGTCTTCTAGCCGTTCCTGTCTTCTAGCCGTTCCTGTCTTCTAGCCGTTCCTGTCTTCTAGCCGTTCCTGTCTTCTAGCCGTTCCTGTCTTCTAGCCGTTCCTGTCTTCTCGCCGTCCTGCTCTTCTAGCTGTAGCTGTCGTCTCGCCGTCCCGCCCTTCCAGCTGCGTTCCTGTCTCCTGTCTTCGAACTTTTCCAGTTTTCGAGCTTCTTCCATCTTCGGACATTTTCCGTATTCGAACTTTCCCGTCTTCGCACTTCTCCCTCGGAGTTGGTTAAGTTAAATTTTGATTTCCTTTCGTTCATTTACTATCCTTGTATTTCACTTGTTCTTTTTCTTTAGTATTCATTGTTGTTCCATTTTATTATGGCCCCTCCTCCCATTGTCACTTCCTGTCCCTCCAGTGTCTCTTACACCACCATTGCCCCCTGGGTCACCATTACCCTCTGTGCTACCAACACCCCTTCCCCCACTTCGTCCTTCACCTGCATACTCCATTCCCCACTCATCACCCACCACTGGCATACATGTACATGTCAATGATGGCATCCGCACACGCAGTGGTCGAGTAGTTTCCTGTCCAAACCGTCTTGGTTTTTGTTGAGATTGCTGTTATTGTATGCACCATACTGCCCTATTCAAATTCACTGTGTCCATGCCTATTTTAGTTGTTCACAAGAATCTCACCAATTTTTTGTGTTCAAAGTCTCCTTCATTTTTCCATTGTATAACAAGACATTAATGTTATATTTTGTGATATGTTTTTTTTTTTTTTTTTCTATTTTTGAAAATGAGGACATTTTCTTTTTCAAAGGTGGAAGTAATGTAAGCCCTAATTCCAGTACCTAGTGTTCACCCCAGCCATGTCCCTGTGGACCAAGTCCGGTAGTGACCAACCCCATAGGCATTTCAAGGTCTCCTATGACATCATGGGTATGGTCACTATTCTAAGAAAGAGTGTCCAAGACAAGAACATGCCCCTATTAGGAAAACCACCTTTTCATCCATTATTCATTATTCAGTCCCCTATAGTTTCTCATCCAACCCCGTCCCTTGTTCAACATTTAATGATTTAACTATAATTGCATATTCAGTAAATGATAGAAACAAGTCCTTTTTAGGTATTACCCCAAACCCATTCTGAGTCCATTATCCATGTATAAAAGAAAGGTCCCCATCCCCTTCCAAGTTAGATTTCTCCACCTTGCCTCCTTCTGCTGGCAAAACCTCGAGCAGTCAAGTTAGTCTGGGTTTCAAATAAACCACCCATCGACCCAATCTTGATGCTTCGTAGTCTCCTTTGCTATCTGTGGTGCTCGGTCTATTTCTACCGCCAAGTAACACTTCTCCACCTAGGCCTAGAGACCTAGCGGTATACAAAAACCAAGTCCAAGTGTTACAGTAGTAGTAGTGTAACACTTGGACTTGGTTTTTGTATACCGCTAGGTCTCTAGGCCTAGGTGGAGAAGTGTTACTTGGCGGTAGAAATAGACCGAGCACCACAGATAGCAAAGGAGACTACGAAGCATCAAGATTGGGTCGATGGGTGGTTTATTTGAAACCCAGACTAACTTGACTGCTCGAGGTTTTGCCAGCAGAAGGAGGCAAGGTGGAGAAATCTAACTTGGAAGGGGATGGGGACCTTTCTTTTATACATGGATAATGGACTCAGAATGGGTTTGGGGTAATACCTAAAAAGGACTTGTTTCTATCATTTACTGAATATGCAATTATAGTTAAATCATTAAATGTTGAACAAGGGACGGGGTTGGATGAGAAACTATAGGGGACTGAATAATGAATAATGGATGAAAAGGTGGTTTTCCTAATAGGGGCATGTTCTTGTCTTGGACACTCTTTCTTAGAATAGTGACCATACCCATGATGTCATAGGAGACCTTGAAATGCCTATGGGGTTGGTCACTACCGGACTTGGTCCACAGGGGCATGGCTGGGGTGAACACTAGGTACTGGATTTAGGGCTTACATTACTTCCACCTTTGAAAAAGAAAATGTCCTCATTTCCAAAAATAGAAAAAGAAAAAAAAACCATATCACAAAATATAACATTAATGTCTTGTTATACAATGGAAAAATGAAGGAGACTTTGAACACAAAATAAAGGTGAGATACGTGTATGTGAAAACCTAAAATAGGCATGGACACAGTGAATTTGAATAGGGCAGTATGGTGCATACAATAACAGCAATCTCAACAAAAACCAAGACGGTTTGGACGGGAAACTACTCGACCACTGCGTGTGCGGGTGCCATCATTGACATGTACATGTATGCCAGTGGTGGGTGATGATGAGTGGGGAATGGAGTATGCAGGTGAAGGACGAAGTGGGGGGAGGGGTGTTGGTAGCACAGAGGGTAATGATGACCCAGGGGGCAATGGTGTTGTAAGGGATACTGGAGGGACAGGAAGTGACAGTGGGAGAAGGGGCCATAATAAACAATGGAACAACAATGAATACTAAAGAAAAAGAACAAGTGAAATACAAGGATAGTAAATTAACGAAAGGAAACAAAATTTAACTTAACCAACTCCGAGGGAGAAGTACGAAGACGGGAAAGTTCGAATACGGAAAATGTCCGAAGATGGAAGAAGCTCGAAAACTGGAAAAGTTCGAAGACAGGAGACAGGAACGCAGCTGGAAGGGCGGGACGGCGAGACGACAGCTACAGCTAGAAGAGCAGGACGGCGAGAAGACAGGAACGGCTATAGACGACAGGAACGGCTAGAAGACAGGAACGGCTAGAAGACAGGAACGGCTAGAAGACAGGAACGGCTAGAAGACAGGATAACGGCTAGAAGACAGGATAACGGCTAGAAGAGCAGAACGACAGCAAGGGATCAGTTCGAAGATTGGGACAGCTTGAAGACTGGAAGATACAGACAGGAACAGCAGGAGAAACAGGAACTGGAAGACGAACCGCAGGAGAGACTGGGACAGCTTGTAGGAAACGGACAAAGTCTCACGGAGCTTGCAGGAGGCAACAAACCCGTGGATTGTGCTGGTGGTGCACAGGGCAGGAGACGTGCCAGGAACAGAAGTACTCGGCGGAGGGCGACGATGGCACAGGCGGCCTAGAAAAACCACTACCGCTGCCACCAGTTGTAACACTTGGACTTGGTTTTTGTATACCGCTAGGTCTCTAGGCCTAGGTGGAGAAGTGTTACTTGGCGGTAGAAATAGACCGAGCACCACAGATAGCAAAGGAGACTACGAAGCATCAAGATTGGGTCGATGGGTGGTTTATTTGAAACCCAGACTAACTTGACTGCTCGAGGTTTTGCCAGCAGAAGGAGGCAAGGTGGAGAAATCTAACTTGGAAGGGGATGGGGACCTTTCTTTTATACATGGATAATGGACTCAGAATGGGTTTGGGGTAATACCTAAAAAGGACTTGTTTCTATCATTTACTGAATATGCAATTATAGTTAAATCATTAAATGTTGAACAAGGGACGGGGTTGGATGAGAAACTATAGGGGACTGAATAATGAATAATGGATGAAAAGGTGGTTTTCCTAATAGGGGCATGTTCTTGTCTTGGACACTCTTTCTTAGAATAGTGACCATACCCATGATGTCATAGGAGACCTTGAAATGCCTATGGGGTTGGTCACTACCGGACTTGGTCCACAGGGGCATGGCTGGGGTGAACACTAGGTACTGGATTTAGGGCTTACAGTAGTACTAGTAGTAGTAGTAGCGCTCAGACGTTATAATCACTAAACGCCCTACTTCTGGGAGCAAATTTCACACTTACTTTGACTTCATCATGACGTAATAATTATGTGGACATGGAATGTGGATAGGATTGAAGCGAGTACAAATTGGAAACTAATCAGGTTTGTTTTAATGACCTTCGTGAGTCAGACCTTCTTTTGCCTTTATGCCCTTCTGCAAGGCAACCGATAAGGAAAAGGAGGTGAAGAAATACAAGTTAAATTGATAAACAACTAAACAATATTGGGGCATGTTGTTTTGGGCTGATGTGGTAACATTGCCAATGAGTAGTCGGGCAATGTTTACGTTCCTGAAAACTGACAGAAGGTTTTAAAAACAGGTTTTAAAAAGAGGCAACAGCTGGCGTAGATTGTAAACATAATATTTCTGGGGTTATCATACTGAGTAAAGGTAAATTGCCTTGCTGATCTTTGTTGTGATGGAAGTCTTACCCGCAGAAAGCCCCATCAGGCGCAGTTCGTAACATTAAATTGAGCTAACATTTACTAATATACTTGGACATGGATACGTTTTATACGCAGTGGCGAAGTCAAAAAGTAGGGGGTACCACTACTAAATCCGAGAGTCACGACAAAATAGCCGGCAGCTGCAGTGATTTGCGGTCTATTGATTGCAATTTTTGGGGGAGTTACCGCTCCCTGCCAGCTGCATATACATTTTAGCCCCGCATCAATTTACGCAGTCCGCTAACCAAGTCAAAGCACTGAGCGAATAATTTGAAATCTCTCGATTGGGAGTCTGCACACTAATTAGGGGGAAATTACTGTCGCACAGTGGGCCAGGTCAAAGTCTTACTACTGCGCCAAAATTGTTGTTCGTATTTATTTGTGCAAATATGAAGGGATAAGGGGTTTTAGGGCCCAAGGAAAACAGTGGACATAATATGGCAAAATGCTGTGACGTCAATCTAGTGCTGAATTTTGATTGGCTGATATATAGGTGCGTCATCACTATGAACATCAAAACCGTGAAAAAGGGGTGAAAATGTAATTTCGTCGTGAAACTTAAAAGTTACTGTGATTTCACGGTGTATTTTACAGTTAATTCACCATGAAAATAATTGCCTCTCTGACCTGATAAGGATATTTTCAAGTCACTAAAAAGACTGTAAAAAAAACCCCCATGAATATCTAGGGTGGCAAGCTCCAGCCTTGAGGGATGGCTAATTCAATTACCAGTAGGGACCACCGGCCCCCATAGAGGTACTGTATGGTGTCCTTGTAACTGTCACTCCCAGATACTTCTAAATTGCCTCTAGCCATTTGCCACCAGAAATGTGGCCTTGTGACCACTGGTGAAAACACCGTGAAAATGACTTGGCTAACTGTGTGCCATGAAATAGGGCTGAAAACACGGTGAATTTTCTTTTCACGGCTAAACTACTTTGTGCCTGACTATTTAGTAGTTCAAATTAACATACAAAATACTGTAGGGCCTCTAGGTCATATCGGCTAGAAAGCAGAATTTTGAAATAATATTTTATAAAAATAAGATTTTATTATAGTTTATATTATAGTTTGTAAACATCACGCAAGCCAATTGTCATGGATCTATATCATGCATAGCGACCGTGCCAGTCAGTGGAACTTAACGTTAGGTTTTTACACTTATATTAGAATTGTTATAATTTCAAGCAATTGAATCAGAATATCTCTCGTGGTAAAGGTTTCCTCTCGATAATTTGTGCATGTAAAGTACCCCTGGACCACTGGAAACAATAAACAAGAACATAGTATTGATTTTTGAAAAATCGCATTTTGCCTATTTTGGCGCAGTTTGACCTTAGACTAATAGACTGGCCCACTGTGCGTCGGTTCGCTCCTCATGGCCAATCGTGCCTAATAACAATTGTAAATTCAATGATCACGATGAGAATGAATCTTCATGAGAATAGCCGTGGGAGCATAAGGTGAAATCGCGCATGCCGATTGTCAATAATAAGTGTTTTAATTGTAAAGGGTATACTCGATCGGTACTTACACATAATCAGTAATTATATAGGTGATATACATAAATGTTGCAAACTGCTTACTGACTAAATTACCAAAATGTAAATCTTAAAATTTAGTGGGCCTGACGTTTCGATCCTAGCAGGACCTTTCTCAAAGGCAGAGAAAGGTCCTGCTAGGATCGAAACGTCAGGCCCACTCAATTTTAAGACAGTAATTATATACTGAAATATATGCAGTAGTGTGGTGGCTTCTTTTTCGGCCAAATGGTCACAATCCCCATTGAGTTTTACAGCGCTTACCCCAACGAGGAATAGGAAACAGCGGTGGAGTGATGACTTAGTATGGCAAAACATTTAAACAGAAACGTAAAGGGTGCAAACGACGCAACGAGTCGACGTTTTTGGGACGATGAGTGGGACGATGAGTGGGACGAACAGTTATTTGATAAGACTTGAAGGTTTGCATGGTTGAAATACTATTTGGAAGGTTTATGGTGACACCACATAGCACGACTCTGTCAAGAAGGTGTTACCGGCTCTTCCCAGAGCAACACTCCTTCTTGAAGGAGACGCGCTACATGATGTCAGCACAAACCTTCCAATAAACATTGATTGAAACGGCCTACATTGTTTTCTCAGACTATAAGAACTCGTGTGGGTGCGAAGTTATCCAAGTAGGTGTTTCGAAAGGCCTCGTTGTCTCTGAAGACTCGGTAGAGGGAAAGGGAACGGGAAACCTAGGTCTGTAAAATTTGTAAATTTAACATTTCAAATATGCGGATATATACATGTATTCGGTAATCGCTTTATTACCTCGAAAGGCTTAGAAAACAGGAAAACCTATACCGATAATTAAAGACCATAGGAATAAACGCCAGATAGCTTCTGTGTGTATAGAAGCGTTCGGTGGTGCTTTGGTTGTTGCGCTATTGGATCTGTATTAGTAAAGAATTTTAATTGTAACTGCTGGTTGGGGATGAGCATCAATAAGGCCGGAATTTCCTTGAACCCACGCATACGCATGTGTACGAGCTTACTTACTACAATGGGGTCAGCCAGAGGATTCGTTTACTTCCCTTCGATGCAGGTTTTTGGGTACCCGCGGGTTGGCCAACCTTTAAGAGTATACTGCTGCGTTGTATTCTACCCTGACGGGCTCAACGCTCCCCTCCGATGGCTTGGGTCAGACTGGCTCAGTGCTCTATACCTACATGGCTTGGGTCAGACCGACTCAGTGCTCTACCTAGATGGCTTGGGTCAGACCGGCTCAGTGCACTACCTAGATGGCTTGGGTCATACCGGCTCAGTACACTACCTGGATGGCTTGGATCAGACCGGCTCAGTGCTCTACCTGGATGGCTTGAATCAGACCGGCTCAGTGCACTACCTGGATGGCTTGAATCAGACCGGCTCAGTGCACTACCTGGATGGCTTGGGTCAGACCGGCTCAGTGCTCTACCTGGATGGCTTGGGTCAGACCGGCTCAGTGCTCTACCTGGATGGCTTGGGTCAGACCGGCTCAGTGCTCTACCTGAATGGCTTGAATCAGACCGGCTCAGTGCACTACCTAGATGGCTTGGATCAGACCGGCTCAGTGCTCTACCTGAATGGCTTGGATCAGACCGGCTCAGTGCTCTACCTGGATGGCTTGAATCAGACTGGCTCAGTGCACTACCTGGATGGCTTGGATCAGACCGGCTCAGTGCTCTACCTGGATGGCTTGGGTCAGACCGGCTCAGTGCTCTACCTGGATGGCTTGGGTCAGACCGGCTCAGTCCCAGATAGCATGCTGTCATTGGGCCAGCGTTGGCATTTGGTCGGATACGTCGGCGTTGGCGTTTGGTTGGTAATTGATGTTGGGCCAACGTTGGCTCAAAGTCGGCAAGGGTTTTGTTGGCATTACGTTAGCTCATGATGTTGGTCCAATGTTGGCTCATGGTCAGTCAACTCATGTCGGCATAGTGTTGGCAATAGACGTTGGCTCAATGTTGGCTAATGGTCGGCAAACAACACGTTGGCACATCTTCAGGAGCCGATGTTGTGCCAATGTTGGCTTGTAGTAGGTTGCCATCATTGGCACAATGTTGGCGACAGACGTTAGCTCGACGTCGGGTAAATGTCGGCAGCTGTTACTTTGGTTGGCCATACGACACGCAGCCAACATTGGCAAGATGTTGACAACACACGTTGACCCGACGTTGGGTGAATGTCGGCAGTCTTCCCTTTGGTTGGCCATACGACGGGCTGCGAACATTGGCACGATGTTGGCAACAGACGTTGGCTCGGCGTTGGTTGAACGTCGGCAGTCGTGCCTTTGGTTGGCCGCACGACACGCTGCCAACATTGGCAAGATGTTGGCGACCGACGTTAGCTCGACGTTGGGTAAATGTCGGCAGTCGTGCCTTTGGTTGGCCATCCGACAGTTTGCCAACATTGGCAAGATGTTGGCGACCGACGTTAGCTCGACGTTGGGTGAATGTCGGCAGTCGTGCCTTTGGTTGGCCATCCGACAGTTTGCCAACATTGGCAAGATGTTGGCGACCGACGTGAGCTCGACGTTGGGTTAATGTCGGCAGTGGTGACTTTGGTTGGCCGCACGACACGCTGCCGACATTGGCAAGATGTAGGCGACCGACATTTGGCCAACGTTGGATGAATGTCGGCAACCATCATATTGTTGGCATCTCGTCAGGATCCAATATTGTGCCAAGGTTGGGCTATAGCAGGTTGCCAACATTGGTATGATGTTGGCGACTGATTTAGGCCAACGTTGGATTAATGTCGGCAACCATCATGTTGGCATCTCGTCGGGATTCGATATTGTGCCAACGTTGGGCTATAGCAGGTTGCCAACATTGACATAAAATCAAATGATTTGGGGGGTCGACATCATGTCCGGTGAATTTCTGTGACCATCAACTTGGTCATCAAACTAAAAGCTATGAAAATGTTATCGCTGGCATTACCATTTATATTCTAGTTTTGCAAATACGTCTACTGTAATGTTACAAATCGAAATGTAAATTGGCCTGGGGCCGTATAAGCCGTTCCATTGTTCCTTGCTCTATAATGGTCGTACATGTATGGTAGGTGCAACATAATTATAACAACATTCTTTCCCAGCTTGTCATTGACCTGGTCTCTCAAAACAAGACAGAAATAAGAACCTTTTCAAGAATGTCCGCATGTAGCTTGAATTGTTCACGTCGTGGTCAGTTGGGGCAGAGGTACAGTACGAATTGTTTGTACTGGTTTCACGAAGTACGGTCGAGGTCAACGCACTTACAATCCACAGGCATACACATGCCTATGCACAGTTACACCAAGGAGGTATTAGGCGAGCCTAATACCTCCTTGGTTACACACGTCCTCTTACCTCTATGTACGGTTGCGCAAACGTGGACACATACCCATACCCCTACGCCGCGTGTAAAACATTATTCGACCTTGTAGAATCAATGAATTCCACAGATTTCGTCCTGTGCAATGGGAGTGCTTTCAGCCGTTACGATGAGACACCGTATGACGACCAGCGCGCACGATCTGTTTGGGAATGTGTTGTACACACGATCTGTTTGGGAATCTGCCCATGCAGAGATACACGAATGGGAGAATCAACACCCTCGGACAAGGCATGCAGGACAGTCGGCGTAGGCCAACTTGAATACGTGTATACATGTAAAGCGTTGGGTACATCATGGGTACATAAAACTGTTTCTGCCACAAGTAGGCCTACATGTAATATTAAACTCGAAACTCGAAGCTTCGCCAAAGAGCGACTGGGGTCATATCCTTTTAATGTATCCTCCAATAACCGGTTTTCGACGATATAAGGACTTTTCTTCAAATTGAACAATGTGGACGAAAGTATCGAACTAAAAGAAGGTCTCAGTCACTTTGTCCACACCACAGACTATTAGAATAATCATAGAGAAGGTTGATCAAGCCTGTCACTTCCGTAAGATTACCCGGTTTTGTTGACGTCCGCGGCGCACCGCGCAGTAAGCATCGTCTCCTATTTTCGTTGGTGGTGTTTAGTAAGGTGTCCCAGTACAGCCAAACGCAAAATAAATTCTTAAAATAACTCAAAATGCTGTGTGGCACTGTAAAATTCTTCCCTGTATGTTTTTTTGTGTTCATCTTTGTGGGTTTTTTTTCGACACTGCTTCTAATACTTTCCTCAAATCATTCATGATTTATGCTTATAACGTATTGGTCTGGTTGATGTCTTTTTTGTGACATTTAAAAAAACTCCACAATCCTCTTTCTCACTGCTTCTTCAGTTATGACCTTTCCCAATGTCACTCCAGAGACACATTTCCTCCTTCTTGGAACTTTCTCTAGCTGCCCTTTAATTTTTTTAATTTTTTTAATAAAAGCCTATTAGGCCATAATAAAAAAAATAATAAAAAAAATATATAAGCGAGACGCCCTATAGGAGCCTCCATAGTTTTTACCCAGAACGGACTGCCTCAAGTTGCGTGATAAATATTTTTTCTACGGATGTTGGGGTTTGTTATGGTACACTTAGATTTTTTTTAGGACCAACAATAAAGAAAACTGGAGCTTCGAAGCAACTGCCAATTTTGTACCTAGGAAAATAGACCCCAAAACAGCAACTTTTTGAATCACACGAGTTTGGCCTTCTGAAAGAGCCTTAACTTTCCACATTTTCGGTGACGGACAAGAGCAGGAAACAAACTGGAAGATACAAAGTCTGAGATCGTTATACGGAGTTGTTTTCATGGTGCGATGTGAGTTAGAAGGCTAAGCGTCGAAAACGTGTAGCATCGAAAACGGGGGTTCCCACGATATATGTTTCGGACATGCCGGAACACAACCAAGTAAGAACGCTGTCAGGCTAGTCTGTGCAATCATGTGTCTTCATATACCATGGAGGAATAGGGCCATGCATGGTCATACACATTTGACATTGATCGTTTGCAATCGTTGAGCCTTTTTATCTCCCTAAACAAAAAGGAGCAACCCAAATACAATATGTCATGGTCAGAAAATCAACGATATTAGTTATTACGGCGTTTAACAGAAACACTGTGGACTTTTCGAGCTTTTCAACCGGCTTCGAAATCATACCCAATTGTTTGTTTATGTAAATTCTCTCAAATAGGCCTACATGAAAAAGTGCTGCAATTTTAATTTCATTGAATAGGGAAAGGTTGATCGAAAATGTACTTAATTATACGGTCAAGTCCATGATTGGACCCTGGCGTGAAGCTTGGTGCAGTGACACATGCAGGTTCTGGGTTTGCAGTTTCACCATGTGAACCGTGCACCTCTTTAAGAAGATGAGAGTAAATAAATGAAAACAAAGTAATAAAACTACGTGTAAGAACTCCCTGAACACTGAGGAAAACGTACGTGCTACTTCCGTCGACGGACCAAAATTGCCCAACAAACGGTTAAACACGTGAAAAAAAATATCACTTGACTTAATCAATTAAAAATTATATTTTAGCAAGTACCATTACTATTTCTCACTGGTGATTAAGATTATAGGTTTAACTAAATCTAAAATTTAGTGGGCCTGACGTTTCGATCCTAGCAGGACCTTTCTCAAAGGCAGAGAAAGCCTTTGAGAAAGGTCCTGCTAGGATCGAAACGTCAGGCCCACTAAATTTTAGATTTACTTTTTGGTAATTTTAGTCAGTAAGCAGTTTGCCACATTTTTGTATATCACCTTAAGATTATAGGTTAAGAAAAGTTGAATTTCTAAGTTGAACTATACAAGGTGTTTAGTTGACGGGTTTTTAGTATGACAGGAAATCATTTCATAGGCCTATACTCCATACCCCACGAAATTGTTTTATCACATGTGCACCATTTCTTTGAATTGTTATACTCACTACTTCCTGGACCTATATGTACAGCCTCAAGCATCGTTTTACACCAGTGAGGCTGACCAATGACCCTGAGTGGTCAGTGCTCTGTCCAGTGTTGTACTCCTGACTATGAGTCATCGTTCTTTCAGTAACGTCCACGTAGTGAACACGTGAACGCTGTCTGGGCCACCGTGTTAGTACGTTCACAATAAAACATTCGTTGTCAGAGAACGCTGTGAATGATTGTGAAATATCAAGGGGGAATTCCCTGTTCTGTTCTCCTATTATTGTCATACAAAGGTAATCTCAGCACGAGGTCGTTGTCAAGCCGCACGCGTCTAAACAACCATAACAAGTTGTCAGATGAATGCCGTTGTCAAGGTATATGATTTTATACCTATACCCCAGACTACAGGAACTTATGGTGTAGAATTTAGCAGCACAATCCCCTGTAAAATGTTTTGATATGAAATGCTGAAATCTTTCAAAAACCAAATGAATCTGAAGACCTCTGAGAGCCCCTGATTGAATGTGCGCGAAATGACTCATACAAAGTGGTTTTCCATTATTTTCCGTGACTTGGTTTGTTTTTCATGTATAATAAACGTACAGCAAAAGATATTACACACATATTTTTGTAAACGTAGACCAACCTGAAAAACAAGAACAAAGGACCAATCATACGTAATAGGCCTAATTCTATGGGGGAAAATAACAAAGTGTCGAATTTAGAATGGTTTGTCTCCAACTTTGATTCTTGTCACGGTAGACCCCATGAAAAGCGATGCGGTCATAGCTCTGAAGCATCCTCGCGTGTTGGACATTATTGAGCACATTCATGGTACAAAGTGAATCAGGTCAGGTCACTCCCGTAGCTAAAAGCCGTTGGGGCACAGTGTTGAGTGTCTTCCTCCAATTCTTTCTATCTTGAGCTGCCCAAAGTGAATACAGTTTTTCTATTCAAATAGACAGTTTTGTATCAACAGTTTACATCATTTTTATTTGAGAAAGGTCCTGCTAGGATCGAAATGTCAGGCCCACTAAATTTTAACATTTTTATTTGAATGACATTTCCTGTGGGGGGAATCGTTTTTGGTACGTACAAGTAAAAGACAATATGCACATGCGGCTTGAGGTTAGCGGGACAGACCGGTGACCGTTGGCCGACGTCAAGAGCGAGTGGACGGTAGACCTCATGAAACGCGACGTGCTCATATAGCTGTGTATAGTACCCTCGTGCAAGGGGAAAATATGTACAGTACAACATGTTTTGATTTTCGTCTTTCACCTCTATTGGGGATCAGAAGGGAAAGTTCTGTATTCCTTCCATCGTTATTATAAATTGTGCATGTATTCTATAAAGAAGTGGCAACGACCAGGGTCTAAACACATATGAGTACGCTGAGGTTCGAGTGGAGATTACCGAAGACTACTGACCTTGTTTTCACTATGGATTCTGAAAAAGTGAAATGTGAAATAAGTATTTTCTTTCTTCCAGAACATTTTTACTTGAGAAGCGCGTGCACTTTCGGCAGCTATATACTAGGCTAACTCGAAGAAATGTCAAAAGCTCTTCGATCAATCATTAGCTAATAGGCCTGGTCAGTGAAATGTTTATTTTCAGACGTGATATATTTAGCGTCTTTTCATTGTGTTGACAATTATTCCTTGGACGATCCCATCATGGAGCCTCCTCTACCTCCATGATTCCATCAAGTTAGGATTTGTCATAATCCTAATTCAGTTTGCCAAGGGCCAAGGCACACCGCGATTGTATCAGCCCTTCCATTCCATTAGTCTTGGTCATTATAATGCATACACTCAAAACTCCACAAGTCTCGCATCCCTTTTTCAAAACTCCTATATGGTTTCCTGATAATAGTATGTCAGTATACAGTGTTTATAACTGTGTGCTATCAAATCTTTGAACTCATAGGCCTATGTATGTACACGCTCAGTTCGGTGGGATGCATAATATGAAGCAGATTTTATGTGATCAGTATAGGCATAGTTGTAGCAACCTTGGTTGTAGTACAGTACGACTACATGTACAGAACGTACTAGCCTGGTCATCCCAAAGGAATGTGGCAACATGTGGCTTGTGTATTGTACC
The DNA here is from genome assembly GCA_949987565.1 of Luidia sarsii. Classification (NCBI taxonomy): domain Eukaryota; kingdom Metazoa; phylum Echinodermata; class Asteroidea; order Paxillosida; family Luidiidae; genus Luidia; species Luidia sarsii. The sequence goes on from OX465116.1 coordinate 10,322,286, forward strand.
AAGGAGGTACAAGCGAATACCTCATTGATTGTACTGTACTGTACATGTATATGTACACTATCAGCGCACAAGGCAAGTTGCCCTATGACCTCAAGGTCCATTAACTGTTGCCTTCTCTAGAAGGAACAGTACTACCATGGAGCTCTAATTAAAAAAAAGGCGGGAATCTCAACGGACCCCTACAGCGATAAACAAACGGATCATAAATCAAATGGGCTGTGGTTAGTACCACTCCTCCACCAGCTGTATACCTTGAGGGAATTCAGAGAAGTCTAACCGTCGTGATACATGTGTACAGCTTGCCCCGGCTGCAGTATAGCACTATAGGCATATAGGCTATATCAATTGCATCCTTTCTTCGTGAAAAGCAGATCTTTCCCATACAGATCGTGATGGAACTAATCTGATTCATCCTTGCGTTGATTAACAGGTAAAGTGCAGTTTTGTTTCTGTTCAGTTGCAGACAAACTTTGATTCTATGTTACTTAACTTGAATTTTCCCATTTTCTCATGAAGCTGGTTCTAAATTGTCTTAAAGGATTTTGTGCGAAGTGTAAATCCTGTATCTATACACACTTTACCGGCCCTTTCCTTTTCATTCTTTTATTCAGTATAAAACTATGAATGTATAATATAAAAACGTATAGATCAATATAGGTCTATCTTTAGTGGCAGAACGATATTGATAGCCATCCGTTTGAGGTTTTTTTCTGTATAGTGTATGGTTGAAATCATGAAAAAATCTGATTGAAGAATGAACCGTCGTCATGTTAAAGCATACCGGTAAGTCAAAGAGCGGTGTTTGGCCAATTGTAATGGAAATGCAGAAGAATCAGGAACATCATTCGCGTGGATGGTAATATAATGATGATTTTACAGCTTTAACTAATAATGATAATCCTTACAATCAACTCAACTGTAGCAAAACTTAGAATGACTTTGGTTTGTCAAGAGACAACGATAGTTATAACACGGAAGACTGGCAGTGTTTTAAGTGAAGGAGACTGCCATGATTTGCAACCGCTTGATGAATCACTTTTAAAAATTACAAATAAACATTAATGGCCTTCCTCTTCTCAGAAGTTGGATTGGACTGTTTTGGCCAAAATTGGGAAGGCATGCTTGATAACCTTCCAGTCAAAAATGTATTTGACCATTTATACGGTACCACAAAGCCCAAGCCCGCATGCGTATAGCCTGTATAGCCTAGCTGCAGACAGTTTTGTTCCACTTATCTTCACGGTGTTCAGTGCGCTACAATTATTTTGCGGAACATTCTTTTTGCATCAAAGGTTACAAAGTTGGCCTTACCACAAGTTTGTCCTACATGTAGATTGTCCAAGGATGTCCTTTAGCTTTACGATAATTATAAGCATTTGCAAAATGTAAAAGGTTTGACACTTGGAATTCTAAAACTAAATTGTTCTCTTTATCCAGACTCGTATTCAAACTAAGGCACTGCAAACGTGTCGACTCGCCGGCGAAGGGGCGCTGAAGAAACAATAATTATTGGTGAGTGAGAGAAAACGAGGTTGCGAACGGAGGAAGAACGATTTGAAACATGATCATCCGATATGTCTTCAAAGTAATGCTAATGAAATGACCAATGTCATTAATGATTTTTTTGCAGGTAGCTGGCCGCACTTGGTGAGAGCACCACCAACGAGTGTCACTTCGAAGGGTGATGATGGCTTCCATCTTTTCCAACCCGCTGGCAGAGATGTTCAACTTGCGTGGGAAGAGGGGGAGAGGGCTTGCGTGGCCCTTCAACTCGATGGTCTTTTGAAAAGTAAGGTTTTTTCATTTCACGGAAACTGAGTAATACTTATATGACCACATAAATCTGGTCCTGGCGTAATGTCCAGATACAACTAAAATAGTTTAGTTGAGAAATAAGAAAAAAATATTGTGATAAAACTATAAGCTCGCTAAAGACTACAACACGTTTATGGATGGTTGTTGAGATACCTATATACATGCATCATACAATGCCTGTTTTCTGACTTTGAGAAAGGTCTTGCTTATCATCGAAAGTTTGAATCGTCAGGCCCACTAAATTTTAAGATTTGCATTTTGTTCCTTTTAGTCAGTAAGCAGTTTACAACATTGTGTATGTAGGACCAGTATGTTACTCTACTTAATACAAAAACTGTTGCAAACTGCTCACTGACTAAAAAAGTTAGAGGGCCTGACGTTTCGATCCTAGCACAGACCCTCTATATTTTGAGATTTACTTTTATATTTGAAAAGTTCATGTTAAGATGTCTGTACGCCGCCAGTGCTAAGGCATATCTATTTCTGTATACAGAGGCCATCCATAACAACTGAGCCAGCTATGGTGCGACTAGTAGCGACACTGAAGCGGCCGAAGCAGACTGGCTACGATACTCTAAAGACAGAGAGAGAGAACGGCAGAATTCGAAGCGGAAAGGAAAACAGTACACCAACTAACATGGAGGGCGAATAAAAAAAACAAAAATTCAGTTGTATTGAAAATTGAAATACTCTGTCATGCTTCTATTCATTTGTTTGCTGTTTCCAACCTTAAAATTACTAATCCAACATTTTGTCAACAATACAAACCAATAATTTATGTGAACCAACATTTTCTTTTACTTTTGGTTAAAAGGGAGCACAACGTTACCAACATAAGACTGGTGCCGCGAAGAGGTGAATTTTGGCCCGATGACTAAATACCAAAGTTGTGCCAACGTTGGATTATTGCTGGCTGCCAGGAAGGTCCATGATTGGCCCAACGTTATCATAATGTTGGCCCATGGTGAGGAGCCAACGTGCTACCAGCATTGGCCCAACGTTGGCATAATGTTGGCCTATGGGGAATATAAATGAGGAGCCAACGTGCTACCAGCATTGGCCCAACGTTGGCATAATGTTGGCCTATGGGGGATATAAATGAGGAGCCAACGTGCTACCAGCAGTGGCCCAACGTTGGCACAATGTTGGCCTTGGGGAATATAAATGAGGAGCCAACGTGCTACCAGCATTGGCCCAACGTTGGCATAATGTTGGCCTATGGGGGATATAAATGAGGAGCCAACGTGCTACCAGCATTGGCCCAACGTTGGCATAATGTTGGCATTGGGGAATATAAATGAGGAGCCAACGTGCTACCAGCATTGGCCCAACGTTGGCTTATTGTTGGCAAATGGGATATTAGACAATAAGCCAAAGTGCTACCAACATTGACCCAACGTTGGCTTATTGTTGGCAAATGGGAAATTAGTCAATAAGCCAACGTGCTACCAACATTGACCCAACGTTGGCTTATTGTTGGCAAATGGGAAATTAGACAATAAGCCAACGTGCTACCAACATTGACCCAACATTAGTTTATTGTTGGCTAAAAGGGAATTTGACGCACAGCCAACGTCCACTCAACATTGACCCAATGTTGGCCTAATGAGAAACCAACATTAAACCATCAGTGGACCAACGTCGAGCCCACGTTGGCATAATATAGGCTATTCTATTCATTTTACAGCGGGCCAACATTGGGCCAACAATGGGCCAATTTTTACATCGGGCCATCGTTGGGCCAACTTTGACGTTGGACCAACGTAATGCCGATGAGCAAAATTATGATGGCCCAACGTTGCTCACCGATGTTGGCCCAACGTATAAACATAATGGTGGCCCAACGTTGGCCAACGTCGAGCCAACGTGGGCATAATGTAGGACATTCTATTCATTTTACAGCGGGCCAACATTGGGCCAACAATGGTCCGATGTTTACATTGGGTCAACGTTGGGCCAACTTCGACATTGGGGAAACGCAAGGACGATGAGCAAAATTATGATGGCCCAACGTTGCTCACCGATGTTGGCCCAACGTATAAACATAATGGTGGCCCAACGTTGGCCAACGTCGAGCCAACGTGGGCATAATGTAGGACATTCTATTCATTTTACAGCGGGCCAACATTGGGCCAACAATGGTCCGATGTTTACATTGGGTCAACGTTGGGCCAACTTCGACATTGGGCCAACGCAAGGCCGATGAGCAAAATTATGATGGCCCAACGTTTACATCCAACGTTGGAACAACGTAACCGGTTACGTTGGCCCAACGTTGGCCGAATGTACCGGTGTTATCTGGGGTATATCAGCAACGTGGGGTGGGTGGGGGTGATCCCTTGAGATATACGGCAGTTACAGATTGAATACCTCTGACGCCCCCACCCCGGCAAAGACTGGTTAACTATTCTGTGAAGGCCGCCATCCAAGTGCTGGATAGCTTACTCATAATTATGGTACGAGAAAGATTTACTTTGGCTTTAGTGGCCTTAACCCTATCTAGACTGGGGGGGGGGGGCTTTATGACTTTATATACTGTTGTCTTGCGCACATGTTGATACCACATTTGTCGATATCGGACATACATCTGGTGTTACACGTCAATTAGTATGTGTACATCATATATTTGTGGACAATTTAATACTGTCAGACAGCGGGTTGCATTTATTTTTTTATGAGTCGTGCTCAGGAATTGATGTTGCACTGATTTCATGCTTCTGTATAATTCTGAGAGAAACTAATACAATTTTAGAAACAACAAAAAGCATGAGAATTACAAAAAAAATAAGCAATAAAAACGATAACAAACATGAGGACATAACAAGTGCTGGATTTTAGCTGCTACAGGGAAGTTGATTTTTTTTACTGTACACATAAAATTAAATCAGAACTTAATGATTTCTCATCTGGGAAATATTTTTACTAATTTTGACAGTTTCCTCATGTTGTTATACTTTAACTCTGAAATTGTGATACATTCGCCAAAATGTATGAAATATTTCTTATGAATAATTAATTAGCTAATTACTCAACAATTTTGACAAAAATATGCAATCCGATTCAGCACATCTGAAGCTCATCAGTCCTTCGTTTCTGAGATCAATGGGGGGGGGGGGGCTCCGAGAACCCCCCCCCCCCCACCAAGTATTTTCATGGAGTGAAATAGCCCAGTGCACACAGGGTTAATGCATTATTTAATGGATTCAAAGATTCCGGGAATAGTCAGAAAAGAAGATGACCAAATTGTGATTTCTATCACCTGAATCCCTACACTTCATCCAAACTAAAACAGACCATTGTTTCATTGGTATAACATGATAAACACTGAATGCTCAGTGCTTTGCCCGGTGCCTGATAAAAAAAATATTTCAGGCAGCTCGGGCGGTATTCGAACCCCCGACTCCCGATTTCTAGTACGGACGTCTTAACCACTGGACCACCGAGACCATTGTTTCATTCAATCACATCAAATGGTTTCATTTAATCACAACCAATGCTGAAATAATGCTGAAATAATGCGAGACCGTGGCACGCCGGGCACTTTGTTGGGTTTTAATGAGTTTGGGATTTAGGGGGGGGGTTGCTGGCAACTTGGAGGCAACCAACTTCACTGGGTGTAAAAAAAAAAAAAAAAAAAAAAAAAAAAAAACCTGAGCACTCAAGTAATGGGGACACTTTTCTTTCACTTGTTCAAATTCCCCTGGCCAATGCTCTGATAGTGATGAGGACGAATTTCTTCTCGAATTGCTGTGTGCCATGGCTTCCATTCAGGAATGGATATTCACTTTATCTACATGGAAAGCACATGATTTCAAACTAATACATTAATGTTATGTCGAGAGGATCTCAACCCTCACCAACTCAGTCCAAATTGAAATCTGAAAAGTCCACCGACTGTAAAATCATAAAACATTACCAAAAGGCAAGATGAATATTTCCTTTTGCTTTATTTCCACTTTCAAATAATATATCAGTATTTTAGGTACTGTAATCCTGACATTAGTATAAATAAAACTGATAAAAACCTCAGCTACCAGTAGATCAATAGCTTTCGAGTTCCATTACCACCGGCACAAAAATCATAATGATCGGTATGCGCCACTGTACTGGTTCTGATCCAACTGGGTCATCATGTGGATAAATGCGTCTGCACTCATAACTACAAAGTAGGCGTGTCAAGGAGGCCATCCACATCCGACTTCGCCGAAACAACATCAATCGAGACAGCGGCATTGACATCCCCGGTTTCTGGCTCCCCACCATCAGACGCCACGACCGCCGACCCACCACGGACGGGGCCGCTAGTGGACGCCAGAATCGCGCGCCAAACCGCACGATCACTACTACGACGTCCGCTCACCGGTACACAGGAACCGGCGAAGCGGACATAAACAGACGCCGCAGCGCGCATTCTTCAGTTGCCTGATGAAGGTTAGCAGTTAGCAACCGAAACGTCGCCACTAGCAACGACACATCGCGTGACTTTGATCACCCTTTCTACTTATCTACACCACCGCGATGAACAACCCCTTCATTTCTACAAAGTAGGAGTCACACATTCAAGTCCCATCTGAGATGCCTCTATTTTATAGACGGGCAGAGCACAGAGCATACAGTGCTAACTGTACATCAGGTAGGGTATAACCTCACTGAATTACAATGTCGCTGACAGGATTCATATAAATGTGTGTATCAATAATCCTAGCTGAGTAATTCCAATAAATTGACCAATCACAAACCATGCTTTACACTCATATTCATTACTTGCATGAAGGCTTAATGGAAAGGTTATTCGAGATCACATTTCAATCGTGTTAAATTTTCAAAATATAAAGAGAAGGAGAAATTAAAAATATACTATCAATGAGTGATAAAATTTGGGCCTGGTTTCTGTGTCATTATAACAATGTTTGTCATAGCTGCGGCCAACCAGGAAGCAACTTGCAGGTGCATCACTCTATGCAAAGTTGTCAGCCTCGCCGTCAAATATTCCCACGTCTTCATCCTCATTCTCCTCCTCCTCCTCCTCCTCCTCCTCCTCCTCATCATCATCCTCTACATCTTCCTGGTCGTCGTTGAAGTACTGCAGTGGGGAGGAGGAGCTACAGGTGGGGCTGGCAGGCGGGGAGATGGCATTCCGAAGCCGGTCGGTGCCATCCACAAACATCTTCTTCTGCAAAGAGAATTGGCCAGTCGAACAAATCAAAAGAAAAAGCTGACGGAGAACTTTGGAACAAAATCAAAAGGCTGGGGTTGAGGTATTTGAACTTGATGATGGCATGAATCATTGAATGATACCATAGCCCTTTGCCCAAACCCGGCTTAGGCTCAGGCGTTGTCACCATTTCTTTCATCCATTTTAAAGTACGAGGCATGAAATGGGAGGCCTTTGGCTTTGTGTTTTAACCCTAACCCCCTACCAATTTTTTTGTAAGAAATAATCTGAATCCTGCAAAATCCTGCAATCCTACCTTGTTCAAAGCTCCATGTGAACTGAATCCTGCAAAATCCTGCAGTACTGGCTACTGTGGACCATTGCCTGAATCCTGCAAAATCCTGCACTGAGCTTATGCAGTTTTAGTCCACATTCTAAACAAAGACTTTTTTCAGCTTAGAACAATGGGCCCTTTTTCAAACTGATAATCTCTTGACAAAAGCCACAATGACGTCCGAATTGTTACCAGCATCCTGCATTTTCCTACAGACAAAATCGCCTTATACCCTCAATCCTGCACATTCCTACAGTGTGTCAACTCTCATGTGCCCTTAATCCTGCAAAATCCTTCTCCAGCACTTTGTAACAAGTAGCCTGTATCCTGCATTTTCCTACAGTGACATAAACCCTAATGCCCTGAATTCTGCACAATCCTGCAATGTGTCAACTCTGATGTGCCCTGAATCCTGCAAAATCCTGCAAAAGGCAAATAGGATTCTGCAGGATTTGAAAAAGAATCCCAAGCTTCAACTTCAACAAAGGACTCCATCCTGGGGTTTTGTTCCTCATATTTTGGATATCAGAGACGAAGCCGGACCTGAAGCCTAAGCCGGGTTTTGGAAAAAGGGCCCATGGTAGGCACTGTAGCACAGCACTCACCAGAGTGCCGTCACTGCCAAACAGGTCCAGGAAGTTGCCGATCATCTCGCGGGACTTCTCCTCCCAGCGCTGGATCAGCTCACGGCCCTTGTCCTCCACCTTCTGCACAAACTCCTTGGACTTGGTCTCCACCTTGGTGACCTTCTTCTTGACCTTGTCCACCCGGTCCTGGAGGCTGAGGCTCGTCTCCTACAGGCGAGGATGAGGGTGAGGATGAGGGTGAGGATGAGGATGAGGATGAGGATGAGGATGAGGATGAGGATGAGGATGAGGATGAGGATGAGGACGAGGACGAGGACGAGGACGAGGACGAGGACGAGGACGAGGACGAGGACGAGGACGAGGACGAGGACGAGGACGAGGACGAGGACGAGGACGAGGACGAGGAAGAGGACGAGGAAGAGGAAGAGGACGAGGAAGAGGAAGAGGAAGAGGAAGAGGACCAGGAAGAGGACCAGGACGAGGACCAGGATGAGGACGAGGAAGAGGAAGAGGAAGAGGAAGAGGAAGAGGAAGAGGAAGAGGAAGAGGAAGAGGAAGAGGAAGAGGAAGAGGAAGAAGAAGAGGAAGAGGAAGAGGAAGAGGAAGAGGCAGAGGCAGAGGAAGAGGAAGAGGAAGAGGAAGAGGAAGAGGAAGAGAAAGAGGAAGAGGAAGAGGAAGAGGAAGAGGATGAGGATGAGGAAGAGGACAAGGATGAGGACCAGGAAGGGGGCCGGGAAGAGGATGAGGAAGAGGATGAGGATCAAAATGAGGATGAGGATGAGGACCAGGACCAGGACCAGGAAGAGGATGAGGATGAGGACCAGGAAGAGGATGAGGATGAGGACCAGGAAGAGGATGAGGATGAGGACCAGGATGAGGATGAAAATGAGGATGAGGATGAGGATGAGGACAAGGATGAGGAAGTTCAAAGTGAATGCTCACATTTTTGGTGAATCCCTAAATGGCTTCTGCAGAGGATTTCAACAAACCTTCCGATGTATTGTAACTCAACTTACGATTGCAATGATAAAATCGACCTCTGGACTGATCACACATACCCACGCACTCCCTAGGGTATTGCAGTTACACAACTAGGAAGCCAAGGTGTCAACAACAAATGTAAATGTACAGTAATGTACACTGTACCTCTGCACTCAAAAGACGTGAATGTTTCTCTTTGTTTAACCATGGAACTTGGAAGCCAAGATCTCGAGGTTACCACATGGTCAACCACCTGCCTGCATACACTGTATATATGCAGATGTGAGACTTGAAGGCAAATGGAGCCTGGGAACCTAGAGCTGGAAGTCCTGTCAGACAGGGCAGGGACTAAATCTTCTCTGTCTGTTTCACGAAACTACTGATTAAGTTCACAAGCACTGTATCTATGAGTGTTACAATACAGGGTGTTCACATCATCAGAGCGTGTCATGGCAAGTTCCAATTCAAGTTGATCGTCACCCGGCTGAAGTGAGGGGGCGCCGACTCTTGCCTTGACGAAGCTGATGCTTACCTCCGTGGCCTCTGTAAGTTCTGGAAAAATAATTGTTTACGTGTGCAAACAGAGAATCTACGAATGCAACTAGACACTGCGTGCTCATTGTGCGGTGGTGGTGTTGCGGGGGGCGTATCATTTTTTGTGGGTTTTACCGTACCTTGATGAAGCTGACGTTCATCTCCTTGGCCGTGTAGCCCCGCGAGAGGTTCCGGCGGACGTACATGTCGTAGTCGCGCACCAGTCGGGCAATGATGTCCGAGGTGGAGATGCCCTCTGTCCGCTGGGTGGCCACAAACTTGCCGGCCGCCTTGATGTCCTTGTAGACGTCGTTCATCTGCATGTGGGCACTGACGTAGGGGATGTCATCGTGCGCCACAAAGTCAATCTGAGGAGAGAAGGATCTTAGCACGGTCAGCTTGATAACACTTGAAGGTTTTGCATGGTGGAATTACCGAGTGGAAGGTCTTGCGGTGACACCATGCTGCACTTCTCTGTCGAGAAGGAGTGTGGCTCTGAAAAGAGCCGGTGTCTCAACGTTTCGGGTAGTGTGTCCGCTGCCAGAGTCTCCTCAAGAAAAAGTCTCCTACCAGAAACGTTGAGTTTTACCGGCTCTTTTCAGAGCCACATTCCTTCTTTAAAGAGAAGTGAGCTACAAGGTTTCACCACAAACCTTCCACTCAGTTGTAGCAGTGCTATTATAATCAGGCATGCAACTCTTGAATTGTAAAAAAAGAGGAAAATGTCCGAATGAAACTGCGAGCGCAAGGCACGAAGCCCTTACGGTGTGTGGTTTGGGGCCTGCTTAAGGGCCCGGGAAAATTTCGGATTCTAGATGCTCTGTGGTGCATTCTGAGTAGTTTGTGACAACTTATGACTTTGATTTAAAAAAAAAAAATAATAATAATAATAATTATTATTATTTTTTTTTTTTTTTAATGTCCGAATTAAATAAAACGCGGAAATCCGCGGATCCGCGGACAAGTTGCATGCCTGTAACTCTAATATGTCAGAGTAGGACAAACCCTCATTGAATTGCAGACGGAGAAGGTGGTGTTTTTACATTTCGTCATTCACCATTCAGTGGCCACACGGGCCGGGAGAGATCCTCCACGTCCCAGTGCTTTCATCAGGCATATGAAGGCAGAGTACACAGTACTCTACAAGAAACGCTGAGTTACCGGCTCTCTTCAGAGCCGCACTCCCTCTTGAAAGATAAATGTTATATGGTGTCACTGCAAACCTTCCACTTGCTCAGCTTGGGCTGACAAGGCATACCCTTCACCATTTTTCACGGGTTGGTGGGGGTGTGGAAAATAACTTTCATTTGAAAAATGTGGGTAGCCTGTAAGAAAGCCACTGGGCCTCTTTTCATTGCCCATGACTGCCACACAGGATTTTTTTTTTATTTTTTAATAATGTGCCATTTTCAAAACTCGGCAAAGACTAGTTGACTATTAGGGAAGGCCACCATGTAAGGGCTGCATAGCTCAGATAGAGGAGCACTGGTACGTAGAAAAAATGACTGGACAGGGACTTGAACCCGAGACCTCTGGATCAACGTACCAGTGCTCTTCCATCTGAGCTATCCAGCACTTAGATGGGGGCCTTCCCAAATAGTCAACTAGTCTATGCCGGGTGTGGGTGCCAGTCAGAGGCAATTCAACCATGAACTGCGGTATATCTCCAGGGATCGCACCCCCGCTTTCATTAACTCCAATACATTTTGCTTTGTCTATTCCTTAGCAATGGCTGGCAATCCACTACCAATAGAGATGGACACTCATTACACTGCCATTGACTAGCTTACGACTTTCACGCCTCAAAATTTAGCAAAGCCCCCCCCCCCCCCCCTTGCCTTGTGCTCTTCAATGTAGTCCGGGGTGACCACCCAGGGAGCATCGCTTATGACCTCGTCCACATAGCGGCAGTGCCGCACGGCCTCATAGCGTTCCCATTCCGTCAGGACTGTGTTGCCCTTCAGCTTGCGCGTCAACTCATCATTACACACTGGGCACACCGACAAAACAGATACATGTAAGTACGGACAGACAAGTGAGTGAGCAAACAAATAAAACACAAATGAAAAGCAATCATACTCAATTGATTGTAGTTTGCAAATTGCAATATATTCATTCCATATGGACATATTACCAAAGAACATTTGATTAGACAGTCTCTGCTTCACCGTACATGCCCTGTGGTCAATTTCATCAAACACATGGTAACTTATGATCAATCGCAAGACAATGAACGATACACAGAAACCATACGGCTTAGAACAAATTACGATCAGTTGATTTACGATGCATCGTAAGGGTTTGTGAAATCCACCCATGGTACAGTGTATGTTAAAGCCCAGAACTCGTCCCAATTCCCAAACCAATTCTTCTAATTCAAGACATTTTCAAACAAATAAAGGAAAGACTGACTGGACCCCTTTAAACCATTTTTGAAGAATGGCAAAGAAACCTTTAGCTGGACCGGGACTTGAGCCCCAGACCTCCGGTTTTGTGTACCAGTGCTCTTACCATCGGAGCTATGCAGCCCTTGAACATGTTCAATGGTGGACTTCCCAAATAGTCAACTCACCTTTGCCGGGGTGGGGGAAGCATTCTACCATTAACTAAAGTATATCTCCAGGGATCATGCCCCTATTTTAATTCAGATTCAAACAACCAATTGTAAACCTGGCTACAGCTAGTACAGCAGTTATCCTTCCCTTTAAAGATGAAACTGCACAGCTACAAAAATTTTGAATGGGATTGAAAACTTCAACTGAAAGTGTATGGTATGGGAGGTTTTAGAAGGGCCAAAGATTGAAGGTCAGTGTAGTGTCATCTCTTTGACCACAATGCCCTGCCGTGGAGTGCATGTGCATATATTAGCTGTTACTATGGACAAATGGGCTGTTGCTATGTCCCTCGCTACTATGTCCCTGCACTGTCGATCGTAGCAACTACTGTAGAAATAGCAAGTTTCAAATCCCCTTTCTTTAAAGCCCCTACACAACATTGGTAAGATCGGAAAAAAAGAAATGTTCACAGATTTTCATGAAACTTATACAGTTTGACTTTGAAGATGGTTATAGTAGAAACCTGAATTTATATTTCTGCCTAAAATGTTGTTATTTGGGAGAAATGAGTAAAAGAAATAGTTTAAGTTTCACCGAGATCTAAACTATTTTTCGGAACAGTACGGCGTTGAATGCTGCATTTCTGCGAAACAAATGAAGCGGTTTTCACAATTTTCTCGAGACTCAGTTGGCGGATTGAGCTGAAATTTTCACAGGTGTGCTATTTCATACATATGTTGGATCAGACAACGTATGGATGCTATTCTTTGACCTCGACCAATGTTGTGTAGGGGCTTTAAACATCCAACTGGTTAGACTCCTAAATAACCCCCTAATTCTAAAAAAGCCAACAGCAAATTGGATCGGGCAGACAAAGAATCTTCAAAATCCGTCAGTTTTTTTGTTTCAAATTTGAAAGTTGTCCTCACCTCCGACAATAAGATAGACACGAGGTAAGCAATTCTTGGCTTGCATTAGCGCCCTCGCATGGCCAGCATGGAAGAGGTCAAAGATGCCATCTGCATAGACCCTTATTGGCCGATCTCCTGCAGGAAAGATTGAAGAAAAAAGGACAAGAAATTACGAGCAAAGTTAGTTTACCAAAAAAAAAATTCACAAGTTTGGGGATTCAGATAAAAATGGATAGCTCACATTTTGAGATTTTTTGATCAATGCTTACGAGTAGGCACAAAAATTCATCATAAAAAAGGTAGCTGTGATTCCAGTGAAATTTGACTGAACTGGGGATTCAAATTTGAACATCAAACTATGAGACTAACATCCTACGATAGGGCCTAAATTGTTTTCAAGGAAAGGCCAGTTGTTGGATTTGTTTCCCCGGTTTGTTTTTTTCGGGGGGAGGGGGGGGGGGGCAATTGAAGAAAATTTGGTGTTTGGAACCTCTGGTGACCAGCAGGAAACTGTGGCTACACCATAGAGCTCTATAAATAAACTAGAGCGCGCACACCCCTATCAACGCGCGGTACGAACGTGTGCCGACATGGACGCGCATCCGCCATTACCAAAGAGGGCAACTTCAGTGCCCGGATGTCAGTAGCAATGGCGCGTAATATGAATGAGGAAAGGTACAGCCGAAAGGTTGTCAATGCGGAAACTAAAATGTTATTGAAATGGTTTTTAGTAAATACTAATGAAAAGAAAAGCCATAAATACCTCAAGGGATTGGCAAATTTAATGTCCTACTTTCTTTTGCAAAATTTGGGATTAGTTTGCCCCATTTGCCCTCTTTGGTAATGGCGTCGCAGTCCCCTTTTCGGCAAGCGTCACGCGATGAGTGCGCACTCTAGATTATTCATAGAGCTCTATGGGCTACACTGACCGTGACTTCTGCTTTGGGCTTGTTCCAGACTGACCGGTTCAAAGGTCCACCTCGCTTTCTCCTCGTCCGATTCTGTCGTACCTCCAAAAATGGCTGGCTCTAGGCAACTCTTCATCAGAAGACCAAAGGAGAGCAAAATAATAATAAAAAAAAAAACACTGCAAATTGCCTACTGACTAAAATGACCAGATAATAGATCTCATACACGTACATGTCATATAAGCATTAATGTCATACCATACACGCTATGTTTGAAATGGCAGGCCCTTTAACCACTTTATCACTGAGCTGGACGGGGTCGCATGGCATGGTTGGAATCAAGCCCCTAGCTGCCTGTATTTTCTTTTTTTTAAACAACCGGACAAAGTACTGAGGACGCAGTGCTTATTACATCGAGTAGGGCAAACCCTCACTGAATGAATAGTGCTCATAATCATATATAAGTATAAAGAATGTCTTATTACCGTGCGGGGCCTCTTGGCCAGTTCCTCGTCTCCATCACTGGTTCCCACCTCATGCAGACTACTGCGTTTCCTCTTGACCGACATTGCCGAGTGCTGGTACATACCTGGCCCTTGTCAAACACTCTGGAGTTCCACTCCGGCAAGAGCTACGAGGAAAAAGCCACAAATCAACTTTACAATCGTTTGAACGTTTCATTCATAGATTGCTGAAACCAAACCTTAAACATTTAGAGGGATTGACATTTTGATCCCAGCAGGGCCTTTCTCAAAGGCAGTCTACTTGAATGGAAGTGACTTTCTCAAATCACCCAGCCTGGCAAAGACGAGTTGTCTATTATTTTGGGAAGACCGCCATCTACGTACGGGCTGGATAGTAAAAAGCGCTGGTACGCAAAAAGAAAACAGAGGTCTCGGGTTCAAGTCCCAGCCCAGTTTAAATTTTTCTCTGCAATTTCTAAACAAATTTCATATCACTTTAAGGACAAGAATTGAGATTATCTTCAGGGCAGTACAAGGATGGAAACATCAATTTCCGGACACGGAAGGAGAGAAAACATCACACTCAACATTGAAAAGGAATCTTACACTGGCCAATGCCTTGCTCTATAGTCGCTGATGCAATCATGTGGTGATTTGCCACTGATAAAACAGAGCAGCCAACCACGATCTGAGATTGCAATACTGTGCTAACATTAGGAACACTCACCCATGCACACAGCCAACCCCCACCACCTCCCTCTTCCACACACAGTGACACACACAGTCCGTTTATGAAATGAAGGCTAGGCTCCGGCGTCGTTCATAATTCTCTTACCTGGTACAATGGCACAACATGGAGGTCACAAGCACACGTATATGTAGAAACAAGTGTTTCTTGGTGAATACTCTGCCAACAAAACTTCAACTTTGGGGACAAACCACAACCTGGAGTTTTTTCAGGTTTTGTCAGACGGAGACAAAGCCTGAGCCTGAGCCTGAGCCTGATCCATGGATACGCAAAGGGCCATACACACACACACACACACACAATCTGGGAAGGGGGGGAGGGGTCAGGGCAGTATCTTATAATTATTTATTTCTTTTTTGGTCTGTCACACACTGACTGTGGATTAGTCCGTGAGAAATCCGGAAACTAAATAGACCTACAGATAAACAAGCAGTTGTTTGGCTGAGCGCATGCAGCGAGCATGAGCAAGGTTTGTGATTGCTCGGTCAAAGGGCAAAAAGAATTCCAGGTACAGGCTATGACAGTATTACTCAATCACTTCTTCTTTTTCTGCCACAAAAGATGTTTTAAGGTGATATACAAAAATGTTGCAAATTGCTTACTGACTAAAATTACCAAAATGTAAATCTTATAATTTAGTGAGCCTGGTTTTTAAATTTTAACAAAAGATGTTTCACAGAACAATGATTTATTTGAATATTTTCGTTAATAAATTGTAAAAAATCTCAAACGTTTATAGGGCCAGACATTTTGAAAGCTGCCAATCCTGTACCTAAATCAAAGATTTCTTCCAAACAGACTACAGTATGTCACCTACTTTGATAAAAAAAATCTATGGAAATCAGTCTATTAGTGAGTGCCTTTGTGTTTTTCACATATGTACCATGTATACTCTCTAGGCCAAATTTGTTTTCATGTCCAAAAAATGAGGGAACGAAACTGCTGAAAAGTCAACAAGGTCAATATCATAATAATTATGGCCAATTTGGCCATCAAAGCAAACAAAAATAAACAGATTCTGTGATGTCAGTAAAATGCAATTTCTTTGCCAATTTTTCAAATTGTTCAAAAGATCACAGTCAGTTTGTTTGACTTGAATTGAAAAAGCTGTGCCCATCCACTTTTGTGATCCCCGAGCTGTCGTAGCCAGGTTTACAATAATTATTTGTTTGCATCTGAATGAAAGCGGGGGTGTGATCCCTGGACTACCCCCCCCCCCATCACCCACCCCGGCTAAAAATAGTTGACTATTTGGGAGGCCACCATCTAAGGACTGGATAGCTCAGATGGAAGAGCACTGGTACTGTATATTAGTCTAGAGGTCTCGGGTTCAAGTCCAGTCAAAGTTGTCTGTGCCAATTTTTTAAATTGTCCCAGTCAGTTTTTCCTTGGTTTGTTTAATTTTAAAATTTGTTAAAGAGAGTACAAAAATCAAATGGGGGAGCAGCCACAATATTCCCGTAATTGCATAATTTGCAGAAGCCAGGCCTTCAGGAAGATCTGAAGTTTGAGACGGAAACTTCATGTACATTGTAGTTTCAAATGTACGTGTACGGTATGTAGTTTTAGACAAAAATGGGAAAAAGTAGAGGAACTCAGGGTCCAGTCGTTTGCAGAACCTTTCTCAGATAGGAATGAGAAAAAGAAAATAAGAGACTGGTTACGGAGGATGCACCAATCGTCATCAAAATTTTGGTTGGTTCTGCATTTTTGTCATCTCCCTGTAAAGTTTGTCCTTGTTCAATTCCATGTCTTTTCCTGTTATATTTGTATTTCATAAATTTGGCTTACGGACTATGGTGTATATATCTGTTCAGTCAAACAAATCAATGAACAAAAAATGATTGGGAAGTTGGGAACTTTGGAACAAAAAAAAAAAAAATGGCAGAGAAAACTTGGAAATTCACATCAGTTAATGGTTGCATTGCTTCTGACTAGCTCCCCAACCCCGGCAAAGGCTACCGGTAGTTATACATTATAGGCTATAGTATTGCCTAGTTATTAGGTAACAAATTCCATACATATCCTAGATGTGTACATGGACTGATACGATAGTGATACAGGAATACAGCCAGACTCAGAGGTTCAATAGGGCCTTCTGGTTGACAACTTGACATTGGCTTGTTCAAGTAACTGTAGAACCTTACTTTACAAGTCACCCTTTTTTATAATTTGGAAGGGCCAACTGTAGTCATCCGACCCCTTCAAATTAAAGTGGAATGAAACCAAGAGAAAAATGCTAGCTTATCTGATTGGGTGTTAAAAACAACCTACAATTACCTAGTATAGGTGTGCTACTCACATACGAGTTTCATAAAGAGGGAAAAATCGTGGAATTCGGTGGTCGAATTCGCGTTCCCGCTAACCGCCATCTTTTTGAATGGCCCGCCAGTCACTGTATTGCAATGTAATGTAAGGTCCTAGTTACTCAGACTAGACACTGGCCATATCATGCACTGTAAGATTATTAAGAACCAACAGGCACTGCTTTCATTTTTTTTCAATCGAGTAAATCGCGCTCGTATCAATTATGAATTATCATACTCGTCATAGTAGTAAGTCATATATCATACATTTATGAGGAGCAGTGTATATTGACCCGTAAGTGTAACAGCATTCTTCTCGCAAACGCTCCTTACTCTGATTGGCAAACAGTCATTTACGTTGTGCCAGCTTTCTTGCCCGAAAGGATAAATTCAGGAACGGCCTCCGGTAGGATAACCTTAATTGGGTAAGAGAGCCAGCAACCCTAACCCTAACCCTAACCCTAACCCTAACCCTAACCCTAACCCTAACCCTAACCCTAACCCTAACCCTAACCCTAACCCTAACCCTAACCCCAATTGTGAATTGGCCAATCAGAGTACGGGGACCGGCTGAAAAGCGTTTGCGGGAAGAATGCCATTGCTTGGTGAATATAATAATCTGTCTTTGAAATTAGGCAGTGGCTGTTGTTACGGCAGTCGTCCGTGTGGTTCCCTGACTTCACAGTATTTGTCAGGATGTTTAGCTCTTGGAACCAGACTATCAGCTAATAGACAGGTTCAACCAGCCTGCAATGCTGACGAAATACAATCAAGTCAGGGAACCACACGGACGACTGCCGTAACAACAGCCACTGCGTTGAAATTAGACCTACAATAAGTGTACGTCACGGTCATAGGCCTACAAATTACAATGTACCTGACCCGGTATATTGTCATTGACGGAAAACAACGTCACAATTCAATCACAGAAGTAACATGATGTTTCGTGTCGAGGAGAATGTGATTCAACAAGGTTTTGCCCTTGCTTTACGTGATAAACACTGAATGCTCAGTGCTTTGCCCGATGCCTGATGAAAAATTTCAGGCAGATCAGGCGGGATTCAAACCCGCGACTTCTGCTTTCTACCGCAGAATCCACCACACAACCTGGACCAGCTTGGTTGTCAATTGAAGTGGTTAAGATGTCTGCAACTTTTAGAAAGCAGGAGTCGCGGTGTCATTCCAAAAAGTTTCCGCTGCCAAATACAGTCCACTCATGAGTGCTGTTCATTACTGCCGAATACTGGTCGCCGATTGGTCCAACTAATACAGGCAGTTGCACAAGCACAGTTGACGATTAAATATAGACATGTCCGCTGCTAATTTTCTGTCCGCTCAAGAGTGGGAATATGAATACTGTCCACTCCTTGCAAAATACTATTTTACTTATTTGGCAAGCTTCCAGGATTGCAATGATTTCATCCACCCTAAGTTAAACGAATCAATCACTAATCAGCGATCAGTAAGACAGTATGCTAATGAGCGGACAGTTTTTAGCAGGGACACCTTTTGGCATGACAGTGGGTTCGAATCCCGCACAAGCTGCCCTTTTTTTTTTTTTATTATCGGGCATGGGGCAATTCACTAATTCAGTGTTTATCACCTCGAGCAAGGGCAAAACCTTATTGAATCCCCATTCAAGTTGATCATGTTCGAACAGAACTGTGCCTCGGTTAAAACTGTAAAACTCCCATGAGTCACTCATGGAGGAAGGAAAAGCTATACTTATTTATTTATTTTATTTATATTAATTTACTTCATAGTTTAAATTCACAGCTCGATGCGGAGTGACAGGTCTTTGGCCACAGCAATTGTTTTTGCTTTTGTCTCTCCCTTGCCGATCTTGTATGTGTTGTATTTGTAAATTGAATGGCATGAATAAATAATAATAATAATAATAATAATAATTTAATTACTACTGAGTATTGAGTACTGTAGAGTGTAGTTCACTTACGAGTTACGTGGCAGCTGGTTGAAAAAAAAAATCTACTAAAATCGCAATGATGTCATTCAGTTTCCAACCACTACCAGAGTCGACGGCCATACATTACAGTATGCGGGTAGGGTTATGTGCTCTGTTGTAATTGTGGGGATGACCATGGAGCTAGTTTAATTTTTAAGTTAAGTGGAATGACCCCTTTTCACTTATCCTTGACCAGCTGTCGTTCGATCGCGATATAATCGATATATACAGTAAGTCAGTATGGTCCGGTAGGTGGCACTTCCATTTCCGACTATGGATGTTCAGGGAACATTGCCAATCCACGCAAATAATCAGAACATAAAATAACACTAGAATTAGAGGGAAAAAAGCACCGTGTCATCGATGAAACACAATGTGTCTCAAATTTAATTTCTTTATCTGACGGATTTTGCCGCCTCATTTGGGCAAAACACACCGAGATCGCGCTGAACACCCCTACTTTGTTTTGGTTTGTATCCCAACCTTTGACCGAGGTCAGGGCTGGTTGACCTTCAATACGTTTCGCGCCACTTTGGTTTGTTTTCGAAGTGCGCAAGAATGGCTCCCATCTCTGACGATC
This sequence comes from Luidia sarsii, assembly GCA_949987565.1. Classification (NCBI taxonomy): domain Eukaryota; kingdom Metazoa; phylum Echinodermata; class Asteroidea; order Paxillosida; family Luidiidae; genus Luidia; species Luidia sarsii. Next base: position 10,342,127 of record OX465116.1, read on the forward strand.
CCGATAATGTTGCCCAAGATGACGGTAAGCCCGTTTTTCGTGTGGTTTAAGCGTAGATCTATGTTTCCTGTTTTCGCGGGGTTTTGTGAAGGTCCACTAAACCAAATCGACGGTCTTGAAGCCCCCGTCAAAATCTAGAGAAAGACAAAGTAAACTGCTGTCTTGCTGACTACACTCTAGTCTCTACACTCCTACACTACAGTATCCTCCAATAACCGGTTTTCGACGATATAAGGACTTTTCTTCAAACTGAACAATGTGGACGAAAGTATCACACAAAAAGAGGTCCGGGTCACTTTTTCCACACCACAGACGACTATTAGAATAATCATAGAGAAGGTTGATCAAGCCTGTCACTTCCGTAAGATTACCCGGTTTTGTTGACGTCCGCGGCGCACCGCGCAGTAAGCATCGTCACCTATTTTCGTCGGTGGTGTTTAGTAAGGTGTCCCAGTGCAGCCAAACGCAAAATAAATTCTTAAAATAGCTCAAAATGCTGTGTGGCACTGTAAAATTCTTCCCTGTATGTTTTTTGTGTGTTCATCTTTGTTTTTGTTTTTCCACACTGCTTCTAACACTTTCCTCAAATCATTCATAATTTATAAATTTTATGCTTAAAACGTATTGCCACAACTCACTGCCACTAAACTAAGTAATATTCATATTGGTCTTGTTGATGTCTTCTTTTGTGACGTTTAAAAAAAACTCCACAATCCTCTTTCTCACTGCTTCTTCAGTTATGACCTTTCCCAATGTCACTCCAGAGACACATTTCCTCCTTCTTGGTACTTTCTCTAGCTGCCCTTTTATTATTATTTTTTTTTATAAAAGCCTTTTGGGCCATGTTACTTTTTGTCTTTAAATAATAATAAAAAAAATAAAAAAAAAATTTTATAAGCGAGACGCCCTATACTAGTATTAGTAGCCTCCATAGTTTTTACCCGGAACGGACTGCCTCAAGTTGCGTGATATTTTTTTTTTCTACGGATGTTGGGATTTGTTATGGTACACTCAGATTTTGATTTATTTTGGCAGTTTATTTTTCAATTACTTAGTTGATTGGACCATTGTTCCCTGTCTCCCTTTCTTTATTGAAATTGTTGTTTCTCGCTCCTGATGTCGCTACATCTCTGCCCGTCTCTCTTAATTACATGTACGTCACCCTTTCTCATTCCCACAGCATCGGCCAGTCTGGCACAGCGCCGGGGGAAACGATCTGCGAGCAGCAAGAAGAACAGCCGTCTGGCCGCCCTGGAGCGACTGAAGGAGTCCAAGAAAGGCTCCAAGTTCAAATACGAGGTGAAAATGAGGGCGGATTTTAGTTCGATACTCTCTCTGTAAAAGGGTGGGGAAAAAATCCAGGCAAGATTTGAGTTTACTACCCTCACTAAGTCACTGGGAAAATACCTGAACCATTAAACCACCAATTGTAATGTATTGTAGTCAGCATCCATGGTCTGGAACGACCCCTTGCCGAAAGAAAAAAAATTACTTACATTTTTTCCAAAAAGTCATGGTTTTGTGCCACGTATGTGTGGCACTTATGCAGGAATAGTGAAGTGCATGTTCTGTACCGAGTGTCTGCTGTCACTGCTAACCGTCGACCGGTTGACAAATACGTGTTGCCAAACAGTGTCGTTTCTTACTTTACATTAAATAGTTGGTCCATTGTGGATTTATGGGTTTGTCCCACCCTTTTACGTTGAGGGTTTTAAACCCAAATCTTTTCAAAATCCACATTAGACCCCCTGCTATTATGTAGAAAATTAACACTTTCGGGTACATCCACTTGGCACAAAAATTGGCAATAAAAGATTCCCCCAAATCATGATTGCATCCATTGATACATGTACATGTATTTGTCAACCGGATGACAGTCAGCAGTGCCTGCCTCCAGCTGTGTACAAAACATGCTCTTCACTATTCCTACATACATGTACGCGCCACACATGCGCTTGACAAAATCACAATTTTGGGGAAAATTGTAATTCAATTTTTTCGGCAAGTAGTTCTACATATAAACAGGTGCTCTATTGTGAATTTTACTCTTTTGTCCCTATCCTTTTATGATGAGGGCATTAAACTCAAATCTTGCCATTGAATGAATAGAACGATGCTTTCTTCAGTTCATCCCAATTTATTTTTCAAACTAGGTCAACGACATCCATAATGTTTATGATGAAGTGGATGAGGACGAGTATTCCCGCGTGGTCAAAGATCGCCAGGACGATGACTGGATAGTGGACGATGGTAAGGGCGCCCTCCCTCTTCCCTCCACTCTCTCACGCCATTGAACTGACCGCTCTAATGCACCACTAACCCAGGTGCTTTAATGCACCACTAACCCAGGTGCTCTAATTGCACCATTAACCCAGGTTCTCTAATGCACCACTAACCCAGTTGCTCTAATGCACCACTAACCCAGGTGCTCTAATGCACCACTAACCCATGTGCTCTAATGCACCACTAACCCAGGTGCTCTAATGCCCCACTAACCCAGGTGCTCTAATGCACCACTAACCCAGGTGCTCTAATGCACCACTAACCCAGTTGCTCCAATGCACCACTAACCCAGGTGCTCTAATTGCACCACTAACCAAGGTGCTCCTAATGTACCACTAACCCAGGTGCTCTAATGCCCCACTAACCCAGGTGCTCTAATGCACCACTAACCCAGGTGCTCTAATGCACCACTAACCAAGGTGCTCTAATGCACCACTAACCCAGGTGCTCTAATTGCACCACTAACCCAGGTGCTCTAATTGCACCACTAACCCAGTTGCTCTAATGCACCACTAACCCAGGTGCTCTAATTGCACCACTAACCCAGGTGCTCTAATTGCACCACTAACCCAGTTGCTCTAATGCACCACTAACCCAGGTGCTCTAATGCACCACTAACCCAGGTGCTCTAATGCACCACTAACCAAGGTGCTCTAATTGCACCACTAACCCATGTGCTCTAATGCACCACTAACCAAGGTGCTCTAATGCACCACTAACCCAGTTGCTCTAATGCACCACTAACCCAGGTGCTCTAATGCACCACTAACCCAAGTGCTCTAATTGCACGATCAACCCAGGTGCTCTAATGCACCACTTACCCAGGTGCTCTAAAGCACCTGAATACTGTGATGTTGAAGGTGATTGAATGGGTAAGATCATCTGTAACAGCACTGGGTATATCAGAAATCCTCTGGATGGTTTGCCCTGGATATTAAACAATGAGGCGGCTTGCTTTGAATGGACCACCTCAGGTGTTTGTTTCCAAAACATACCACCTCTGGTGTCAAAATCATGCATGGAAATGATGTGTGCAAAAGGGCTGTGTATAGTTGTGTTCCCTTGCACTTTACTGTGTGTTTCTTCATGGACATGCACATTACAACAGTGCTTTAGAAATATTCCCTATACAATTTATGACACAGAACCTCAAAATAGCACATCCACAATGTACCAAACACATCCACTGTGCAAATGATCGGATGCCACCTCAGACTCACTAAATTCCAGGGGAGACCCTGATTCTCGGTATCTGTGCTTTGACACAATCTCTTACCAGTTTTCCTTTTTTGTTGTTTTTTGTCACTGACAGACGGTGGCGGCTACGTTGAGGATGGCCGGGAAATATTTGACGATGATCTGTATGGCGGAGAAGGGTCAAAAGCTGCTAAAGGTAGGGGTTTTTTTCCCCTCAAAACTAGAAGTGAAACAAGGCTGCAAAGAAACCACTGGTTAAGATAGAGCAGAAATGTTGAGAGTTACTGTCTGAAAGTAGGTGGCTTGCGATGACACCATGTACATCATCTCTTAAGAGAAGAGGTATGGCCCTGAAAAGAGGCGGTAACTCAATTCTTCTGATGAGGGGCAGAGTACACTCTACCCAAAATGTTGAGTTAGCGGCCCTTTTCAGAACCGTACTCCTTCTCTTAAGAGATGATGTACATGGTGTCACCGCAAGCCTCTTACTTGTTATTTCCACCATGCACACCTTCAAATCTTATTTGAAAATAGCTTGACACGTCAGATTCTTTCTCGCTTAACTTTCTCACTGACAGGGAAGAAAGAGAGCAAGTCCTCATCGGCCAAAAACATGAAGCAAATTGTAAGTATTACCCCCGAGGTGTTTTGCTACCATATAGCTTTAGGGATCATTTTATTCAGACTGAAAACTAGCTACACCTCTCTTGAAATCCAACAATGTGGATGGAACTCCTGAAATTGTATTGTCACGTAGGAAAGTATACAAAAGGGAAGGAAATTCTTTTATTAAAATAAGCAAAGAACCCAACACAGGCACAAATTCTTAGCAGCGCGACTTTGCAATTCAGTGATTGTTTGCCCCGCTAGACGTGATAAGCACTGAGTGCTCGGTGCTTTGCCCAATGCTCCGACCAGCCACACCCACCAACCATTGCCCTTCCATTGCCGTCACCCATGAAATTTCAGGCAGCTCGGGCAGGACTCGAACCCGCGACTCCCGCTTTCCAGTGCAGACGTCTCAACCACCCGTCCACCGAGCCGGCCGAGGCCGCGTGGCGGACCCGAATACTGCACAGCTGCCTGATATTTTTTTTCATCAGGCATCGGGCAAAGCACTGAACACTCAGTGCTTATCACATCAAGCAAGGCAGACCCTCCTTGAACGGACCTTTCCCATGAAATATGCAAATTAGACCTAGCGCATGCGCTTAACTAAATTGGAGGGCAAGCGGGCTGCCAACCAATCATAGTTTTCCACGGGCGTGTGCGCGTTCCTTCTCACTAACAGCTTGGTGTGCGGTCATTGGCTATTCAGCATCTCCTGCGCGCGTATTTCGAAACCTGCATGCAACGCACACTCGTTTGCCCACCAATTTAGTAAAGCGCATGCGCCAGCTCTTATTTGCATATTTCATGGGAAAGGTCCATTACATTCTCCTCGACGCAAATACTTTGCAAAGCTTTGAGAACAATCCCGTCCGATCGCGGCTAGACCGTACCGTGAGGCAGGCCAAAAAGTCAGGGTGTCTCCCTCTTGTTTTTTCCCTGCCAGAATGTCAAGAAGCCGAATGTGGCCAAGTCGCACGACATCAAGTCCATGTTCCAGGCGAGGGTATCCCAGCAGCGCAAGCCGGAGAAGGAGGTCAGCCTGGCCGGCGATGACCTACTGGACAACATCCTGAACGATCTCCATAGCGACGTGAGTTGAGGGTGTTGCGAATAATGCAGCCGGGATGGCCGCCATTTTAATGAATGTCATTGAGGTGGCATTCACTGCAATGTCTGTTCCTTTAATGGCTGTCCCTGTAGTGGCTGCCCCTGTAATGGCTGTCCCTGTAGTGGCTGCCCCTGCAATGGCTGTCCGTATAATGGCTGTCCCTGTAATGGCTATCCCTGTAATGGTTGCCGGCCACTATCACTGTAACGGCTGTCCCTGTAACGTCTGTCTCTGTAATGGCTGTCCCTGTAATGGCTGTCCCTGTAATGGCTATCCCTGCAATGGCTGTCCCTGCAATGGCTGTCCATATAATGGCTGTCCCTGTAATGGTTGTCCCTATAATGGCTGTCCCTGTAACGGCTGTCCCTATAATGGCTGCCCCTGCACTGGCTGTCCCTGTAATGGCTGTCCCTGTAATGGCTATCCCTGCAATGGCTGTCCCTGCAATGGCTGTCCATATAATGGCTGTCCCTGTAATGGCTGTCCCTGTAATGGCTGTCCCTGTAACGGCTGTCCCTATAATGGCTGTCCCTGCAATGGCTGTCCGTATAATGGCTGTCCCTGCAATGGCTGTCCCTATAATGGCTGTCCCTTTAATGGCTGTCCCTGTAATGGCTGTCCCTGCAATGGCTGTCCCTGTAATGGCTGTCCCTGCAATGGCTGTCCCTGCAATGGCTGTCCGTATAATGGCTGTCCCTGCAATGGCTGTCCCTGTAATGGCTGTCCCTGCAATGGCTGTCCCTGTAATGGCTGTCCCTGCAATGGCTGTCCCTGTAATGGCTGTCCCTGTAATGGCTGTCCCTGTAATGGCTGTCCCTGTAATGGCTGTCCCTGCAATGGCTGTCCCTGTAATGGCTGTCCCTGCAATGGCTGTCCCTGTAATGGCTGTCCCTGCAATGGCTGTCCCTGTAACGGCTGTCCCTGTAATGGCTGTCCCTGTAATGGTTGCAGGCCACTGTCCCTGAAATGGCTGTCCCTGTAATGGCTGTCCCTGTAATGGCTGTCCCTGTAATGGCTGTCCCTGTAATAGCTGTCCCTGTAACGGCTGTCCCTGTAATGGCTGTCCCTGTAATGGCTGTCCCTTTTATAGCTGTCACTTCAATTAACACGTTGATGTGGCTTTGTAGTGTCTATCAGTGTAAAGACGTGTGGATGTTATGGCCTTTTTATTTGATGGCCAATCAAACTGACGTCATTGCAGTGGCAGCCGCTGTGATGTCTTTTACTCTAATGTCTGTCATTGTAATTTCTCACTCTTCTTCAGAAACAAGATGTCATCAAACCTTTCCTCGTCAAGACAAAAGGGAAAGCCCCCAATTCTGGGTGAGTATCGAATTCATAACCAGCTTCGAAGAAAATATAAAAAACAGATTTGATGGACTTACGATTTACTTTGTAGAGAAAGGTTTTTGCAAGGATCCGTATGCCAGACCCCAACATTTCTGAGATTTGCTTGTTAAATCATTTAAATTGTAAATATCCATACAAAGACTTGAAGGTGGAAATACTAAGTGGAAGGTTTGCGGTGACACCATGTAGCAGTTTTCTTTCGAGAAGGAGAGTGGCTCTGAAGAGAGCTGGTAACTCAGCGTTTCGGGGAGTGTGTACTCTGCCCGCCGTCAGGAGACTGCTGGATTCTAACTATCATCGGTGTTCATACGCCTGATGAAAGCACTGGGATATGGAGAATCTTTCCCGCCTGGTGCAGCCACTGGAGCGTGCAGGATCTTCCTTCCAGTGTGACCACCAGGGCGAGAAGAGGAAGTTCACTGGAGTGTGTCAGTGTGAGACTGGGTGCCCATGGTAGAGGAGACCCAGGAGGCAACTACCATAGTTGCTGGATGAAGTAGAGTTGTCTGTGGGTATAAGGGACCCATCGATATCCTAATATCCAGATACTTTGCAGGGCCCGACCTTAGCACTAGCCCGGCGGTCATTGTCTAGTAAAAACAGCTGTGGGCTAGTAAAATGACCCACTTTGCTAGCCCAGCGGACTAGTAAAAAGTAGACAGCGGTGTGGTGCCAAAAACAACCTGTGCGGGTGGAGATGAGAAAGTAGAAACTAATAATTTGTTTTACTTGACCTAATAACTTTGTGTTAAATTCAATATTAATTTTACAGGGCTAGTAAAACTTGCTGCGGGCTAGCAAAAAACTCAATTTGCTAGCCCGGTGGGGTAGTAAAAAAACATTTTTATGCGCGAGGCTTGCTTTGTAAATATCCAGCATTTTCATTTTTTTTTTTTTTTTTTTTTTTTTCGTTCAGCAATCGCAACCCATTCTCCAAAACCCCCACCCGGCCCCGCCCTGCCGCTTCCCAGCCACGGAGCATGGACTACGAAATGTCGCCCCCGCCCTCGGTCATTCCCAAGCAGCGCCCCCGCAGACCCAGGGCACCCGAGTGGGACTCCGCGGCCGAGCCGGCCAAGAAGCACAAGAGTTCAGAGGTCGTCGTCAAGGAGGAGCCCGACGACAACATTGAAGAGTTCTCGGAGGCGACGGAAGTCCACGGATTCGGTGAGGAAGTCCGAGAAGTTCTTCCCCCCATGTCAATTTTTTTTTTTTTTTTTTTTTTTTAAAGACTGCAGCATCAAATGCAACGAGGGAAAGAAAATTGACCCCAAGAGAATTCTGCCTGCTATTTCCTTCTACCTCTCCCTGATTCACCCTTGTCTGTCCTTCATTTCTTCATTCCGTTAATATCTTTTTTTCTTTAAATTTAGTGGGCCTGACGTTTCGATCCTAGCAGGACCTTTCTCAAAGGCCTGCCTTTGAGAAAGGTCCTGCTAGGATCGAAACGTGAGGCCCACTAAATGTTAAGATCTGCATTTTGGTAATTTTAGTCAGTGAGCAGTTTTTTTCCTTAACCACTTCGCACTGGGCCACTTTTTCAGTTTCATAACTCGCTAGATAATTGGAAACAACAATTACTAGTGAAATAAATCAATAAGAGTACCAGTACATTATGCTTACAAGTGAGTCAAGTCTGGCACAATCTGTGAGGCTTTTGTCATGCTACATATTGATCCTTGGTAGGCTGAAAAGTGCCTTTGTTTAAAACTTGGACAATGGCGGTGCCCAGATTCACAGGGCACGGCGCATAGCAACACCGCCGCTGTTCCAAATTCTGAGGTACCGGCGCAGAGTGGTTAAAAGTAATTCTGTACCTCCAATAACTCCTTTTACCAATTAAATGGTAAAAGGCTTTATACTCAGCGAAACTATTTGATTAGTATTTTCTACAGTTGATGAGTTATGGGCGGGCCAGTGGAGACACTGTCCAGAACTCTTGGGGGCCTGGCCAAGCAGGGGAGGCCCAGGAATGGTCATCACTATAAATCTTCCGGAATAGCGATACTGGGAGGGTGCAGGGGGGTCTCCAACACCTAAAAAGCTTGCTTGAAGCAAATATGTGGTCACTTGGTCACTGCCATCCATCCGAGAAAGAGAAGATTTTTCCTTGCAACAAAAATTCACCCTTGTCTTTTATTTGAGTATGAGTATAATAAGTGCTTGGGGGCAAATAACAGACAATAAATGAGGAATGACGGCATGCTCCACCTATGAAGTCAGGTTTCGAGTGAGGAAATGGCTTGCCAACAGAAAGATTTATGTGGGATGATCGCACAAGACAATCAAAGAGAATGTGCAAACGTTCTTCTACCGTATTACTTACCATGCTAAAAATTAATGAAATTTGTTACAACATGTTTATTACTGCATACGGTAAGCCGAAATGGTGATACCAATCTCAGGAGCCGAAAATCCTAACTGGAATTTTTAAATGTGGCACTCCAATTATTATGACAATGCTATCCTTTTATATTTCAATATTTCAATAAATATTTCATTTCTTTTTTTTACAGAAAATGTGGATGTGGATGATGAAATTGACAACTTTGACTCGGAAAGCGTCACCCCGGAAACGGCCAAGAAAGAGGTCACCGTGAAAGAAGAGCCAAAGGTCGCCAACCTCAAGAAGCCGTCTGAATCACCCCTGTAAGTCATTTTTGGGACAGATCTTGGGGTATTTGCCTGTGGTTAAGCATTTATTAGTCAGTCAGTAGCACCCCTGTAAGTCATTTCTGGAACAGATCTTGGGTATTTGCCTGTGGTTAAGCATTCATTAGTCAGTCAGTAGCAGAAGTTGTTGTCGAAACACTGGCGATTGTCAGAGTTTGTCACTTTTTGTGCACGTTTGCCCTGTCTCAGCTTCCACCCGGATGCCTGCTCCAGTTCTGGCTGGGAGACGATACGAGAGGAGGCGGGCGGGGCCGGCAATGCGGTTGCCAGGGATATCCAGGTGGACTCGTCCTCGTTGCCCCTGACGACCAACGAGGACGGAGAGCAGGTGCTGCGTTTCTTTTGGCTGGATGCCTACGAAGATCCTTACAAGCAGCCAGGTGAAACTTTGTTTTATGTTTTGAATGCTTGGTTTAGTTTGCTCAAAATGAAAAGAGATGATTTCAAGACAGGCCTGTTCCATGAATTGCTTTTAATCATTGTTTCCCTGTGAAGCACATCAAGACCTTGTTGTGATGCGCCATATAAAACTGTGTTATTATTATTATTATTACCACTTTCATTTGATTACATCAGTGACGGTAGCAATCGAAATTTTACTGGGCCATGATTTAAAACCAGGCCTTTGGTTTTTATGTACCCGTGCCCTGCCACCTGAACTACCCGAAATAGTCAACTGTCTTTGCTGGGGTTGGGGCACCAGTGATATAACGATGCAGGATTTGATTGACACAAGTAAGATTTGCCAAGTAAATTCCCCAACAGGTTTATAAGCCAGGGAACCGCGTCACTTTCAAATCAGATATCATTTGTCAGACAAGATTAATATCTATTTTTCCAATTCTTATATCTTATCCTTGATTGGTTTGGTTTTGAAAAGCGTGTGGAATTTACTCAGAATTCTAATTTTTTGGAGGGGTTGGGATTGGTTCTTTACAGGCACTGTGTACTTGTTTGGTCGGGTTTGGATTGAGTCGGCCAAGGCTCACGTCAGCTGCTGTGTGTACGTGAAGAACATTGAGAGAGTCCTGCACCTATTGCCACGGGAAACGGTGAGAACAGAGCTTTTGAACCTTTAGAAAATTAAGGATTCTGTGCCGTTTTTTTTTTTTTTAAACTGCTGGCATTGGACTGGCTCCGCCAGGGTCTAGCCTTGTTGACCCCATGTTGACCTGGGGTGGATTTCACAAAGCCTTACGACGCACTGTAACTCAACTTACGATGGATAACCCATCGTAAGTTGTGATAGGCCGGTTTTGTTGTGCATCGTCCATCATCCTGCAATTGATCATAAGTTAAAGGCCCTATTGGTAAAGGTCAAAAGATTGCCACAGTTTGTGTGTTAAACCATTTATCCCAAAAAAGCAATCCTGCGAAGGTTTTAGCTCAAATGGTGATCTGAGAGAGTAGAAAAAGGTAAAAAACCGTCACGGTTTTTGCACCATTCTGTAGTGTAAGAAATAGTTTATTACTTGCGAGTAATAAACTATTTGTCGATGTTTGAGTGAAGATTTCTAGGGAAGTACAGCATCCCAGACCGTAAGATTTCAATATGAGGATTATATCATTACCATCTACAAACTGTGTAAATTAGAAGGAAATCTGTGGGCATCGATGTTTTCCGATCTTCCCAATGTTGTATTGGGCCTTTAAGATGACTTTGTTTGAAATTGAACGCTAATGTCATCACCCCTACATTCCTAGTTACTGTCTGAAACCTGATGTCTTGATCCTAGCAGGACCTCTTTGAAAGGCCAATTTCCTAGAGCCGCTTAAGCGTGAAATTCTGCTGAGCATGAAAAGTCTTCCTTTGTGTAAACAGATTTTCAAACCACATTGTGAAGTGATTTCTTTTCAATTTGTTATTATTTATTTGTGATACTTTAAGACTTCTTTGTAGCATAAGCAGAAGACACTTTCCATTGAATCTGTCTGTTTTGGTGTTTGGGTTTTGGGTTTTTTTTCTTCAGAGGATCGACTCCAAATCTAAACAGGACACAAACGAGGAAGTAGCCATAAAAGATGTCTATCAGGAATTTGACCAGCTGGCCAACAACCACAAAATCATGAAGTACAGATCGCAGGTAAGGCCATTTTTGTTTTATAGAGATGAAAGACTCTGGAAATGGCATGATTTTTTTTGATTTTTTTTTATGTCAAACATGTATCTCAAACTGGTCATTTTAATCTGTTAAAACCCTAAACAGTAGAGGGTGCTTGCACCCCTGCCGTGTACCAGAAAGCAGAAGTGGCTGGTTCGGATCCCGCCGGAGCTGCCTGAATCTTTTTCAGCAGGCAATCGGGAAAAGCACTGGGCATAAAGTGTTTAATTACAAGGGCAAACCCTTCTAATACTACCATCTCTTTGCCTTTTTTCTTCCCACTGTAGAAAGCCACCAAGCAGTACTGCTTTGAAAAGGAGGGCATTCCATCTGAATCGGAGTATTTAGAAGTTCGATATGGGGTAGGTAATACAAAATTATTATCTCCGATCATTTAAAATCACAACAACCAAAAGAGTATTTCATCCAGGTCAAAATCTAACGGACTTCTTTATCAGTTCAATTTATGCTTCCATATTCATGTAACCATCTGACTTAGCTGGCTCAAGTCAGTCGATTGCCTACTAATTTACATGTACATCTGTGGATGTCTTACCTGAATTACCTTTCACCTACCACTATCTACATGTATGTTTTTATCCTAAAATTCCTTGCAATGAGTATTCACGGGGCACATGGCTGTCCAGGGCCCTCCTAGCTTGACCATGCTCGGGCTATGGGCATTGTTTAGTGGAGGCATTCCTTTGTGCTCACTGAACCCATTGAGACAGGCCCGTTTAACTTTAATCCACCCATGGGCGTGATAAGATATCAAGCAAGCCAGATGTCCCTCTGGAAAAGTAGTTTTATTTTTTAAGGTCTTAGACTCGGAAACCTATGTCATATTTTATAAACCTCTGTTAAATTTGATTCATTTTTACACCACTGGTATGATATAGGCCTACCAGAGGTCTTAGTTTCTTATCTCAGTCCAGTGAATTTCAGCGCATTCTCCTTCATGCAAACATCATATTATATCTCTCAGTTCAGTCAGAATCTTTGTACATTTTTTTCAGAGTCTTCTTTGCCAAGTTTGGACTTGAATTTGTTTCCTTTTTCATCTGTAGGCTGAGTACCCCCAGCTTCCTAACGATTTGCAAGGGGAGACCTACAGCCACATATTCGGCACTAACACCAGCAGCCTGGAGCAGTTGCTACTTGACAGGAAGATGAGGGGCCCTTGCTGGCTGGACATCAAAATGCCTCGTGAGTTGCCCCATCGGAAGGCCTTGGCCCTTTTTTCCAAAACCCGGCTTAGGCTCAGTCTCCGGCTTTGTCTGTATTTCTTTCATCCATTTTAAAGTACAAGGCGTGAAAACAGGAGGCCTCCTTTTTTTGTAATGTTTTGCAGCATTTTGAAAAAAGTACCCAAAGCTTCAACCTCAGCAAGAGAACTCCATCCTGCGTTTTCAACTTTAGGACAACGGAGACAAAACCGGAGCCGAAGGCTAAGCCTGGTTTTGAAAAGGCTATTTGTCTTAAAAAAAGATACACTGCATGGTGATGTTTCATTCTAAAACTAATTTCCTCAAAGGCAATCTGCAGCTCCTGCTAGGATGAAAACGTCACGGCCTTTTAACTTTTTTAAAGAATTGCTTGGTAGTCATTGAAGTCAGTCAGCAGTGTTATGGTTTTGTTTTCATTTTTTTTTTAACTTTGACTGCAGTGGGATTTGATCCTGACCCCTCTGTTTTTGCGTACCAGTACTCTTACCATCAGAGCTATCCAGGCCTTAGATAGCGGGTTCCCCAAAGCGTCGACTAGTCTTTGCCATATATTTCCAGAGAACACCCCCTCTGTTTTATTAATTATAGGATTTTATTTCAGAATCTTCTAGAAATCTCAAAATTTAGAGGGCCTGATGTTTCGATCCTAGCAGGACCTTTCTCAAAGGCAAAGAGATTCATTATTGCAGGTCATTTTAGTCAGTGAGCAGTTTGCAATAGTTTTTGTATTAACTTCAGAATCTTATAGTTATTGATTGTAAACACTTGCTAAGTTTGGTTTATCTTGATTCTATAATTTTGATAATTATGATTTGTTTGCAGAGATTGCGCCGCAGCCAATAAGTTGGTGCAAAATCGAAGCATTTGTCACCAAGAAAGCCAACATCACTGTCGTCAAGGACTTGGCTGCACCTCCACTGGTTGTCATGACGATCAGCCTGCGGACTGTCCTGAACCAGGCGACACACCAGAATGAGGTACAACATGCAGACATATTCTACACCATATATTTTCTAAAAATTAAGTGGGCCTGACGTTTCGATCCTAGCAGGACCTTTCTCAAAGGCAGAGTGACAAGGACAACACAGATGAGAAACAAAGGACAAAGAGTAAAGCTGGTAGGGTGAGATCAAAGGGAAGGGCAAGGAGTAGGATAGAGATTAGTGAGAAGAGGGGGAAAGATCAAAGAGAGAAGTGTGAAAAAGTGAACACAAAAGAAGGATTATCAGAAAGCTGCATGGTGTTAGTCATTACCCTCCTGGATGTTGAGACCATGTGGTTGAATAGTCCGAAGACGCTTCATCCACATTTTCTCACGGCTAAGCCGGACAGCATTACTATGGTGACCAAGGGATTCTATGCCCAGTACACTCATATCTGATATCGAATGATCAGGGAGATTGAAGTGGTACCCAACAGGGGTGTCCATTTTACCGGTTTTGATTGTAGACCTATGGCCATAGATACATATATTTTCTAATTTGGTTCCCCAAAAAAGTTCAGACTTTTCAGTAATAGACATTTTGGTCCTGTTATTTTACAGTGTAGAGGGCTACCCTCTGAATTGGAAATGAATATTGGATTTGAATGATGTTGGGTGTTGAAAAGTGGCCTAGCATGGTGTGGTAAGGAACAACTCAATAATTTTGAAGAAGAAGAAAAAACTGACACAAAGAAATTGCTGCAATGAGTCCTTCTTTTTCCAAGGGTGGAGGCTGTAAAGGGGCAGATGTCTGATTTGGAAAAGGCTTGGACAGAGAGACATTTTGAGAATTCAATTTTTTTCTGTTTCATGATTCAACCAAGGTCATTGCAGTGGCTGCACTGATTCATCACCAGTTCCCCATGGACAAAGCTCCTCCCAGGCCTCCCTTCCAGGAGCATCTTTGTGGTGAGTGTGTGTGAAAATTTGTCTGTCAGACCCCTTTGCCAACAAGTAATGTCACCTTCCAGATATCCTCAGCATTTTCACAAAGTGACAAATCCGAGCTAGCACACGCAAAACATGTGGATGTGGATGAAGTGGATGTGGATGAAGCGTCTTCGAACTATTCAACCACATGGTTTCAACATCCAGGAGGGTAATGACTAACACTATGCGGCTTTCTGATAATCCTTCTTTTGTGTTCAGTCCTTCACACTTCTCTCTTTGTTCTTTCCCCCTCTTCTCACTAATCCCTACCCTACTCCTTGCCCTTCCCTTTGATCTCTTTCTACCAGCTTCACTCTCTGTCCTTTGTTTCTCATCCGTGTCCTATTCACTCTCTCCCCCTTCCTTCGTGTACATGTATCTGTTTTGTCCTTGTCACTCTGCCTTTGAGAAAGGTCCTGCTAGGATCGAAATGTCAGGTCCACTAAACTTTAAGACACGCAAAACATACTAGTTTTAAGAAAACCTTTCTCTAATGAGTGAAATCTTTCCCACTCAGACAAAAATGTACTGTGTTGGCTGAGCATTTTAGTACACAGCAATGAAAATATTTTACATTTCAAAACTAAGGTTGGGTGTTTTCTGCCAACTTTCACTTTGTTTGAATTTTCTCTCTGTTTTTCAGCAATTTCAAAACCAAGCAACTGCATTTTCCCGTTTGACCTGAAAGAAGTCATCAAGAGACAGGTAACTGATTTTTTTTTTTTTAATTCAGTAAATTTTCAGGATTTGAATAAACTTGTTCTTTTTGGGGAAATGCACAAGGTAAAAAATGTAAGTGCTGAGTTTAGACTGTTTGAATGTTCATATGGGGAAAATGTTTTGTCTTATTTCTCTTAGAAATCTAAAGTGGAGATAATGCCTAATGAGCGTGCTCTATTGGGCTACCTTCTTGCGAAGGTGCACAAGATTGACCCTGACGTCATTGTGGTGAGCATTAGTGAAATACATGATTGTTGTAGTTACTGGGTTGGGTTGGATTAGGATGGGTTGGTTTGGGTTGGATTAGTTTGGGTTGGGTTGGGTTGGGTTGGATTAGGTTGGGTTGGATTGGGTTGGATTAGGTTGGGTTGGGTTGGGTTGGGTTGGGATGGCTTGGGTTGGGTTGGATTGGGTTTGTTCGTGTTGGGATGGGTTGTGTTGGGTTGGGTTGGATTGGGTTGGGTTGGATTGGGTTTGTTCGTGTTGGGTTGGGTTGGATTAGGTTGGGTTGGGTTGGACTGGGGTAGGACTGGGGTTGGGTTGGGATGGCTTGGGTTGGATTGGGTTTGTTCGTGTTGGGTTGGGTCGGGTTGGGTTGCATTGTGTTGGGTTGTGTTTGGTTGGGTTGGATTAGGTTTGGTTGGGTTGGGTTGAGTTGATTTGGGATAGTTAGGTTGGGTTGATGTGGGATGAGATGGATGTCTATCCATGGTCTCGCATCAGTGACTTATCAATACTGATAAACTGACCAGTCAATTGAACAATGTGTGCTAATTCATTCCAGGGCCATGACATCTTTGGCTTTGACCTAGATGTTCTCCTCCATCGCATCAACGCCCTGAAAGTGCCCAACTGGTCCCGCATCGGTCGGCTGAAGCGATCCAACATGCCCAAACTGAGTGTAAGTGACCCTGCGAATCCAGAACTTTGACTCACTTGCCAGAAAGCCACTAGATTGCAGTGAGTTACTTGCCATCCTGACTTTTAGACCGATGGCAAGAAAGAAAATCCCAAAACATTATGTTATATCTGAGACAGTCCAATTCTGTTCAGTCTATTTTCACTGTTTGTATTTTCATTATTATCCCAAGGGCGGTCGGGGTGGGGGTGGCAGCAGCTTCTCCGAGAAGAGCGCCACCTGTGGTCGTATCATCAGCGACGTCAAGATCTCGGCCCGGGAGCTGATCCGGGCAAAGAGCTACGACCTGACTGAGCTGACCAAGCAAGTCCTGAAGAAGGAACGGACCCAGATCCCGCATGAGGAGTTTGCCAATATGTACAAGTGAGGCTGCATTTTGGTTTGGGGATTTTTCGCCCTTCACCTGGGGGCTCTTAGATGCAATGAGAAGGGTGCACTACCGTACGTTAGTGCAGTGGTTTGTCAAGGCAGCAATATAGGGGCACTGAGGCAATGACCAGGGGCACCAAGGCAGTGACCAGGGGCACTGAGGCAATGACCAGGGGCACCAAGGCAGTGACCAGGGGCACCAAGGCAATGACCAGGGGCACCAAGACAATGGCCAGGGGCACCAAGGCAATGACCAGGGGCATCAAGGCAATGACCAGGACACTAATGCAATGGCCAGGGGCACCAAGGCAGTGACCAGGGGCACCAAGGCAGTGACCAGGGGCACCAAGGCAATGACCAGGACACTAAGGCAATGACCAGGGGCACCAAGGCAGTGACCAGGGGCACCAAGGCAGTGACCAGGGGCACCAAGGCAGTGACCAGGGGCACAAAGCAATGACCAGGGGCATCAAGGCAATGACCAGGGGCACCAATGCAATGACCAGCACACTAAGGCAATGACCAGGGGCACCAAGGCAATGACCAGGGGCACCAAGGCAATGACCAGGGGCATCAAGGCAATGACCAGGGGCACCAATGCAATGACCAGGACACTAAGGCAATGACCAGGGGCACCAAGGCAATGACCAGGGGCACCAAGGCAATGACCAGGGGCATCAAGGCAATGACCAGGGGCACCAATGCAATGACCAGGACACTAAGGCAATGACCAGGGGCAACAAGGCAATGACCAGGGGCCCCAAGACAATGGCCAGGGGCAACAAGGCAATGACCAGGGGCACCAAGGCAGTGACCAGGGGCACCAAGGCAATGACCAGGGGCACCAAGGCAATGACCAGGACACTAAGGCAACGACCAGGGACACCCAAGACGAAATCTATAAATCTTTGGTAATTACTTTTCCCCTACTTACTATGTACTTCCTCCAATATAGCTCATCGCGACACCTCATGTACTTCATTGAGAACACGTGGATGGACGCCTCGCACATTCTGGACATCATGTGCGAGCTGAATGTCGTCCCTCTGTCGCTGCAGATCACCAACATCTGCGGCAATGTCATGGTGAGTCCTTGTTGCTGTAGCATATTTGCATACCTGCCAACATTGAAAAGTCAGAAAGAGAAACAGGGTACTACGCTAAAACGCATCGCTGAGACCGGCACAGGCACTAATGGGTGGGGATCCAGGGGTAATGCCCCGGTGGGGTCCAGGGGTAATGCCCTGGTGGGGTCCAGGGGTAATGCCCCGGTGGGGATCTAGGGGTAATGCCCCGGTGGGGTCCAGGGGTAATGCCCCGGTGGGGTCCAGGGGTAATGCCCCGGTGGGGTCCAGGGGTAATGCCCCGGTGGGGGTCCAGGGGTAATGCCCCGGTGGGGTCCAGGGGTAATGCCCCGGTGGGGTTCAGGGGTAATGCCCCGGTGGGGTCCAGGGGTAATGCCCCGGTGGGGTCCAGGGGTAATGCCCCGGTGGGGATCCATGGTAATGCCCTGGTGGGGTCCAGGGGTAATGCCAGGGTGGGGGCCAGGGGTAATGCCCCGGTTGGGATCCAGGGGTAATGCCCCGGTGGGGTCCAGGGGTAATGCCCCGGTGGGATCCAGGGGTAATGCCCTGCTGGGGTCCAGGGGTAATGCCCCGTTGGGGTCCAGGGGTAATGCCCCGGTGGGGGTCCAGGGGTAATGCCCCGGTGGGGTCCAGGGGTAATGCCCCGGTTGGGTCCAGGGGTAATGCCCCGGTTGGGTCCAGGGGTAATGCCCCGGTGGGGTCCAGGGGTAGTGCCCCGGTGGGGTCCAGGGGTAATGCGCCGTTGGGGTCCAGGGGTAATGCCCCGGTTGGGTCCAGGGGTAATGCCCCGGTGGGGTCCAGGGGTAGTGCCCCGGTGGGGTCCAGGGGTAATGCCCCGTTGGGGTCCAGGGGTAATGCCCCGGTTGGGTCCAGGGGTAATGCCCCGGTTGGGTCCAGGGGTAATGCCCTGGTGGGGATCCAGGGGTAATGCCCCGGTGCGGTCCAGGGGTAATGCCCCGGTGGGGTCCAGGGGTAATGCCCTGGTGGGGATCCAGGGTGCAAATCCCCTGGAAGTACCGGGGTATGGCAATTTGGGCAATCTCCATGAGAAGCCCCTCTGAACATCCCCGTTACATAATTCTTACATTGAAGTCTGAAGAATCCTACAGATATTGATGTTTACAGGGCCTCTACTGGGGGTATGAAATGTTGACTGGTGAATAGAAATATTGGCAGCAATCGCATCAACCGAAATTAATGCCATTCCAAGTCATAGTGTCATAGTGCCATTCCAAGTCATAGTGCCATTTCAAGTCATAGTGTCATAGCGCCATTCCAAGTCATAGTGTCATAGTGCCATTTCAAGTCATTGTGTCACAGCCTAGTGTTATCTCAGAAATACAAAAAGGCTACAGATTATGAACAGGTCTTCTCCACGCATTGCAGTCGCGTACTCTGATGGGAGGGCGCTCTGAGAGAAACGAGTACCTCCTGCTGCACGCCTTCTACGAGAAGAACTTCATCTGCCCGGACAAGGAGTACAAGAAGAAGGTTGCGCCTGTGCATGCAGTGAGTGAACAGACTCCTATCCATTTGGCAGTGTAGTATGCTTTTTGTCATATCTATGCTACGATATTATAATTGGTACACAATGTAGCAATGCTGTGTAACTAAATTTCATCTTAAAACTCAGCTCAATCTACCAAAGGTAATGCAAATAATAGTGGGGGAAAATTAAGTTATTTGTCAATCTTTGGAAAGGAATTTAAAGTTGAGCATGGTCAAGAGGGAACATTTCTCAATTTGAAAAAAATAAATACAGTTATAGAAGATATCGTTATTACTTAAACATTGGTCCATGTCATGTACATGTACATCTAAAGAGTGCTCATTTGTTGCTTTTTGGGGTGATTTGTCTCGCATTGTAAATCAAAGAACGCCAACATCACCAATCGAGATTGATGCTGTGGACAAGAAATGAACCTGAACCTAAACCCTCGGTTTGGCTCAATTTTTTATTTTTTATTTTCCCCCTCTAGCATGACGACGACGCCAATGAGGACCAGGGGGAGAAGCCCACAAGCTCCACCAAGTCCCGTCGCAAACCCGCCTATGCCGGCGGTCTCGTGCTGGAGCCAAAACGAGGTCAGCTGAAATCAAAAGATGCAAACCTGTACAAGCGACAGAGCATAGGAAATTGGATAGAGCCACTTGAAACCTTTGGGTCATGCATGAGACATGCTCGTTTATCCTGCGGTCAATTTCACCAAACCCATCGTAACTTACGATCAATCGCAAGGCGATGAACGATGCACAGGAACAATACGGTCTATCACAACTTGCGATGGAATTCAAAGAGGTTTTGCCCTTGCTCGACATGGTAAACACTGAATGCTCAGTGCTTTGCCCATGTTATATTTATGAACTTACGATGGGTTATCCATCGTAAGTTGAGCTACTATGCGTCATAAGGCTTTTGAAAACCACCCAAGGTCTAATTAAATTTCCTTTTTGTCAGTAAAAAATTGCTGCATAATTTGTTAGCCTCTCGTGTCTACTTTTTCTGTATATTTTGGATTTTATTTCAAATCTTTAATTGTTTTTAGGTTGCTGTTTGATTGACTTTTGAATTTTTACCATACTTCATCAACTTTTGAATTTCGTTCTTTTTTTATTTATTAAAAACCATTCAGCGATGTTCAATGTTTTTGTTTTCAGGGTTCTACGACAAGTACATTCTCCTGCTAGACTTCAACAGCCTGTATCCCTCCATCATACAGGAGTACAATATCTGCTTCACAACTATCAATCGAACCCCGAAACCAGAAGAAACGGTAACGTGCTCTTAGGCTTAAAGCCACGCCTTGTCCAGTACAGGATTGTAGGTTACTAAGATATACATGTATGCAAAGGAGTCGGTTAGGAATTCGGTTTAGTTTGGGCCTTTAAAGCCCCTGCACAACATTGGTAAGATCGAAAAACAGAAATGTTCACAGATTTACATGAAACTTACACAGTTTGAAGATGGCTATAGTAGAAACCTCTCATTGAAATATTTCTGCCTAAAATGTTGTATTTTGGGAGAAATGAGTAAAAGAAATAGTTTACGTCTCATCGAGATCTAAACTATTTTTAAGAACAGTACGGCGTTGAATGCTGCATTTTCGCAAAACAAATGAAGCGGTTTTCACAATTTTCTTGAGACTCGGTTGGGGGATTGAGCTGAAATTTTCACAGGTGTGCTATTTCATGCATCTGTTGGATCAGACAATGTATGGATGCTTTTTTTTGACCTCGACCAATGTTGTGTAGGGGCTTTAAGTGATATACAAAACTGTTGCAAACTGCTTACTACATCAAATTACCAAAATGCAAATCTCAAAATTTAGTGGGCCTAACATTTCGATCCTAGCAGGACCTTTCCTCAAAGGCAGAGTTTGGTCCTTGTTTTGTATGTTTTGTTGTGTATCATTTCAATTGGGTTTTGCAATGCTTTTATGGATTTTAGTATGTCTTATAGTTTGTGATAAAGAATGTGTTTACAATTCAAAATTAATGGTTTGCCCTGCTCGATGTGATAAGCACTGAATGCTCAGTGCTTTGCCCGATGCCTGATGAACAAATTTCAGGCAGACATCTTAACCACTTGACCACCGACACGACCTCAGTCGTGTGGCGGATTCAAATGATAATCATTTCAAAAGAGCATTTCAATTTGTGTCAAAGTCATCGTTATCATGCATATTTTGATATTATAGTATTATACCATCCATTCATGTACAAAAAATTTAATAATGAAAACGGGTGATTGATCCTTGGAGATATGTTTTTCATACTCAAGCAAATTTTCGGTTGGTGCTTAACTACGCGCCAAGTGGTTTTACAGCGCCCATGACCGCCATACGGGTTTTTTTTTAACAATGCATCATTTTCAAATCTCGCTAAAACAATTGGAACAATATATTTTTGTGAAATAAGGGTATTGTGGGTACAAGAGAGTAAAACCTGGCACAATTCGGACATCGTTGTGGCTTTTGTCAAGAGATAATCCGTTCAAAAAAGGGCCCACTGTGCATTGTCAATGGAGTGTAACGGACTTGTGTGTGTGCGTGTATGGTACTGACTATCCCTGACCGCAGACTCCAGCCTCCACTCCAGGCAGTCAAATGTTCGAGTTGGTCGGCCAAAAACCGAGCATACAGATTGCGGTGAAGAATGTGGGTGGAATTTCACTGCCTGACTGACGACCATTGAGCTGTGTGGCATGGCAACACAATGTCCCCCGCGTGCTTTCAGCGGCAGCGCAGTATCCCTCGATCATCCACAGTAAAGGTCCCACAATCACACAATTACTGCTACTAATCAAGATTGCAATTCATGTGGCAACTTGCGTCAAAAAGGGTCTTTGTACTGATTCGTATTGCTTTGTTCTAAGCTGAAAAGAGTCTTTGTTTATAATGTGGACAATAGTGGTGCGGAATTCGGAGGGCCCTGTCGCATAGTCAAGCCAACAGAGCTTTGATCTCGAAGGTCCCGGCGCGAAGAGGTTAAAGGCGCAATACAACATTGGGAAGATCGGAAAACATTGATGTACACAAATTTCCTTCTACTTTACACAGTTTGTAGATGGTCATGATAGAATCCTCATGTTGAAATCTTATGGTCTGCGATGCTGTACTTCCCTAGAAATCTTCACCTAAACATTGACAAATAGTTTTTTACTCGCAAGTCATAAACTATTTTTACACTACAGAATGGTGTGAAAACCGTGACTTTTTTACCTTTTTCTACTTTCTCAGATCACCATTTGAGCTAAAACCTTCGCAGGATTGCTTTTTTGGGGATGTTTAATTGTTTCCGTACGGCGCGCCGATACATCGGCTCGGTAAACCGCTCTCTGTTGACGGAAAGCCGATACATCGGCTCGCGTGTCCCATTGTTTCTAATATATTACCAAATTTATTCCGTACAGACATGCACATTAATTCCGTAGTGAAAGAGTTAATGGTTTAACACACAAACTGAGGCAATCTTTTGAGCGGCTCTATGCAATTGGCCCCTGGTGGATTGGAAGGTGATCCTTAATTTTTTTCCAAGCTTGCTAGTGACTGGTCTATCTCCTTTCCGCTTTGCCCGTCAGGTGGACGAGGACTGGCTCCCTGACGTCCCCGACAGCGGCCTGGAGCCCGGCATCCTGCCCACGGAGATCCGTAAGCTGGTGGAACGTCGCAAGCAGGTCAAGCAGCTCATGAAGCAGCCCAACCTCAATGCCGACCTCAAACTGCAGGTGAGTTTGGGCGGGCGGGTGCTTGAGGTCAGTGGGGCAGGGCTGGGCGTGAAATTCGGGTGTGGCTTTTGGGCGTGGTCGTGGTCCTTTCCTAAGCGGATCAACCGTGAGTTTTGTTGACCCGGGGTGTATTTCACAAAGCCTTGCGATGCATCATACTTCAACTTCCGATGGATAAAAGCTGTTTCTGGTCCAGTTAGGAGTGCCCTTCAACCAGCCCAAACTGTCATTTGACCGCAGGGCACTACTGCTTAATTCAA
The DNA here is from genome assembly GCA_949987565.1 of Luidia sarsii. Classification (NCBI taxonomy): domain Eukaryota; kingdom Metazoa; phylum Echinodermata; class Asteroidea; order Paxillosida; family Luidiidae; genus Luidia; species Luidia sarsii. The sequence goes on from OX465116.1 coordinate 10,365,170, forward strand.
CACCAAAACACCTCTGCACTATCACCTCGATATCTATTACTTAATGTAATGTAAGTGGTTGAGACGACTGCACCAGAAAGTAGGAGTCGCGGGTTCGAATCCCGCCCGAGCTGCCTGAATTTTTTTTTTTCATGGGGCATCGGGCAAGGCAATGACTCCATGCATGGCAGGCTTGTGTCAATGCATCCGGGGTGGATTTCATAACGCCTTACGATGCATCGTAACTCAACTGTTGATTGATAACCCTTTGTAGGTTTTCACAGGTCGTTTGGTTTCTCTGCAACTCCCGCCGCCTTGCGATTGACCGTAAGTTACAAGAAATGTTTGAAACTGACCACAGAGTACTAAAGAAATTGGTGTTGCTTCTCTTTGCCTCCCTACTGCAGTACGACATACGACAGAAGGCGCTGAAGCTGACGGCCAACAGCATGTACGGCTGCCTGGGATTCGCCCACTCACGATTCTATGCCAAGCCTCTCGCTGCTTTAGTCACCGGCAAGGGGCGTGAGGTAAGGCAGAACTTTGAATAACCTCGATAAAAAAAAACAGCCACTTCGTACTGGTCTTCTTTTTTCAGTGTCCCTGACCGCAAAAGGGGTTTTTGGAATAATGTGCCATTGTCAAAACTTACTTAACAATCGGGAACAATGAATACCTCTGGAAAAAATAATAATGATAAGATTTACCTTGCCGCCAAATCCAATTAACAACAAATGCTCGAGGCACACAGAAAAGCATGGGTCAAGCAGAACACAGACGGATAGATTGTAGCATGATAATTAATGAACATTAAATAAGAATGAATAATTAAGAATCCTTGGAAGATATCTGTCGAGTATGGTATGCATACAATACAGTCAAGTTTGTCACAATCAGAAATCTGTGCGGCCTATAATCATGCTGAATGTTATTTTGTGGTGGGCGGAAAAGAGTCTGTTTAAAATGAGGACAGTTGTTGTGCCTGGATTCCGAGGGTCGAATTCGGAGGTCCCAGCTCAAAGTGGTTAAAAAATCATTGATGAAAATAAAATAGCAAAAAATAAAGGGTGTGGTCCTGTTATCAGATCCTTCAGGGTTTTTTTTGTTTTATAACAAAATGTTTCATATCTATCATCTGCATTTTGGGCACTGCAGAAAATGGAAGCAGCTTTTGGTTAAATTTTTGTGTTAAAACAAACGCATGTAAAGCTGCTTGGGAGATTTGTCATCATTATTTTGTCATATTTTCAAAGAAAACTTCAGTCATGTGAGTGGACTGGAAGGAAGATTTTCACCTCATCAAATTATGATTATTTTCTCTTTTTTTAATTAGATTCTCATGAACACCAAGGAGCTTGTGCAGAAGGTAAAACAATTATCCATCAAAATTAGATGAGTTTTTGTGGTCATTTTTGTTTTCCACTTCGAAGATATACATGTAATTAAGATTTTGGCATCAAATTGTTGAGAATGTAATTCAATGAGACTTTGCACTACTCGATGTACAATTTGCACTACATGCTCAGTGCTTTGCACAATTCCTTTTTGGCAAAGCAACCCACCACATTTTTAATGCAGGCAAGCCTGCAAATCACCAAGCAATCGGTACTAATTTCACTCTGAGTAGGACATATGTAATATTTGAACTCAGAATCTGGATACCTTTTGGTCAAATTTTCTCGTAAAAAAAACAGGATAGTTGACTGCTTGTCTTTTCAGCGACTGGTTTGAGGGAGTCCAAATGATTGTACGGAAGGCTTGGTCCTCAGATTGTATGCATTTATTGAATGATTTCCCGTTCCACGTTCAAGAAGTTGTTAGACCTAAGTATCACCCATTTACATGCACTTTCGATGTACCAAGTTTACAGTTGAAATAAATTGTTTTTGGACCTCTGTTTGCTTGACATGGTTTTCATTCACACTGTTTTTTCTTCTATAAAATTAAATTGATGCTTTGTTCAAATAAAGGACCTTTAGGTGGCTCAAGTCAAGTGATAGACAAAAGGTTTTCAATTTGTGTGAAACTGTTAGTAATTGTTATCATGCATATCTTTATATTAAAGTATTATATCATCCATTCATGTAAATGGTGGCTTGTCCACTATTGGTTTTGAAAACAAATTCAATGAATGAAAACTGACAGGGACTTGATCCCTGGAGATATACGGCAGTTAATTGGTCAATGCTTCTGACTGGCACCCCCACCCTGGCAGAGTTTACTATTGACCCTAGCTAAGTTGACTAGTTGACTATTTTAGGGAGGCTACCAATGTACATGTACATGTACACTGTACGTGTACCATCTAAGGGCTGGATAACTCAGACGATAAGAGCACTGGTGAACAAAATCAGAGGTCTTGGGTTCAAGTCCCGGTCCAGTCAATATCTTTCAAAAAATAAAATGAATGAATAAGCAGCATAAGTACATTCTTAGCCCAATATTCCCTGTCCAGTCCTTGTTCGGTCAGGTTGTTCACCCACTCTTTGGTTCTTGGCCATTCTTTGCAGATGAATTTAGACGTCATCTACGGAGACACGGACTCCATCATGATTAACAGCAACACCAACGACTTGGACCAGGTCATTAAAGTCGGAAACAAGGTACGGAGAAACAGTTGAGATCAGTCCAGGCCTTGAATGAACCACTATGTGCCCGGACCTCCAAATTTGGAGTGCCGGAAGTATTGCTATGGGCCGGTCCAGGGCCTAAGTATTGTTCACTGGAACATTCGTGACTCGAAGAGCAACGCTAGATGGGAAGAATTGTAGCCAAGAGTGGAGATTAACTCTCTTTGTCTGAATGAACCGCTGGCAATTATACGTAGTGTCATTTGACCACATGGCCACTGTGAAAATCAAGTCCTGAATGATAGTAGCTAAGGAAGCCACTACCAAATGACAGTGAACCCTTATTTCCCAGTGCAGTTTGTCCTCGTTATGCGGGATTCCCCATGAAATCCCTCTTTCTTCCCCACAGGTCAAAAACGAGGTCAACAAACTCTACCGCCTGTTGGAGATTGACATTGACGGAGTCTACCAGTCTATGTTGCTGCTCAAGAAGAAGAAGTGAGTTTATTTTAATTCCATTTTTTTTTATACAATACAAACAAAACCGTGCCCATTCATACAAAATGGTCGGGTCCTAATTAAGGGATACGGCTGCTATTGCTGTGTCTCCTTGCAACGAAGTATAGGGCTGTTTGTGGGCATTGCCATATAAACAAGCCACAAGCATAGCCTTTAATATGCATCCAGCATTGAGTGAATTTTGTCAGGTTAATGCTGAGTACACCATGGGACGACATCAATCTACATGTACATGTGTAGGGATAGGTCTGTCATAGAACCATTCCTCTTTTTGGGTAAATTTTATCACTTTTTACAAGCTCTTGACAACAGATACTGATTTTTGGCTTGGATATACACAAGTATTCTTAATAAAGTTTGCTCTGTGATTCCTCTCCTTTAGCAGAAGTATTCCTGATTTCCTTTAACCCTAACCGGCATTGAAAAACCACAATTAAGCACACATGGTTTTTCCCGTGGGAGGATAAGGGCCATACACCACAACATACCACAGCGTGGTTTTTGTGGTATCCTGTGGTATGTGAGCCTGCACCCCTGAGGGTACTGTGGTAAATTGCGGTATACAGTGTGTGTCCTGTGCGGGAGGTGCAAAGCGTTCGGGTAAAGATAGGTAGGCAGCAATAGACTCTGTATGTTGTTTTGGTTGGACAGACCTCTAGGCGAGGGGAACGGCAAATCCCAAAACTGCAGTCGAGGGCTCACCGTACGACTTTCTCTCTCTCGTACCCCCTCCCCCTGACCAGGTATGCTGCTCTGGCCGTTGAGCGTCGCCCCGACGGATCGGTCAGCACCAGCCAGGAGCTGAAGGGACTGGACATTGTCCGCAGGGACTGGTGTGATCTGGCCAAAGAGGCTGGCAGGTAAGACCTAACCGTGATAGCTCAGATGGTAAAGAGCCCTGATACACAAAACCAGAGGTCTCAGGTTCAAATCCTGGTCCAGTCAAAAAAATATTGCAAACTGCTTACTGACTTTAATATGACCAGTATGCAAATATCAACAATTTGGAGGGCCTGGTGTTTTCATCCGAGCTGGACTTTCTAAGGGGTAGAAAATAGCTGCCAACCATTCCTATTTTGGAGAAATAATTCCTCTCTTTTTTTAGTAAAAATGTATCACTGTTTACAAGCTCTTGACAACAGATTCCGATTTTGGGCTTGAAAAAAGAAAATACACATGTATTCCTGTGTAGTTTGCTCTGTGATGTGTTTGCTCTGTGTATTCCTTATTTCCTTTTTAAGGTAGGTTGGCAAACTACGACAGAATGACAAGGACAAGAGGAAAGGAAGAGCAATAGGGACACAGATGACAGATAAACCACAAAGACTATAGCTTGTAGGATGGGATAGAGTAGGATGGGACAGTAGGGGGTAGAGTAGGGATGTAGAGGGGGAAGTTCAAAGGGAAAGAGTCAAAGAGAGAAGTGGGGGAGTGAACACAAAAGAGAAATACCAGTAATTGGTCAACATTTGTTCTTATCAATTTTGTGTGTGTGTGTGTTGCAGCTATGTGATTGGTCAGATTCTCTCTGCCCAATTGCGTGAGACCATTGTGGAGAACATTCACGCCAAGCTGATTGAAGTCGGCGAGAAGGTCGCTAGAAACGAGATTCCATTGAAGCAGTATGAAATCAACAAGGTAAGGGGGTCTTGGTGGGTTTTTTTTTTACTGCATGGACGATGATTCTTCTTTTTCTTCTTTCTTTCTTGTGAGATTTTTGCTGAGATTTGAAGGTTTTTCATGGTGGGAATAGCAGGAGTAATAGGTTTGCGGTGACACCATGTGAAGTTCTTTTTTTGTGAGTATGTGTGGTTCTTTTCAGAACCGGAGGAACTCGACGTTTCGAACAGTATGCTCTAATCGAAACGTCGAGTTACTCCGGTTCTTTTCAGAACCACACAAACTCACAAAAGAGAGAACTTTACATGGTGTTACCGCAAACCTATTACTCCTGAGATATTTGATATTTGATATTTCCTGCAACCAGTCAATGGCCTCTTGGATTGGGTTGGGTCAGGCCAGCTGGAGGCGATGGTCAGCTGGACAGGGTGAGGCTGGTAACTCCTCTTCTTGGACTCTTTTTTTTCCACAGAGCCTGACCAAAGCGCCACAGGACTACCCCGACAAGAAGAGCCTGCCCCACGTCCACGTGGCCCTCTGGCTGAACAGCCAGGGCGGGAAGAGGGTTGGGGCGGGCGACACCGTCTCCTACATCGTCTGCGAGGTGCGTATCAAGGCCAGAGGGATGCCGCGACACTGCCGGGCCTCAAGTCAGGCTGTGGGGCCTTTCACAAAGCCCGTCATTGGCTCGGACTCGGCCTCGGGCTCTGCCTCGGGCTCTGCCTCTGCCACTGCCTATGCCTCTGCCTCTGCCTCTGCCTCTGCCTCTGCCTCTGCCTCTGCCTCTGCCTCTGCCTCTGCCTCTGCCTCTGCCTCTGCCTCTGCCTCTGCCTCTGCCTCTGCCTCTGCCTCTGCCTCTGCCTCTGCCTCTGCCTCTGCCTCTGCCTCTGCCTCTGCCTCTGCCTCTGCCTCTGCCTCTGCCACTGCCTCTGCCTCTGCCTCTGCCTCTGCCTCTGCCTCTGCCTCTGCCTCTGCCTCTGCCTCTGCCTCTGCCTCTGCCTCTGCCTCTGCCTCTGCCTCTGCCTCTGCCTCTGCCTCTGCCTCTGCCTCTGCCTCTGCCTCAGCCTCAGCCTCAGCCTCTGCCTCTGCCTCTGCCTCTGCCTCTGCCTCTGCCTCTGCCTCTGCCACTGCCTCTGCCTCTGCCTCTGCCTCTGCCTCTGCCTCTGCCTCTGCCTCTGCCTCTGCCTCTGCCTCAGCCTCTGCCTCTGCCTCTGCCTCTGCCTCTGCCTCTGCCTCAGCCTCAGCCTCTGCCTCTGCCTCAGCCTATGCCTATGCCTCTGCCTCTGCCTCTGCCTCTGCCTCTGCCTCTGCCTCAGCCTATCCCTCTGCCTCTGCCTCTGCCTCTGCCTCTGCCTCTGCCTCTGCCTCTGCCTCTTCCTAACCCTCTGCCTATTCCTCTGCCTCTGCCTTATGCCTCTGCCTTATGCCTCTGCCTCAGCCTCTGCCTCTGCCTCTGCCTCTGCCTCTGCCTCTGCCTCTGCCTCTGCCTAGGCCTCGTCCTCAGCCTCAAGCTCCAGTTTTCATCTCTGTTATCAAAATGCTAAAAAAACAGGTGGAGGAGTCTATTTCAAACCCTGTCCTCGGCTCAGGCTTTGGCCTTGTCCTTTATTGTGCGAGTGCATTGTGTGAGTGCCAGGGATGAAAGCGGGAGGCTCTTGGCTTTAAGTTTTTTTAGAAAATAACCCTATTTTGAAATGGACTCCCAAGCCATACAGTTAAGTATGCAGGGCAAACCAGTTAGTCAGTTAGTAAACAGATCCCATCAGACAACATTGCGTTCTTTTTGTTTCATATTTCAGGATGGTTCCGTCCTGCCGGCCAGCCAGCGTGCCTACCACCCCGGCGAAGTCCAGAAACAAGACCACCTGAAGGTGGACACCAAGTACTACCTGGCCCAGCAGGTGCACCCCGTGGTGGCCAGACTCTGTGATCCCATTGAGGGCACTGATGCCGCCCGCATTGCAGAATGCCTCGGTAAACAAACAAAAAAAACAATCAGAAAACTTCCCACTACAAACAAAAGAAAAAGGAAAGTTTTTTTTGTTCTAAAGAAAAAAAGGGGGACAAATGACTGGGAACTTTTGAACAAATTGAAAAATTTGGCAAAGAAAATTTCTTTGCCAATTTTCTTTGTTTGTTTGACTTTGTATTGAAAAAGCTGCATCCACTTTGTGTGATCCATGAGCTGCTGTAGCCAGATTTACAACTGTTGGTTGTTTGCATCTGAATGAAAGCGGTGGTGTGATCCCTGGAGATATACCGCAGTTGATGGTTAAATTGCTTCTGACTATTAAGAAAGGCCACCATCTAAGGGCTGGATAGCTCAGGTGGAAGGGCACCGGCACGTCAATCCAGAGGTCTCGGGTTCAAATCCCGGTCCAGTAATTTTTTTTTGTTTTCAATTTAATAAATAAAAAAAAAATAGGAGTTCGCAAACCTTATCCAAATGGATAACGTTTGTGTATAACATTTATTGAATTTGCATTACCGGAAATGCATGGAAATTAATGGTTGGATACTCACCAGCCCAGTAAAACTTAGTAAAGATTAGTTGACTATTATTTTGGGAAGGCCGCCATCTTAGGGCTGGATAGCTGAGCACTGGTATTCTTAAACCAGAGGTCTTGGGTTCAAGTCCCGGTCCAGTTTTCCCTGCCATTTTTGAATTTGTTCAAAAGTTCCCAGCCACTTTTTCCTTTGCTTGTCTTAATTTGCTTACTAACATCAATCATTTAGGGTGATATACAAAAATGTTGCAAACTGCTTACTGACTAAAATTACCAAAATGTAAATCTTAAAATTTAGTGGGCCGGACGTTTCGATCCTAGCAGGACCTTTCTCAAAGGCCTTTGATAAAGGTCCTTCTAGGATCGAAAGGTCAACGAAACGTCAACATCAATCATTGTGCATAGTGAATTTATTATTTTGCACATTGATGAATTTGCATAATTATTTATGATAAATTAATTTGTGTTCAATTATCAGTATCATTCATTTCATGTCAGTCCATTCTGGTTGCTTCCAATTGATGCTTCGAAGTCAGTGCTCTCTCTCCGTCATCCGGAGTCTGACTCTGGAGGAATCGCTAGCCCTTTTATTCTTCGCAGTGGCTGTTGTTACGGCAGTCGTCCGTGTGGTTCCCTGACTTAACAGTATTTGTCAGGATGTTTAGCTCTTGGAACCAGACTATCAGCTAATAGACTGGTTCAACCAGCCTGCAATGCTGACGAAATACAATTAAGTCAGGGAACCACACAGGACGACTGCCGTAACAACAGCCACTGCGTTTGTTCTCCTCATTATTCAATCCATTTCCTATTGCACACTGCTTGCCGTCCCCTCTGCCTATTCAGGGCTGGACCCCGCCGGGTATCGGCACTCGATGCGTCGCCACGACGACGAGTCGGACGCCATGATTGGCGGCGAGTCGTCCATGGCGGACGACGAGAAGTTCAAGAACGCCGACCGCCTCAAGTTTGTCTGCCCCAGCGAGAAATGCGCCAAGGAGAACATCATTGACAGCGTCTTCACTGGAAGTGTGAGTAATAGAGCAGAAATTCAGAGAATAACTTAAAGGTATACAGAAATCAAAATTAACTTGGGGTTAGATAAATCGGTATCGTTATAAAACCCAAAGTGACTATCATTTTTGCTTCAGCCAAAAAAAAAGACTAGTTGACTATTTGAGAAGGACACCATCTAAGGGGAGGATAGTTTGAATGGTAAGAGCGCTGGTACGCAAAACCAGTGGTCTCAAGCTTAACTCCTAATCCTGTTTTTTTTTCCGTTAGTTTTCAAAAATAACTTATTTAAACAAAAATATCACCAAAAATTTTTAAGATTTATTTTACAGATATTTTGAAATTCATCTGTGCATTTGCTTTCTCTTTTTCCGCACAGGACAAACTGATTACGTGTTCACTAGCCAAGTGCTCCAATTCTGAGTGCGGGACTGTACTCTCCCATCACTGGCAGCGGTTGTGCAATCGTCTGAACCTTCTCATCCGAGGCTACATACAGAAGTACCACGCTGTAAGTTGACACACGAAAACAACAACCACCTTACCATTAGGAGACATAGGTTTTTGCGGTGACACCATGTAAAGATCTCTCTTTTTGTGAGTATGTGTGGTTCTGAAAACAACTGGCGAAATGAACCGGAGAGAATTTTTACATGGTGTCACCGCAAACCTTTTACTCCTGCTGTTCTCACCATGAAAACCTTCCAATCTCAATTTACTATTCTTAAATCCAAGTTGTAGGATTGGAACAATCACGTCCTCGAAATAGGGGGGTGTATTTTTTAGTAGGTTTTGCAGAGTATTTTAACAGTAACTTTGCAAAAATGTAGTAAACGGTTTACAGACTAATATGCTCTTAAAGAGAAAAAGGTTTGTGGTAACACCATACAAAATTACTTTTTGTGAGTTTGTGTGATTCCGAAAAGAACCGGAGGAACTCGACGTTTCAAACAGTGTGCTCTGTTGGTCTTCAGGAGACTGCTGGATTCTAACTGGGAGTGGGGCTTATGTAGTGTACAGAGGAATCCTGATGTTGGGATTAGCCCAGTCAAGTGTGGATATGTGACCTGGCACAGCGACATGAGGAATATCCCACCAAAACACTTTTCGAGTAAACAACGCCAAAGTCAAAACATCTTCTCAATTCGATAAAAAAAATCAGTTTTTGGGTTTTTTTTTATTTTCGGAAAGTTAATGTATTGGAGGATATTATGTTCAGAGGATTTTTCCGAAATCCGTCTCTAAATGTTGAAAAAACGAGGATTTTGGGGGAGTGTTTGTGTACTGTTTTCATGAAAATGTAAAGTTCCTGCCTTATTGAATGGCCGCTTTTGAGGAGTTACACTGGTGCTGCTATATTGTGTCTGTTACCAAATGAACGAGCGAAGTCCCCTTATACTATTTACAACAACGTTCACACGGAAATAATGGTGATATCATTTGAAAGCTAATGGTATACTCTTTCACATCATTAGAAAATCTCAAAATCTCAAAAGTGGGGGTTATTCCTCATTATGCTGTGCCGGGTAACACATATGCTCTTCATTGCCCGTCCCATGGCAAAAGCATACCTGGCCGACAAAGATGTCTCTACCTGCCCTACCGTACATCCAAGGTGTCTTGGGTGACAAGGGCGCAAGCCTAGACGAGCCAGACTTGCCGACGATAAAGTTGATCGGAGAAACTTTGTGGTCGCCTGCCTTGCAGCCTATGCAAGGATGATGAGGATCGACTAGAATTTACCAAAATGCAAATGTCAACAAATTAGGAGGACCTGAAGTCTCAATCCTAGCAGGGCTTTCTGAAAGGCAGAATCCTGATTTTTGACCTCTTTTTTCTCAAACAAGGAAACAAAGGAAAAAAAAAATGAACAAATTGAAAGGTCCAGTATAAGTTTTTTATATGTATATATTTTTTTTCGCTTTAATGTTTGCAAATTCTGCTGTTCTCTTTCCCAGGGGTGGATGGTTTGTGAGGACACCTCATGCGGGCACCGGACCCGACGCACCCCCCTGAATCCCCAACGGCAAGGCTTTGTCTGTCCGGTCTGCCAGCGGGCTGTCCTCAGAGCAGAGGTACGATTGTGCGTGATACGCCTCAGACGCATTCGGGGCAAGGGGCAAGGGCCCACGGAGGTCACCTTAGCCTGGGGAGTGTGCAATGAGCATACACAAGCCCTTTGGACTGATTCATGAATACAGGATTGTCACACTAATCCTCATTCACGTACATCGGGGGGGGGGGACAGAATACAATTGGCTGATAGGATCATCGCACACCAACTCTTTGTTTACCCTCATTGGGGTCTGAATACCATTGGTAGATGTAGCCATGACATGCCAATCGTTTGTCGACCCTCATTGGGGACTGAATACAATCGATAGATAGTGTCATCGCACACCAACCCTTTGTCTACCCACATCAGGAGACTGAATACAATCGATAGACAGTGTCATCGCACACCAACCCATTGTCTACCCATATCAGGTGACTGAATACAATGGGTAGACAGTCATCGCACACCAACCCTTTGTCTACTCACATCAGGTGACTTGACACAATTGGTCGACTGGGTCATCGCACTAATCCTTTGTTTACCCAAGTCATGTGATTTACAGAAGTCGGTGGGCAATTGTTGGTATTTAACACATCGATGACCCCTCCCTTAGGCATTGCAACTCCTACATAGGCATGGTCAAATTTATCTGCGTAGACAGTGCAAAATGTACGTTACGTTGGCCTCGTATGTATTACTTTCAAAGAATAAATCAGTACAATTACAGCTATTACAAATTATTACACGAAACGCCCCCAGAACAAATGTGGAAACTTTGACACCAGGTTGGTTTCATGTTTCCCTCAAACTTGGCCAAGTATCTTGTCTGATATTCCAAAACGTTTGTGACGCCATCTTTCTTTCTTCTTTTTTTTTCCCTCCAGTATTCCGACAGGGAGCTGTACTACCAGCTGGCCTTTTTCCAGTCCCTGTTTGACGTTGACAGGGCCATGAAAAGTCTGACCGAGAGTGAGAAAAGTGAGTCGCAAGTTTCCTTCAACCCAGGGAAGGTCATGGAGTGCACCATTTTTTTAACCCAACTTCCACACCCCGCCCCCCCCCCACACCACCACCACTAACAACCCTCCTCCCCTTTCATCCTTTTTTTTTTTGTGGGCAGCTTTCGCCAACATGTCGGCCCGGGACCATCTGGACAGCTACTCGCGGCTCCGCAGCTTCATGGACAAGAAACTGCGACAGAGCAAGTACTCGGAGGTGGACCTGACGCGGCTCTTTGCCGGCCTGAGCACCCTGACCCTGCCCGGCAACTTCAAACGAGAATAGATTTCGCAGAAGCGCAGAGACGGCTTGACGTTTTCCCATTACAGCACCGCATAGCCTTTTTTTTTTCCTCCCTCCCCCCCCCCCACAAAGAGAAGAAGGCCAGACGAGAAGTGTTTCTCTCGTCGATTAGGGTTTGCGCTTCCCGGCCTGTAGTTAGCTCAGTGATATGCTCGATTGCCTAGCAGTGGTTGAAACATAGCTGCCAACCCTTCCTATTTCGGAGGAATCTTTCCTCTTTTTGGGGTTCGAAACTTATCAATTTTTACAAGCTCTTGACAACAGATTACGAATTTTGGCTTGGAAATACACATGTAGTTCCTATGTAGTTTGCTCTGTGATTCCTATTGTTTTTTTAGCAGAAGTATTCCTAGTTTCCTAAGTTGGCAGCTAGGTCGGCTCTGTGCTCGATTTCATCAAACTCATCAGAAATTACTATCAGCATGCGAGACAATGAGCGATGCACCAAAGCCACACAACCAGTTATAACTCAGGATGGGTTGTCCATCGTAAGTTGAGTTACGATGCACCGTAAGGCTTCGTGAAGTCCGCCCCCCCCCCCTTGTGAGTTATTGTCTTAAAAAATTATAACTTGTTGCATTCCAATGGTTCGCTTTGAAAACTAAAGTTCATGGGTCGTCTTTGTTGTATTATCTCTAAAGGCGTTTTAGTCCAAAATGTCATTCTTAAACATTAAAAAGGAAATTTACCTGATTACATTTAAAAGCAAGTTTACCTATTGATTAATTCTGATCAGAGCTGGTGTATATTCTATCAAGATATTGAGCGATTGTGTATATTTTCATAAGTATAACAGACATGACAATTTGTGTAAGAATGACCTGTGCATAGCTGCTTTTGAATGGGCTTTTCCTGACTTATTAACCTCCCCAAAAATATTGTAATATAAGCAAGAATGACATTTATGAACGTGTAAAAATGAGAAACCTTTTTCAGCAGAATGTTTCAAACTACTCTTGCTGTACTTTTCACCTGTGAAGAGGTTTTATAGCGATAGATAATTATATGCAATTTGATCGACCATAATAAGGCCTACTAGATTTGCTATTATATTCTCGTTTTTGGTATCTAATCAATAAAATGTTTTTAACATGATGGCTTTTCTTGGTGTTCACTTCACCCCGCATGGAAGGGCTGATTGGATTCGACGATCTCATTCGTAATTAGTGAGTAGTATTTTTTTTCACAAAGGCTTCCTGTTGAAGCGGACTTGTAAGTGGCGACGTGCGCGTACGCTCTAAAGCAGTGACGTCATTTGCTGGATACCGCTCCGAAAGGTGTCAGACTCAGGTTTCGTCTCCATCTGACAAAAACCTGAAAATCCAGGTCGTGGTTTGTTTCCGAATTTGATGGTTTGCCGGCTTGATAGGTATACAGAGTATTCACAAAGAAAACTGGGGCCAAACGCGTGTTTATATAGATGCCTGTGATATTATAACGAGTACAATATAAAGTGATATACAAAGGTGGTGATATACAAAACTGCTTTCTGACTAGAATTACCAAAATGCAAATCTCAAAATTGACGTTTCGATCCTAGCAGGACCTTTCTCAAAGGCATAGAAAGGTCCTGCTAGGATCGAAACGTCAGGCCCACTAGATTTTGAGTACAATATAAAGATAAAAAAGTGACCCGGGGCCAAATAATTCGCGCGTCTGCAGTTGAACAGTTGAACTTCGTCCGCCTGCACCGCTGTTCGAATCGCACCCTTCCATCAATGGTCATAATCGCCCTCGCAGGATTGACGATCCAAAAAAGGGGGAGCTTCAGAAAGGCACCGCTAATCCGACCCTTATCATCATCACCCGGCTCCACTCTTCTGCTTGACTGTTGGATCAGATTTAGAGTTCTTTGTGGTGCGAGTGTTGTTTTTTGTTGTGTGTGGGTTTTTTAGAGAGAGAGAGAAGAGAGATTAAGCGCGAACCCCGTGGCTTCGATGCCAGACAGGAACAAGAAACTGAAACTATACGGAGGATTTAATCCTTCTCCTTTGTGAAGAAAGCGAAAAATCACCGCTCTTTTTATCCTGTTATCTTTAAATGACAGAACAAATTAGGCGTTAGTTCACTTCCTCCCCGCATGGGTTCCAGTTTCCCCTTTCAAAGTTTCAAGACAAATACCTCGAAAACCCTTCACCCCACAAGTAAAAAAGAACACCTCAGAACGTGTAAGTGTTGCAACCTCCTTGTCTTTTTATTCTTTTCTCTTCTTCTGACGTCGTTTTCTTTCTTTTTTTGGGGTACTCTTTTCCCCCCTAAACGCCGCCGATTTTCTCGAAGTCAACACTTGCAGACAACGACCGCGCCTTGTTGCAAAACCGACACCAATTTAAACCTAGTGGCCGACCGCTCCACAAAAGAAAGACCTCTTCCAATAGGACTAATTTTCTGGCCCTTTTCTGGAGCGAGAGCGCAGGGGGGGCTTCGAAATTAGTTCCCCTTTGCTTGGTCCCCGCTTTCGGCGCTTAGGGGCTGTCAGAAAACCACCGTTATTTGGTGATAATAGGGGTTCTCGGCAGACAGATCATCCCCCCCTTGATTGCTAATCCCCGCCGGGAAACCTCCCCGCGTTCGCTCGGGTAATGCCGTTTTCTAGTCTAGTACCCGCCCATTGTCGGGCCGCGCGTCGCTCACGCCTGGCCGCGTTAATCCAGTTAAAGTGAAGTGGCAGACGACCGCCGCGAGGTCGCGGACCCAGACTATGTTGTGTTTCTTCTTCTTCTTGTTCTTCTTCTCCCGCTCAAACTCGCTGCCCCTATCCCCCGCACCCCCATGCTGGCTCTCAGTACCGCTCTATCTCTCCGAGGGCCGAGACGCTCAGAGAAACAGAAGGAAAAATAAACCTCTTTTTTTAATAGCAGGGGATTGGCCGTCCAAATTGAGTGCCGGAAAAAAAGCCCAAACAATGCCCTGTGAACAAAGGAGGTCCTTGCTCACCGTATTATCAGGCTCACTATCCTCCACAGTTTCTTTCTTTGTTCGGAGTTTCCGCTCCAACATTTTGGAGCGCCGTTAATTGAGCTATACCAACCAGAATGGAAATCCTCCGTTGCATGCATGACAGGCCTACCCTCAGAAACCCGTGGCACGCATGCGCAACAGACTTGCAAATCGAGGCAAAGCCTTAGCTATAGTTGAACGACGCGTCAAAACGTTCTCCTGGGAATGGTGATTTTCTTCCAAAGACCTTGGTCGGTCGTGTTTTTCTCGTTTCGGGCAGCTCGAAGAGGGGTGGGTTGTGTCTATTCGTTGACAGGACATCAGGACAGGGACGTGGAGAGATGTTTTTCGCCACTGTCCTCTCGGGTCAAAGTGAATCGCTATACCGTAACCGACAAGCGAGCAGTCTGAGGGAATTTCGGCCAAATTAGTTTTTTTATTCAGCTCCCAAGGCACATGCGTAGTTTACGTGACCCGACCTGACCGTAGTTTACCTGACCTCTTTACTATAGCGTGCAACCGTTGGAGGCTTGGGCCCTTCGGCTCCGACTTCGGCTCCGGCTTCGTCTCTGTTTTCTCAAAGCTGAAAGCACAGATAGTCTTTGGCCGTAGATACGAAATGAGGGCTTAGGCTCGGGCTCAGGCTTCGTCTCCGTCTGACCAAACCCGAAAAAAGTCCAGGTTGTGGTTCGTTAACCGAATTTGAAAGTTTCACCAAGAAACTGGGGCCAAATGGTCGTTATTAGATGCCTGTGATATTGTAACGAGTACCGGGAGAGATAGTTATGACCGGAGCCTAAGCCCGAGCCTAAGCCTTCATTTCGTAAACGGCCTCTGTTGAAGGTTTTTTTTCTTCTTCTAAGCGCAATTATACAGCATTAAAAAACTAAGCCAAAGGCCTACCGTTTTTATGGCTTGTGCCATTAAAATGGACGAAAGAATGAGACGGAGCCAGAGCCTATAGCCGCGGGGTTTGGGGAAAGGGCCTATGTAGGGGTGCGCATGATAATTTGGGAGTTCAAAGCTATAGTATACGGATTGGCGTTGTATGCATCGGTCAGAGGAACCGTGGGTGGAAGCTTAGGAACCGAGGATTTTGGGGGAGTGCACACGGGGTCAGTGGTCGGAGAGTGGCACACCGTCCCAGGGGGACTACTGCCGGGACAGCTCAAGGCCGAGACGGGACGGGGAGGGGGGGGGGAGGGGGGTTGGATTGGGGGGCTAAGACCTTTCCGTACGGGCAAGGGATCCGCGGTGCAGCTCGACGGGCCGGTCGTAGCCCGGGCGGAACACGGCGCAGCCAATCGAAGAAGACGAGCGAGACGGAAGGGGATCAGTTTCACTATTTCCCCGGGCCCCTTTCTTCGCCCTAATGAAAATTAATCGAAAAGAGCGCCCGGCGACGTGGTCCACTGGTCATTAGTCAAGGGATTACGGGGGGGCGGTGGGCCCTAGGGATGGGTGGGGGGGGGGGGGACCAGGGGCTGTCCGCTTTGTTATCAACGCCTGGGCAGGTGTTGGGATTGATGACCACACTCCCTGAACCGGTGCCAAAAACTGCATCTCTTTTAGCCTGTGCTCATTTTCTTTTCATTGGTGCAATTTTCCCCCCTACGTCATCAATGACCGTGCCTTAGTTTGACGAATTCGTCCAGTTTGCTAATTATCGATCGATTTACTGATTGTTCATCATTATTGATTTATCGGTTGATTCAGAGTGTTTAGTGGTGGTGAAATGGTGATTACTGTTTAGTTGTTTACAAGACGGAGAATGGGAGAGAGAGTGAGAGGGAGAATGAGAGGGGGTGGAGAGAGAGGTGGATAAAGAGAGGTAGAGGGAGAGAGAGGTGCATGGACAGAGAGAGAGAGAGAGAGAGAGAGCTCGAGGTGGAAAGAGAAACGTGTTTCCCCAGAAAAAAAATGAAGATTTCGAATGCACTCTATAGAGGGGGCCATTTTATTTTAAGTGTTCTTCGCATGCATGCACAGTGATCGTTGAGTTGAATTCAAGCGCCTGAATCCGTTCCTCGTCACATTTTATTTTGTGTTCTGTTCACTAACTTTTCCTTTGAATTGGAGTCTAATGCAAATGGAGCTTACTGGGTCCTGTGCATGCAACGATTTTATTGTGCTTTTATGCGTCTTTAGCAGTGACACAAATTTCACAAATTTCCTGACGGTTCGATCCTAGCAGGACATATTTGGGATTTGGCTTGAGATTTGGTCACCTATGATTGCGTATCACCTTAGTCTATTGTTTGTGAATAGTCGCGGAGGAAGAATATCTGGCAGTGTAAGGTTTGGGTCGCCTTCCCCTGTTTTGGAGAAGTTAAGCGAGTTTCCAACGCTATGCCACATAAAGTTTGGCCGCAATAATTGACCGATTGCGCCCTAGGCCTGGTGAGTATCAAGCAATCACCACACAATCATGGCGCCCCCCAAATCAAGGTGCCCCTGTTGTAAAGTACACCATGATTGTTGCACTAGTTTGTTTGATCGAGGCTTTTCTTTCTCGAAAGCTATGCAGAATATTCAGGAGTGCACATTATACCTGAGACCTTACCGGAATACCCACTATAAGTCACAATGACATCGCGCAATCGGTCTATTCTTCAACGGTGCGTTCCTAACAAGCCGCCGAGATGGATCTAACTGTGGAAATCTCGGAGGGACCCCCGCCGGACGAGAGCATTGTGGTGGAACTCTACGCCGCACCGCCGGTCAAGCCAGCACCAAGGCCGACCGAACGCACCTCCCTCCCCCACTCACTTTACCTTCGCAAAACGGCAAAAGTTTTCCTCTGCACTATCGGCCGTTATGGGTTTGTTTTCTTTCTTTTTTCGGAGTTCCCCTCCCGCCCAGCGCCCCTCCCCGAACTCTGCGGGTAATTGACCGCCCAAAGGTGGCATCGATTGCCCCCCGAAAAAAAAAATGAGCACGGAAATCAATACCAGACGAGGTGAAAGAGAGAGTGAAAGAAGCGGCAAGAAGGGAGTGAAAATCTTGATAAATTGACAGTCGGACAAAGGCGGTATTTTGCGCCGTCTTGTTTAGGGTCTCGGCGACGAAAATTGGACGGCAAATCGGACGATCATTGGGGCTTTTGTGAGCCATAATTGGATTGTAATCGGTCTCATTTGTCAACAGCCCTTCATTGATCGCGCTCATCCTTCCGGACATTTTTGTCCGACAACCCCCTCCCCCCGTCCCCATATTTGTTTTGCTTTCCTAAAAAAAATATAAAAAAAGACGATTGGAGGAAGGAGACTAATAGCTCTTCCGAAATTTGTTGCACGCTGTGTCGTGGTGTCGTGATTGATTTCATGTATCTGCTTAGGCAAAGAATTGTGACCCGGCACAGCATAATGAGGGATAACCCACTTTTGAGATTTTGAAGTTTTCTAATGATGTGAAAGAGTATACCATTAGCTTTCAAATGATATCAAAATATAATATCCTCTAATACTTAAAATTTCCGAAAATAAAAAAGAAATAAAATTGATTTGTAATCGAATTGGGAAGATACTTTAACTTCGGGCGTTGTTTACTCAAAAAGTGTTCTGGTGGGATATTCCTCATGTCGTTGTGCCGGGTCACAATTAAGCTTTTTGCATGGAAAATCTTCCCTCTCAAAATAAGATCGCAAACCTTATTACTATTAACACGGTTGGCATGATCCCGCATGGAGATAACACGGCAGTTAATGGTTGAATGCTTCTGGCTGACGCCCCCACCCTGCATGGCAAATACTAGTTGACTACTGTTTGAAAACAAATACAGGCTGTTTCTGAATTGATCGTCTGACTGAAACTGTGCTTGATATCATTATTTATATTTTTATCTTTTTGATGCGACTTTGTAAATTGATCATTTCAGTGTCTTCTGTCCATTAGTGGTGTGTTTTAAACCGAATAAATAATAAATAAATAAATAAATAAAATGTGCGACGTCACATTTAGCATGATAAAATCAGCATCACATCTTGTCATTTTCAGAACACGTCATTAGTAACACCTTGCCAAATTTTAACCTAAACAAACAGATAATTCAGACAATATCTTTGTTTTAATTAAAGGATGCACATTTAATGTCACGTGACTTGTTTATGCGATGTCATCATCATAACAACAGGACAAAATACCATCATAGCACTTCCATGTCTATTTACATGCAAGGTTCCAACTCCATCGGATAATATGTATACTTTAAAAGATGTCTCTTTAGGTCTCTAATGTCACGTTAAACTTGTCAAATATTGTCACCATTGTCACATTAGGTAATAGTATTTATCTAGAAAACTCCCCTCTCTAGTTTTACGCAAGGTTGCAACCCCATCAGCCAAGTAGGCACCTTTAAGTTCACGTGACGTTTCACGTGATGTCGTTATCGTCACATTAGGTCATTATTCTTCTCAAACACCTTTAGATTATATGCAAGGTTTCAACCCTATTGGACAGTCAAGTACTTCAAGAGACACGGGCCTCAGAATAAAAAGTTGCACCTTTAATGTCACGTGACTTGTCACATGATATCATAATGTTCTGAATTTGTTCTGAGACCCCTCTTTGCTTGACGATATTTATTCGGAGTAAATGTCATGCAGACACAGTGATTATTGCTAAATTGCCAACATAATTTTGCCTTGAAATCAATTTGGGTTCAATCCTCGGTGCGACTGGCATGAAGATCGAACTTCGTTTAGTGACTAAAATCATGTCTTGAAATCTGTGTACAAAGTCCACGGAGGAAAAAAATGTGCAGAGTCTATGGGGAAAATTAACTATTAAAAAAACAATAATGAATAAACTATAGATTTAAGTATGTCTGATTTTCCCAACTGCCCAAGTGCTTTGGTAGACTTGAATTGTCTTGAGAAGGGGTAACAGGAGCAAAGCAATAGATGTGGTCGATTACCGAAATAGCCAAAACTGAATGGAGGATTTTTAGAGTTGCTGGAGAAAGCTAAACACAGACAGTAAGCTGTGGAGAGCTAGAGGCACGATCGCCGGCATCAAGAGAAGTGCCACCTATAGAGAGAAATAGACAGTGGCCTGTGATGCCTCCATCTACAGTATGCATTACGGTACCGTGAGCTCGCGGAAATCACGGGGCCTCAGACCGCCTGGCATCCCGTCTTCTCCCAGTGGGGAACTGGTGGATGCAATTATTCACTCCTCGAGATCCCGACTCGTCAAAGTGGTGAGCTGCGCTCGTGCGGGGAAGCTCTAAGGCCGTTTACGAAATGAAGGCTTAGGCTTAGGCTCGGGCTCAGGCTTCGTCTCTGTCTGACCAAACCTGGAAATCCTGGTAGTGGTTTGTTTCCGAATTTGAAGGTTTGTTGACATAGGTGCGGGGTATATTCCCCAAGAAACTGGGGCCAAACGCTAATTGTTTCTAGATGCCTGCGAAATTACAACGGGTAAGAGAAATATGACCGAAGCTTAAGCCCGAGCCTAAGCCTTTCTTTCGTAAACGGCCTATGAATGACAAGCAACGCGTGGACTGGTATTTGGCAGTATATTCTTCATTACTTTATTATTTTTGTCTACAGTAATTTTTATGCCAAAATGTTGCAAACTAACTGACTAAAACGACCAAAAAGCGAATAAATTATCAAAACTTAGGAGGATCTGACGTTTCTATCGTATCAGGACCTTTCTCAAAAGCAGACCTTTCTCAATCTGCCTTTGAGAAAGGTCCTGTTACTAGAATCGGGATGTCAGGCCCTCCTAAATTGTGTTATTCTTTGTCTCGATCAAACATCTCAGGCAGTGTCATTCTTAGCTACGGACATGTACATCGCGTCACATCTTCAGCCCAAAATATCCAAAAGTGACTAACCATCACCACATCGCCACAAAGTCACTTTTTTTTTCTGGAGGGATGGTTTGCCAAGTCGTCTTAAATTTCTCTTTATCAAAAATCGTCTGCTCGATTTGTAATGGATATCAAAATGGTTCTGTGTGTAACAGGCACTGATACTATGAGCGTTCATCGTGATGGGACTCACGACAGGCTGGTCTACTTGGCTCACATGGAATCTGATTGGCTTATGAATAGATTCGCGGGGGGTCGTCGCTATAGTTACTTCACTCCACAAGCACCGCGGGACTGAACAGCGCCGGTTGTTTTCCCGCCTTTTTCTCCACGCTGGCCTCGTGTTGGCGCGCTTTCAAGCGCAGAGAGGCAATGCTGCGCGTGTGTCTGTCCGTGGGGACGGAGCTGGTAGTAGTGGTGGTGGTGGTGGTGGTGGTGGCGATAGCCGTGGCGTTGATTGTGCTGATGGTAGTGGTGTCAGTGACATCGGGCGTGTCCCTCGGGCGCTTGTCGCCGTTGCATGTCGCTGGCGTCCGTGCAGTCGGGCTCTGGCGAGATTCGGGGGCACGCCGGGCGAACGGCGGGCACCACCAAGGAAGTCCGTGGGGCGGCAGGGCGCTGTATGCCGGCATACCGGTCGGACAGCGGTCGCTGCTGGTGCTGGTGGTGGCGTCGGCCGTGCTTCTGCAGAGTCCGCTGAGGTTGATGAGCGGGAAGCCCAGTGGGCTAAACGACGACGAGGACACGGAGGACAGGAGCATGGCGGCGGCGGCCATGGCGGCTCTCGTCTCGGCCGGGCAGTGAAGCGACGGCGGCGAGTAGGAAAGCGGCAGGTCCAGGCGAGGCTGCGGGTGGGCTTGGTGTTGGTGGTGTTGGTGCTGTAGATGGTGGTGGGGTAGGCATAAGGGGTAAGGAGTGGTCAACGGCGAGCTGCCATGTCCCGCTGGATACAGGCAGGCCAGGGGAGGCGCCTGACGGATGCCTTGCTTCTCTCGCTTACGCCACTTGGCACGTCTGTTTTGAAACCAGACCTGAATCAAATCAAATTAAGTCAAGCCAAATCAAATCAAATCAAATCAAATCAAATCGAATCAAATCAAATTGAAGCGAATCGAAGCGAATCGAATCGAATCGAATCGAATCGAATCGAATCGAATCGAACCGAACCAAACCGAATCGAATCGAACCGTACCGAACCAAACCGAATCGAACCAAACCAACCCCAGTCGAACTGAACCGAAACGAACTGAATCGAATCGAATCGAACCGAATTGTATCGAATCAAACAGAATTGTATCGAATCGAACTAAATCGTATCGAATCGAATCAAATCAAACAATTTTTTGGCAAGGGGCCAAATTTGAAACCATAATGGGGTTTTGTCTCCGGGCAAACAGTCTGCATAATTATCTCAAGATCGTAGCTAGGACCTATAAGTCTGATTAAACCAACCTAACAATAGATGTGAAAAGGGCGGGGCAAAAGCCGTGGTTTCGTAAGCGTCCCACCTTTCTATACTTAAACATACGTTGTGTGACTAACCTGGACACGTGCCTCTGTCAAGTCCACTCTCATAGCTAAATCTTCTCTGGATTAAAACAACAAAGTGGAAAAGGACAAATTACTTATTTGGTTGGGTGGTCGGTCGGTCGGTCGGTCGGTCGGTCGGTCGGTAAGCTGGTTGGCTAACAGGTTTTCTGCTAGCTGCACCTGTCGGTCGGTTGCCTGCTCGCTTACTAAGGTTGCTTGATTGGTCTGTCGGTTGGTGGCTCGGTCGGTCGGTCGGTTGGTTGGTTAATCACTTGGTTTCTTGGTGGCTTAGTCGGTTAATTGGTTGGCCGCTCGGTCAGCCGGTCGGCCGGTCGCCTTGATCACCCTTTATCCAACGAGGCTTGCCCGCTCTGCACTGACGGGCGATCGGAGTAAGGAAGCCCGGACGGGAGCCCCGCCATAATAGTGACCGTCTCGCGGTCTTCCGATCGAATTAACTTTTTTCGAGTTGGAGTGAAAGTGATACCCTGGCTCAATCGCCCCCCTCCCCCAAAAAACCCATACAACACTCCCCCCCACGGGCCGAACCCTGCAAAGTGCACCCAATTTAGGAGGGATCATAAAATGACTTGAAACCCAACTCAAGGTTTAGGGCTCCTTTGATTCGCCAGGTGACTCTGATATGCCGCTCCAGTCGTGAAGAGAATCCCCTCCGCTCTCTCCTCACAAATCTCCCCCCCCCCCACCACCCCACTCCCTGGCTATTAAGAGAGACCAACACGGCGTAAAGTCAGCCGTAAGCAGCCCTGCATAATAATACAAAAATCATGTAATTACACCGTCGGCTCGGGGGCCCGCCAATAAGATGGGACGCAGGACATAATTCTCTTCTGTCTCGTGTTCGCTTCCCTGCCCACCACCCCTCCCCCGTCATCCGGCATGTCTCCCTGTCTCTCTGTCCCCCGTCTCATGCTTCTCTCTTCTTCTTCTTCTTCTTCTTCTTCTTCTTCTTCTTCTTCTTCTTCTTTTTTTCACCGAGTGCTTGGGCTAATCCCGCTTCCATTTCAATTTTTACGCCACGGCGTCGGGGCTCCTGTCCTCGGTCGAGTGGTGTCCCGACCAGCCTATAGGCGGGCGGACGATGATCCCGTGAGACGCGCGAAGGCAACACTCCAACCCCCCCCCCCCACCCTCCCGCGGATCTGTCGATCCATCTATCTGTCTGTCCGACTATCCGTTCGTTGTTGGCGCTTGCATGACGACTGTTAAAAAGGGAGAGAAGACTCCTCACTTCCCGTATCTCTGTCTTTCTGTGTCTATGTCTGTTTTTCAGTCTGTCTGTCTTTGTATAAGGTGTATCCTTGCCTAATAGGCCTAGATATAATTATCATCTCGAGTTTCTGTATGTTTTGCTGGAGGGGGGTTCTGCCCAAAGTTGCTGTCAGTGCCTGTGTGTGTCAGCCTGTGTCCGTGTCTGTGTCCGTGTTCGTGTCCGTGTCTCTGTCTCTGTCTCTGTCTTTGTCTGTGTCTCTGTCTCTGTCTCTGTCTCTGTCTCTGTCTCTGTCTCTGTCTCTGTCTCTGTCTCTGTCTCTCTCTGTCTCTCTGTCTCTGTCTCCTGTCCCTGTCTCTGTCTCTGCCTCTGCCTAAACCTCTGTCTCTGTCTCTGTCTCTGTCACTGTATCAGTCCCTGTCTCTGTCTCTGTCTCTGTCGCTGTCTCTGTCTCTGTCTCTGTCTCTCTCTGTCTCGGTCCCTGTCTCTGTCTCTGCCTCTGCATCTGCCTCTGGCTCGGCCTCTCATCTGCCTCTGCCTCTGCCTCTGCCTCTGTCTCTGTCTCTGCCTCTGTCTCTGTCTATGCCTCTGCCTAAACCTCTGTCTCTGTCTCTGTCTCTGTCTCTGTCTCTGTCTCTGTCACTGTAACTGTCCCTGTCTCTGT
This sequence comes from Luidia sarsii, assembly GCA_949987565.1. Classification (NCBI taxonomy): domain Eukaryota; kingdom Metazoa; phylum Echinodermata; class Asteroidea; order Paxillosida; family Luidiidae; genus Luidia; species Luidia sarsii. The sequence goes on from OX465116.1 coordinate 10,388,919, forward strand.
CTCTGTCTCTCTCTCTGTCTCGGTCCCTGTCTCTGTCTCTGCCTCTGCATCTGCCTCTGCCTCTGCCTCTGCCTCTGCCTCTGCCTATGTCTCTGTCTCTGCCTCTGCCTCAGTCTGTCTCTGTCTCTGTCTCTGTCTCTGTCTCTGTCATTGTCTCTGTCTCTGCCTCTGCCTCTGCCTCTGCCTCTGCCTCTGCCTCTGCCTCTGCCTCTGCCTCTGCCTCTGCCTCTGCCTCTGCCTCTGCCTCTGCCTCTGCCTCTGCCTCTGTCCCTGCCTCAGTCTAGCTGTCTCTGTCTCTGTCTCTGTCTCTGTCTCTGTCTCTGTCCCTCCCTCTCTTCCTCTGTTGCCCTGTCTTTCTCTCTCGCTTTCTCTGTCTCCCTTTCTCTCTCAGTCTGTCTCCTATCTTTTATCTCATGGTTGCCGTTCCCTGCGCTTCGTGTATGTTCTTCAGCAGTTTACACTTTCAAGGTCACCCTTAATCGAAAATTATCCCGGTTCGTGGTTTCCGCGCTTTACTTATTGGAAGACCACATTAAATGTATTCGGTTCTTTGTTTTTAAATTGCATTGCCTGTGGGGTTTTGCAGAATAAAGTCAGTCTTCTTTTTCATATTGCAGGGCCTATCATTTTCTTGGAATTTACATTAAAGTGAAACATAACTATATTATTGTAACCTCTCATTCATCAAAAATAAAACCCATTTCCACAATAAGGATTAAATAAGCTGACGAAGAAGAAGAAGAAGAATTTATAGGGAGACAGGAGGGGAAAGAGCTCCAGAAATGTGATGTTGATCCACCCCCCCCCCCACAAAAAAAAGGCACAAAATTTTTCCCATAGCCAGAGCACTCGTGCCCCATTATCATGAAGGTAACTATTGTCGTCCCTATACAACTGACCTGGTAAAAACATCCGGATAGTGCGTTTTGCCGAAGGCGCGCTCAAGTTCCTCGAGCTGGTCTGTATTGAACGTCGTCCGGTACCGTCGCTGCTTCCGCTTCGTCGTGGCCGGTGTCGTGGCCGTGGTCCTGGTCCTGGTCGTCGCCGTCGTCTCGGCCCGCCGCTCGAGCGCGTCCGCCAGCCCGCCGTCGGACGCCGACTCTTCGCCGTCCGAGAACCGCGGCCCGCGGGCCGCCGGGCCGCCGGGGCAGCGGCAGGGCGATGCGCAGCGCTCCTGGTGGGGCGCCGCCGCTGCCTCGGACGACGCGGCCCCACCCGCGCCGCCCCGGAAGCCTCCCTCAGTCACGTCCGCCGGCGTGGGGACACCGCCGGCGGGGCCCGGGGCCTCAGCTCCCGGGCACTCCGGCGCCTCCTCCCCGCCCATGCCGTGCGCTGCCACGCGGTGAATCCTGGCTCTCGGTCCGGGCGTCTCCATCTATATCATCATCTCGCTCATTCCTCGTGACCATCGACATCCGCCGTTTCCTGACCGTTTGTCTCAAGTTGAGAACTTGTCTCTGCCGCCCTTTATGATGACAACAAAATATCGTCGATTAGAAAGCCTTGACGCGTCTGTCAAAACGCGAGTCTTGGTCCTCGGGTCCCCACTGGTCTATGTACCTAAAGTAATGTGATCGGCTCACGCTCGCTCTACGGGTGTTTTACATGGATGTGAGCAACGCTCAACATAAAGCGGCCGTCAATCGGATTTGGGATAAGGGGTACGGGAAAAGGGGGTGGGGCATTGTCTCCGATCTTGTCGAGACCGTCTGTGACCCGAGCACGAAGGGGGACGCGCATGGCCACTGTGACATGTACTCGGCTGGTCGGGCCGGTTCCCCTGGGGGCACCGGGGTAGCCGGGACTCGCTCCCCGATGGGTATAGTCTGGGGTCCGACCCCCCTTATCGTCTATCGGGGGTTTCTGTCACCCCTTACCACCTCTTCCACGCCACCAAAAGTCCAGCCATGTATGTCTGTCCGCCTGTCTGTATGCCTGTCTGTCTGTCGGTCGGTCAATTTGTCTGTCTCTATCTCTGTCTCTGTCTATCTGAGTCTCTTCTCTCTCTTTGTCTTTCTGTCTCCCTGTCTCTCTGTCTCCCTGTCTCTCTGTCTCTCTGCCTCTCTGTCTCTCTGTCTCTCTGTCTCTCTGTATCTCTGTCTCTCTGTCCTTCTCTGTATATCCTCTCTCTCGCATAATATCTCTCTGTCTCACTGTTTCCGTCTCTCTGTCTCTCCCCTCTCTCCTATCCCTGTCTCCGTCTCTCAGTCTCTCCCTTCTCTCCTCTCTCTGCCTCTCTGTACCTCTGTCTCTCTGTACCTATATCATTCTGTCCATCTTTCTGTCTCTCTGCCCATCTCTACAATCCACTCCCGTCATGCGCGTAATAGGATTGCAGCTTTCCCGTGGTATAATCCACATTGAGGAGTGGGCGTTCTTTTTTTTCTTGGTTAAAATCAGCAAAACTCTGTCCTTTTCTCTTCATTTCTCTCTCCATCTCACTCTCTCTCTCTCTCCCCCCCCCCCTATCTCTCTCTCTCTCTCACCCTCTCTCTCTCTCTCTCTCTCTCTCTCTTTCTCTCCCTCTCTCTCTCTCTCTCTCTCCCTCTCTCTCTCTCTCTCCCTCTTCTATCTCTCTCTCTCAACCTCTACCTCTCTCCCCTCGCTATTGCACCACTGCAATCCTCGTCTTTCCTTCGTGCACACGTCCACATTTTCCGAAAGGCAAACAGCGCGTCAACGAATGATTTCTGTATACTAAGGTTTTATCATTCTATTTCGACGTACTGAACACTCGGTAGAATACATGTATTGGTCTAAGGAACATCGATTGTCCTTCCTCGACCTCCACCGTAGAAGTACATCTTCGGAATCATCATCATTCTTTTAAAAAACCTTAGATAACAAGAGACACAATTTTGCTCCATTGATTCGGATAAACAACTAGAAGATTGGTTGAGCCTATACTTGATACCAGAGCCGTGTTTGCCTTCTCGATGTCGTACGGTTAATTAATGATTGATCTCTTTGAATCAATAAAACGAAGGATTCGAGCCAGGAACGGCATTGCCATAAATCGGCACTCGATAATCCTATTGATTGGTTGGCTGGCTGGCTGGCTGACGGACGTACAGTCTGTCTGAAGAAAAAAAAACCGTACATCTATCGAGCGCCCTCTTTTGGTAATGTATACTGTTAGGCTGATGTGTGAGTTGCTATTGAAGACGCAGGGTGTAACTTCTTTGTTGCTTTCCTCCGCTCCCTGTATGTGTTTGGAAGGAACACCCAAAATCCCCCCTGTAATTATTTGCCCCAATCAATGTTCTGGTTTTCTGTGATTTGCAACATTAGCCTAGCCTTTTTTTCTGTTTCCCTCGATAGTTGCCACTGTGATAAGTAAAAAAATATATGGGTGGAGTAGGCTGGTTCCCGTCCCCTACCTAGTCTCCAGACGTCTCCGTCCTCCGAAAATTTAATGTAGGGACCATTTGGCGTATTTTTTTTACACGAAAGCCTGTTGCTTTTCGGTTTTTTTAGTCAATTAGTTAACGGCTGGTAAATGCGTCTACGTTCACTCCAGCCCCCGGTGGATGTGTTTTGGGTTAGGGTAGGGGTTAGGGTTAGGGTTAGGGTTAGGGTTAGGGTACTTTTCCATCTAGACTGATCGGTGCAACGTGTTATGTAGGCCTACGGCAGCATGGCATGTACTTTCACATGCACAGCGCGTGCACACATAGAGGCTGGGCATGAATCGTACCAAGCGGAATGGGCGTAGACGCGTAACAAGCCGTTAAATTGACTAAAAAAGTGAAACGCCACAGGCTTTCGTGTAAAAAAAATGTACGCGGCCGGAAGCTACAAAATGGCCTAGTACAGTGTAGTAAGCTTCTACGGCAAGTGGTTGGGTGAGCGCTGCGCATGCGCTGTTTTTTTTCTAATAATACATTATGAGCGCACGACAGCCCAACACATCGCTGTGCAGAAAAAAACCTTTTTATAGTAACTATGGAATCAGTTGTTCCTGAAAAAGGTGGAAATTAAATTTAGAGAAATTCTCAGGAATATTTATTTTTAAATTTTCGGGCATTGTAATAGGAGATAGAAAGCCTTTCTGAATGTTCTCGCCTAGCAGCGATTGCTGATTTCCTCATTGACTCATAGCATAAGAACATCAGCATTCCTCCGAATTTTTTTCACCAAGTACTGCGCCCTTCATTTCGGAGGACGGGGAGGTCTGGAGACTAGGGCAGGGGGGCGGGAAGCGTTTTTTTGCCCAGTTCACTAGGTCTATGGGGAGAAAATCTGCCAATCAAATACATGGAAATCCTGAGGTTACATGAATATTCACAACCACTACACATCGTTGCACATGAACGTTCGAACGCGTACATGTACATGTACATGTACGTGCGCTCGTACAGTACACGACCAGTGTACAGTACAGTACATGTACGAACGCAATGTGTACATGTACATGTACAGTACACGTACAACGAGTATGTGTACATGTACTGTACATGTGTGTGTACATGTACAATGTACAGAACATGCACGTACATGTACATGTACACGTACATGTACTGTGCATGTGGGTGTACATGTACATGTACATGTATAGTCATTATGTGTACAACGTGTACATGTACATGTACTCGTACAACGAGTACATGTACATGTACATGTGCATGTACATGTACATGTACATGTACATGTGCATGTGCATGTACATGTGCATGTACATGTACATGTACATGTACATGTACATGCACATTTGAATGTACATATACATGTACATGTGCATGTACTCTTACAACGAGTACATGTATATGTACTGTACATGTACATGTACATATGTACATGTACAGTACATGTACATGTACAGTACATGTGTGTGTACATGTACAATGTACAGAACATGCACGTACATGTACATGTACACGTACATGTACTGTGCATGTGGGTGTACGTACATGTACATGTATAGTCATTATGTGTACAACGTGTACATGTACATGTACATGTACATGCGCATGTACATGTACATGTGCATGTACATGTACATGTACATGTACATGCACATGTACATGTACATTTGAATGTACATATTATATACATGTACATGTGCATGTACTCTTACAACGAGTACATGTATATGTACTGTACATGTACATGTACATATGTACATGTACAGTACATGTACATGTACAGTACATGTGTGTGTACATGTACAATGTACAGAACATGCACGTACATGTACTGTGCATGTGGGTGTACATGTACATGTACATGTATAGTCATTATGTGTACAACGTGTACATGTACATGTACTCGTACAACATGTACATGCACATGTACATGTACATGTACATGTGAATGTACATGTACATGTACATGTGCATGTACTCTTACAACGAGTACATGTACATGTACATGCACATGTACATGTACATGTGAATGTACATGTACATGTGCATGTACATGTACATGTACATGTATATGTACATGCACATGTACGTGTACATGTGAATGTACATGTACATGTACATGTGCATGTACTCTTACAACGAGTACATGTACACTGTACATGTACTGTACATGTACTGTACATGTACATGTATGTACATGTACGTTATACGTACGTGTACTCGTACAATGAGTGCAGTGGAGTAATTTTTCACGTAGGCCTCAGGATTTCCGCGCATTTTGATTAGTCGATTTTGTCTCCATAGACCTCGTGTATCATGTACTGGGGGGAAAAATCGCGGGCGGGAACAGTCTATGGGCGGAGTAGCTTTGACCAACAGAGGGCGCTATGTTAACTGACGTCCCAAAACTTAACAATCCTGATTGGGCTCATTACGCCATGGGGTAAACGCAGATTTTTTTAAAAACCCTGCGATGGCCGTATGCACTTAACTTACATCACGGATCCGGACATTATAAAAAATACGTCCGTGACTGACATCCATGTAATCGGAGAAGTTCTTTGACGGAGAAGTTCCTCAGTGAGCGCGGCACCAGTATTTTTTCTCAGCGATTTAAAAAAAAAAAACCATGAAAACATTGTTGGCCTGAAGACAGTGGAATAAATGTAAATTATTCCCTGACGACATACTTCTATAAGAGTGTTTTTGACAGACATCGATTTACGTATTCAAATGTTAAAGTTCGAACTTTCGTCTTTCTAATCATTTTGCTCTGGGGAGCCTTGAGCATCTAATTAAAATGGAAAGTGCGCTATAATTATAAGTCTTATGTGTTATTATTAATTATTATTATTATTGACCGAGACGTCTTTCCACAAGGTTTTTCTTCGGAATCCGATGAACTTTCAGTCGATAACAATGATACAGATTAATAGTTTTCCGATGGCAATCAATGGGAACGCTTTGCAAAACCGTTACAGGCCTACATTGTATATGAGCCAGAAAGGTCTCCGTGAAAACAAGCTTCGAAAATGGACATTGCACTGCACGCTTTGACGAGTTGGATTTTTTTCCTGACGTGTCAGCGTGATTTTTGACGTCAAAATGCGTCAACTGCAATGCATTTTCGAATTCGTTTTTATTATTAATTTTTTTTTCAAATAATAATAAACTATCGTATTTTTTTTCCGAATTTTAAACTATGGGAAAGAGTGTAAAAAAAAGTTAAGTTTGTAAGGGGAGCAGCCACGCCCCCGTGGAGGCCGTCCTTGGTGATGTCACCGGATGAAGACCCAGTCCATTACTCTTGTCGGGGAACTATTGTATTGTACGTTCGTATAATTATACCAACAGTCAAGCATGTTTTTCAAGAGAACTGATTTCGGGAGTAAATATCGACAAACCCGTTTACACGCCAGCCAGATTCGTTGTTGAAGATTGCAGCAGTGGAATAAACATTCCCTGGCGATTCAAGAATAAGCCGCATTTGGACGCTGACACGACCGAAATAATCCGACCCGTCAAATCGTGCAGTGCAGTGTCCATTTCGAAGCTTGTTTTCACGGAGACCATCAGGGCTCATACGCGGTTTGGCAACGTGTGGCCATAGGAAAACTGTTTTCAGAATCTCTATCCTTGTTATCGACCGAGAATTGTGCATCGGATTCCGAAGAAAAAGGCCAACAAATTTGTCATTTTTTATTCGCCGAGAAAAAGACTAGTGCCGCGCTCAAAAAAACGTGCAATACCTACTGAACGCGTCTGGGAACCTCTCCGACTATGTTAAGTGCATACGGCCTTCGCAGGGAGAAACAAAAAAAATATCTGCGTTCATCCCGTGACGTAAAGAACATCGCCCTCAATAACTACGGGCACAATTTTAATTGATAAAAAAGGCTTTTAATGAGCTTGAAACACAAAAGTTATGTTTGATCTGGGATTATAATGTACCAATGAACACATTTAATGCCAAATCAGGATTTTCTAATTTTTGCACTTCAGTTGACCTTAATTAATTCGAAGATCGTCAGGGAATAATTGCACGTTTATTCCACAGCTGCAATCTTCAACAACGAATCTGGCTGCCGTGTCGATCAACGAAATTTTGTCGATACATGTAGGCCTCTATTATAGGCTACATGTTACTCCTGAAATCGGTTCTTTAAGTGCATCGGTTTGCATAAAACGGGCGTACAATGTAACACTTTCCCGACATGAGTAATGGAAAGAGTCTTCACCCCATTACGTCACGGGGGCGTGGCTGCTCCCCAAACTTAATTTTTTTCTTTTTTTTCAAAAAGTTTAGAATTCGAAACCAAAAAAATGCATGGATGTATTTTACCGACCCCATAGTATTAGTTTGAAATAATTATAACCTCTCCGCTCGCTGCCACAAGAGGGCGCCATATCGACGGGAAAAAAACTCAAAATCTGTCTCCCTGAAATAATTTGCGTAATAGGACGTGCACCGCAGATAATAATTATTGTTGACGTGATAAATTTAATAAGGTCCGTCCCGGGCCAGGTTTCAGGGTATGGTATAAAGTACTATTGAGATTTCGGCAAAATATTAGTAAGCTTATTTCCTCAATATGAATTGCAATTGAAGCGAAAACAGGCTAGAAGTTGGCCACCGATGTGTACAAGCCTACGCGATTTTTTTGAATAGTTATAAGCATCATTTCCACCGAAACACCACGCTACTTTTCCAACTGCTGGATTTATTTCGTAAACTGTCGATGTCAAGTGCACCTATTATGCTAATGCGATTATCTGGGGTTGTGACATTGACACCTCATTGAAATCGGTAGTCCTTGCGATTAGAAGATAGTGCTATCCCGGCTGATCACAATAAGGAAACAGTTGGTCAATCTAGGCGGAAACAAGCATTCATGGCAAAGCATGGGTCATGGCAAAATACCTTTCGCGCATGGCCGACCAACCGTACGTTACACATCGTGTGTAAGAAAAATGACAAACGCGTACAGGCGGATAATAGCAGATAGTCATACTAACTAACTGAACACGTTCCTTGGTACTTTGTTATGAGAGACCAGCGATGGTCACAATCTGCTAATTGAAAGGCCTCACATGATTGGTCAATAAAATAAAATAAGTATACGACAATGTGTTCTATTTTCCCGATAAATTCACCTGCGACAGTTTAAGTGATATTTTTTCGAATAATTATTATAAATATCGTAACGGTATGATCGTTGACAAAGTGAAATTCTGTTTCAATTTCTACGGTACTCGTTCGGGAATGACATGGCTGTAGCCAATCAAATCTTTGCTAAAATGACGCAACATCCCGCCGGTCGTGACGTCATTGTCTCGCCGGCATTTTGGAAGTAGTGCTGTTTCTGCGATACTTTCAGCGATTTCTTTGTGTTTTTCGCCAGTAGAAATGTCTATCGAACAGAATTTCGATGGGTCCTGCGGCCACAGGATCAAGAGTTTCAAGAACAAAGGGCGGGACACCGAGGTATGTCGGAAAAAATGGCAATTTCATTGTCAAAAAAGGTCTCGGATACAGATGACATTTTTGTTCGCGCAGTGTGTGATGCGTTGATGACTAAGGCAATAGATAGTGCATAGGCCATGGCGATTGTGTGACGCAGCGTGTTATGGCTATCTGCAATTTCTAGTTTTACAATTGTGTGAACTTGACATGAGTCACACAACTTAATCTTATTCGGCGTGGACATTATCGGCTGACTTCTAAGTCCTCTATCTGCGAATGAGCAGTGTGTTTGTTTCATTGTATTTCTATTTGTGTCTCAATACAAATGACTGAGTTTTGAGGTTGTTTTTCGTCTGGTTAAATTCCTCATTTTTTTCTGTCATCGTCAGAATCAGATTATGATATTCATAAAGATATGTTGAGTATGTTGTCTTGTTAAGTTTGCTGCCTTGTTATTTAAAATTAGTACAGTGAAGGGCATCTTTTTTGTTACGTTAGTTTACTTCTTGAGGAAATTAGCTATGCTCAGATTTGGTTTTTGCAGTTGTATGAAAAACTATGAAGTATGATCACAGCACTTTGGTACTTCTTAGTTGATGATTAGTCCGAGAAACTTGGACCCTTACAATCGCCCTTAAAAAAGAAGAAAATGAGAGGTTGTGCGATAGCACGGTCCAAGCATTTCAACAGGAATGATTTTTCAACTCCCTGACTACGCCTGGTCATTTGTTTTACGCAGTGGCTATTGTTACGGCAGCCGTAACGCAGTTTCCCTTTTCTCTAGTTACGGCACTGCAACTGCGCAAGCGCGAGGACATGTCAGATTTTGTTGCATGGGGTCACGGACGTATATTTTATTTTTATATACGTCCGTGCATGGGGTATTACCTGTAAACCCCACATGCACAGGCAGCGCCGCCTCAAGCTCAGTACAGGCATAAGAAACATGGCAAATTATCTGGCTGTAAGCACATAATTTGCTTGTCTTGAAGCATTTCATTATCGGAATGGGAAAAGGCGTATTTTACAATCATGTATATAAGAAGCTCTCGCACGGTGAGATCGGCAAAAAAACGGGCCCCTAACAAAATCATCAGTGATGCACTGTACATATGTACTACAATGTCGACTTTGCGTGCGTGCATGTGGCGGCAGAAAATACTAGAAAGTCATTCGATTTAATTTAGGGAGGTTTAAAAGACCACTATACAAATTATAAAACTAGTATTATACCTATAAATCAACATTGTAATTGTCTTTAATCAAACAGTGGCAACACATAATGACGAATGTATCATGCAAATGCAACAAATCAAGATCAAGCACGACGCGGCCGAACGGTACGGCAGCGTCGCCAGCTATAACATCGCGCTTCCGGCCGGCCGAAGTCAGTGTAGTGTACATGTACAGTACATGTATACATGTACATGTTCTGTACATGTACATGTACATGTTACGGCCGGCGGTACGCTTGCGCAGTTGCAGTGCCGTAACTATAGAAAATGGAAACTGCATTACGGCTGCCGTAACAATAGCCACTGCGTTTGTTTTACTCACATTTGGGGAAAAAGGTGAAATTTTCCCTCAGTTGATCAAGAAGATTCTCTCCTGTCCGATGAGCAAAAGGCAACCATTTTCATTTCAAATTAAAACGATATACCGGTACACACAAATCGATGACGTTTTGAAAGGTCCGTGTGCGCAGTGGCTCTCTGTGAGTATGTGCATGTGCACGCTCGCATCGACCCCTACGACTGTTTCCTTATGTCCGGACGTTGTTTTGTGCTGTTCAGAAAACAGTCGCGGGACACAGCATGTGCGTGCGCGCACTCACACTGTCTTTTAAAACGGCAATTGTAAGAGTCCAAGTTACTTGGATTTTGTCATCAATGGACAAAATTTGATTTTGAATTGAGGCAATTGACCAACTTGAATAGGCGTAGTCATAATCTAAAGCAAAGTATTCTGGCAAACAACATTTATTTTAGTCCTGTAAAAAAAAGATCGGTAGGTTTACGAGTCTACTTTTTTGCAAACCACAGTGAATGAGAGTTAGAATATGGAAATTCATATCATTTTTACAAGTACTTTACTAAGGAGAAGGTGTCAAGATGAATTAAAGAGACGTTATGATTTATATATTTTTTACACTTTTTATCAGATCATGTAAATTGTTTTGTTTTTATAAGTTATAGTGCAGGGAATTGAATAATGAGATAATTCAGTCTTACTGACTTCCCTGCTTACTTGCAGATGAAGCCAAATAGGTTATTATTATCATTATTAAAAATTATTATTATTTATTTGCCATTCATCAGACAATACAGTACAACAATCAATACACGGAATGACAAGGAGGAACAAATGCCAAGAAAAAAAAGAGAAGCTAACCTAACTGTAACCAGCGAGGGCCTTCCATTCCAATACTGCTGGGAGGCTGTACAATGTTAAATTTAAAAGAATAAAGAGGATTTAAAAATAAGTAATTAGATGATGTTTTCAATTTTAGATATCATGAGAAAACAAAAACCCTTGGTTTTGCGATACCGTGAACTATAGTGCTATGACATCATCTCTTTCTTGGCCCTGCCCTTAAAAAGGTGCGGAGACTAATTAATTTAGGAACAGCATACATATGTCTCCATTCTGTTCTAAATTGAGGTAAACTTATCAATTCTCAAGTTTATTGGCAACATGCAACGTAAAGACCCTCCCATTGACTAGTTGATAGCGGTGTGCATCAAAACTCTAGTTGCTGATATTTACATAAATGCAGTCAAACTTTTAAGAACAAAAAAATAGAACATCGAATAGCAATTTAGACACGTGATTATTAAAACTCTTTTCCACTGTATTCAATTTGATCTCTGATAAATGTCACAAAGAAACATGTTGTAACCATGATTTCCTTTGTCTCTACAAATCGCATTATGTATAAGAAAGGTCACGTCAGCTTGCGCGCACATCACCCCAGCATGCACACATTGTAAGCATTGCATCTATGGGAAGCAGGCACACCAGCACAACGTTGCATGATAATTCGCACGTGTACATGTTCAAACTGATCATGGCCCTAATTGAACCTTGGGAAAGCCTTCAAGTGTTCTGTGATTTTTTTTTTTTTAGTTTGGTTTTGCCTTCCTTCACGTAAGATTATGTTAACGTGAAGACGTCAAAGTTGCATAAAAAGGATGTTGTACCTGAATAATCTGTACTCAACACAACGTTTGTTTGGACGGCCAACATTACCGAACAGCATTGGTAACAAAGAAGTCTATTGGCTGATGAGACCCATTGCATCACCTGCTGTGGGGTCATTGTCAAACTCAGTGAACCACTGCAAAGGCACGGGATGATTGTTATCAATTTTGTTGTTGCCTTGATGACATTGGTTATTGTTCATTTGCTCCTCATCAAAATATCAGAGCACATGTCATAAGTGTTTATGCCCAATTCACTTCTCGAAAAGCACGGCAGCAACATAATGGTATATGAGTACAGAAATGCTAAGAAATGCTGGTTTTGCCATGTACATACTGTTTCCATAACAAAAGCTGGGCTGGACAGCCAAGCAATTTGGGAGGGCAAGTGCTGGAATATAGACATTTAGTCTCCCTACAACTAGCTCTTTGCCCCTTTGGCAAAATCCGCCAAACCCTGGACCATGAATTGCATGTTGATGGTCAATTTTTGTGCTTTTGTTATTCTATACATTACTATGTACCGTTATAGTATTCCATACTATTCCATAGATACTGTCTTGCATTGTTTTTGTTTTTCTTTATTTTTATTTTTCCAGACAAATTCAAATAGTTTTAGATCAGTGTTGCAGCATTTTGACTTCATCTTTCCCCCCCCAGGTTGCAGGATAGACATGTTCAGCAGATGCTACCTGTTGCAATTTTGTCAAATGATTTGTTGGAAACATTTAGGGGACCTGACACTTTGGCCTAAGCAAAACGTTTCTCAAAGGTTGTAAAAGTTAATGTAAAAAGTGTTGCAAATTGCTCACTGACTTCAATGACCTGCAAAAAATGAATCACAGAAGTTAGAGGGCATGACCTTTCGATCCAAGCGGGACCTTTGCCTTTGAGAAAGGTCCTGCTTGGATTGAAAGGTCTTTTGAGTGAGGTCCTGCTACTGTGGAAACGATCATTTACACATTTTCGGTCTTTCTTGGCTGTGAGCAGTGTGCACAATTTCTGCCATACTGCAAGAAATGATTTGTGCTTGTGAAGTTGTGGTGTACACCTGAGCCTCCTAAGGGTTTCGTTCTTGCAACTGACGTTGTGAAGTAGCTGTTCAATGTTTGGTTTTTGAACACTTTGCACAGGAAATGAGGAGGCGGCGGAATGAGGTCACCGTGGAACTGAGGAAAAACAAGCGGGACGAGACGGTGCTGAAGAGGCGGAACGTTCCCAACCTGGAAGACGAATTGGACGACGAACCAGTGGTAAGGGCCAATCACCTCGTCCTACTCTTGGTTGCTGCGGTTCTTTCAGTGAGCCTCGGTTAATTATCGAGTAAGCCTGATAAGATTTGCATGGTGGATGTACAAAGTGAAAGGTTTCCGGTGACACCATGAGCATCAGCTCTGAGAAGTGCCGGTAAGTCAGAGCCACAATCCATCTCCAAAGATGTGCAAAGTACATGGTGCCACTGTAAGTCTTCTTCTTTGTAAGCCTGAATTGGAAGGTGATTTGATATCTTGCAGCTTACATATTTCAGTGGGGTTTGGAGAAAGAGACACAGAGCTGTTGTCAGTGTTTGCCAGCAACATGATAGCCCAGGCAACCAAAACTACTAAGAAGCAGGCGTGCATCCTTTCCTCAGATCAGCCAATGTCCTTGAGAAGTTGCTGGAGTCTGCCACGTTACAATAAATTTCTCGATCATTAGTGAAGATTTTTATATTGTAAAATGTAGAGGAAGTGTGTGCCCAGTAAACTGAGAGGCACGGCTTCCCCTGGAATTCTGTTAGTCTAAGGTAGCAACCAATTCTTTGCTCAATGAATGAGTTTGGTACACTGAGGATGTGCTAGCTTGATGTTCTCACCTTGATCGGGAATGGGTCTAAAGTAACTGTAGTGCATACACGTGGGAACAACCTTTGCCTGCAGAAATGCCTGTATGCATCATTTTGTACAAGCTGAAGTGCGCTTGCTTAGTGTTAATCTTTCTAGTCTAGCTTGGACCCTCATAGCCCTAACACTTTCTTAATCAGACACCGTTGTGGTAATTTGGGGGACAAATACTCGAGGTGGCCTATCAAAGCAGTGCGGTGGGGCCGCCTTACAGTTCAATATGCAGGGAAATCCCTGCTCTGAAGAATTTACTTTCCACTTCCTTTCTCGTTTGGTCTGACATAGTTTATCTTTGATGTGTTGTCTGATCTGCACCACAGAATCAAATCTCCTACCAAGAACTCGTGCAAAAGGCGGCCAGCAATCTCCCCGCTGTACAACTCCCCGCCGTGCAGTCGGCTCGCAAGCTCCTCTCCAGCGATCGCAATCCGCCAATTGACGACCTAATAGCCTCGGGAATCCTGCCGGTCCTGGTACAGTGCTTAGACAGTCCTAGGTGAGATGCTTGATTCTTAATTCTTTGCTTCCATGCTTTAGCCTGATCCCCTGTTCAGCCCGCAACCCTCCCCAACGATTATACCCCTGTATGGTGCCAACCAATTTCCAGTCCACTGGTCCAGTGTCCATCGGTCCTGTGTAGGGTGTACTAGACCACTATAAATAACTGGGCCAAACAGAATGGTCTAGTGTCCATTCGGTCCTCTATAGAGTCTACTAGGCCACTGCATAAATTACTGGACTGGGCGGAGTGGTCCAGTGTCCATCAGTCCTCTAGAGGGTGTACTAGACCACTGCATAAATGACTGGACTGGGCGGAGTGGTCCAGTGTCCATCAGTCCTCTATAGAGTCTACTAGACCACTGCATAAATGACTGGACTGGGCGGAGTGGTCCAGTGTCCATCGGTCCTCTAGAGGGTCTACTAGGCCACTGCATAAATTACTGGACTGGGCGGAGTGGTCCAGTGTCCGTCAGTCCTCTATAAGGTCTACTAGGCCACTGCATAAATTACTGGACTGGGCGGAGTGGTCCAGTGTCCATCAGTCTTCTATAGGGTCTACTAGACCACTGCAACAATGACTGGACTGGGCGGAGTGGTCCAGTGTCCATCAGTCCTCTATAGAGTCTACTAGACCACTGCAACAATGACTGGACTGGGCGGAGTGGTCCAGTGTCCATCAGTCCTCTATAGAGTCTACTAGACCACTGCATAAATGACTGGACTGGGCGGAGTGGTCCAGTGTCCATCAGTCCTCTATAGAGTCTACTAGGCCACTGCATAAATGACTGGACTGGGCGGAGTGGTCCAGTGTCCATCGGTCCTCTATAGGGTGTACTAGACTACTGCATAAATGACTGGACTGGGCGGAGTGGTCCAGTGTCCATCAGTCCTCTATAGGGTGTACTAGACCACTGCAACAATGACTGGACTGGGCGGAGTGGTCCAGTGTCCATCGGTCCTCTATAGGGTCTACTAGACTACTGCATAAATGACTGGACTGGGCAGAGTGGTCCAGTGTCCACCAGTCCTCTATAGGGTCCACTAGACCACTGCATAAATGACTGGACTAGGCTGAGTGGTCCAGTGGACGCTGGTCTTAGCAACAGAGTCTGCTATACTTCTGGCCAAATTTTTTTTCATGGACTCTGCTTGACCACTGGTGCAAAAATTACAAAATTACAATGTGCTTGACTTAGCACACTGGTCTAGTAGTCATTAGTGTAGTTTGGTAATAGAGTCTGCGAGTCCAAAGCCTGATATAACTGGGCTGTGTCCAATAGTCTAGTTTGGTTATGAGGATTGCCAGAGTGATTCCCTTAAATGCATGGACTGAGTCCAACCCAGTGTCCGTTTGTTGAGTTCAACCTTGGAGTCTGCTAGTGCCCCTAAATGACGGGTCCGGGTCCACTGGTTCATTGCCCGTTGATAAAGCTTTCCCTAAGGGTCCGCTACACATGAGCCCGGAGCTTCAGTTTGACCTGTATTTCATAGCCGGCCTCCCCTTTCTTCCCTCGGTCCTCTCTTGCCCCCCTCTCTGCAGTTCTGCATTACAATTTGAAGCAGCATGGGCGCTGACGAACATTGCCTCGGGCACGTCCAAGCAGACCATGGCGGTGGTGGAGGCCGGCGCGGTCCCCAAGTTTGTAAAGTTATTAAGTTCGGACCAGCCCAACGTCTGTGAGCAAGCTGTCTGGGCACTGGGAAACATCATTGGTGAGTAGCGATGCACTGAGTTTGAAAAAAAGAAGAAGGAGAAGATATTCAGTCTGCAATAGTTTGTAACAGCACTCAGGTTCAAATAATTTCTCATTAAGTGGTTTGTGTGGGATTGCGTGTGATTTGGTGGAAATTTGGTCAGCACTTGTTTGCCTGTGAACAGTGAAGGGTTCAAAGTGGCAAGTTGAGAAGTGTTTGCAGTGGAAAAGTGTACACATTCCTTTTCGAGTTGGTATGGTTTCGGGAAGAACCAAGGCACTACAAAAGCTTATGAAAGATTTAATAACATTTGAAGGTTTGCATGGTGTAAGTACCAATTGGAATCTTTACAGTGGCACCATGTAAAACATGCTCTGAGAAGAGCCGGTAATTCAACATTTTTGTGTACCATGCCTGTCGTCATGAGACTGCCGGATTCAACTTATCACGGTGTTTAAATGTGTCGTGGAGTGTGGAGAATCTGACGATGGGCACTCACTGCCCGAAAATTTGCGTTACAAGCCCTTTTTTATAACCACACTCCATCTCAAAAGAGATGCTGTGCTTGGTTTCACTGTAAACCTTCCTTTTGCCTATAAAAAGATTTCCTAAGCTCAAACAAATGAGACAAGGTTGTTGTATTTTGAATGTTCAGCTTGCGTTATGGTGAAGATTTCAAATTGGAAGGACAGAACTAAAGGACTTGACTTTTGATGGTTGCCATTTGTTTCCACTTCAGGTGATGGCCCAGTGTGCCGGGATATCTGCATCAAGGAGTGCGTGGTCCGGCCCCTGCTCAGCTTCATCCGTCCCAACATCCCCCTGTCCTTCTTGCGCAACGTGACCTGGGTCATCGTCAACCTCTGCCGGAACAAGGACCCGCCCCCGCAGGAGGAGACAATCCGAGAGCTGCTGCCGGCCCTGAGCGCCCTCATCCACCACACCGACACGAGTGTGAGTGCAGGTCTTTGCCGCGCTTTGTCGCGCTTTGTCGCACCCTGCCCTGCTCCCCTAGGTTTTTGTGCATGTACTGCATACGACTGAGTTACCAAAGTAACACCCAGGGGCCCTATGTAGGGTTTGTGCCGGTTTTCAAATTTAGATTTTTAAATTTAGTCGGTATACCTTGGTATGCCTTGATGACATTGGTGATTGTTCGTTTGTTTCTGTGATGCGCCAAGTTAGCAATGTACTTTTAGAAAAGCGTGGCAGCAACACAAAAGTATATGAGCGAGCTTTAGGAAAAAAGCACCTTTTTTTCCAGTACGGTCTTAGGCGGTATTTTGGTTTTTCAGAAAGGCTTCAGTTCGGTTACAGATTTTTTTTTCTCGCAGTTACCCAGTATAACCGAAAACTGGCACAACCCTACCCTAAGAGTATGACTAAGTCTAAGGACACTCAAATATTGACTTGGGGAACCGAGGTAATGACTAGGGGCACTGACACAATGTGAAGGTGCACTGATGTAATGACTAGGGGCACTGAAGTCATGACCAGGGTACACCAATGCAATGACCGGAGGGCATCAAGCCAGGCCCAGTGCACCAAAGCAATGACAACAACACTTGAGGCAAGGACCAAGGGTCACCAAGGCAATGAACACTGGTAATGAGGCAATGAGCACAGGCACTGAGGCAGTCACCAGGGCCATCAAGAGTGAAGGATATTCACGCATAGGATTCTCACTGGGCATTGATCTCTTCTTTTCTTCCATACGGCAGATTCTGGTGGACACTGTGTGGGCACTGTCCTACCTAACGGATGGAGGCAACGACCAAATCCAAATGGTCATCATGTCTGGAGTGGTCCCATTCCTCGTCCCACTACTGAGTCACAAAGAGGTCAAGGTTCAGGTAATTGACACCACTCCCATCTCGACCTCGCCCTTCTCATCTCCAGCCTGCAAAGAACAGAATGTTCCTGTGAAAACGTTCCAATGAAACAGAAAGAAAAATGCTATCTACAACTTCCCATACTTGTGTCGTAATTCTTTCCTTTGAGTTTGTTAGGCTTTGAAAGTTCAGCAGAAATCTCTGTAAACTTGCCTAGGTTAAGCTCAGTATTTGCTGCATTCTGCGTTTAATCAGTAATTTGTATTTGAGAAAGGGTTCATCACCTCCAATTGTCTTGATGATTAACATGATAGGGATTCAATTCCAGTGCACAAGAGTGTCCCTTAGCCTCCATTTGTATAACCCACTTGTATGATGACGCTGGTCCGCTAACCACGTCGCACTGGAACCTCCGAATTTGGAGCGTTGATGGTATTGCTATGTGCTTGGACCACCGAATTGGGGCAGCACTATTCTCCAAGTTTTAAACCAAGACTCTTTTCAGTCTAGCACAAATCAATATGTACAGGTAGCATGACAAAAGCCACACAGACGTCTGATTTGTCATTGTTAGCTCGCTTGTACACATAATGTACTCTCACTGGTGTACTGGTATTTCACAGGTATTTATCGTTCCCGATTTTTTGTTAGTGAGTTTTGAAAATAGCACATTGTGCACAAACCACTGTGGCAGTCATGGCATAGCTGCCAACCATTTCTATTTTGGATAAATCATTCCTCTTTTTTGGCTCTTGACAACAGATTCTGATTTTCGGCATGGAAATACACATGTAGTTTGCTTTGCGAAGAAGTATTCGTAATTTCCGTTAAGATAGGCCGGCAGCTATGTCATGGGCACCGCAAAATGGGCCAGTGCAAAGTGGCTAAAGCAAAAAATCCTTTTGGTCTGCAGACAGCGTCACTGAGAGCAGTGGGCAACATCGTCACAGGCACCGACGACCAGACACAAGTCGTACTCAGCTGCAGGGCGCTATCACACTTTCCCAAGCTCCTCAAGCATCCAAAGGAGAAGATCAACAAAGTAAGAGAAACAAAAAAGGATTGTAGTAATTATTTTCTTTATGCATGACTCGTTGTAATGTATGCTGGATTGCGTTTGCAGTGAGAGTGTGACCTGTATGTGGGGTTTAGTTTGAGAGTGAGTGTACATTTTGACAAAGGTTTGGCTCCCAGTCTCCACATAGTCCATGCACTGATTCTTTGCAATCCACATTGCACTCGTCATCAGCATTCGGCTGCGGATAAGGCCACTGCAAATTTCCTCCAACCGCTACAGTCTTGGGCCAGAGAACCAACTTTGTCTGGTAGCAGCATCCCTTCAGTATCTCACTTGTAGTCAGTGGAATTACCATTCAAAATGCATAATGTACTTTTGAATTAGTTGGGGTACTACTCCTCTCTTTTAGTTCGCCGGAAGCTTTAGGTTTGTAACTGTACTGTAATCAGTGTGTAACACGAATGGTACTTTTTTGCCAGTCCCAATGGGTTAATGATTGGTGTGTTTTTTGTTCCATGTAGGAAGCAGTCTGGTTCCTCTCAAACATCACAGCTGGTAACCAGCAGCAGGTACAGGCAGTTATAGACGCCGGATTGCTACCGGAGATCATCAGGCATCTGGACACGGTAAGCTAGCCGGTACCCTGCTGTAATCCCTAAATGCATCAGGGACTCCCCTCCCCCCCCAAAAAAATAAACAAAATAATGGACAATTGCCTATTCAGCCACAGTTTGGACTACAGACTACCCAAAACGTTGAGTTACCTTTTCAGAGCCACATTCCTTCTTGAAAGAGAAGTGCTACATGGTGTCACCACAAACCTTCCACTCGTTTGTAGCAGTGCTATTATATGTCAGAGTAGGGCAAACCCTCATTGAATTCATACTCCCTCATTCATACTTACTTCCCCTCCAAAGAGTACAAAATACTGCTGCTAGGCTTGTTACGCTCTCGAAGAAATTTGAGCACATAGCCCCTGCGTTCTCTTCATTGGCTCCCCATTCACCATCGTATCACATTTAAACTTCTTCTTCTGACGTACACAATTCTCCATGGTCTTGCCCCTGACTGTCTCTCAGAATTGATTTCCTTACGTTTTTCTAGTTCTTTGAGATCACTTCGATCTTCATCAACCTTCCAATTAACACTTTTCCCCAATTAACAGCTTTTTCAGTAATTACCCCTAGCCTTTGGAACAGACTACCAGTGCATATTCATAACACCCATTCCCTTGACCAGTTTAAGATCTTGTTGAAAACACACCTTTTGATTTCATAGTTAAATTCCTGACAGGATAAGTTGTGTGTCAGTCGAGGGAGGTGCACACCATCTTATTCCTAGTATACTTGACCTCATTTGTTGTATTGTGTTATATATTTACCCATGTGCTGATTTGTATTTTGTTGACAGACATTGGTGCGCTTAGAAACAGCCGTATTAAGCGCCTTATAAATGTTATATTATTATTATTATTAATTGCATACTGAGAAGGTGGTGTTTTTTTACATTTCGTCACTCACCATTCTGGTATCTGGGATCTGCTGGTTCTTGTTTGGGGGGGCTGCAGTCGGATTTCCAGACGCAGAAGGAGGCGGCCTGGGCCATCAGCAACCTGACCATCAGCGGCACCAAGCAGCAGGTCATGGCCCTGGTGGAGAACAACGTCATCCCCCCGCTCTGCAACCTCCTGCTGGTCAAGGAGCAGCAGGTGGTGCAGGTCTGCCTGGACGGCATCTTCAACATCCTCAAGGCCTCGGGGGAGAGCTGCCACGAGATTGCCAGCATGATCGAGATGTGCGGAGGTGAGTGCGGGTGCCCCTTATATATGGGAATTTACGGTACATCCTTGACCACTGAGTTTACCCTGGACTTTATAAAGAAAAAATGATTTTCCTTGGTGACAAACGTCATTCAGTGAGAGGTGGGTGCCTTTTATTGATAGATTCTGGCCGAATTCTGGTGGACACAGTGTGGACGTTCCCATCGAACGGACAGTGGCAATGACCTAGATTCAAATGGTCATCATGTCTGGGTGTGTCAGTACCGTATGCCCATGTGCTTTGCCTGATTGATTGCTAAAGTTAAAATCCACTGATTGGACATTCATCATGAGCTCTCTCTGCTTTCCCTTTTTTTTTTGTGGTTCAGGTCTTGACAAGATTGAGAAGCTTCAGAACAGTCAGAATGACGAGGTCTACAAGCTTGCCTACGAAATTATCGAGCATTATTTCTCCGATGATGTGAGTAATAGTTTTGGATATTAAGGGAACTGGTGATGAGACAAGGCTGGTGCTGCACGCTGACAGTGTAGAGATGTCTGTAGAGTTTCAAGTTCTAGCTTGCTCCGTCGTTCTTTTTTTCTCAGCCTCTGTCTGTCCCTTTCTTCCCCCCTCTGTCTACATCTCTGTCCCTGTCTGCCGTTGCTAGTCTCTGTCTCTCTGTTTGCCTGCTGTCGCTGCCTCTCTTGCCTTCTGTCTCTTCCTCTACATATGCTTGTCCCTCCGTCTCTTACTCGGTTTGTCTTTTCCTCTGTGTCTGTCTCTACCTGTCTCTCCCTCTTTCATCTGTCTCTGTTTCTCCCTGTCTCTCCCTCTTTGTCTGTCTCTGTCTCTGCTTCTTTGTCTGGTTTTGCTTCTCCACCTTTCTCTGTGTGTCACTGCCTCTACCTCCGTCTGTCTTTGCTTCTGCCTCTGTTTTTGCCTCTGCCGCTGTCTCTGCCTCTACCTCTCTGTCTCTTCTTCTACCTCTGTTTTTGCCTCGACTTCTGTCTCTGTCTCTCTCTTTGCATCTACCTATGTCTTTGCTTCTGTCTTGTTCTCAGGCTGTAACTCTGTCTGTCTCACCCATGCTTCTGTCTCTAGCTCTCTGTCACTGTCTCCCCCTCTGCTGATTCTACGAGTGCCCCGCCAGACTCACCAAATGTGCCCATCTCTTCCTCTCTCTCTCTCCCTCCCCCTTCCTCCAGATTGATGAGGATGACCCTGCCCTAGCTCCTCAGGTGGTGCAACAAGGTTACGAGTTTGATGCCAGCACTAATATCCCCAACGACGGCTTCAAGTTTTAACGTTCGCCCACGACCGACGGCCAGAGGAATCACACAGGGAAAAAAGGGGAGCTGAGAGTTAATCCAACACCCATTCACTCAACTTCTCTTCCTGGACCGTACCATACCTATCCACGCACCGCCCTCCATGCATCCATCCCAGACCTACACGTCTGCCCACAAGAATACCAGGAGCCATCCCTCCGAGCGGGTAAGGCCACGTTTGCCTCGAGTTCAAGATCAGCGGGGGTGTTTGGACTGCACTGTGCATTGAGGGATGGAGGGGAAAGGTTTTTTTTTTAACAATGATAACAAAAATCTACAGTGGTTGAGATTGGGTATTTGATGCAGCAGGCTTGCAGAGTAGTGGTAGTCAAAACGTTTTGCCCGGTGTACAAATTAGGAGGTAGGCGAGTTGAACCGGCTGCTTTGCTGTACTCTTTCATGCGAAATCCCTACTTCTACTTTCTAGTATCGGCTATAAAAAAAACAAATGCAATGTATACAGGCGCATAGGACACACAGTGCTGTCTCAGTTGTTTTCTTTTGTGAACACAGCTATTAATTCTGAAAAATTAAGTGATGCTTGACACATGGACGTATTGGAAAGAGATTTCTCGGAGACTATTTGGGAGATGCGGGCTGTCAACATGAGAGTCGTTTGGACAAGAGGTGCGTAGATGGGATGCATCTCTCGTCAGACAACGTGCTTTGGCCCTCGTGAGGTCCCCCGGGTGTCCCTCCTGTTCCTCCTCATCTCAGCACCCCAAAAATCAGGCAAAGCACAAAAAATTCTGCCTTTGGGAGAACAGAGCACGTCTCTATACCATCTGTGTTCAATTTCAATCGAAGTTGTCGTTACTCATGGCCAGTCGCTAGACGATGCAGTTGATGAATGATTCTCAGAAACCATTTATGATGAGGTTACCCATTGTGAGTTGAGTTACGACGGTTCCACAAGCAGTGTGAAAATCCACCCCTAGTTACATAGTTCAATTAAGCTTTTTTCTAAATCTCGGTGCGGAAAACAATGCCCAGCTCCTGACATCTTGTAAATAATGGCTGCAAAGGAGGGGGAGGGGCAAATTTCGGCTCCATTTTCAGTACCGTAGTTTTTAATAATCGCCAGTTTCTCAATTAATTTGTTTTTATTTCCCCCTGGTTGGGATTTCTGTCCGCGTGAGGATTGGGGGAGAGGGGGGAACCCAGAGGGGAAGGGGGAGAAGAGCAGTTGTGATTGATCAGAAAATTGATCGATTGGTTTGACGGCCTCCCAAAATGAAGGGAAAGCGCTTGAATGGTCAAGGAAAAGCCCCAACCTAGGCAGTGACTGTAACTTGTTGGTCATTTACAGACAGCGATGAAAGCTTTTAGGCTAACCGTCCGGTTCCAATCCTAGACTTGTGGCAGTCCCTCAGTCGCCAAATTTTGTGATCAGTCACTGATAAAGGCCAGTGTACATGAGTCTGGACGGAAGAGAGAGAGAGACCTATTTTCTTGTAATTTTATTGTGACACGCAGAAAAGTGTAATCTATTAGGTGGAGCATGTACAAATCAAAAATAAGCTCTAGGTTCTTGAAAAAAAAAAAAAAAAAAAAACGCTCGGAGTGAAATTTGAAGATTTCTTTTTTTGATATTTTTTAACCGAGATGAAATTTAAATTAAAACGAATAAAACCTCAACTCACTGAAATGATTGTTCAGCCTTGCAGAGCAATGAGGGGAAAAAAATCCCAGTCATCAGAGAAAGATTTCCTGATGCTTGGAATTCAAAAAGCGACTTGTGTTTTTTGTTCCTTGTTAAAAAGGAAATGTTCAAGTTTCGCTCCGAGCATTTAAATGAACGTAATTCGGTGTTAGGCTGAATTGTTGTTATTATTTTTTTGAATCTTTTTTTTTTTTTTTACACACAGTTATGGTTGTAGTTTAAGATCCTAATCGTTATATGCTGAACCATATTTAAGAAAAACAACCAAAAAAAAAAGGTACTCTGTCTTCTGCATTGGGAATATGCTGTGTCTATGCAGGTGCCTGGATTCTGATTGGTCTGCGGCAGGTGGTACAGCAACCAGGTACTGGTTTAGAGAACTCAGGGTACCAGACCTAGTTGTACTGCAAGTTAAAACAGCAAACCTCCAAATTAGAAACCTATGTGAACAGATAATTATTTGATTCCCCCCCCCCCCAGTTTTACAAATGCAGGTTTTCATGACATCTGTCACTGTGTGCAATCAAATGTAACGGGGGAATGTACTGTGAGGCTTCTCAAACAAATGCATTATACAAAATTCCCAAAGAATAGTTTTAAATTCGTGACTTGGGGGGGGGTGGGTTCATATTCCATGCATATTCATTAGTCAATGTATTTAAACTCTTCTTGATTCCACTCCGAACTTCTGCAGTCAAAATGCTCCACATATGTTTATTTCATGATAAAAAGAAGTAAGTGAGATCTTAGTCCAAATCCGTAGAATTAACGAAGACTATTCTAGCCGCATTATGTGCATTATTGAGTGCCTATGAAATTAATATCGTGTTATTATGATAAACAGCATTTGAACCAATGTTATCCTGCACAGTGCCAAGTTATTCTGGTTCCCACAATCAGAAGCTGTGCTTTTTTTTATATTTCAAATATTTCTCTGTATTTAACTGAGAATGAGTCCCTTTAACAGTCTAACTTCACTGGTACTCATCCTTGCTCTCCCTCATAGGTAGACATGCAAGGGAACCGGCCATAACTGTTCAACAATTCCCTTGTTAAACGTTTTGACAGTTTTGGGAGAAATTACTAACACCTACTCCCGTAATAATAGTTGAAAACAGATGAAAAACATAATGAAAATACCTTGATGATTTGAAATGATATCCAAAATCAGCATTACAGCGTTGGAGAAACAAGTCACTGGGTTATCGCACAGTGACAAAAAGAAATCTAGGAGCATAGAAATTTCAGGACAAGGAACAAAATGGAAAATGACTAATTAACTTAAAAGAAATATTCAGGTATTGATTATTAACAGTCACTGCTGGTTATATAAAAGTCCTACCTCAGAATGATTAACGGAAAATTCTATAATGTTTGTGCATTTCCCCAGTTGAAAAAAAGAGAGATAAAATCTTATCGGAGAAACACCCGTTTGAAATATTCTCTCTGGAAAAAAAAAAGAGAGGAAAAAGCAGCCAAACATAAATCTTTTGCCACCAAAAATGAACAAAACTGACAAAGAAAGGAGAGCTGGTGTTTTTTAAGCTTCAATTTTAAACATGCAACGTTCTCATTCTGTTCAAATGCATTTTATTTTCAACGCTCGTACCATGATGATTGTTTTTTCAATTTTTCCCCCAAAAACTTCATCTGTACTCTTCTGCCAAAACCATTAAAATCGTCCAATTGTTTTTCATTTAATACTATGATTTTTGTTTTCTCCCATACTTGCCTTTCAAAACAAAATGTCCAGAGGAGTGTGTTAAGTCCCTTGCATTTTGTGTAGGATTTTATCTTCTTTTCTTTTTTAAATTAAGGACAAATCTGGTTTGATCTGGCAAACTTAACAAAAGCGAAAGGACCCCTGATCAAAGTATTGCCAAGCTTTGAGTTGGGTGGGGATTGGTCCTTGGAGAGTGATCTGTGCTCTTGAGTGCAAACAGGCCCATTGGTTAACAAGCTGCCAGAGCCACTGGTGTCGAAACGACGAAATCCATGCCTCCAGAATGAAACATTGTCTGTCCCCGGAGATCCCTCCCCTCCCTCCTTCCCTCCTGCCCTCCCTCCTTCGCTGCCTCCCTCCCCGCCTCCCTCCCCGCGTCCCTGCCTCCCTGCCTCCCCCCTCCCTTGCCTGCCTGTCTCCCTCCCCTCCCTGTCTGTCTTCTTCCCTCCCTGCCTGTCTCCCTGCCTCCCTCCTTCCCTGCCTCCCTGCCTGCCTCCCTCCCCCTCCTTCCTTGCCTGCCCGTCTCCCTCCCCTCCCTGTCTGTCTCCTTCCTTACCTCCCTGCCTGTCTGCCTCCCTCCTTCCCTGCCTCCCTCCCTGCCCCCCTCCTTCTCTCATTCCTCCTACCCTCCCTCCAGCCTTCCCTCCCTCCCCCTCCCCAAAGAATCCTACCAAGTTGCAATAGCCCACAATTTACACCTTGTTCAGCTCAAAAAGGGCACATTTTTTTATTTCTTCAAATGGAAGGTCATTTCCTCAGATACCCTCGGCAGATCGGAAGACAATATTCCATTTTGTGCCCAGGATTGAATCTCACTATTGTACTGAGAATGTGTTTCCTATGACTAATCTGAGCCATTATTTTTTAATCAGAAATAGAAAACTTATCTATGTATAGATCTCCCATTTTTTTAAAAACAAAATGGTAGGTTCAGCTTGTCTGTAATGTGTTTTTTTCCTGTTGTTGGTTATAAGCAGTTAAGTTATTGCAGTGCTTGATGCTTTTCTTTTTAAAGACAACAACCGTCAACACAGACAAAATGTGATTTGTTTTAGGTAATTTTTAATAATGCAAATTTGTATTTTTATTTATTTTTTTATTT
Source organism: Luidia sarsii (assembly GCA_949987565.1). NCBI lineage: Eukaryota > Metazoa > Echinodermata > Asteroidea > Paxillosida > Luidiidae > Luidia > Luidia sarsii. Next base: position 10,415,453 of record OX465116.1, read on the forward strand.
AAGTGTTGAGCAATGTGAGTCCGGCTCATTAGGTAGGCCTGAGTGAACTCATTGTGCGTCCCGGCTTTCCGTGAGTTTGGTCAGTTGTTTATTTTCTTGTTGTTTGTCACTTTGTGGGTTTTTTTTTTATTCAGTCGGTTCCATTATTTTATTTCTGGAATGAATCAATTGTAAATAGGACTTTGTCGCAGGTCTATCACCTGTTGGACATATTAATAATACTTGGCATCACCAACCCCCATTGTTGCTATACAAATTAATCATTAGTATATCCGTTAGTTTAGTGATCTGTAAATACCAAGAAAGCCTATGGCATACAGACAAGACAAGCCTCCGATTCCACACCAAAAAAAGGAAGAAAACAAATGATGTATTTAAAACGGAAAATAGGGTTGTTGCTTTTTATCTGTTTAAAAACTAAAAGAAAAAAAAAAAGATGGAAAAGACACAAAGCCCGGTCCAACTCTTTTGATACATTGTAAAAAAAGAAAGTACTATTGTATAGAAAAAAAATATATGTGGAAGAACAGAAACAGAAAAAAAAAACACCTTAATATTATTCAGGCTTGTGGTATGCTAATTTATGCAAAGCGCGGGAAGCTGAGTTCTGGATGCCATGGGCAAGCTTGAAGCTGTGAATTTGCATACTTTGTGCAGAATGATGCATTATTCATCAATGGGAGGTTAACCAGGCCCAAAGGTCATTTGAATACATGAATAGATAGTGGTGCGTTAAAAAAAAATGAAGAATGGAATCCGGAAAACAAAAGAAGGAAAAAAAAAACGAAATATGCCTTTTTGGTCCACAGTTTTCAAAAGCAATATTTTTTTACTTTCTATTAAAAATTTGAATTGTTCTCAGATCAGTTTTATTGACGGTATTTTTTTTTTTACCAAAAACTGTGGAAAGGCTTTTTGACAGATCATTGTGTCATGTGTTTAAATGACCTGGGTGCACTTATGTCATGAAAAATTGACTCATTATTAAATGCAAACACATTTAAAAAAAAAAGAAACCCGTAAAAAAAAATCCTTGTTAATATCTCTTAAAAATCTGATTGACTGTACAGTGGTATAACTCGTAATTCGTTCGGTCTGACTCGCCCAGAAGATAAAAATGACAACTTGATGAAACAAAGGATTGTTTTTTTTTCTTTTTTAATAAAGTCCATCATCGAAAATGTTGCTATATACAAAAAATAACACTGAAAATTGCACGTGATTACAGCCCTCATGCTTTAAACCATTAAGAAATACATTTAAAACCTTAGTCGTTATAGTCAACTCATACCACTCGGTAAGGTCCACAGACGCTCACGCTAAGCTTAGAATATGTGCTTTATGGGAAATCTGTGCAGTTTTCAATATTATTCTTTTTGGATTTGTACTTTTTTTTTGGTATTAAACTATTAATCAAAAAAAAAAGGCAACAAAAAAACTTTCTCTGTTCAGCAATGATTGAGTTTCATGCCTATTTCTTTGCATTTTATAGTTTGACAACATCCCAGTTCATTTATGCATGACAAATAAAAAAATAAATACCACTGTCGAATCATTACGTAATAGGCTTGGGTCCGTGGTGAAGTTTGTTCAGTCTAAACAAGACTTGAGGCTTTGCGTGGTGGGTGAAATGATATAGACACCGTGTTCTCATGATGACGGCCATAGCATACTGGCCGGAACGTGGACGAGTTATCACTCGGGTTCTTTTTCAGAACCATACATCTTATGCATGGTGTCAGCGCAAACCCTCTTGTATTTTGATGGTGTGGTTCCAAACCGCTAACTGACTAAAATGATCAAATTATGGTAATCTCCTAAATTTCCCGAGGTTTCTTTCCAAGCCAGACCTTTGTCATCGGCAGAGAAAGTTCCCGCCAGGATCGAAACGTCGAGGCTTCTTGTGAGGGCCTTTTCACACTGCACTACCTTGTACACGTGTCGACACGTGAACGGCCCGGGTAAACTCTTCCATACTGTATTTCGGAACGGGTCAACCATGCTGCGTGTTCACACTGCTCAACACCGGGCTGTGTAGCTAGACGTGTAAGTTTCGACCCGTGTGATTTGTGGATCGTTTCACACTACTCGAACATGCACGGGTCACAAGCAGAAAAGTGCTTGATGCGTCACATACCAGCCAGTCGATGTTGGCAGGTAATGGGTTGGCGTACCGTGGCCCCCAGCTATGGCGGCGAGTAGAGCCTTTTTCTGAATCTGTCCACGTAATATTGCTCCAAAGATGTACATGTATACCATGTTTGTTGATTATACATTGTAATGCAATTCCCGAATCCATACCACAATTTCGTCCAATGAATGTAAAACCACTCGGAGTTTTGTCCAAAGCAAAATTCAGAGGTGCCGTGTTCAAGTATTTCTTTGCCATTTTCTCAAAATTGGTCAAGTTTCAAAGATGCCAGATCAAGGTTTTTCCATTACTTGTTTTACAATGCACATACCATGAAGACGTCTTTTCATTATGTAAGAACTTAGAAAAGACTTGAAGGTTTGCATGGTGGAAACAATTATTATTAATTGGTTTGCGGTGACACCATGTTTATCATCTCTTTTGAGACTGAGTGTGGCTCTGAAAAGAGCCGGTGACTCAACGTTTCGAGCAGTGTGTACTTTGCTCGTCGTAAGGAGACTGCTGGATTCCAACTATCATCAGGGTTTTTTGTAGGGCTTGGAGGAGCGGTGAAGCGTGGTGAAACTTTTGGCGGGAAGGTTCCTCCACGCTTCACCGCTCCCCCAAGCCCTACAAAATCCCTGATGATAGATGGAATCCAGCAGTCTCCTGACGACGAGCAGAGTACACACTGCTCGAAACGTTGAGTCACCGGCTCTTTTCAGAGCCACACTCAGTCTCAAAAGAGATGATAAACATGGTGTCACCGCAAACCAATTAATAATGTAAGAACTTGTTCAGTATTTTTGGAACTTGGAAGTGGGTGCGGAGATCTGTTCCTGGGGTTACCAGCAAGCCATTTGGATGCTACTCTTTTGTTTAATGGTTGAATGGCAAGGCAGAGTGCTTATTCTGCCTTGGGAGAGAGGTCCTGCTATGATTGAAACGTTTTCTGTCTGAAAGAGAAAAATAATAACCCCAAGAATTATTTTAATCCTATGGCGGGAGTCAACGGGCCTTTTTAAAATGAATGTGACCGAGACAACTGTAAACAGCGCCCTCACCTGCTCTGCATGTGGTCGAGAGCACCTCCAACTGTTTAAAAACAATTCCCTTGAATCATCAGACGCCAGATAAAATGGAAACAAAAGGGGGTATTTGTTATTAAGTTGGCTATTTCTGAGGCGTTTATAAAAGGCGCCCTCCGGCAGTTTGGACATGAAAACATTAATTTTAATTTACCTTTGACGCACGACGAGATTGTACGCTTGAAAAAAATATAATTGCAGCCTTGAAAAAACCCAGAGCTCAATGGCATCTAGGGGCAAGGCAATGCAGCTCTTTCTGTGAAAAGGATTACTGTATTTCCCACCCTCTTGTGAAGCAAACTGGACGCCATGTTTCCGACATGAACTACTCCCGTCCCGGAGTTGTGTCTGTTCGGATGGAAGGGCGCCACCAAGCGACATGCTTTTGCCACCACCTTCCTGGACTCTGCCTTCGTTAAACTTCCCTGGGTCAACCGCATGCCGTTCCGACGCCCTTAGCACCAAAAGTGGGAAAGAATATCGAGGGGTAGAATGCAATCAAAAGTGGATTTAGAAATGGGACTTTTGTTGTTTCATGTAGAATGTATGTTACTTGGCATATTATTCCCGACAAATCCCATCAGATTTCGGAATAGAATCCTTTGTCAACTGTCGCTTGAAGCAGAATCTCTGCGTGTGAGACAAAATGCCCTGTCTAAACGTTCAGATGACGAAGACTTAAGAAAGGGGGCGCCCTTTATTATAGAGTACGCAGACTATAGGTCCTTTAGATTTTGACGAACATGGTCCCGGAGTATTATGTGATTATTAAGCTGAAGTCACCCGAAGCAACGCTGTATCAATCTCTTGACAATCTCGTACGAAGATTGAAGTTCCCGGAGGCCTATGTTTGTCAGGTTGCTCAGCTTAGTTTAAAAAAATGCCATGGCTGTCAGAAGCATTTAAAATCTCGCTGATAGCCCTCCAGCTTTCTGAAAGACCGTCCATGAATGAGCTCGAGCATGTCGAGTCTGGCGCCCTTGATGACCCAAGCCTCGTCAGGCGCTCCAATCAAATCCACAGCCGCGTTGTGGCGGCTTCCGTGGACTCGTGTGACCCGAAGCCATAGCCACTGACGCTCGTTCTTCTTCACGAGATCGAATGGCTGATACGGAATCCAGCTAGCTGGCCATCTCAAAAGGAATCGCTGAATAATACGGATGTCAGCTGCGTTATGACATCACTGACCACTTTTCGTCGGAACCTCCGAATTTCGGAGCGCCGGTGGTGTGGCGATGCGACGGGCCCCTCCGAATCCGGGCACCAGTATTGTCCAATGTGTTAACCCTGCCAAAAAGTCTGCTCAGCCTGCCACAAAACAATTATGTAGCATGACAAAAGCCGCACAGAAGTCCGATTGAGGCCAGGTTTGACTCGCCTGTAAACGCAGTGCACGTACATGAAACTCGTACTTACTTGTTTCCGATTGTTTAGCGCGTTTTGAAAATGGCGCATGATAAGAAAGAAATACAAATTGAGCTTGTGGCGGCATGGGCACTGTAGCTATATAAAGTGGCCCTGTACAAAGTGGCTATCGTGCCGGGTACACAGTCCCCATAAACTAGGGCCGTATGTATACAGTGATTATAATTATTATGGCAAACTCCTTTCTGGCTTGATTCACCTGAGACACACGAATCATCAGCGTGTGTGATGACACGACACAAGCAGACCACTTCACTCGCACTGCTATTTGAGCTCGGTCCTCAAATTTTCCGTGAGAGAGAAAAAAGAAGAAGACCTGGCTCGTGATTCTTAATAATTGAGGGCGCTAGATAGACCAAGCCAAAGTTCACGAAAAGTACATCGTCGCGTCAGGACTGCGCACTACCTGTGTTCGATGGTGTTTTTTTTTTCTTGAACCCTGTCCCAAGATTCTCGGGATCGCAGGCAACGCCCCGTACACCGATCCGTGCGAGGACGGTATCGGTGTACAATAGCCCGCCAACAGATTAGCCTTTTAGTTGGAACCTTTCCAAACAATCTGGTCTCAGTTGCGAGAGAGAGAAAGAGAGAGAGAGAGAGAGAGAGAGAAAGAGAGAGAGAGAGAGAGAGAGAGAAAGAGAGAGAGAGAGAAAGGGGGAGGTGAGAGAGAGAGAGAGAGGGAGAGAGAGAGAGGGAGGGGGTGAGAGAGAGAGAGGGAGGGGGAGGTGAGAGAGAGAGAGAGAGAGAGGGGGGAGGGAGAGAGAGAGAGAGGGGGAGACGGAGAGAGAGAGAGAGGTGGAGAGAGGGAGAGATATAGAGAGAGAGGGGGAGAAGGAAGAGGGATGGAGATGGAGAGGTGGGGAGAGAGAGCTAGAGAGAGAGGGAGGGTGAGGTGAGAGAGAGGGGGAGGGAGAGAGAGAGAGGGGGGAGACGGAGAGAGAGAGGTGAAGAGAGGGAGAGATATATATATAGAGAGGGAGAGAGCTAGAGAGGGGAGGGAGAGAGAGAGGAGACGGAGGGAGAGGTGGAGAGAGAGACGGGCCTAGGGAGAGGGAGAGGTGGGGAGAGGGAGAGGTGGGGAGAGAGAGATGGGGAGGGAGAGAGAGAGAGCTGGAGTGAGGGAGAGAGAGGGGGAGGGAGGGAGAGGTGGAGAGAGATGGGGAGGGAGAGGGAGAGGTTGGGGAAAGAGAGAGCTAGAGAGAGGGAGAGAGAGGGGGTGAGGGAGGGAGAGGTGGAGTGGGAGAGAGAGGGGTGACAGAGGGCTACAGAGATAGATAGAGGGGAGAGGGAGGGAGAGGTGGAAAAGGAGAAAGAGAGACAGGGGCGAACGGAGAGAGAGAAAGGGGTGGAGAAAGAGAGGGTGGAGAGAGACAGAGAGAGGGGAGAGAGAGAGAGGGGATGAGAGAGATAGGGTGAGAGGGAGAGAGAGAGAGGAGAGAGGGTGGAGAGAGAGAGGGGAGAGAGAGGGGGGGGGGGGGGGGGTGAGAGAGAGAGAGAGAGAGAGAGAGAGAGAGAGAGAGAGAGAGAGAGAGAGAAAAAGCGAGTCCGGGTTTTGATTGTTCCCGTAAAACATAGCCCCGGGCGAACGCAGTCTGGTAAACAAACCTGTCACACGGTCTAGTGGTTTTTTTTGGTGGGGACGTTTCGGTAGAGCCTTGGGGGAAAAGAAAAAAAAGGATAGAAAACGAATTTTTCGCCCCCCCCCCTCCTCGTTCCCGTTGTGCAAGATTAATGACTTGTCGACGAGGTCCGCGAATCTTGCTTTGGCAAAACTATAGAGGTAAAACTGCATAGATTCAATGTATTGGAAGGTTTTTTTTCACCCACTGCGTGTGAAATCACAGAAAAGGAAAGACAGAGAGAGAAATCAAGAATGCCTGGTTCAATTTGGAAGGAATTGAAGGTGGAGGGGTCATGAGAAACTCAGAACGTACCGAATTGGTTTCCGCATCGGGTTTTGGAACGGTCGGTTTTGTTGGTAGTTTTTCGCGAATTTTGTGTGCCTTGTAATCCTATGAAGTGCATGAAGTTGAGGTCCATTCAAAAAATAATGTGTTTATGTCGGCTAAGATGTAAGACGAGTTAGTAGTTAAAATAGTTAATGGGGGGGGACGAATGGCAGAACATTTTACATCAGAATGATCTTTTCACTTTGGCTGTGTTCGTGATCGAGACGGGGAATGGGGACGTGGTTGCACGGCTCGCTTGGAACGGCGGCAAAATGCGGACTTCGAGCTTGCGAACTTTCGTCTGAGGATTTCAATCGCGTAATGTTTGCCCGCTTGTTGGGACACTTGGTAAATCCCACGCATGCCATTCATTCATTGCTGTAAGCAATGTAGATGTATTGTCAACTTATTGCTGAACAAGAATGACAGGGAATTTAGAAATCTCGCGACAAGAACGTTATAGGGCCCAATGTTCCATCATGCAGTCGTAGCAGGGCTATCCTCAATGACATAATATTGTGACCTGGCACAGCATAATGAAGAATAACCCCCACTTTTGAGATTTTTGTGATTTTCTAATAATGTGAAAGAGTATACCATTAGCTTTCGAATGATATCAAATTTATTTCCGTATGAACTTTTTTGTAAATAGTACAAAGGGACTTCACTCGTTCATTTGGCACCAGACACAATATAGCAGCACCAGTCTAACTCCTCGAAAGCGGCCATTAAAAAAAAGCAGGAACTTTACAGTTTCATAAAAACAGTACTCAAACACTCCCCCGAAATCATCGGTTTTTTTCCAACATTTAGAGACAGTTTTCGGAAAAATCCTTTGGACATAACATCATCCAATACATTAACTTTCCGAAAATACAAAAAAAAAACCATTATTTGTAATCGAATTGAGAAGATACTTTTACTTTAGGCGTTGTTTACTGGAAAAGTGTTTTGGTGGGATATTCCTCATGTCACTGTGCCGGGTCACATGTTCATATCCCCTATGATCTATGAACAACAATAACAACAACAACAACAACAAACAACAACAACAACAACAACAACAACAACAACAACAACAACAACAACAACAACAACAACAACAACAACAACAACAACAACAACAGCAACAACAACAGCAATAACAACAACCGATAAACGGTTCGGTTATTTTTTTAGGAATTCCAGTTACTGTAGTTTTCAATTACAGATTCGGACGATCTGCAGTTACCTTGCAGGAACGGGACGGATACCCATTATCCTTACTGACGTTTCTTTTCACAACCTTTATACACAATTGAAAACAACAATAATGACAAAGGAAACTTTGACTGGACCGAGACTTGAATCCGAGACCTCTGGTTTTGCGTACCGGGGCTCTTACCATCTGAGCTTACCCAGCCCTTAGATGGCGGCCTTCCAAAATAGTCTCAACCCGTCTCTGCCGGGTTGGGGGCGCCATCCAGAAGCGTCCAAATAGATTAGCGTGACTATTCGTTTTGATTCTGCATGTTTCCTGCTGTCTAAGCTTTTGATGTTTAGTCAGTTCGTTGGGAATGATTTTGAGCCATGCGGTTTTGCTTCGGTCCTGCGGGTGCAAAACAATGTATTTGGACTCGGTCGTTGCCATGATGAGTAAATAATGAGCCATGTCGAAACCACGGCTGAGGCTCGGGCTATGGCTTCGTCTCATTTTCAGCCATCCACGTGGGAAGATGCATTGGACACAATCCGTATAGTTTCGGCTACTGTTCAACCGTTTTGAGCAGGCACCCCGCCCTTAGTCCAAACCCGGACCCGAGAACTCTCGGCAGTCGGGGCTTCACGTCGCGCTCACCAGAAAACTGCGCGCCCCACTAAACAGGGATTCGATTACCTGCCATTCCGTGCACTAGCCGGCCACGCCACACCATAATGGTTAAACCCCAACTCGAACCATTATCCTTGCAATGTTATCAACACCTGCGGTAATTGCACGCGCTTGTCTTCTGCGTAGAGTTGACTGTGATAGCATGTTAGCCTTCGTGTATTGTTTTTATAGGAGGGTCCCTTCGAGTGAATAGAGCGATAGAGCCCAGATCCATTGTTGTCTGATTTCAGCCGTGCACGCATTATTTGTCAAAATGGGGGTTTGAATTCGAGTTTATACATATGTTACTTTTTCTATTCTTTTTCCCGATAAAGGACTCGTATTGTTGACACGATTACGTGTTTCGATAAACGTGAGAAGCGGGAGGGGGGTTGATTCGCTCATGCCCCGTTCCTGAACATTTGGATCCACAAAAGGGCCTTGGAAATTGCCCGTTTAACCGTCCTTTTTTTGTATCAATGCTGAATGCTCCGAAGGAATCAATATCAAAATACACACAAAAAAGGTGTATATGTATAGTGTGGAGGGTTTTTTTCTCGTCATCTCCCATTATGTATGTGCTCGTGTGCAAGTTCTTTCACTCAGTTTACACTAAGCTTAGTTTACACACATTTTTTGTGTGTTCTTTTCTCCGCTCTAGCCTTTCATATAATCGTCCCATTTTCGGCATTATTACGCACGCTGTAATGCGTGCCCTCAGTGATTTCCAGTCGGTCTGTCGGCGGTTTGTTCGTGTGGACCTCCCACCACACACATTACATTCATTTCCTTCGACTATAAGGCTTGTTTTGCGCCATGTTCCTTTCTTTTGCCTGTCTGCTGTTTTTCTTTCAGTACGGCTGGTATTTGTGTATGTATTATATACTTCGTGGTTCTGTGTGCGTGTGTCTCTCACTATACCTTTATGCATTTTTTTTGTTGTTGCGGCGAACACTGGCGTGGAGGTGTGCCGTTGTTGTTGGGGACTGAAAGGGGCGCATTCAGGCCGTTCCACGGTGCGTTTCCGCGGCACAACTGGCAAGGTTTCTCGGTATTGTTGGCCGTCCAGACTAGAGAAAAACCTCGCCGTGTCTGACGGAGTTGTGATAGAAATGGAGAGAAAGAGAGAGAGAGAGAGAGGTGGAGAGGGAGAGGGAGAGGAGGAGCGAGAAAAGAGACAGCAGATATAGTGAAAGAGATTCGGGCGACGGGGCAGATGTTTTGAAGGTGCGTTCGGAGAAAGATCGTGCGCTTTCCTCCGCTCTGCGTGCCGTCGGAAGAAAAGAGAAAAAAAATCCTTTCTCAGAAACTAGGAGACGATAGCACACACGGCATGAGCTGCCTGATGCCTTATGGACTGCCTGTCTACGTCCACCCTACTGAAACTGCCGGCTTTTGTCCCCAGGCCGGCCTCGGATAGCGTTGAAAAAAAAAAACCTCCCGCGTGGATCTGCGCTACACACGGGGCCGAGGGAGCGCACCGCCCGGTCGGTGTTCAGCGGGAGCTTCGCGGTCCGGACACGGGACCGGAGACGGGCGGTGTTGCTGGTGCTGGCTGGCTCACCCACCCACTGCCCGCCCGGAAATCGTTCGCTAAGTGAGAGAGCGAGTAGTGCAATTCTCGCCACCGCTGCATGCACGCTGCTTTCAGATTGGAAGGATACAGTTTTGCACTCGGGAACGGCATGTGAGAGGGAACTGATCTCAAACTTCTGCTTCACTAACGAGAGAAAGATGGATAGGAGTGAGAATCGGTGAAGTTGCGGAGACTCGGTACGACCAATTCGCTGCCGAAGGAAATACGAAAGGATGTTATAAATAGGGCTGCGGAGATATTGGGACAGTTCTCGGAAATCGTCGGATTTCGGGGGAAACGCAATTTTGCTGGCTTTGCTGACTGCACTAGAGATGCGTATTGGTGACGTGTGAAAGAGACATTCTGGATTCATATGATAAGAGAGATGGAAGAATTGGGAAGGACTGTATTTCGTGTAGGCCTGTAGTCCTATAAGTCTGCAGGTTGGGTGGTTGCGGCGCACCAGGTATGGGACCGACCCAAGCAAAGGGGTTATATGGCATTTGGGTTTACAGAGAGCGGAAACACCCTACGGGCCCCAACGATACTGCAGTCCTCGTTTTTCACAAATGCACGGTGGCGTGACTTCATCGCATGACTACCCGCCTGCGTTTGGAGGAGGATGGTGCATGACGGTGGCGGTGGTGGTGGTGGTGGTGGCGGTGGTGGTTGTGGCGTGGTCGTGGGGAAGGGGGGGGGCACTACTGTATAGTAATTTTGATGCCACTTATGGGCTACTTTCAGCATGCAGGAACCTTGTGTCGCAATTCATGATTTTTGGTTCCGCGTCCATACTGCGAAACTCTCGTGGTTACTCTCAATATCGATCCCCCTTCTGTCTTTTCCGGTCTGTCTGTTTGACTCTGTCTCTGTATCTGCTTTTTGTCTGTCTCTGTCTGTCTGTGCCTCTGGCTCTCTCCCTCGCTCTCTCTCTGGCCCTCCTTCCTCCCCCTCCCTCTATACCCCTTTCTTTCTCACAATTCCCCCTCTCTCTCTCCCTGTCTCTCTCCTTGTCTGTCTCCCTGTCTCTCTCCCACTCTCTTTTCCCCTCTCTCTCTCCCCTCTCTCTCTCCCTGTCTAGCTCCCTGTCTCTCTCCCACTCTCTTTTCCCCTCTCTCTCTCCCCTCTCTCTCTCCCTGTCTGTCTCCCTGTCTCTCTCCCAATCTCTTTTCCCCTCTCTCTCTCCCCTCTCTCTCTCCCTGTCTAGCTCCCTGTCTCTTTCCCTCTCTTTCCCTCTCCCTCCCACTCTCTCTCTCTCTTTCTCTCTCTCCCTCCCCCTCTTCTTCTCTCTCTCTCTCTCCCACATTTCTGTCTCTTCTCAGTATTCCCCTCTCTCGCTCTCTCTCTCCCTCCCTCTCTCTCCCTCTCTTTCTCTCTTTCCCCCTCTTTTTATATCATGCGTGGGGAACGAAAACAGTATTCCGACATACTGCCAGGAATTTGAATCGAGCCTAAACAAGTGCCTCTCCCATGAAAGAGAAACAAAACCTTAGTCGCGAACTCTCGAGTTCCGGACTACGAAGGCTGCCGGGAAAATTGCAGTCCCCTTGCCCGTGGAACTCATTAGGTTCGTCGCGCTCGTCAGTCAGTTTTTTATCAGCAAAGTAGACCTATCCTTATGCTGAAAAAAGGTGTCCTTTGCTGTTTTATTCCCAAACCGCCGCTATAAGTGGACTTTTCTGTCTCAATTCCACGACACGGGGACGCTTTAATCCCAATTCTAATCCCAATTTTAATCCCAATTCCTACTTTTCGAGCAGTTAAACGCTTTTATTCCATCCCATTACGATTGTATTCCATTTTGATAGAAAACAAGACAACCAAAATGACTAGACGACATTTCGAGACTACTCGACTTTTTTTTTCTGCAGGCAAAGACTTGCCGAAAAAGTCGACTTGTCGCGTGGCGACGACTTGTCGAAGCCACGACGACCAGTCGCCGCACAACTGGCCGAACCAACCCCGAAACGCCACGAAGGACCACCGTGGCGTTCTCGGGCGTGGTGATTTTTCGCCGGGTTTTTGATAACATTTGGTTCGGTTTGGGGTGTCGTATTTTCAATGAAGATCTCCAACTCCACCCGTGTCGTTCTTGTTGTGGTCTGTTGAGTTTTGTTCAGACACTAACAGCCGATGCTGCATGCGTGTGATGTCTTGAGCGTTGGTCTGATGATACGTGTGTCTGATGATGTCGGTGGAGTGTGTGCGGTTGTTGTTGTCGCTGTTTTTGAGCTGCGCTGTTCGTCAGATAAGATTTGAATGTTTGCGTGGTAGAAATACCATGGAAATACCAAGTAGGAGGTTTGCGGTGACACAGTGTACCTCATCTCTTACGAGAAGGCGTATGGCTCTGAAACGTTTCGGGTAGTGTGTACTCTGCGCGTCGTCAGGAGACTGCTAGATTTCAACTATCATCGGTGACGGAAAGTGTTCTAATGCGGAGAGCGTACTCGCTGTGATTGACGGTGTGGTGCATGGTTGGTAGTGTTTGTTGAGGCTGGCTTCTCGTTTACGTTGCCGTTGTCATGGTCGTTCCTTTACGTATAAGACGCTGTGTCTGGCCGTGCTGTTCTTCATGCTGCTGTTGATGTTGCTGCTATTGCTGAAGTTGCCGCTGTGCTGAAGGTGCTGCTGCAGTTGTTGGTGTTGCTGTTTCAGTGGCTGCTGCTGTTTGCTGTCGATTTTGTTTTGTTTTTGAAAAGGCTCTAACTGAGTTCCAATTGATTGTTGCTGCCTTCATGCAGTATCTGATACTGGTTTGCATTCGCCTAGCCTCCCATCAGTCCGTCACCTCTACGACCGCCGCGGACAGCCCGTCCGACTCGCATCCGAGCGGTTGTCCGCACCGCGTACGGGCACGCAGCCGACCCCCAACCCGTCAATAAACAACAACAATGCCGTCTTGATCTCGTTTCGATCTGATCTGATCGGACGCGATGCGAACGCCACGAAGAGGGCGAAGGGGGGGGGGGCTTTCGTGTGTCAAAGGCCAGCCGATCATTTGTCGCTTTTGGATCCGGCTTGGGTATAGCTGAGGCTGATGCAGTCTGTCAGATGCGGGTTGTCGGGGAAGCTTGTGGTCACACACACACCCACATAAAATGCATACGAAAAAAAACATACTGTCTCGCTTTAGGCTAAAAAAAAATGGATTGGAAGTTGATGCAGCAAATTGTGTGAAACAGGAGACGGCGAAAGAAAGGCCCGGGTTTAGATTGGACAGGGTGATTACTCACCACCGATCTTGGAGATGGGAGGGGGAAGGGTCTCTTTGGATGGGCCTGGGGTGCAGGATGCAGGGCGGGTCCTTTAGGGTGTTCTTTCGGGGAGGGGTGGGGGAGGGCGGAGAGGGGGGGGGGGTGGGTTCCAGCGGCGGGGGGCTGGGAGGGGCAAGGTTCCCCGAGAGATTAACGACTGTCGCCGGCGGGGTTCCGGGTGTGGTGGCCTGGTCGAGGTTGAGGCAAGGCTGCACTCGATGGAGTCGGTAGCTGACAGACAGAGAGGCAAGACAAAAGGGGGAGACAGACAGACAGACTGACTGTCGGATGGATGGACAGTCAGAGGAAAGGGGGACGGAAAGACGGATGCTATGGAAGGACTGAAAGACAGGGAGACGGAAGGACGGATATACAGACAGAGACCGGGAAACGGAAGGAATGATGATCAGACAGACAGACAGACAGGCTGACGGAAAGACGGATGAACAAACAGGAAGACAGAGAGACGGAAGGAAGGATGATCAGACAGAAAGACAGGCTGACGGAAGGACGGATGGGCATGTAGACAGAAAGACAGGGAGACGGAAGGAAGGATGGACAGACAGACAGGGAGACGGAAGGACGGATGGGCAGACAGACAGACAGACGGACAGACAGAAAGACAGACAGACAACGTAACAGTCAGACAGACAGACAGTTATACAAACAGGCAGACAACGTAACAGTCAGACAGACAGACAGTTAGACATACAGACAGACAGCTTAACTGACAGAGGTAACAAGAAAAGACATGCAGACGAACAGACACACAGACACACTGAGACAGACATTCCCTGTAAGCTTCGCCAAGGCGCTATCGAAATCCCAGACCCCCTGAGTTGAAGACAGGCCTGTATTAGAGAAACAAGACCACAAGAAGAACCGCTCGATTTGAACCCCTCAAAACACCCAGGATATCAATGATCGCTAATACACCAAATCCAGTGCATGAACTCTATTGGCGTCGGGCCTATACGGTTATTTGCAACTTTCTCTGTAGACTTCTGATGTTTTTCTTGCTAGGCCTGGCTACATCCTCTCTCTCTCTCTCTCTTTCCCCCATCTCCTTTATTGCACTATTTGCTTGCCTGTGTGCACGCCACCCCCGGTATAGGCTACACAGAGCTTTGCTGTCGCACTGAGCCGAGCCGAAAACAACGCCACCGTCCCCTTGCGCTGCCCGAAAGAGCCCAACATTATCCGCGGGTTTGTTGTTGCACGGGACTGAGCGGAGGAAACGAGACAGTGGAGGTGGATATTTTGTAGAGGGGAGGGGAGAAGGAAAAACACGGAGGATGGAGAGAGGAAGGGATGGAGGGAGGGAGAGGAGGGAGGGGGTGGAGGGGGGGGGGGTACTAGGGAGAGGAAAACGGACTCCATCCCGGTGTTATTTTCCCGTGCGGGGCGGGGAAGGCGCGGCTCACAAACACAATTTAACGGGGGGGTTGTTTGGATTGGTGGACGGGGCTGAAGGATACGTCAACATCGCTGAGGCTGACAATAGGGCTTCCGTTTGTCGCCGAGGTCGTGACGGAGAGGGGAGAAACAGGGGGGGGGTGAGAGGGAGGGAGGGTTGGAGAAGAGAGGGAACAAAACCCCGGCGGGCGTTGGGTCGGGGGAGGCCTTGGCCCGGCAGCTAGGCAGAGAACGGACGGACGGACGGACGCGTCAGCCGCCGGCAGACACCGCCGGTTCATGGTGGCGGGGACTCGTTAGGACCTTGGTCATACCCATAAGGTGTCCGTTAGGAATGAGGAATGAGGGGGGGGGGATTGGGAGGTGAGAGGGGGTGGGGGTTCGTAGTACCGTCGCGGTGAACTGTGATGCGCGACCGGGTTGCGCACAATGAAGCTGGACACGGAGTGACAGAGAGATACGGACAAGGGGAGAGATAACGATGGAGAGAAAGAGAGAGAGAGAGAGAGAAAGAGAGATTGAGAGAGACAGAGGGAGATAGAGAGAGGGAGGGAGAGAGAGAGGGAGGGACAGAGGGAGAGAGAGGGAGGGAGAGAGAGAGGAGGAAAGGGAGAGAGAAAACAGGCAGACAGACAAAGACATGGAGATATACAGAGAGACAGAGACAGAGGGAGAGAAAGAAAGAGAGAGAGATAGAGAGAGAAAGAGAGATATGGAGAGAGAGAGAGGGGAGAGAGAGAAAGAGGGAGATAGAGAGAGGGAGAGAGAGAGAGGGAGAGAGAAAAACAGGCAGACAGACAAAGACATGGAGATATACAGAGAGACACGGACAGAGGGAGAGAAAGAAAGAGAGAGGGAAGACAGACAGAGAGACCGATTAACGGGTTGGCAGAGGGAGTAGAGATATAGAAGGGGATAAACAGACGGACAGAGAGAGAGGGCGACAAACAGATACAAACCGGAACATAGAGACTGAGGAGCGGACATACATCGATGAAGAGAGACATTGCAATCTGTAACAGCGAAAGGAACAGAAACAGACACAGCGATTATTTTTCCCCGAAAACAAACCCAAGTCCTATCCCTTGACCTTTAGATCGCTTTAGATCACATCAAAGTGAATTCCAGTGCATAAGTCCGTTTGCGCACAAAAGCTTCGAAACGTCTGGCAGAAATATCGGTTCGTGGTCGAAACAATTGTGACCCGGCACAGCATAATGAGGAATAACCCCCACTTTTGAGATTTTGAGATTTTCTAATGATGTGAAAAAGTGTACCATTAGCTTTCAAATGATATCAAAATTTCCTCCAATACATTAACTATTCGACAATACAAAAAAAAATTACAAATTGATTTTTGATCGAATTGAGAAGATACTTTGACTTTAGGCGTTGTTTAGTCGAAAAGTTTTTGGGTGGGATATTCTTCATGTCGCTGTGCCGTGTCACAATTGGGCTGAATGCGAGCACGAGGATTTACCTTTTCCAAACCCGGCTTAGGCTCAGGCTCTGGCCTTATCTCCATTTCCTTTTGATACATTTTTGAAGTACAAGTCATGAAAATGGGAGGCATTTTGGCTTCGTTTTTAATGCTTTACTCCGTTTTGAAAAACAATCCAAATCCTCAACTTCAATAATAGTCCAGTCAATCTACTTGAAATACTAGGTTGACCTGGAAAAAAAAATGCAACAGAAATGATTTCAACTGTTATGGGGTCTATTGACACCCAAGTTTAACATAATCAAAAGTCCTCCAAAATCCAAGTGGCGCAAAGCGTTCAAATTTGCCTAATTATGCTAATATTAGTTCTCGCATTATAGTTGAGAATGGAAAAAACATGCATAACTCTGAAACAATGTGGGCTAGCATGCCCCAAATGGTGTCTGTACCCAGGCATGTTTTCATGGTCAGGGAGTCCAATGAACAAGGGAAGAGCCTTTTAAAAGTATTACGTAACACCGTTCAATGTCCGCCATTACGGAAACATCAAAATATTGGTGTAAACCAGTCATTTGTGATTCATATTGAGTAACATTTGTGTCTATACCCATGCATTCATGGTCAAGGAATCCAATGATCTTAGGTATATGCTTCCTTTGGTGTTGCCTAGCAGCATTACAGGTAGGTGCCCAATGCTTTAGACAGGCAGTGCTCATCGGTCTGTTCCAGCGGATTGTAAAGTGAGTTTATTTATGGGAGAAACCGCGAAATTCACGAAATTCTGATCTCCAACCTGTGCTTTCAGCTTTTGGATAACAGAGACGAAGCCGGAGCCGAAGCCTAAGCCGGGTTTTAGAAAAAGGCCTTGGTTTGCGTGAAAGCTATACGTCCCCGATAAGCAGCCTATCTTGCCATTTGAACGGTTTGGGCTTGATTTCACAAAGCACTATCATTTTATGAAGCATCGTAGTTTGACTTTATATACGTTGGAGAACCCGTCGGTAAGTTGCGGTGGACCGGATGTCCGTGCATCTCTCATCGTTCTGCCGATTGATCGTTAAGGTACACCGGGTTTGACGACATCGAGAGCTGATCACTGATCAGACGAAAATGCACAGGATTGTGAGAGTCGAAAAAAACAAAGAGGCTGGGATGTCCAAGCACGGTAATAGGATTAATCGTAGGAGGAGGTTGAGCCGAGTCACGTGACCAGCGATCTCCCACGCCTATTGGTCACTCGGGGTTTTTTGGCACTTTTTTTCACGCGCGGAAAGACGAAGCGAACAGGCGACACCGTGTCAGGCTAGGCTGATTGTTTGTGAGAGGGGTGGGGGGGGGGGGGCTCTTGGCGGGACAGTGGGAGTCATTCCAGGTGTCCTCCTAACGGCGCATGCCGTTGTCAATAGCAACGGGTCAACGCTCCGAAGAGTGACGGAAGCCCTGCCGTGACACATTTTTTTAAAAATCGTATTAATCAGCCGGGGCGTACCATTCGTTGGCCCGGGCTACACATGGAAATGAAGCTCCCCGGCATTCCCCAACCTCATCTCCATTTCGTTATTTTATCGGCTGGTCCAGATCATTACCACTGGCTCTCCCGACCCCTTCTCCTGCCCCTGCCATCCTCATGCTCATCTCCCCGTTCCCTCCTCTCCAACTCCCCCCCCCCGCCGCCGCCCACAACCCGACCCCCTTTGCCCTCGTGTCTACGCGTGATACAATCGAAACGTTCCCAGAACGGCGGCCGGAAATTAAACCGGCTGCAAAACGACGGCAAGGGGCTGGCACGGCAGCTGGCGTGGAGAATATTGGCAGCCGACGGCCGTTGCATGTGCGACCTAAATCACCACCAGCTGGGTTGTGACAAACTTATGAAAGTATAGGAGCGATCTTTTCTTCTTTATAATAATTGCCGCAGTGTAAACCCTTCAGCATCAGCCGTTGAAATTCTCCCCAACCGATCCTTTTCCCCCGATTTTTCCGAACGTTCTATCTTATGTTTCGTCCACGAGCTTCGCCTGTAGATTCCTGGCCGTTATTGTGAGGCGCAATTGAAAGAGTTTGAATAAGCGAGATGTGGAAAGAGTGGCGTGGGCACGCAACAGCCGTCTGACACGATCAAGGGCTGCACCTGGGGGAGGGGGAGGGTGGGAGGGATGGGTGTTGGGGGTGGTGGGGTGGGGGTAGGGGAACGGAGTTGCCTGTCACGTTTGAACGTCTCGGCGGGCAGTATACTTTTGCCCGTGTCATCTAGCTCGTGGCTAATAGGTCATATCAGCGGCGCCCCTGTAGACGACATGAATATTTTCCATGCGAAAAAAAGCTATGTCTGAGGAGGGGGGGGGGGCTCCCCAGCGCTGGTCCGCATAGGAACCTCATCGGGTCACCCCTTCTCTTTAACCTAGCTCTCACTAGTACAGCGCATCCCACAGACGATCCCAAAAAATTATACGTGTTAGGAGGAGGGAGGAGGAGGGGGAAGGGGGAGGGGGAGGAGGGGAAGAGGAGGAGGAGGAGGAGGGGAGGAGGCGGAGTAGAGGAGAAGGAGGAGGAGAGGGGAGGAGGAAGGAGGAGGAGGAGAGAGGAGGAGAGGGTGGAGGAGGAGGGGAGGAGGAGGAGGAGAGAGGAGGAGGGAGGAGGAGGAGGGAGGGGGGAGGGAGGAGGAGAGAGGAGGAGGAGAGAGGAGAGAGGAGGAGAGGGTGGAGGAGGAGGAGGGGAGGAGAAGGAGGAGGAGGGAGGAGGAGGGGAGGAGAATGGGGAATATTAGTAGGATGGAGAGGAGGCGAGGAGGAGGGGGAGGAGGAAGGAGGATGAGGAAGAGGGGAGTAGGAAGAAGGTGAGAATAGGGAGGGGTGAGGATTAGGGGAAGAGGGGGAGGAGGAGGTCAGGCGGAGGAGGAAGACAGGGAGTAGGAGGCTGCAGGAGGAGGGACGATGATGAGGAAGACGAGGATGAAATGAGGGGAAGAGGAGGAGGGGAGGGAGGGGGAGTAGGAGAGGATTATGAGGAAGAGTGGGAGAAGGTAGAGGAGAGTAGGAGTAGGAAGCAGAGGATAAGTAGAGGGGGACAGGGAGTAGGGGATGATGAGTAGGTGAAGAAGCGGTGAAGATGGAGGGGAGGAGGGGGATGCTGGAGGAGGCAAGGGAAGAAGATGGAGGAGGAGGAGGAGTAGGAAGGAGGAGGGGAAGAGGAAGGAGGAAGGAAGAAGGAGGGGAAGAGGAAGGGGGAAATGGAAGGAGGGGAGGAGGAGCAGACGGAGTGATGGTGAGTCGGAGGAGAGGAAGGATAACAGGGAGGAGGAAGAGAAGGGCGTACCGGAGGAGTTGTGCTATTGTGAGCAAAAATTATTGTCGATAGACTGTCTTCTCGAGTCTGCCGGCGTCTAGACTTACACCAATTTCAGTGACGGACCTATACTCGGCCGTGTTTGAATCCATTGGCTATAGGGCCGGCCGAAAACACCACACCAGTCTACCGAGGTTGGCCGAAGCAGCTTGCTGGAAGCTTCCATAAACTCGCGTGTAGTGTCAAGCCGTAGCCATTAAATTGGAATGTGCCCTAAGTATATAGGGACAGGAGGTTGTGCTTTCCGGCGTCTAAATGAAACGTGAACCGGGTAACCATTGACGCAGATGGGAACCAGCGGCGGTAAGATGGCGGAGAAAGGATGGTACATGGACGGCTCCATTCGAGTGGATCCTTTGGAGATCTCATCGTAAGAATAGGAGGCTGGGCTGTAATTGAAGAAAGAATGTCCTTTCCCTTCAATCCAGCGTCCAGTCACACCGCTACCATCTCATACCCACACTCACGGAGCCCTTGCCTCTACAGTATACCCATTCCGATGTCAGTCTCAGCCAAAGTGGCTTTCCCGCTGACAGTGCACCGGGGGTCAACGTATTGGCGCCGCCGTCGCGCGTCACGTTAGCCCGGCCGAGTCACGGGGAGTCGGGCCTTCGATTACACGAACGACGGTGCGTGAAATTTGTCCCAAGACGCGGTGCCTCCGCCTCAGCTCCCCCCCCCCTCCCACTCCCCCGCTCCCCTCCGTCGCTCTCGTCTGTCCCCGTGCCGCCTCTGCAGGGGCCGACTCACGACGCCATAATGCCTTCCTCGCCAACGTCCTCTCGTTTAAAGATCACCAGAGCGAAGCAGACAGTTACATCGCAGTACGGAGTGGCGAGGGATATGGACCGTGAGGGAAAGAAAATAGACACCAGGAAGACGCGGGAGTGGACAGGCCGATAGACTCACGGGCACGTCGGGGACTGCGAGAAAGATATAGACAGATACACTGAATGATGGCATTAGATGTACAGTCGTGCAGTGATGGGCAGATAGATGGATAGACAGAAGGGCAGACGAATGGACCGGCAGGCAGACAGACACACAGAGACGGACAGATAGGCTGACGGACAAGCAGAAAGTCGGGAAGACTAAAAATTAAAAGGAACAGGCACAGACCAACATTGTGAGCAAGGAGAGAAAGATAAAACGAACGAGCGACGGAGATAAATGAGAACGAGAAACCAGGCATCGGAGGGAGGGAGGGAGGGAGGGAGAGAGGAAGGAAGGCAGACAGCCAGCCAGACAGACAGACAGACAGACAGACAGACAGACAGACAGACAGGCAGACAGGCAGACAGACAGACAGACAGACAGGCAGACAGACAGACAGACAGACAGACAGACAGACAGACAGACAGACAGACAGGCAGACAGGCAGACAGGTAGTCAGACGGACAGGCATGCATGCAGACAGGCAGATAGGCAGACAGACAAACAGACAAACAAAACATGACACACGAAGGCAGACAAGCACACCAAGGACCAAAAGAGATCCTCAGTCTGACACACCAATACGATAATAGCGAAAAAACAAAAAACAAAAATCCAGCCGAAACATATTTCCCCAGCTTTTACTCCCCTAGTAAGACTCGATTCTCGGCGCACCAATTATTACAAAGAAAATAAAGAGACCGCCCTCAAGAGGCAGAAGATCGCCAGCATCTAAGGCCGGTCCCCTCCTTCTCCTCCTCCTCCCCCTCCTCCTCTTCCTCCTCCTCCTCCTCTTCCTCCTACTCCTCCTCCTCCTCCTCTTCCTCCTCCTCCTCCTCCTCTTCCTCCTCCCCATCCTCCTCCTCCTCTTCCTCTTCCTCTTCCTCCTCCTCCTCACACAACCCAACACATACAGCAAAAGAGAGAAGCCTACAAGGCACAATAATGATTTCGACGGGCTGCCGGTGAAAACCCAGGTGCATAATTATCGGGCTCCGGTACATGGGCGTCGTAATAGACCCCAGCCGGCACGTGGCCCATTCTATCCACTTCAATTAAGCGGGGAAGAGAAAGGCTCCAACCTCACTCACCTCCCACCCACCCATCCACCCTCGCAGCTCCCACCCCGAGAGCGACGAGCTCACACGGTACACACATACACACGCGCGCGCTGGCACACCGACCAGAGCCTCCGAGGGGAAAAGAGGGGGAAGAGAGAGAGAGAGAAGGTCCCCGAACGAGACGGCAAGGCCGGCGGGGGCCGCTCGACCGACGCACGGCCGGGGAAGCTGAGGGGGTGGGGGACGACGGACGTTCTCGTGGCGGGCCGGGCGCGTGCGTGTGTAACGCTCCCAGCGCCCCTCGTAATGTTATTCATGGCCCACGCGCCCAGGTGCCTCATCAAGAGAAACGAATGAGGTTTTTATATGGGAGGTGGGAGGGGGGGAGCGTGTGTAGATTCCTTCTCCGTTTTTTTTGGAGGAGGTGGTGGGGAAAGAGGAGGCAAAGGCCGTGGATTTCAAGTGGCAAGCTTGGGAGACGATTTGCATGAAATTGTCACCGCATCGGTACTCTTCACCAAAGCACCCGGTCAACTGCTTGAATACTCCCGATGCCCACTTCATATAATTTAAGAGGTCCTTCGTGAGCAATCAACTGAAAACGAATGTTATGTCACCGCTGTTGTCTACTGACTGGACTTGATAATCCCCAACTGGTAGTAGACTGGCCTCGCCGACTCTACGGCAAGACAGTGTTCTGATGCGGCGTTGTGGCTTATACATTTTCGAGGCAACGCTACATTTCGCGGAGGCACACGCATAGGCCTTGCTTAATGACCCTCGGTGACGCACTGGTGTCGTCTTCCATGCAGGGCGCCCTCCTGCTAAAGTCAAACCGCATCAATCTGTGTGCCGCGCGTGCGCACTGCGCGTTTCCAAAACAGTCGCCGTTGCACATCGAAGATGGCGGCTTCACTAGGGGTTTAGTTAGGGGGAGGAGCCCAGAATATGGGGTTACCGCCACTTTTCAGTGGTGCTAATTAGTTCTCACGCCTGAGCTGTTCCATGAGATTTGATTCGTTTGGCCCACCCAAAACAATCCATACAAGTATTGCAGACAACACGACCAAGCCGATACTCACTCTCTATACAATTGGTAGTCCTGTTTGCGTTTGGTAGACTCATTTCGGTCACCATAGGTTTTGGCGCAAGGAGCCGCATGGGAGTCGTTGCAGTGGAGAGCTGCATTGACAAAATCTCTGTTTCACCGGGTTAATCGTTAACCTGTGTTCTAGCATGGAGCTAAGCTTGATCGAAACAAGGGATAGATATCGCAGAGCTGCCCGAGAATCAGAGCGTGCTTAAAGGCCCAATACAACATTGGGAAGATCGGAAAACATCGATGTCCACAGATTTCCTTCTAATTTACACCATTTGTAGATGGTCATGATAGAATCCGCATGTTGAAATCTTACGGTCTGGGATACTGTTCTTCCCTAGAAATCTTCACTCAAACATCGAAAAATAGTTTATTACTCGCAAGTCATAAACTATTTTGTACATTAAGGAATGGTACAAAAACCGTGACGTTTTTGTTTTTTACCTTTTTCTACTTTCTCAGATAACCATTTGAGCTAAGACCTTCGCAAACAACTGTGGCAATCTTTTGACCTTTTCCCATGTTCTTTTGTGCCTTTAAATACACCCAAAACGGAAACGACGGGCAGAGTTGACACACTACCGGAAACATTGAGTTGCCAGCTCTTTTTTTTTTAGAGCCACATTCCATCTCCATGACTAACATGGACCCTCTTCCAAAACCCGGCTTAGGCTCAGACTCAGGCTTTGTCATTCTTCCTTTCATCCATTTTAAAGTACAAAGCATAAACACAGGAGGCCTTCGGCTTGTTATTCGAATATCACACTGCGTTTTGAAGAAAAAAAACCCAAAGCTTCAACTTCAACAAAGATCTCCGACCTACGTTTTGTCAGCTTTTGGATGACACAGACGTAGCCGGAGCCGAAGCCTAAGCCGGGATTTTGATATGAGGTTCCCGCGCAATATTCCCACATTGCGATCCCCCACCGCACAAGCCTCAAAGTCGTGTCTCATGCATCGACGAAAACGATTCCTAAGTGACAACTCCACCGCGTGTGTGGCAGTGAAACATGAGTGTAGACGGTTTCGAGAAGAAGAAAAAAAACACCTCTTCCGTTCTTCCAAATTTGGGGCTCCTTTTTGAGTCCAATAATTAGTCATCTTTTCTTTTTTTGTCAGGGCTCGTGATGTGGATTCAAACAAACTTGGAACATGAAGTAACCCGCTCTCTGTTTAGCTGTGAAGAGAGAGATATCAGCCAATTCTAATGATCGCGATGGTGAGCCCAGTGCCACGTGAATGGGAATTTCACACTTGACTTTGCGCGTCACTCGCTGGCGGAATTTAAAAGAGCCACGAATTTCTATCGAATTTCCGCTCGCGGGATGGGAGAGGAGGGGGGGGAAGTAGGGCTCGTAAAACTGGCGTCGCACACGCTTGGCTAGGGCGGGCGTTGGAGCGTATCACTCCGCAATTAGCTCCACCAAGTGAGTGA
The DNA here is from genome assembly GCA_949987565.1 of Luidia sarsii. Classification (NCBI taxonomy): domain Eukaryota; kingdom Metazoa; phylum Echinodermata; class Asteroidea; order Paxillosida; family Luidiidae; genus Luidia; species Luidia sarsii. Next base: position 10,439,458 of record OX465116.1, read on the forward strand.
ACTGTTGAGGGGGGGGGAGGAGGGCAGTTGCCTATACTTCAACCGCCGCCCCTCCCCCCCCTGAAGTCGGTCTTACTATATCGTTTTCAATTGGAATTTCAAAATGGTTCACTGGTTGATTAAGTGCAACAGACCTGGTTGGTGGATGGACACAGATGACTGCGAGACCGGCCTCGGCGTCAGAAGAAACGGGACGCACCCACGGAACCGCTTCGATCTGAGAAATCTCCCTTCCTCTCTATCTTCCTAATTTGTCCACTCACTCACTCTCGCGGCTTTTTTGTGTGTGAGGGGACACCTAAAACGTGCGGTATCGTCCGAGAGCATGATTTCCCCACCGATTGGCACACATTAAGGAGAACTGCGCTACATTGCCGATTCGACCAGTCAAGGGGGCTGGATGTGTGGCAAACAGTGTGACCTGGACCGGCAGAGATACAGAGAGACATGGGGTTATTTACATGTAGGAAGAGAGACAGAGAGACAGGGGGGTACATACATGTATATAGGTAGAGAGACAGAGAGGGAAAGGGGACGGAGAAACAGTGGGGCAGAGACAGACGCAGAGACAGAGACAGAGACAGACGAGGCAGAGACGGAGACAGAGACAGAGACAGAGACAAACGAGGTAGAGACGGAGACAGAGACAGAGAAAGAGACAGAGAAAGAGACAGACGAGGCAGACAGAGACAGAGACAGGGACAGACAGAGACAGAGACAGAGACAGAGACAGAGACATAAACAGGGACAGAGACAGAGACAGAGATAGAGACAGAGACAGAGACAGACGAAACAGAAACAGAGACAGAGACAGACGAGGCAGAGACAGAGACAGAGACAGAGATAGAGACAGAGACAGAGACAGAGACAGAGACAGAGACAGGCCCATGAGACAGGCCAATTCGAGTTACCAACATTTGGTAATCTCCATTCTTTCTTTTCTCAAAGGTAACAGTAATCTTCGAGCTCATTTGCGTTCCTTAGAAGACAACCATTTTGGTCGCTTGCCACTCTCCACGTTGGATCCTATGCTGAGCATCACGATATCCGAGTATACATTATACACAGTAGGCATCGCGCGCAAACCGGTTGGCAATCTTGTCTGGGCAGTCAGAGAAGAATATTCTTCTGCTAAGCTGTTTTTTTTTATTCGGCGCACTTCACCCAGACTGGAAGATCATCGATTTTTTTTCGGGGGGGGGGTCTGGAAAGTCCACCTCCCAGGCTTGTCGACGGCCTCTGCAGATTTTCTGCCACACGAACGTGAAATCGTGCATTCCATAAAACAATCTGAATACTCACAGTCTTCGCTATAATTTATAGGCCTATTGATTTGTTCTATTTCTTTCTATAGTGTAATTTATGCTAAGTGGTTTGTAAACCTTATCGAGATCATTACTGCCCGCATCCTGGAATGTTGGGCAGCAGTGAAGTCCCTCCACTCAGATCTTGGCCAAAATTTCACGGATTTGCTGAAGCGCCACATGCAGTCTGCTTAACCACAAAATGCCACGATTCAGACGATCAGCTTGCCGACACAAATTTCACTTTTGTTTCATGGAATGAAAACGAGGGTGAATTACAAGTTCAAATCAACTAACCTCGTTCAACAATTCGGTCTGCAATCCTGCTTACACAAGGAAGACTTTTCAAGCTAAACACAATTTTACGCTTCAAAGGCTCAATACAACATTAGGAAGATCGGAAAACATCGATGTCCACATAATATTTCCTCCTAATCTACATTAGATGGTCGTGATAGAATCCTTATGTTGAAATCTTACGGCTTGGGATGGTGTACTTTTCGACAAATAGTTTATTACTCTCGAGTAATAAACTCTTTCTTACAGTACAGAACGGTGCGTAAACCGTGGCTTTTTGTTGTTGTTGCAATTTTCTACTTTCTCAGAATACCATTTTAGCTAAAACCTTCGCAGTATCGCTTTTTTGGAATGTTTAATGGTCTAACACACAAACTGTGGCAATCCTTTGACCTTTACCGTTGTTGTATAGGGGCCCTAGGCGTCTGAATGAAACTAACCCCTGTTCTGGGCCAGCCGTAGTATGGTCCCCCGTGCGTTTCCCAGACACATCAGTCTTGCCCCTGCCGTCCATCTCCAATATTTATTCGGCCTTTCCCTCATTCCCATTCCTTCTGAACTCCAGTGTAGACCTGTTCTTGTGATGTCATTCTGGTCCTTTTCGAAGCGATCCATCCATCTCCATCCCCTCAGGAGAATAGTTAACACGTCTTCCATTTTGCATCGGTCTAGTAATTCCAGTGTATAACGAGTCAGCCTTTAAAGCCCCTACACAACATTGGTAAGATCGAAAAAAACATTAAAATGTTCACAGATTTACATTAAAGTTATACAGTTTGCAGATGGTTATGGTAGAAACCTTGCACTGAAACATTTCTGCCTAAAATACTGTATCTTTGGAGAAAAGAGTAAAATAAATCGTTTACATCTCACCCCTATAGATCTAAGTGATTTTTCGGAACAATACGTTGAATGCTGCATTTTCGCGAAACAAATGAAGCGGTTTTCACTATTTTCACGATTCGTGTATTTATTAGGCCGACTAGTATATCTTCTGTTGTCTTTCTTTCTCGATTTCTAATTCATTTTCATTTTTTTCTCCATATTCTATAAATAGGCCTATCGATTTGTGTATTGATTAAATTCGTTACTTTTTGTTCATGCTCCAAAATAACAACTAGGCCTAGTCCTGTTGCTATTTATTTAGGCCGACTAGTATTATCTTCTGTTGTCTTTCTTTCTCGAATTCATTTCATTTAATCTTTTTTTTTTTTCATATTCTATAGATATCGATTTTTGCATTGATTCAGTTTGTTGCTTTCGCTTCATGTTCCTGTGGATATGGTAATTCACGTTTATTTATCATATTCTATATAATATCATTGTACTTTCATAAATGTTTCTTGAATACATTTAATTGTTCATTAAAAGGGGACTGACCGCAGGAACGGAGGAAGATTTCTGAAGTGTCCAATGCCCATGAGGCAGAACGTGTTCTTATTGGTGCTTGGTACCTACATTCTGTGTCATTGGCTCGTGAAAGACTTCCCCGCAAGACCCCTTCCTCCTCCTCCGCACCAGCCCAGCCCAAACCCAGCCCAATCCAGCCCAGCCCATGCAGCCCAACCCAGCCCAACCCAGCCCAACCCAGCACAGCCCAACCCAGCCCAACCCAGCCCAGCCCATGCAGCCCAACCCAGCCCAACCCAGCCCAGCCCAACCCAGCGCAGCCCAGCACAGCCCAGCCCAGCCCAGCCCAGCCCAGCCCAGCCCAGTCCAGCCCAGCCCAGCGCAGCCCATGCAGCCCAACCCAGCCCAGCACAGCCCATGCAATCGTACTTCCTCGCGAATCACCAGCTAAAGATCAAATCCCTTCACCTCCCGAACCCCAAACCCCGTCACCGCCACCACCCAGCCCCTGTCCTGTCTTTAAGCGGTCTCAGTCGGAGCATATTACGCAGCGATCAACACTTTATCAAGAGCTTTATCCTCATCCCACCCCCTCTGCCCCCGCCCCCGCCCCTGCTGTGCGCCCCTTGCTTACTTGCAGAAAATAATGGTCACTGCGCGCTAACATAATGCAAGTTGTAGGCATTAAAAGCCCATTGCTGCTCTCATTTGGGAACAAGTCCCCTGGCAATAGTCAATTTCGATCTCTGCCGATCTCTCGCCGTCGTTTGCAATTCAGCCTGTGCCTATCTATCTCTCTCCCTCTCTCCCTTCCCCCGTCTCTCTCTTCCGACTCACGGCGATATCCGTGTACGGTCATTTAGCTTGCCAGTAGGGGAGCTCTTGGTACTAAGCGGGCAAAGAGCATTCATCCACGCTGACGGGAGAGGGAGAGGGGAGAGGGAGAGGGGAGAGTGTCAGAGAGATACATCGACCCAAACGAACCGACGTGCCTCGGTCTCGGGCGTTCCCCGGGACTTGGACGCAGGCACGCAGCGCACGTCAACGATGGCCACCGCAATATGCTCCAAACGGCGGCGGGACATGAACGGGGCAGAAATTTCCAATCCGTCGGGGAGCGGGGGGATGGGGAAGAGAGAGAGAGGGGGGGGGGAGGGGGAGAGTGAGTGAGAGCGAGAGAGGGAGAGAGAGAGCGAGAGAGAGAGGGGGAGGGAGAGGGAGAGAGGGAGGGGAGAGAGAGAGTGAGAGAGAGAGGGGGAGAGAGAGGAGAGAGAGAGGGGAGAGGGAGAGAGAGGGGAGAGGGAGAGAGGGAAGGGGAGAGAGAGAGACAGAGAGAGAGAGAGAGAGAGAGGGGGAGAGAGGGGGGTAAGAGAGAGAGAGAGAGAGGGAGAGAGAGACAGAGAGACAGCGAGACAGATAGAGAGATACAGAGAGACATAGAGATAGAGAGAGACATAGAGAAAGAGAGTGATAGAGAGAGAGGGGACAGAGGGGGAGAGTGGGGAGAGAGGGGAGGGAGAGGGAGGGATGAAGAGGGAGGGGGAGAGACATAGAGAGACAGAGAGACAGAGGGAGACAGAGAGAGGGAGAGGGTAAGAGAAAGAGAGGGTGAGAGAGAGACAGGGTGAGAGAGAGACAGGGAGGGAGAGGGAGAGAGATAGGGAGAGACTATAGAGAGGGGGGAGAAACAGGGGGAGAGGGGGAGGGAGAGAGAGAGAGAGAGAGGGGGGAGAGAAAGAAAGATAGAGAGAGGGAGAGGGATGGATGGAGAGATGTGACAGTGGGGAGGTTGAGTAGGGGGAAGAGGGGAAGGAAGCAGTCGTGCATGAGACCCGCACGGCCGGCCAAATTTAACCAAATTAAAAAACCCGAAGGGGGAGCATCTTGCGATATTAGCCGCCGCCGAGATGCTGAAGTGGAGGAAGGGGGGAAGGGGAGGAAGGAGGAGAGGGGGGGGGATGTTCGAGCCGATTGGGGCTGATGGCGAGGAGGAGGAAGTAGGGAGGGAAGATTGTTACACGAGGACTCCTCTTAGCTCCTTCGGGCGAAGATCTTCACCCGATCAAACGGGGAGAGGCAAGAAGTGGGGATAAGATATGTGATTGTTTTCTACTTGATATCGATAGGATGGGGGAGAGAGGGAGATGGAGAGAAGGAAAGAGAAGGGACAGACAGGACTAGAGATAGAAAAAAGAGAGAGGGCGTGGAGAGAGAGAGGGGAGAGAGGGGAGAGAGGGTATAGGTGAAAGTGAGCGGGAGGGTGAGAGGGAGAAAGAGAGAGAGAGGAAGAGAGATAGAAGGGGAGAGAGAACGATGGAGAGAGAGGGGATAGAAAAAGGAAAGTAGATGGGGTGAGAGAAAGAAAAAGAGAGAAAGGGTACGAGGGAGATTGAGGGGGGGGGGAGAGAGAAAGGAATGGAAAGGGAGAGGGAGAGGAAGAGGGAGAAAGAGAGAGAGGGAGGGAGAGGGAGGGAGAGAGAGAGTGACAGAGGGAGACAGAGGGGGAGAGAGAGAGAGAGAGGGAGAGAGAGAGAGGGAGAGAGAGAGAGGGAGAGAGAGAGGGAGAGAGAGAGAACGAGGGAAAGAGAGAGAGAGAGGAAGAAAGGAAGGGAGAGAGGGAGAGAGGGAGAGGGAGACAGAGAGGGGGAGAGGGAAAAGACAGGGTGGAAATAGAGAGAGGGCAGGAAGGATGTAGGATTTATGAAAGCAGTCTGGCTCCGCAGTCGAGCGAAAGGGGAAGAGAAGGAGGCATCTAGATGACAGAGGTTGATACCCGAGAATGTTGTCTCCCTTCCCATCGCTATATAGATCAATACCGCAATTGTAAGGCGACCACTTAATAAAACTTCTAGTTCGACCTTGGCGCCCTAGGAGGATGAACCTCGACATGATACCTTCACTGGCCACGTATAATATTCCGTGCAACAAAGTACGGACACAATTATTGGCGTTGCTGTGTTAGATTTTTTTTCGAGTGCTCATGTTCACCACCGCTGGGCTCTGCCGTTGATGAACTGCGTGCTTATAACTAACGGCGAGTTACTGTATAGTAGCCTTTCTTATAGACCCATTCGGGGAATCCTTCCCGAAGCCGCCATAGCTGGGGGGCACCGCACGACAACCCTTTGTGTGTGTGCCTATCAGGTGACTGATACACAAAGTGGTTGGTACGTGAGACTACGAGCCCCCCAGACATGGCCGCGTACACAATCGACGTGGTCAACTGGGCGCTCTTCGCGTCAAAGGTCATTTTGGTATAGCGATTAGAACGCTACATTCACGCTACATTCAAGAAACCGAGGTGGCTTAGGCTGGGTATTTTTTGTTTGTTCTTTTAGCTCGGATGGTTTTGTTTTACGATTCTTGGGTCAGTGTGTGGGTGTTGCTTTTGCGTGCGTGTGTGTCTTTAGCCTGTCTCTTTGTCTCCGGTCTTCTAAACGTCACTCTCATATACTATAACAAACACTAATTGAACAACGTCGTTTTTGCATGTATGTTTCCGTGACTGTCTCTCTCCACCTTACTCTCTCTCGCTTCCTCCGACTCTCTCTCCTCCCTCCTATCACCCTAGTCCCTCTCTCTTTTCCCCTCCCCTCTCCCCTCGCTGCCCTGTCTACCCCTCTCCCTGTCTCCGTCTCTCACACTCTCTCCCCTCTCTCTCCCTCTCTCTCTCCTCTCTCTCCCTCTCTCCCCTCTACATGTCTCTCCCTCTCCCCCTCTCTCCCCTCTCTCCCCTCCTCCCTTCTCTCTTCCTATCCCCCTCTCCCCCTCTCTCCATCTCTCCCCTCTTCCCTCCCTTCCCTTCTGTCTCCCTCTCCCCTCTCTCCCACTCCCCACTCTCTCCCCTCTTCCCTTCCCCCTCTCTCCATCTCTCTCCTTCTCCCCTCCTCTCTCCCCTCTCTCGCCCTATTCCCTTCTCTGCCCCTCTCTCCCCCTCTCCCTCTCTTCCCTTCTTTCTCCCTCTCCCCCTCACTCACCCTCTTCCCTTCTCCCTTCTGTCTCCATCTCTCCCCTCTCTCCCCTCTCTCCCCTCTCTCCCCTCTCTCCCCTCTTTCCCCCTCTCCCCCTCTCTCACCCTATTCCCTCTTTGCCCCTCTCCCCTTCTCTCCCTCTCTTCCCTTCTTTCTCCCACTCCCTTCTCTCCCTTCTCTCCCCATCCCCCCTCCCCCATCTCTTTCCCTGTCTTCCCTTCTCTCTTCCTCCCTCTCCCTCTCTCTCTCCCACAGTCCTCTCCTCTCTCACAGATCGCCGCCTCTTCTCTACCCCTCTCTGACCCCCCCATCCCACCTTCTCGCATTTTAGTTGAGTGTTTGATCTTCCCCGGCAAAGTCGGGTGACGTGCGTACATAATATAATACTGGCCAGCGCGCATCACAGCTCATAACGTGAGAGGGGGGCACTGTCGGGCCGTGTGTCAGCTCTGGATTGGGCAATAATAACCGTGTCGGCTCTCGTTAGGGCCGGATGACGGAGAGTGGAGGAGGGAGAGGGGACGGGGAGTGGGTGGAGGGAGAAGGGGGTTTGGTTGGGCGGGCTGGAGAGACACGGGCCCGGGCCTGGACAAATATGAGCGATCCGACCCCCTCCACCACTATACCCGGAGAGTCGCACGGACGTATATACGCGCGGTCGCATTTAATGAACCGCATCCCCATCCCAAATGTGTCCGTCGTAAGTGTTATTCAAACAGCCCTAATAGAGCCCCCAAAAATAAATACGCTGGGCCGTGCGCGGTAATGATCCCACAGCCTTGTAGGTCTTTTGTCGTCTGATATTTTTGTTTCTCGCTCTATCGTGAAAATCCCCCCTATTAGTCAATCGCCTAATCCAATCATTCTACGCTATCAATCTTTCCTTAGGAATGGCTTACAGGCGGAATAATATGACAGTATTAAGACTTCTGCCTAATCGGAAGCATTGCTGTTTACGCAGTTGATAAACATACCGATTCTTTGAAATATTTATCCGCGATCATCAAGTCTTTGTCGAGCATTTTGTCTATAAATCATGTTTTGTCCTCAATCTATTATAGAAAACAATATTGAGGGCATACCATGTTTGACTCGGCTTGATGACTTGCGACAATCGGGTGGCTTGTGACTATTGAAGATTTTGCGACTATTGAAGGGCTTGCGATAATGGAATGGCTTGCGACTATGGATTGCCTTGTGACTACTGAATGGCTTGCGACTATTGAAGGGCTTGCGACTTTTCAATGGCTTGTTACTATTGATTTGCTTGTGACTATTAAGTGATTTGCGACTGTTGAAGGGCTCGCGACTATAGAATGGTTTGCGACTATAAATTGGCTTGTGGCTATTGAACGGCTTGGGTCTACAGTATATAATGGTTTGCGACTATGTATTGCTTGTGCCTATTGAATTATTTCGACTGTTGGAGGGCTTGCGACTATATAATGGTTTGCGACTATATGTATTAGCTGGTGACTACTGAATGACTTGTGACTTGAATTATTTGCGACTATTGAAGGGCTTGTGACTATGGAATGGCTTGCGACTATGGATTAGCTTGTGACTATTGAATGGCTTGTGACTATTGGATGGCTTGTGACTGTTGAATGGCTTGTGACTATTGGATGGCTTGCGACTGTTGAATGGCTTGTGACTATTGGATGGCTTGCGACTGTTGAAGGGCTTGTGACTATTAAATGGCTTGTGACTATTGAATGGCTTGTGACTATTGAATTGCTTGCGACTGTTGAAGGGCTTGTGACTCTGGAATGTCGTGTGACTATTGAGCGGTTTGTAAATACTGAATTAGTTGTGACAATAAAGTCATTGAAAGGCTCGTGGTCTTTGATTCGGGCGGCTTATGACACCCGAATGGCTTGTAAACACTAAATCGATTAGGACTACGGAATAATTTGATGCAATTGAAAGCCTCCGTGTCATTGAATGCCCCCCTGACGGTGGCAAACAGCTATTCAATGGCTCGTAATTGTAAAACGGCTTGTGGTAATTTGATGGTTCGTGAATGGCTATCTGACAATGAAACGGTTTGTGATTTTCGAATGGGCTAATGGCTTGTGATAATGGTATGCAATAAGTTAGCTTCGGCCATCAAGCATTTCATTGTGCCATAATTCGGTATGAGCCGAAAATGTCACAGGTGTACAATTTCACGTAATCATAACGTCATACGAACATGAACTTCGACATTACTGTAATTGTTTTGGAAGTCATAGAAAATACCCTGAATTTCAGACAGTAATTACGTGCACATATTGGTTCATGATTTAAAGGTCGATACTTCAATTTCGAGGGCTCTAGCGCGTCTTCAGCCGTCACGCACGGCATATCTCCGTGACTCACACGTTTTGATAATTACGCCGAACCTTGGAAATTGAGGATTTTGTGAGCGCTAGTCTATGGGAGCGAATAAATCCTGATCGCTCAATTAGGTCCCAGTAAACCTTGAAACAAGGTTCCCTTTGAAACCGCTTTATTAGGCTTCAACCTCGAACCTTTAAGACTTCCGTTTGTTTTAGTGTTTAATAATGATTCAACACATCATGGAAACGTGCTGTAGTTAAGCCATGGCAGAGACCTTTTTTGTGACTGTTAGGTATCTTGTCAAAAAGATCATCGGTTGAGTACCGGTTGAATTCATCCGACCGATAAAATTTCCCCCGGTAGAAAGCCGATTGTACTGGACTCTGGGGTGAAAATTTCACGATGGCTATCCGGTGGAAACAAC